>CAMRHE010000424.1:0-600000 GCA_947044405.1 Leptodactylus fallax
AGTACAGGTCATAGTTAAAGGCATGAAATAAGCACGCAATCTTGCTAGGATCATAAACAATGGCCCCTTCGGGGAAGTCGCAGTCTTCGACCATTTGACGAAGACCAGGGCAGTAAATCAGTCGCTGTAACCAACGAAAGGTCTTCTCATGACCAAAATGTCCATTCTTATTATGAGCCTCAACCGCCAACGAGCGAGCCAGTTCACTAGGCACCACAATTTGGTATCGAATGTCGATCTCAGAAGGTAAATAGACCTTTCGGCATAGCACTCCATTTTTCATCTCCAACTTTTCCCACTGACTCAGAACAGATAATATCTCACGTGTCAGTCGTTCTCTTTCCTCTCTACAGGGCTTCTGGCCTTTCTCAACACACTTGATCATCTGTGCCAGCCCCTCATGGGTCTGTTGTATCTGTGCCCATTCCTGTCGTGAGGGACCAAAGAAAGGAGCCATTTCAGTCCCCTCCATCTCAAACTGATTAGTGGCGGTCAAGGCCTGTGAAAATCTGCTGAAGTCGGGCACCTCCACATGCTCCAACTCATGATCCACGTCTACTGTGGGGGTCTGGGCGGTTACCCTAGAAAGCCCGTCAGCATTCTGGTTCTCTGTCTTGGACCGATACTTAATGCGGTAATTGAACTTAGTCATTCGGGCTATCCACCTCTGCTCTAACGCCCCGAGCTTGGCATTTTCCAGGTGAGCTAGTGGGTTGTTGTCAGTCAGTACTAAAACTTCAGCACCGGTCAAATATTCAGAGAATTTCTCGGTCATGGCCCATACCAGTGCCAACAGCTCCAACTTAAATGAACTATAATTCTCGGGGTTTCTTTCAGAATCTCTCAAAGACCGGCTGCCGTACGCTATGACCCTCTCCTGGCCATCCTGAAGCTGGGGAAAGCACTGCTCCAAGACCATACAGGCTTGCATCCGTATACAGCTGGAACGGCAAGTGGTAATCAGCATATGCCAAGATTGGGGCTGTTGTCAGTGCATCCTTTAATGCCTGGAAGGCTTGTTCCTGTTCAGGTCCCCACTTCACGGACCGGTTCTTTGGACCACCGGATGTGCCTCGTAGGAGAGCATTAAGTGGTGCTGCTACCTTGGCGAAATCCTTAATAAACCGTCGATAGTAACCGGCTACTCCAAGGAACGCCCTCACTTCTCGCAGGGTAGTCGGTATTGGCCAATCTTGAACAGCCGCTATCTTGTCTCTTGATGGTCTCACCCCTTCTCCTGATACGCGGTGACCCAAGTAATCAATTTCAGATTGGAACAACCGACATTTACTGGGTTTCAATTTGAGCCCATGTTCCCGCAATCTTCGAAATACTTGCCCCAACTGGTGGAGATGGTCTTCAAAGGTCGCAGAATACACTATAATGTCATCCAAGTAGATGAGAGTGAACTCAAAGTTGAAGTCACCGAGACATTTCTCCATCAACCGCTGAAACGTTCCGGGTGCATTTGTCAACCCGAAGGGCATCCGGTTAAATTCGTATAGTCCCATGGGCAAGATGAATGCCGTCTTCTCCTTGTCTTTTGTGGCCATCGGCACCTGCCAATACCCACTAGCCAGATCTAGTGAGGAGAAGTACCGGGCTCTCCCCAGCGCTGAGAGGGACTCCTCAATCCGTGGCAAGGGGTAGGAATCTCGTACGGTGCAAGCGTTTAACTTCCGATAGTCTACGCAAAATCGGATGGACCCATCTTTTTTTCTTACTAACACCACAGGAGCTGCCCAGGGACTCTGGCTTTCTTGGATGATCCCACCCTGTAGCATCTTAGCTAACAGTTCTTTTACTTCCTGATACAACTGTGGAGGAATTTGTCGGTAGCGCTCTCTAATTGGAGGGGTGTCTCCTGTGGGAATCTCATGGTAGATCCCTGTGGTACATCCAAAATCTTCAGCATACCGTGAAAAGGCGGCTCGGTTCTCCCACAACAGTTCATCTACCTTCTGCACACATTCCAGAGAACATGAACTTGCATCCATCTTCATCTGTTCTCGAATTGCACGGCCATTCCATTCAGAGGTGGGTTCCTCATCTTCTCCCATGGACACAGTTACGGTCCACTCATCCCTTTCAGTCGGCTTCAGCTGCATTGGAGTTACTTTCCTTACTTCCTCCGGAGTCACATAGATGTTAGCCAGCTGCCTCCCTGGGGTCAGGTCCACACTCTGGTCCTGAGTGTTTACACATCGAAGTGGTACTCTTCCATTGCGAACTATTGCCAAGGAACGGGCCACTAGCGGATCAACACCTCCTTCGGCTGCCTGCAGTGGTTCTACCAACACAGCTATGCCCTCTAGTTTCCGACAGGTGCCTACGGGCATGGACACTATTGTCTCCCGACTGGGTGGCAGTGTAACTTTTGTATGCAAAGGAACTGAAATTCGAGCCAGAGGACGCTGTGCATCTGAACTTTTCTGTAAGCCACATGTCCGGATCAGCCGCTGGAAAGCTGTTTGAGTAGGCCGATGGTTGGTGGTTTCTTTCCAATAACCGTGACCTTTCTTTTCAAAGAGGATCTGATCTAATTCTTTTAACACATTCATCCCCAAAATGACAGGGACCTTTACTTCATGTGACTCCTGTACCACCACAATGCCTTTCCTACCTAGATCTTGGCCACATACCCGGACATTCATCCAGGCGACTCCCACGACCGGAACTGGTAACTGGTTAGCTGCGACCACTCGTACGAATGTATGGGGATCATATTTCACATGTTGCCGGAAGTACCGTTCATAACAGTCTCTACTCAAGGTCGTTACTTGGGAACCCGTGTCAATCATCCCGGTAACCGGAATACCCTCCATTTCCACCTGTATAACAGGACTTGCAGCGATCAGGTCATCATTAGGGCATTCTCCCCACATAGTCTCCTTGTCAGTCTCCCCTACTACACGCCCTTCAGCAGCAGGGGACTTCAGTTTAACGGCGGTCTCTCATAAGTTTGTCGCTGCTCTGGACATCTAGCAGCAACGTGGCCCATCCGTCCACACTCCCAGCAGCGTATCCCCCGTCGTTCTGGCCATCTGTTTGGGCCCCTTCGGTAAGCCCCTTCGATTTCTCCTGAGCACTGCATTAACTGATTTGGACCCCTTCGGTAGGTCCTATCCTCATCCCTCCAGCGGGGTGGTGGGTGATTCTGATTTTCTGGGTATGGACGGCTCACCCTTTCACCTCCAGTTTTCTGGAAGTCTGCAATTTTCATAGAATGTTCATCACAACGGGTGTGCAAGTGTTCCATTCGTTCTTGCAGTTTCTGCATTACTGTGAGAATTTCTTTAACCGTCCCTTTTTCTACTGTCTCTGAGCCAGAACTAGCCCCCTGTGACAAAGTAACTCCAACTGCGGTCTGGGGCTTCGGGAACATACTATTGGCACGGGAGATGGCCTCTACCTGTACATCATGGAATTTAGCATCAGTCTCTCGTCGTATAAAATCCTGCATAGTCACAGTTAAACTGCCGTCACGTATCCCCAGGACAAACTGGTCACGGAGAGTCCGATCAGGGTTACAGAAGGCTGGCGAGCCCCCTCTTTCCTTCACTTGAATATCTCGGAGCAGTTCTTGTAGGGCATTTGCATATTGGGGAAGGCTTTCATTCTCCTGTTGTACCCTCTGGAAGAACCGAGCCTGCAGAGACCCCAGCAATGCAGTTTCTCCATAAATGGTTTCTAGAATCTGGACTACTTGCTCAAATGTCTGCCTTTGTTCAAATGGCCTCAATATCACCGTGGTCTTAGCATCCCCTTGTAATGTCAATATTGCTAGCTCTACTAGTACTTCTGGTGCGGTCTGGTACATTCGCTGTATCATTCGTATCTGTTCCACCCACATACTCACTGACATATTATTGCCATCAAATTTAGCTAACTGACTCATTATAGCCCCTGCTGGCATTCTTCCTCCAGCACCATTCTCCCGAACGGGTGCGTCACTGTCCATTCTGGTAAGCGGATCCTGCCGACTACGCCAATTTGTGAACCGAGAGCAAGGCAGGTGGTTTGGACTCCGCAACCAGAAATGAACGCACACGCGGTAGTTCAAGAAAAAAATATATATTTACTATAAGTTAATAAAGGCTAGTTAAAGGTAAAATGACAGGGCTAAAGACAAGCAAAATATACAATATAGCATGAACAATTTCAAGGCAAATTCTGCAATGGTTTCTACTTTTACTCTGTCCACTTCTGCAGTATGGACACTGAATGAACAATATACTCAAAACTATCCCTAACTGACCCTGACTTCACATTTGGGTGCACCCCCTTTTCCCCAGTGGTCCAGGTGGACCGCTTACAGTCCGTAGAAGCGCGCGGTGGGGCCCAAAGTCGTTCCTTTCTTTTATAGTGAAGCGTCCTCTCCTCACTGTTATCAGGATCTTGGGAGAAATGAAGTCCTCTTTAACAGGGAAACCCAATGAATGCAATGTAATCCAACAGCAGATTCCACTCAGCACACTGACAGTCCTGCCGAATCCATACACTGAGCTGGGTTGTAAGCCGGGGTTTAGCAGGTGCCGTCCAGTACATCAACAGCACTGCGAGTCTCTATCTGTGGTATCCATATACACAGTCACAATGTCAGTCTCACTGATCAGCCACTGAGCACAGTTCCTTTCACGTGGACTCACTAGTCCTGTTGTCTCTTTACACTCTGTTTGTCTCTGGACCAAGATACAGCTTAGCTGTACAGAAAAATCTCCACACCAGTTCAATACAACACTTGCTAAGATGGCTGCTCCTCTCTGTCTCGTCACTTCCTGCTTCTCTGCTCACATTCTGTCTGCAGAACAGGCAAGCTGACATAAAAGGGGGGGGGAGTCACTCCAGCATCATGTCACAATTACAATGGCTGCTGTCTTAAAGGAACAGAATCACAGAAATACATTCAACATTAACAGTTTATACAGACAAATAAAGCTTAGGACAACATTGGCTGTCTCTTACAGCAGCACATAGGCCAATCCCTTCTCCACTCGGTCTTGTAATTGGCTAGCCAAAAAAATAGGAGACTTGTTGGCCCTATCATAATACTGCTGTCTGGTATAGAGCAGCAGTTTAGTAGTCGTTTGCAGAAGGGTCTCCCGGAGATCAATCAGAGTTTTAAGGAGGGCTTGTGATGGACAGGATGCCATGCGGGTCTCTAGACGTTGCAGGTGGAGCTGAGGCTCCTCAAGCCGCGCATTAGCATCTTGCTGCAACTGGGTGCCTAGGGCAATGCAATGTCCCTCATCACGGCCTTAAAAGCCTCCAACAATGCTGCCACAGAAGAGTCAGATCCCAAAAAACGTTTTTAAATGAAGGCAGAGCTCCTCAAGGAAACCCTCATTAAGCCGCCAATGGCATGTTCTAGTGCGGACCAAACCAGCACACAACTCTAAGGAGACTAGTGCATGGTCAGACCAGGTAATGGAACCGATAGAGGCATCCCGAAGAAGGTGGAGAGCCAAAGCGTTCTCAAAAAAATAGTCTATTCTAGTATGGGTCTGGTGCGGGGCCGAGTAAAACGTGTAATACCTGTCAGTTGGATAGTTAATCGTCCAGAGGTCATACAGAGAGTACTGACAGATTATGCGGCGGAAGGGGGCTGAGAGCATACGCCGGGTGAGGCGACGGAAAGTGCCTAACAGAGAGTGGTGGTCCATGGAGTCCAAGAAGGACATATTGAAGTCCCCTCCGACAAAGATGACCGCAGGGGGGAGAGCTTCCAGTTTGTTAAGAACCCTAGTGAGAAAGTCAGATTGGGAGTCGTTAGGGGCATAGAGATTATAGAGTGTGATTGGCTGGCCCTCAAGCTTCCCATGGAGAATTACAAACCATCCCAGGGGATCGAGAATGGAGGTAATAACCTCAAGGAGGCAGGATGATGAAATGAGAATGGCAGTCTCCGCTCGCTTCTTAGAGTGAGTGGCAGAGTAAACTGTGGGGAAAAAACGCAGGGCAAAATTAAAATTACAGGAGCCATCGAAATGGGTCTCCTGGAGGAATGCTATGTCAGCCATAAGAGCACGCAATTCCGTCAAGGCCAACCTGTGTTTCACATTGGAGTTAAGGCCTTTGACATTAATGGATACAATCTTAGCCATAATTCAGCATGGAGGGGGGAGCACTAGGGGGATGAAGCTTACCATAGGAAGACCTGGAAAGCGCAGAGCCCCAAAGGTTGCGGAATAACTTCCAGAAGGCTTGTGGAAGCCGCGGCAGGGTAAGTGAGGGCCACACCTGGAACACACAGGAAAGAACAACAAGGGAGGGAAGGAGACAAGACAAGAAACAAAACAAATAAGGCAAATTATAAAAAATCAATAGAATAACCAAGGAGAAAGTCTCCCAATAGGGGCTAGGAGAATATGCAAAGATTTAAGACCAATGCAAATCCAGCTACAATAACGTGCCGTGTAAGGGGATAACAGCCATGGCAATGCACCCCTAGAGGATAGGGGGCGAGGCTGAGGGTTCAGGTAGCAAAAGAAAATCAGTCAACCAGACTGGGACCGACTCTCATCAGCCTCCCCTGCCATACATGTGAAGCAAATATTAGCAGCAAAAAAACCGAGCCAATAAGGAAGTAAAGAGGGAGAAAAAGCAACAAATATACAGGACCCAACACTAGATGGAAAGAACCAAGGCATCATAAACCCTGTATGGAGGCAAAACAGAATCAATAAAGAGTGAGGTTATATCAGCGGGGGGAGCCCTGGTATTGCAGACAGGGCGACCCAGAGCTAGAAGCAGAGTCTAGGGAAGGCAGGCGTTGTCTCTTGGACTGGATGGTTTTCCAAAATGGAGGAGGGGTGGGGGGGAGAACAGTAGAGTCCCAGTCCTCAAGGTTAGGCAGGAGTACATCCAGGGCAGCACAGAAGTCCCTCAGATCAGCGTGAGATTTCAGAGTGGCAGTGCAGCCATTCTTCTTGACAAGTGAGGGCAAAGGGGAAACCCCATCGGTACTGTAGCTGATGATCCCTTAAGACCAAGAGAAGAGGTCGGAGCATACGTCGCTTCTGCAGGGTGATCCAGGACAGGTCAGGGCAAATCTGGACCTTGGCACGATCAAAATCAAAGTCTCTTTTAGAGTGGGCCTGAGTCATGATGGCCTCCTTGAGTTCAAAATCCTGCACACAACAAATGACATCCCTCAGAGTAGCAGTGTCACCTTTGGGGCAAAGGGCCCTATGCGTCCTATCCAGTTTAATGCGGTGTTCAGGTGGCTCGCCCAAAAGCATATTAAAAATGGCCTCCAGGGTAACCTTTAAATCCTCCTCTCCTGTGACCTCTGGAAGGCCACAGACTCTAATATTGTGTCTCCTGCCACGGTTATCCAGATCCTCAAGGTGGCGAGTTGTTGCTTTAAGAATTTCGGACTGGGTGGAGACCACATCATGCATTTGGGAGACATAGGTGCGGGTCTCATCCTGAGAAGACTCTAGCGAATCCACTCTGACAGCTAATTGGCGCAGGTCAGCGCGCGCAACAGCAAGTTCTTGCTTAAAGGTATGTTTGACCTCATTAATAAAGAGCTTAAAGTCTTGCTGAAAGTCCTGTCTAGTGGGAAGTTGCTGGAGCATGGATTGCCAGTGTGGAGAGGGATCCTGGAGGGACTGGCAAAGGGGGTGGGGGACTGGCATGGGACCTGATGTCAGCATATCCCCGGGGTTCTCCACCGCTGCCAGCCCCACCACCCCCTGGGCGTTCAAAGGCAGGGGCACCCCTTGCTCATGAGGAGCTACAGATTGCAAGACAGGTGGAGGCATAGTATCAGTGGGAGGAAGTGGAAGATGGCGCCTGGGATGCAAGTGGAGGGATCCACAAGATGGCGTCGGTACAAGGTTGAACCTGGAGCGGGAGCCAGCCAGGGAGTGAGGAGGTGAGTCAGAGGGAGATGCCAGAGACACGGAGGAGGCAGCTGATGGCATGCCCCAAGGAGGAGAGCAGAAGTTCCACTGCGTGCGGGGGAGAGAGATATGGCTCACGATCCCCCGTGTCGCCGGGACCTGCACTGAAGCCCTAGGCTGTCACTGGAGGAAAGGGTCCATGGTGGACGGACCCCCACAGGGTGCCGGAGTCACCAGAGGCTTCCTAAAAGGGGGCTTTTTCCCCATTCAGGCTGCAGTAGTGGAGCGGCTCGGTATAGCTAGGCAGGGGAGACGGGAGCTCGCAGGCTATGCAACCATCTCCATGAACAATCAGGCCACGCCCCCAGACAACCCCTTTTAAAAGGAGTACACCACACCACACACCATATTTGCCCCTAGTCAACTAGTGGCAGTACTTTTATATGGCAATGTATGGGAGAGTTTGTAAATATAACTTAAATGGGTTGTCCAGTGATGGACATTTATCCTCTATTCACAGTACAGGGGATAAGTGTCTGATCGCTGGGGGGGCATGATTGCCGACTCCCCCAGTAATCAGGAGGATGGGGGACCAAAAGTCCCCCTATAGGCCTCCTTGTGTATGGAGCGCCCCCTCTCCTTGTAGTCAGACCCACTTAGTACCATAGGGGAAAAGGTAGAAGGACCTAACTGGCTTGTCCCCTCAAAAAAAACAGGACATTTCGGTTGTCTCTTTTGGCTCCTCACATCTCTCCTACCTTCCGGTCTTGCTGAAGTTCTTGATCTTCCTGGGCCTCCACCTTTAGTGTTTCTGAGGGTATTCCTAGCAGGTCTCTCAGTGTCGGAAGTGTCAATTCCCACTGTGGATAGACTGGTGTATGCTCCATTTTCCTGTGTAACTCAGTAAGGGCATGCTGGAATTGACAATGTTTTCTATTCTTTATTAGCGAGGTGTAGTGTTCAATATTGATCTGAAGCACTTTCTCCTTCTTACCAAATTCGGGATCAGATGAGAAGGATTTTGCTTTTTCAATTAATTTTTTAGATGACTCTGAGTATTTAGCCACTGTGAGTGTGTGAACCCAGAGGGCGCTATTGAGCTACCCAGGGCCAGGCTTGAAAAGGCCCTCAGCCACACCTGTGGGTGGGGCGTAACTCCAGAGGGAGTGGATACAGCGGCAAAGCTGCTGTCGAGTCCTGCAGGAAGCAGGGACTGTGGAACCAGCCAAGGACAGAGAGGCGGTCTGTCCCAGGAGGGCTGGGGTCCACAGGGGACTTTTGCTAGAGTTGAGCATGATTCAGGCTGCTTGTTGCCCCAGAGGCTAGATAGGGGTCAAGGAGTGAGATAGTGCCCTAAATGTGGCCTAGGTCGTTTATTATTTTGTGTATGTTACAGTTTCCTTAGCTGAATAAAAGCCATTTTTGTTTTGAATTGGCACCGTCTGGACGCTGCTTCTCCGGCGCCCAGTACCACACCCACCACTGTCGGGTCCAGGAGTCTGCCGCCATTGAGATTAATCCCCCCAAATTGTCACACCACATTTAACTCTTCCTCCTCTAATAGAAAGGACATTAATTTTAAAGAGCAATCCGTTACTTCCTTTTCCCACTTTGTCATCAAATATGGTACCCACAATCTGGCAACTGGCAATATCAGAACCCTCAACCCCCTAGGTACTTTTGTGTTCTCAAGCCATGCACCTCCCACCAGGATCAAATGTAATCTCTCTATATACTTTGGTAAAATTTTTGAAGATACTTTTCAAAAGATAATAGCTGGTCTAAACGAGGAAGTTCATTCTCTGAAAATACAGTTGATGCCTCATCTAATCATTCCATCAGGATCTAAGTCATGCGATAAAAAGCCTGCCATGTGAGATAATATACCCACAAATTAGACAGAACCCCTAAGGCAAAAACGAAGTATAGAATTCACTGTGGGATCTTATTTACCCAAGGACAAAATGAGTTCACCTGAGGGAGAAAATTAACATAAAATATAACTTTTATTCATACATCTAAGAAAAAAACAGGACTCCATCTATTTAAAAGAAAATTAAAAGGAGATGAGCGAATGTAACTCAACCCAAGAATTAGGATGGTATGGAGCAGTAGGTCATTCTCCTAATTTCAGTGTATACTAAGAGGGTAAGTAAGTAAACTTCCCTACTCCTCTATTAATCAAACAACCTCGATGGTTGGGACGGCAATGGGGAGCCTGGCCACACCCACTTTTGCCAACCTACTTTTAGGGTGGCAAGAAGAAAGGATCATCTTTTCGGAGGAGATGGAACAGTGGACGTCGTCTGTGGCCTTATGGCTCAGGTACATAGACAACGTCTGCACCTTTTGGACTGCTACATCTGCCTGTTTTTGAGATTTTGTCCAAGTCCTGAATCGGAATGATATCAACATGTGATTCACGGCAACCATCGACTCACAAGAGATCACTTTCCTGGACTTCCTCATACGTATTGAGGATGGGGGGGAAGTTACCACTTCTGTTTTCTGCAAGGAAACCGTGACCAACAGTTTATTAAACTGGGAAAGTCATCATTCCCTCCCATTGAGGAGAAGTATCCCTAAAGGGCAGTTCCTTCATATCAGGAGGAACTGTTCCTATTTTGAAGGATACCAATGGGCAGCTGATGAGCTGGAGGGAAGATTTAGAAGGAGAGTTCAACCGAGGGTGATTCTAGAGCGGTCTTGCAACTATGCAGGTACTTGCAATAGGACCAGGTTACTTAACCCACAAAGACCCAAACTGGAGTCACAAAAACTACGCATTGTGGGCACATATGATAATTGTGCCAACGATGTTAGGAAAATCTTGGAATCCTATTGGGGAATCTTGAAATTAGACCCTGATTTACAGGACCTCATCAGTGGCACAAGCCAGTGGTTAGCTACCGGAGAGGCAGAAACTTGAATTTCATTTGTTCATTTTCATAGAATTTTTATATATTATTACTTTTGTCAGATTCAAGTTATTTCTGTGACCATTGTGGGTTTTTCTTTCATTAAACGAGGGGTACCAACAATTTTGTCCACGTGTGTATATCCACCTAGATTCTATATGTGTTATAAGTACATCTTTCATTTGGTTATTGTTATATATCCAACTGCTATACATTCTCTCTTGTAGGGGACAAGTTCTGATTTAATGTGCTTTGATGTCAATTTTGTTACCATTATCAGACCCCTACATGTCAGAATAATGTGCATAGAGGTGTAACCACAAACGTTGATCACAGCCGCGACCAATTGGGATAGAGGTCCCTATTTGAGTGCCAGCTTTAAACAGACTATTTGTGTTAGTTACATTGGTCCGATTAGAGCTCTTTTCCCTACCTAAACATTGGTTCCTAGTGGATTATATGACATGTATCATAGCAATTAATCCTGCCCTTAGATGACACTGGCGAGTGCAACCTATTAGCGCTGTTCGCATCCTGGATGGGGCAGGTCCAGGCGGCACTCCATTCATTGCACTCCTGGCGGTGTGGCTTGGTCTTTATATATCTGGTTCCAACATCTAAATGCGTTATTCTATTCAAGTACCAGTACCCAAAATCAGAGCACTGGGAACTGCAGTTTTTACTGTATACTCTCTCCTCTTTCTATGCTTTAAAGGGCAATCTTGTGGATGCTCTTTTATATATTTTAGGGGCTTAGAGGATCTTTTTTAGGGGCACCATCATAAATCAATCTGGTGTTTTGAAAGATAATCCCCTTTAAGCTCTACCCTTGTTCTGTGCTATGTCCTCCTGATGTGCCTTGATTAGGTGAAATGCGTCTAGGTTGTTTGATTAGTAGAGGAGTAGGGGAGTTTACTTACTTACCTCTTTTAGTATACACTGAAATTACCTACTGCTTCGTACCATCCTGCATCCTGAGTTACATTCAGTCAGGCCCCTTTAGTTTTCTTTTAAATAGATGGAGTTGTAACGTCTCTGCGCCAACATCCACTCGCACGCTGCGGCGCAGGAGGGATGTTCAGTGTGATTCCTTGCTTAGGGTTCTTGTTCTCTGTCTGAACACTGCTCTATTACCTCTTCTAGGTAATTGATTTTCTACCACACCCATCTCCTGCACCTTTGTTTCCCTCCCCTCCTCAATAGTTAATCCTAGCCTTACCTTGTGATTGACAGCCTATCTGCCACTCAAGTCTGGGACGGGTTCTGGACTTCCTATATACTGGTCATCTGCACACACGTTTTCTGGCTATTGTGACTCTGTCCTCGCGAAACATTTCTCTTGCTATTGTATATTATTACTGACTTCTGACTTTTGGCTTTTCTTGTGACTACTCTTTTGCATTGCAATTTGGTACTTCTTTGTCTCTCTGGCTTTAACCTTTGGCTTGCTCACTCCTCTTCCATGTTGTTTGTCTTGTCCGCGTTTTGTGTTGTCACTTGTCTAAGAAGGTACTGGTACCCAGTTGTCCGCTGTCACCTAGGGCAGTGAGGCAAGTAGACAGGGACGGGGAGTGGGTTAAGCTTAAGACTCACTGTCTCTGTCATTCCCTTCCTCCCAGGTTTCAGCAGCAGCACTGGGGAATTGCTCAACTGGCAATTCCTTTAATTCCTTTACAGGAGTCCTGTTTTTTAGATGTGTCAATAAAAGTTATATTTTATGTTAATTTACTTCCTATCATAAATAATTCATTTAATTATACGTCAAAGCATTGGTGGCCCCAGGCCAGAGTGTAGCAACCATGGCAGTACCCTAAAGCTGGCCATATAAATTAGATTTTGGGTTGCATGGTACATCCATCTGAATGATAATGGGATTGTTTGTACAATTTAACTGCCCAATCAGTACAAAAAATTTAGCATGTGCAAATTGGCTGATAATTGACTGCTTTTGGTGGATCATACCACCCAACAATACAAAAGACAAAAGAAAATGCGGCCAGATAAAAATGTCTGATTGATTGTTGCAAATATCGGTATGCAGTCATGTCTCAGGTAGATATGTAAATGAATGATTACCTATGTGGTCTGATTAGACACTGAGTAGTACCACAAAATGGCATAAAAGAGCTTCCCCCCCCCCTTTGCATTATAAAAAGGTCATTAGATGATACCATTGATTAGTGTACCTCTTGCTGAGAGAATGTTGGCTGCTAGACATGCCCCTATGATACACTCAAAGACATTTTTCCCACTTGACAGTCTTTGAAAGGTGGCACATTATTGAACTGAGAAAATAGGATGGTTCATTTGACAAATTGCTTGCCATCTAGTCTGTTCTAACCTAGCTCTTAGGAGGTGTTGAGCACAATGGTTACATGAAGGCATGCACACATGACAAAAAGACTCCAGACCCCCAATAGAGAGAATCATTTGACCCACCAACAAGCAGGAGCAGCTCCCACACTTTTCTTGTCCACCATCCAGACACTGGTGCTACCTTCATTACACACCCCTTTCTCTGCCCCGACCATTTCCAGGGGCTTAGCAGAAGGAAATTTGGTGTCATGGTGCCCATTACATGTCCTGCCATTGACAGCCAATCACTGGACTGCTACAGACTGAAACAGTATTTTCTTTAGTAACAAATCCAGGTTCTATTTGGTATCTAAAAATGGTTGATTTCGAGTAAAGAGGCCTCGTGTGGAGTAGTTTTTTTTTTTCTCCCTTTGCTATGAAGTCACACTTTGCCCCAACAGTTGGTCTGGGGAGCCATTGCATATGATCCCTAGTAGTGATATGAAGGATGCTAACAGCTCAGTGATATGTGTAGGGAATCCTGTGGTCACATGTGTTGCGTTTCATGGCAGGGCATTTTTTTGCAGGGTAATGTTTACCCACACACAGCAAGGGTTACCCAGGAATGTCTCTGCCAGATTGCAACACTTCCTTGTCCTGTCATTAGCCAAATTTGTCGCCAATCAAAAATTTATGAGAGTAACTAGAAGTCCAGCTTTGGCAACCTATTAGTTTGCAGGATCTACAAACCCAGCTGCAACATCTGTGGGCAAATGTGTCTCAGGACACCATACTGCCTCCATGCCCAAGAATATCTCATCTTGTATCCAGGCTAGAGACGTCATGCAAACAACTGTCAGGTAATATTTGCATGTAGCTGTCAGCTGTCAATTTTGGAGTCGGAAAAAAAAGGTACCATCAAAATAAAATGATTAAAGTTGTCAAGTTTCCGATATTGAGAGACAAATGTTATTGTTTGTATAATGAAAAGTTAGGGTACATTCACACTACCATTATCAACGTCTGTTGCTCTTATCTGTCATAGGATGAAAGCAACTGATGTTAATGGTAGTAGAGTGATGTACAAAAGATGACGCAAGCTTTTTCTTCCATCAGAAAAGTAAAAAGATGCTTGAAGAAAGCATCTGTCATGGTTTTTACATGATGCTGAATGCAGACGGACAATAGACAGGGGGGGGCTTAGTCTACATCAATCACCTGATCCTACCATAGTAGAGAGCAAACAACATTAAATAATGGTAGTGTGAACCCACCCTTGTACAATTTTCCAGTATACTTTTTGCATCAATTCCTCTTGGTTTTCTAGATCTCTGCTTGCTGTCATTCATTCCATTTACTTCCAGTGGATAAAAATCCGTAAATGGTCATGTGATATACAGTCAATGGTCATTTGTGGACAGCTGTGCACCTGTATGTTCATCACATTACCATGTACTAATTTTTATGCACCGGAAGCAAGCCGAAAACAGTGAGGAACTGATACAAAGTGTACATTTGACAACTTATCACTATACAAGTGTATAATGATAAGTTGTTTTCAAATATAAGCAACATTTGCTTCACAATAATTGTCTGAAACTGCACGACCCCTTTAATTATTTTTAATTATATTATACAATTATAGATATTGCATAATTAATTAGATGCATAGTTTTTTTTACATATTTACTTTCATAGGAATTCAATCATTAACTTTTTAATGAATTAGAGGAGCCTTACTGCTTCTGACTGACCATGGCTGTTGGCCATTTTATGAAGAAGTGTGATTCGGGCTATGGAATAATAGTAGTATCAGTTGGTTCGACAATCAGTCCGATGCTGGCTATATCACACAACCATCATAAAAAACAGAAATGAAAAACTAAATTTTCATCCATGAAGCACCCATTTTCATGGATTCCTCATAGACTTAAGTCTATTCAGGGATCTGTGAAAATGGGGAAAAAAAGGAAATGTCCTAATTTTTGACAGACAGTTCACATAGTTCATCAAAAAACCACACATCTATTCCATGTTTGTTTATCCGTTAGCCAAGTGTCATCAGGTTCTATGGACCCAATTGAAATCAATGGGTCCATATAATTAACAAACCAGAGAATAAAAATTTTTGTGTGAGTTCTAAGTTAATGCCAGTAACTCGGATCTCAATCCATTTTTTCATCTATTAAACTGGACCCATTGAATTCTATCTGTGTGTCCATAAAGCTTGGTTGCTAACAGCTATATGAGATTATTCACTGACATTTCTCATGTTTACAAAAACTTTGAAGTTTTACTGTCCTTCAGTGAAATTTGTTGGAGGATTTATGACATTATTGGTTACAGCGTAAAGTCTAAGTTTTACTGCAGGCTGCGGTGCCATCACAATCATGTTGAATATTTTAATTAGCATAAAAAGTAACTGTTTAGTAGCAGTGAGTTCAAGGTTGCAGTCAAGTCTTGGCAAGATTTGCTTAAAGTAGAAAAGAAAGATATCATACTTGATTATCAGAAATGAAATATGCAATTTTTCTGTAAATGCGAAGCAGGTCATTTGATGTGCAGCAATCATTGTACATCCTTTTGAATCTCTAAAAACATTAAAAACATTAAGAATAAATTTAACACATGGGTGGGGGGGGGGATGAAATATCAAGCCCTGCACTCCAGAATTCTGGCATAAATTAAATTGCAAAGTAGACCTTTTGTGAACAGGAAAGTGGGCATGGTTAGCCTTTTAAAAAAATCACAAAATTGTCATAATCTTGCTCCAGTAAGGGGGTGGCATATAAATTGGAATAATATCTCATAACAGAATTAATATAGACTTTAAAGATGAGCCAGATTCATCAAACATTGGGGGATTCATCAAATATCCTACTCCAAAAAAATGGCATAAAATAGATACAAACTGGTAATTTTTCATTGTCTTTGGCACCAATCGCGCCATGCTTATCTAAATTTATGCCACAGAAGTGGTGTAAATGTCTGCAGAATCTATCGCAGCCCCAGAACTGCTGTTGATTTGTGCCTAGGCATAAGGGCGCTGGAGGGAATTTGCCTCCTTGCTCTGGAGCAGAGGACACCAAAAACTGCGTAAAATATGCGGGGTATCATGAATCTACCCCTCTCCATTGTGCAATATTTGATACATTTTACTCAAATTATGCCAAGGTAAACTACAACAGAATTGATTTTAAACTGAGTCTGTCAGCAGTAAATTGGTTATAAATCTAATCACAGTACCTTGTAGAGGGGATTCTACAGTTTTCAGATATACCTCTGCTGTTCAGCCCCATAGTCCTGTAAATCACCATTTTCTTCATATGCAAATGAGGAAGGAAAGTGATTTAGGGATGGGTGTTTGCCTGCTTTGGCTTCAGTCTTTCCTCTACATTCCTAGGCAAATCACTTTTTAACTATGTCTGAAAGACATGAAAATGGCGTTCCAAAGCTGAATAACAGAGGCATATTTGGAAACTAGAAACACCTCTACAAGGTACTGTGATTAGGTTTAGAACCTATTTGCTGCTTACAGACTCCATTTAAACACTTCCCTCATGATAAACCCCTCCCCCATAGTATTCATACCACATGGTAACCATCATAAGAATAAAATGTGATTTTGGAGTATGTGGACTGTATTGGGGTTTGATTTATGCTCATTGTGCAACCTGTCAGAATATTCACATGATGCTGTGAACACTATAAACTACGCCTGTGGTATTTCTGAACTCACAACATCATGAACTGGCATGATGTGACTTCTGTTCATAAAAGCCATGTTATCAGGCCACCAAATGTGGCCAAATCATGGACTGTATTTCTCGGCTTGATCAGTCATGTGAAATGGCTCTAACTCTTTAACAAACTACAGATGCTGCATGCTGTGAAGGTGTGTATGTGACAACAACTGTGCAAACAATGACACTCAGAAAAGATTAATACATAACTAAGAGACACAAAGCTTCAAATCCATGGAATGGTGGCAACTGGTTATCATCAGAGATCCCAGTTGTTGAAAGCATTATGATTCCTCAGCAGTAAGTGAATGCAATTGGCCCAATAGTCATCCCCAATATTTCGGCCTTTTTATAAAGGAGTTTTTCAGCAATATGATACTTGTGCACACTCTTTGAAGGGTCATCCAGGTCCCTTAGCCTTTAGGCCAATTGAATATGCATGAGAAGAGATCAGAATGCTTTTGCTTGACTGACATATTTTGCAATATTTTCAAATTCTGTATTTAACACATTATCAATACCCTGCCAAAGCAAAAAACAGCTGAGGGTAAATGTGAAGGGAGGTAAATAGGGGGCAGTTGAGCAGAATAGTGAGTCTATTGAACCACAGTCTAGAAGGGTCACATCTCAGAGAGAGAGGCCCATCTATAGTTGAGGGAAGTGTAGGATACCAATGTCAGGATGTGGTGTCTTGAGGTGGACATCAGAGTAACTATTGAGTCACTGTGTCAAATAACTAAAATCAAACCCAAACTCACTAAGTATGTATAGTATGAAAACCTCAGGCTTAAAAGATAGCAGTTCCTTTATCCATGGGCCACCATAAATATCTTGAAACAAGTCCTCTAGAGAGGATGATACTTGATGTTTACAGGAATTACTGTTTTGACAAATGAAAAATTTGTTTTTGTGAATGGACATGGAAGTTGGTAACATAAAGAGGATAAATACACAGAAGATGAATGCCATTATTTACAGTGATGAAATGCAGAACCACCAGTCTTTCCACTTCTCTGGGACTGACTGAGCGTTGTACTTGGATAACTGCGTCAGTCCAACAGTAATTAATGGAGTGGTGGTCGTGCATTTTGGGGGCCTCCGTTCTCATGATTGTTGGAGGTGCCATCAGTTAGACTCCCTTATTCCCTTTGTAGTTAGGGAATAAAATTACTTGTGGGAAATTACCTTTAGCCAAATGTGTACTAAAGTCCCTTTCAGCTCACCACATGAACAGCAGGTATCAAAAATGAAAGAGAGCCATTTGTGGAGAACCTTCAGAACTCTGTACCATCTGGCCTTACACCACTCTAAGGGGAAGGAGGGTATCCACCTTACATAAGATTGTGTGTTCCCCTTTAACTAGCCAGTGTGTGCAGAGTGGCTGTATATACTGTTAGAGGAGACTGCTGAGGCTGCACTTTGCAAGTAGACCCAAGTGCAGCCACTGAGACATGCATTGAAGGTCTTCAGATTGTAGAAAAGGACACAGAGACCCTAAGAGAAGCTGTGCAGCAATCCCTGAGTTTAAAGTTAGAAACTGAGAGACCTAAGGAGCCAGAGTGATGTTGCACAGCAAGATGGGAGTGCAGCAGCCTGTGAGCCGGTAAACAAACGTGTTGCCTTTGAGAGCCTGTGCTTAGTGGGCTTTAGAGAAGTTAGAGGACTAGTGACCATCTTCAAGCCTTTTAGTGACCTATTAGCCCAAGTCAAACCAGGTTAGTGGACTGGTGGGCAAAGAGGAACAGAAGCATTATTGAAGGGTTATTGGAAATTAATTCCAAGGACCTACAATAGTGAATTCTACCGACAGTGGCACAACAGGTCATACAATAGCCAGCAGTCACTGTAACCAGACTCTGACGGAACTACAGGACTATTGTAAAGTCCCCAGCCAAAGACTGTGCAAAATTTGTTATGCAGCTGTTAAGAAAATAAAAATAGCTTATTTTTCATTAGATGTGATGCATTCAGGGTGTGTCACAGTCAAAGTTGCCACGTAGCCCTTGCCTAAAACAGATGTTTGAAGTTGTTTTCTTTTTTTGTTTTGTTTTGTTTTCATTGGCAACAAGTCACTCTTTCAGCATAGTAAATGTAAGTTTGTCCTCCCTACTACTCCAACCCATTGTTGCAATTTCCAGTATCATGAACATATAGTACCTAATGTTTATGTTTTATGAAAAATACCTGTGAATGTTCTAATACTCTTACATTTTTATAGTCTTATAACTCCTTGTGCACCAAACAAAATACTTATAAGTGACTGTCTTTCCACTAGGAAGCGACTTTCACACAGATATTGATGAGATAAAAAAGTAAAACTGACTTGCTGTATTGCAAAATACTCAGTGGACACTAATGAAACTATGAAAAGTAGGTAGCTGACCTAACACTTCCCTAATACTAGCAATTTATGAGTTGGAAGTTGGCCTTGTACTTGACAAAGAAGAACAACTTTTATCGATATTTACTACATGGTGCCAGCCTGACACATAGTCACGGGGAACAACAAGAAGATAATAATGTCTATCCTGAGCGTCTTATCACCATTGGGATATGTAGCAGCTGTCACAGTAAGCCCTAAAGATACCTTATCACATCTTATGCAGCAAATAAAAAGATAATTCTAGTGAATCACATGTATTTGTTAGTATTACCATATTCTGGCACACAACACAGTCACTGATAGCAAGTGTGTATTACTAATGATATTGAATGAATAGGGTTTTCTTGCAGGATGGTTTTTTTTTTATATAAGAAAAAGGAGGCTAAAATGTGTTAAAATAAAAAATAAACAGCACTTACCTCACCAGTGGTCCTGCTGGTTTCCAATTACTGACTCACATATTGGCGTGCAGCTTTACAGGGCTTTATGAATGATGACTGATGTTGGCGTGGAGGAGGAGAAGCAAACAGAGAGGATAATGATAGTGATGATGGTCATATGCTTGGTGTGAATGTGGCCTGCCTAAAAAAAATTATCATGGGGAGAAGGAATAGAATGGTCTTGCTCACTTGATGCCACTGCCAATTCTATTTTGCTGAATGAGTTGCATATATCATTTCATGAGTGCAGACAGACTTAGTTCTTACACTTGTGCCTACATGCCCATGGATAATTATCTGCTTGCAAATCTTGCACCTTGCTATTGATCTGTCATTTGGTAATGTACAGAAAAATGCCCATATGGGAGATGGCCACATGGGACTTCATGAACTCCAAAAACAGCAGTAGTAAAAACGTGTCTGCCAGTGCCACAACAACCGAAGCTTGCCTTAGACCTACCCCAGGCAGGACTTTTGGATGTTGGGGCTGTACATCGGATGGAAGTCTTACTATTGCAGCTGCCACCTCCCTCTTCCTCTGATGTCACTCTGATCTGAATGCCAGGTTTTATCTGTAACAGATTTATCATCGGATTCAATAATGTCATCATCTTCCTTACTTTTTTGTGACTCATTATGGCAATGGGTTTGTATTCCCTCACAATTCCTAACAGATTTCTCCCTAGTGTCCCTACCAGCACGACTACCAGTAGCAAACACCCTGCCACTACTACCTCCACCATCACTCATGTCTTCCACCTCTACCTCCTCTACATCCAAAAAAAGCATAGGCTGTTCTTATCCAACTCATCAAGAAGAAGTCTTGGTCTATGAGGAATATCTCTCTAAGTAGATGCCACACAACTGCTAGAAAATGTGATCTGTGTCAGTGAAAAAGACATGTCAGGAATCTCAGATTAGCCACTATTGCTTAAAGGTTACCATGCCATCCTGGGAAGCTTCTGCAATGTCAGAGTTCTCTGGTCTTATCCAATTAGCAGCTGAGGAGGCATATTTAAACTCCCTTCCTACTCAGCCAGATGCCTACAATTATTTTACCTTGTTTGGCTTTCATACTTCACTCTTTGTGTTACCTTCATACTGACTTCTAGGAACTGACTTGGCTTGATATTAGAAAAATGCTTTGTCTGCTGATTCTGACTCAGACGTTTCCTCTTCAACTGACTGGCCAGGACATTTGCTATCCTGATTTGTACTCCTGATCCTGATTAGCCTTGTAAGTTATTTGTGGGTTCATGGTTTTGATTTCTGATAGTGGAGTGTTTATTTCTTGTACAGTTTCTGAGGTGATAACTTGGACCCCAAATTCAGCAAAGTCCATCCGGCCTTGTGGCTGGTGCAGGTGAAAGCTTTTGGGGGTTGGACCAGCAGTGTATAGGATTTAAACAGCTAGTTCTACTGCCCTATGTCATCAGCCAGCCCCTACCATAACAACATGGTTTACAGTACAGAAAGACAATGTGGTAAATAACGTGTTTACAACAGAGGAGGAAGAGGATGAACACAAAGAACCCTGACCCAACATTTGTGTTTCACTGTTTTCAAAAATGTCTTTATTCTCAGGAAGTACAACAACACTTATGGTCTTGGTGGGACTGTGAAGACCATATGTAGTGTTGCTGTTGCCACCCACATTCTTATTGTAAGTATTTGCACAAGAGTTCCCTCCTCCCTCTCCTTTTGCCTTTCTCCTGTCCTGTTTTTTCCAGTCATTTTACTGCACACTGCCTAATTATAATAGTGATTGGCAGCTGTTCAGACACTGTATTTTTTTGTTTGTTTTTTACAAAAAACTATTTTTAGAAAAATAGTAAATGTTGGTGAATATTGGACTACAATTGCATCAGTCAGCTTTTTTTTTTTTTTAGTTTGTTTTTGTTTTTTTTTTGCTGTTGCAATGGTGGCAGTTTGTATGTATATTGGGTAACAAAAAAAAAAAACAAAACCCAGGGTGCAAGACTGTTTATTGGGTGTGCGGATTTTTTTTCTGCAATGTGTGGATGGGATTAGCCAGAATCCCATCCACTTTGCAGGTAATGTAAAACGCAATGTTTTTTGCCCTGGCATTTCTGCCACGGCCAAAATACAGCGTTTTCGCAATGTGAGGCCGCAGCCTTAAACAGATTTTTCAGATTATCACAGGTGGAATCAGTGTTTTGCCATTAGAACAGGAGTTTTCATGTATTTAACAAAAAAAATAAATTTTAACTCTTGCCCAAAAAGAAAAGAAAAGATTTATCACTAACAGGACTGACTTTCTCAGTAAAAATACTGTCTGGACAGTCATTGATTAAATTGCTCTACTGCAAAACAGAATTAGACAAAATTAGATTATTGGCAACGAAAGGGTTAACTGTTCTTTGTCTGTATTACTGCAGCAGTCTGACTCGCACGGCACGGCACAGCACAGCACAGCACATATTCTCCCTCACCCCTATCCATGATTTTTATCACTATCTGCCTGTAATTGATTAAATCTGACTAAACTGACATATTATACGGTAGATGTTGAGGTTTTTAAATATGGCTCCAGCTCAGGAGCTGAGCAGGCACTGTAGCTGCTGTTTTACCAGAGGCAGTACACTTGATCAGTGATTTCTTTGATCATGGGCATTTAACCACAAAGTCAGATGTGACCACTACATCTGAGTAGTTACTTTCATTTTCTGTTTAACTTCTGGCAGAGATACAGCTCTCTTACAGGTAGATTGCAGGAGCTGTTCCATTGCCATGGTAGCAGGGAGCCTATTGAAGGCTACCAGGCCTGCCACCACTAAATTACTATTGATATCTGCCGGTGACAATAATAATATAGAGATTTTACCATAGTATTGCAGTAGTATTGCAGTCTATGGTATAAGTGATCTAATGAAAACTGGCATGAATTATACAGAAAATCTACGTAGATTTCCATTCTGGTGCATGTGCATCTGATTTATTAAGAGATTGGAGCCCTTTGATAATAAAGAACTCGACTGACACTATCTGTGCCTAAATTAAGATTGGTGTAGGAAACATCAGTCTTAATACATTTCCTCTACTGTTTCTTGCCAATATATTTATTATTCCACAGACTCAAACGATAGATTTATTGTATTAGTTTGTTCTCTCAACAATGGCCTATGCACACTGATAAACATTTATGCACCAAACATACATCAAAAACATACATCAAGTACATTTTATATAAGGTATTTTGGATGTATCTTTCCCAATCCCTAATGAATAACTACAATAGGATTTTTTTTCAGGTGGATTTTTGAGGTGGATTCTGTGTCAAGAAACGCCTCCCAACTTTTCCATTGATTTCATTGGGAGTCAAGCAGATTTTTATCTCTAGTTATAGTTTTTTCCCTTTCATTTAAGTGGGCTATGCGTGCAGAATCTGCCAGAACATTGTCAGGATTCTCTATCCAGCTGCTGCACCTTTAACATTACCATTATAGATGAGCGAATTTTTCAAAAGTCTGATTCGCCAGTTCGATTCGAAGTTCCAAAAAAAATTAGCTTCAATCCGAATTACTTTGCGGCGAATATCGCTAAAAAACACCTATTTCCTAGCTTCAGAGAGCCTGTATAGTGGTGTAGAACACTGTGCCTTGCATTAACACGCATAGGGAGCCTACTGTGATAGTCAAACAATACTGTGAGTCCGAATGACACGCACATGACAGGCGTCGCTCTTAGAATCGATGCACACTTCACTTATTTGGACAGTTACGGGGCCAAAACTGTCCAACTAACTCAAGTGTGAACCCAGCCTTACAGGTCCATGTTAGTGCCAGGTAGAAAGAACCGTGCAGAGGCCCAACAAGTTGAGCGCTCAGGGCCCCCCCGGTCGGACATGCGAGAGGATGGACAATAGCGCAGATAGGAAGCGGCCAACTTGCTACATAGCATGTCTCCATAGTAGTTCAGTTTGTCCTCCCTCTCAACAGGCGTAAAAAAAGGCCCCCCATTTTCCCCAGTAACGAGGGTCTAACATGGTGGAGAGCCAGTAGTCATCCCTCTGCCGAATGGTGACAATTCGTCTGTCACTGCGCAAGGAAGTCAGGATGCATCGGGCTATTTGTGCAAGTGACTCCAAGGGACTCCCTGCATCCATCTCCGCTGCATACTGCCACGGTGTGTCTGGGTCATCTGCCTCATCCTCCTCATTTCCCTCTGGCTGTTCTGGTTGCTCCTGCTCCTCCTCTCCACCCATTTGACTACACATTGTTTGTGCTCCAATGTCCTCCTCATCCTCCTCCTCCTCCAGTTCAACCCCCACAGGGCTCATGTGGCCTTGAGATGTAGACGCCAGGGCTGTGGAGTCGGAGTCGTGGAGTCGGAGTCGGTGCCTATTTTGGTGGAGTCGGAGTCGGTATAAAATGGACCGACTCCGACTCCCAAAATATATAATAAATTGGTACAGTTAGTAGTACAATGCAGTATGTGCTGAATATATTTTCATAAGAATTTGGGAAAATGATGAAATGTTGAAAATGATGAAATGTCCTGTAAAGGTCTGTTCTATTCCTCATATAATGATGGGACTGAGTTCTGAGTGAACCTATAAGGTTTAGCAGTCCAGGGCTGTGGAGTCGGAGTCGGAGTCGGTGCCTATTTTGGTGGAGTCGGAGTCAGAGTCGGAGTTGGAGTCGGAGTCAGGGGAAATTGAGGAGTCGGAGTCGGGGCTTTGGCGTACCGACTCCACAGCCCTGGTAGACGCCACATCTCCAGTCCCCTTACGTGCCAGATTGAAAAGCATCTTTTCCAGGATGTGAATCAGTGGAATGATGTTGTTTATCCCGTAGTCCTGACGACTGACTAACAAAGTGGCCTCCTCAAAGGGAACTAACAAACGGCAGGTGTCACACATGAGCTGCCACTGGCTAACGTTAAAGTTACACAGGGGAGTACCTCTGTCCGCTTGGATCATCAAGAAATCATTTATGGCTTTTCTTTGTTCATAAAGTCGATCCAACATATGGAGGGTTGAATTCCAACGGGCGGAAACATCACATATTAGTCTATGTTGTGGGAGACCGTTCTGTCACTGCAGCTCAAGGAGGGTCTGCTTTGCAGTGTACGAGTGGCTGAAGTGCATGCAAAGTTTCCTTGACGTTTTTGCAGATGGGTGGAACACTTAAGGAAACGCTTGACAACCAGATTGAACACATGCACCATGCAGGGCGCATGGCTCAGCCCTCCTTGACGCAAGGCCGACACCATGTTCTTCCCGTTGTCGGTCACCATTGTTCCGATATTAAGTTCTCTTGGAGAAAGCCAGGATTCGATTTCTTGATTGAGGACACAGAGCAGTTCCTTCCCTGTGTGACTTTGTTCGCCCAGGCAAACGAGGTGTAGAACAGCGTGACAGCGCTTTGCCCTGCACATGTGGTATGCTGGAGGAGCACTGGGAATTGTTCCTGCAGTGGAGGCTGAGGAGACAGTGGAGGATGAGGCGGACATTGTTGCAGGACCAACGGCGTGAGAACATGGAGGCAGAAGCTGTGTCAACTGTCCAAGTTACTGGTGTGTCTGGGCAGGCACCACATTAACCCAGTGGGCCGTAAATGACATATATTGTCCTTGACCATAATTACAGCTCCACAAGTCAGCGCTGCCGTGCACTTTGGCAGACACTGACAGGCTCAAGGACTGGCCCACCTTCTCTTCTAGATATTTGTGCAGGGCTGGTACTGCCTTCTTGGCAAAGAAATGATGGCTTGGGACTCTCCACCTCGGCTCGGCGCAAGCCATCAGTTCTCTGAAAGGTGCAGAGTCCACCAAGTGGAAAGGGAGTGGCTGCAGCACCAGCAACTTGGACTGGAGCACGTTCAGCTTCTGCACTGTTGGAAGATTTCACGCATACTGTTGTCTCTTAGATATAGATTCTGTGATCGATTACTGATGCAATAACTGACTAAGAGGAGGAGGAGCAGAAGCATCATGACCAGCATATAATGGGAAGGACACACAGTTTCTTTCAGCTGAGGTGGTGGAGCCTTGACTGCCTTAAATGGGGTGCGTGCCACTGGGTGCTGCAGCGGTGGCTGTGGCAGGCTGGACCACCACATTGGAGCCACAGCTCTCCAGGCCACTTTATGGTGACGCTGCATATGTTGGTGCAGGGCTGTGGTGCCAACATTGGCACCCTGGCCACGCTTCACCTTCTGCCCACAGATTGACATATGGCCATGTTCACCTCCACCGGTGGCT
Organism: Leptodactylus fallax; assembly: GCA_947044405.1. NCBI lineage: Eukaryota > Metazoa > Chordata > Amphibia > Anura > Leptodactylidae > Leptodactylus > Leptodactylus fallax. Next base: position 25,855 of record CAMRHE010000424.1, read on the forward strand.
TTACAAAAAACTGCCACAACGCCGAGTAGGTGATTTTTACCCCCAACACTCCTCAATAACTGACTACTACTGCCACTGCCTCCGTGAACCCCTGCACCACTGCTTTCTGGGCATGTAGGCTGTTGCGAAGCGGGTGGTCTACCCCAGGCATGTTTAGCTCCCAACCTCACACTGCTGCCACCCTGCTGACTCCCCCGCTGCCTCATGCGCAAGCTGCAACCCTCTTCTCCTGATGACGATGAGGCGTCTTTGTCACCCGGCTCCCAATTACGATCGACTACATCGTCATCCACTACTGTCTGCAGGTCACTGATGTACTCCTTAACACCAGCTCCCATGCCACTCTCCTCATCACTACTTGCTGTGTCCTCCACATCTTGGCTGAGCAGTAGCTGCTGACTGTCCTCTAGTACCTCCTCCTCACTGTACAGTGGATCTGAGCCTACAGCATAGAGTAGTTCTCTAGCTGAGGGAACAGAAAAGGACAGAGGAAGGTTGAGGATAGGTGAGGGCACAGGGCCTGCTGCCGGACCATGCCAACTAAGGGTTGTGTCTGACGAACCCACCGACTCTTGGCTGGGGGTGTCTGATGTAACTTGGGATGAATTGGATGACCGAGTCAACCAGTCTACAACCGTTGGGTTGCTGGTCAAGACACAACCGCTACTTGACACTGGGAGCTCAGGCCTCTGTAACTGACCCCTGCTGCCATGCCCCCTTACTCTGTTGTGACCTGAGCCTGTGCAAGAAACATTTAGGCCTGCGGCCCTCCCCTGTGCATGCCCTTTCGCTTCTCTGTCTGACATACTGTTTGATGAAAAAACTTAATTGCAAAGGGCAAAAAGGCCTGTTATTTTCTACTTTGAAGAGAACGGCAAATATGCCCCTTATTTCTTCACCCACTAATGAACACCAATAAAAAAAAGCATGATAAAGGCAGAGATTTGTAGCCCAGAATTATTTAATTATTGATAATACTATTTATAAATGGCAAGCAACTTCATACTGGTAACACAATGCTGAATATGATCCTTTTTATGTGTTTTGACACTAATAAACACCTTTAAATAAGTGATAACCGCTAAGAATTATTGAATTATTATTGACAATACTATATTGAAAAATGGCCTGCAACTTTATACTGGTAACAAAATGGTGAATATGGTCCTTTTTATGTGTTTTGACACTAATAAACATCTTTAAATAAATGATAACCGCTAAGATTTATTGAATTATTGAATTTTTATCGACAATACTGTTTTTAATTATTGCCTGCAACTTTATGCTGGTAACAAAATGGTGAATATGGTCGTTATGTCTTTCCCCACGTCAAAGGACTTTATTACAGATAAGTGCAGATATTATTGGATGATAATTCAGTTTTCTTTGGCACAATAGTACTGAATTATGTATGCCTTTTAAGAACAGTGAATAAGCCCCTTATAATAAACGCCTTTAAAAAGGCTTTTTTTACAGATACGTGCAGATATAGCTTTGGGACAATAGTACTGAATAATGTTATGCCTTGTAAGAACAGTGAATAAGCCCCTTATAATTAAAGCCTTTAAAAAGGCTTTTTTTTACAGATACGTGCAGATATTAGTGTATGATATTTCACTTTTTTCTGCTGTACTGCACTGCAAAAGGCTTGTTGTGTTCCACCTTGACGACACAGATATACAGTAAGTAATGAGCAGCAGTATAACGGCAGTGAGTGCTGCAATGTGAATTATGCTGCAGATTCTTGCTGTAAATGACACTGCAACCACCCCAAATTCTTCTCTCAATTCCTTCCTACGCTTTCCCTACAGTTCTAAGGCTCAGACTCTTTCCCTGAACTTCTGTTTTCTAAGTCTTTCCTTATGTCCTGCCGACATCTGTCCCTACAGTAAGAGCGATGTGGAATGACTGTACCTAAAATGGCCGAGGGTTTTTATAGGGCTGTGAAATCACAGGTCCTGCTGGCTGCTGATTAGCTGCACGCTTGGCATTGTGGGTGATCCCGCACTCCCAGAGTCCATTCCCCCTTGTACTAACATGTGCAGCAGCCATTTTATAAAAAAAAAATGCGATTCGATGCATCAAAACGTGAGGAAATCCGGAATCGTGGCGAATCAAAGATTTCCAGAAATTCAGATCGAATTCCACTTCTGCAGAATCGATTTGCTCATCTCTAATTACCATGCCAACTTGGTAAGCTTTTGCAGTTTCAGAGGCTTCCTGGCTCAGTTAGCAGCTGAGGAGGCCTATATAAGACCCCGCCCTCCTGACACAAGCGCCAATAAATGAGTTTACTATTCATAGTTTGGCTCTCCATTTTGTGTGTGTATCTGTTTGCTTTGTGACTTTTGGCTTGCTCCCTAGATACCCTATTTGCCTCCTGATTCTGCTTTAATGTGCCTGTTTGGATTTGTGACCCTTGTCTTGTTTCCCAGATTTCGTCTTGACTTCTGATTTGGTGTCTTACGTCCTCTCTGATACCAACCTGCGCCTGTATGACTTTTCTTGTCTTCACCACTGTAAGTTATAGTGGATTTTGTTTTATTGATGCGTTTATTGGTACATCTATCTGTTTGGTGACTATTTAGATTCCCAGATTCAGCGCAAGTCCAACTCACTTCGCAGTGAGCTCTAGTGAAGGCGTCTGGGGTTCTGTCTTGGCTCACAGTGTGCTAGTTTTAAATAGCTTTCTCTACTGCTCACAGTTATCAGCCAGTCTCCTGCTATTGCATTTATTGTGGCCTTGCATCTACATCAATAACAAACATATATCATGATGCTTCTTTTTATTGCTACTAACTCCTTTTGAAATTAATTGGGAAGAGTTGGGAGGTGTTTTTGAGGTGGAATCCTGCAAAGAACAACCCTAAAATTATTTAAAAGGAGTCTATCTCCAAAGTGAAGCATATGAAACCAGCAACACAGTTAGATAAGGTCAGGCTCACCTGAATGTAATGTCTTTCTCCACATAAAAATTTGTCTTTATAGCGGAGATTTCTGGCTTTTACTTCACAATATGGCAATGATCAATTGAGAGCACTGAGGGAGGCTCCATTGCTCAAAACTGCTATGCTCCACACTGCTCTAATACTAATACGCCCTGCTTCCCTCCTTCTTTCTTCTGGGTGACAAGGCAAGAAGCTATGCTGAAATCTTACCTGGCCTTGTGTTCGCACATTTACTCTGGTGTATTAGAGCAGTGTGGGACATAACAGTTTGAGCAACGGAGCTGCCCTTGGTGCTCCAGACTGCTCATTTGCATATTGAATATCTCAGCACAAATATTTTTTGGGAAAAGGTATTCCATTAAGGTGAGCCTGACCTACACATGTGAACAAAATTGTATGTACCCCTCGTTTAATGAAAGAAAAACCCACAATGGTCACAGAAATAACTTGAATCTGACAGACTGGAATTTGCCAAACTACATGTTGACAAGCCACAAAGCCTCTGGGAGACAAAAATCTAAATTTTTGGAAAGGCACATCAGCTCTATGTTGACAGATGGAAAAATGAAGCATATTTTGAAAAGAACACTGTCCCTACTGTGAAACATGGAGGAGGCTCTGTTATGTTCTGGGGCTGAATCTGTGCAGGGTACAATGAAATCTCAAGACTATCAAGGAATTCTAGAGAGAAATGTGCTTCCCAGTGTCAGAAAGCTTGGTCTCAGTCGCAGGTTATGGGTCTTGCAACAAGATAATGACCCAAAAAACACAGCTAAAACACCCAAGAATGGCTAAGAGGAAAACATTGGACTATTCTGAAGTGGCCTTCTATGAGCCCTGACCTAAATCTCATTGAGGATCTTTGGAAGGAAGTCTCATTGACAGTTACAGGAATCATTTGATTGCAGTGATTGCCTCAAAAGGTTGTGCAACAAAATATTAAGTTAAGGGTACCATCATTTCTGTCCAGGCCTGTTTTATGAGTTTTCTTTTTTAAAAAATTCAGATGAAGCATGGTTGAAAAGGAATGTCTGACTTTCATTTGTTCATTTTCATAGAATTTGTATATATTATTACTTTTGTCAGATTCAAGTTATTTCTGTGACCATTGTGGGTTTTTCTTTAAATTAAACGAGGGGTACCAACAATTTTGTCCACGTGTGCATCTAACTATATTGCTGGTTTAACATGCTTCATCCTGGTGACAGACTCCCTTTAAAATGGCTTTCAATGGTTAGAAAGAGATTATACTCATCTCAACAATCCTCCTGCAACTTCCGTAAGAAAGAGTCTGTCAGTAGACCTAAACCCAGGAAAGTGTTGGAATTAAGTGGTGAGACTTGAAGAGATCGAAAAGAAAGACAAAAAAAAATTCTGAAGCTCTCTGTGCCTACACCCATGTTGAATGTGAAATTTCATATTAATATATTTATATGCAATTTCATGATTTCTTGTTTCTTCATGTTTCATATCTCTCAAACAGTTGATTGTGGCTCCATTACTCTGTTCAATCTGTCTAACAGGAAACAAAAGGGTGGGGACAAGGACATCACTATTGGGAGAGAGAGGAGTGGTAGTAGTCACATCCACAGCCTAGTATCAGGGGCTCACTCTTGGGTCAGTCCAACAAATTTCACTCCACCCCCCTGCCTTCCTTGAGTGGCAGAAGATTTTTCTTTTGCCTTTGATCTCTGCCTCTGCCATAAGCACAGGGATTCATGGCCAGCATCAGACCCAGGCAAATACAGACAAGTGCTAGATTTAAAACCTATGGTGGAGCAGAGAACCAATAACTTTCTGCCCTGCCATTTACAATCATAGGCCACAGGCTAGTTTTTAACGAAATTCACATTTGTGTTGGCTCTACGTTGTTCAGGTCCAATAGAGGACCAGAACAATGGATAGGAGGACCACTAAAATAGCAGTTACATACTGAGCCCATAGACCCCATTGACTATGATGGGGTCTGTTGGGTGTCCAGTGTTTTAAAACGGAAAACAGCAGATGAAAGTCATGTGTGCATTGCTATGTAAAAAAAAAAAAGAAAAAAACTTTTATAACCACATTTGGCGCCTCAGATGGTCCTACAAAAGGAGTGGATGTATCAGAGTCCATTGGAGGAGGAGAACCCTTCTTGTCAGGAACCAAGCTGCTGCTCAACCCTGGGACCATCTATAGGTATGGCAACAACGTCGAAACGTGTTGCCATACCTATATTATCACTAAGTGGAGTCTATTTATAAATAAAAAATCCTCTGATTTTAACATCCTCGGCTCCCATATTTGATTGTCCCAAACAGCGCTCACCCATACCCTGTTTTTTTTTATACTTTTCTTACTCCTCATGTGTGCATTGCAACGGAGTTTCCAACGTAAATGTCAGAACTTTAAACATGGTACCTACTCAGGAGCTCAGTGGGCGTTGTAACTACCAGGTCTCCACTGTAGTACTTCTCTTTAGTTGACTTTGCCCCAAATGCAACCAAAACATGATGGTGCCTCAGCTGCCACCATATTAATGACGATTGCCGTCCCCTGGAGTGAGATGTTTGGGTGGTGATTTGTTACCATGACAGCTGGGATCCTATAGAAGGCTCCTAGATCTGGTAATTACTGACTGTACTAAGTCAATGGATTTTACAATATACTGAAATACATTATGTACGGTGGGGGTGAAAAAAAAAACAAACTAGAAAGAAATGTCAAATTACACCCCTTTCCCTATATCCCATATAAAAATAAATCAACAAAACACATTAGGTATCCCTGGATCCAAAAATGCTCAAACTCGAAACATATAAAGAAGTTTTTATATCGTATGGTGAATGCCAAAAGTTACAGGTTAGGGACAAGAATCTCTCACATTGAGGAGAGCACCAGTGAAGGTGTGTAGAGATTTAATTGCCTTTTGCCCTCTACTTAGCATCTACATATCACAAGGCATTATGGGAAAGGAGCTGGGGAGCTCATGCGCCCTCTGTTGGATGTAACAGATCCTCAATTTGCTTTTGACTCACCGAGCCTTGAGACAGCAAAAGGGATTTTAGCCAAGCCAATTTCACTTATCTGCATACAGCGCTGTTTCCGGATTGTTGTCCTTCATCAGTACAGAGCAAAGTGAATTGGCTGGCTTAGTGGGAGGCAATGAGTGGGTTAGGGAAAAAAAGTTACAGGTGTCAGTATATGCCAACTCAAAAAAAGTTTTTATTTTTCAAAGTTTTGAATTTTTGCAGATGTATTAAAACATAACAAAAACAATATAAATTTGGTATTGACTTGATCATACCACCCCACAGAATATGGATAACATGTCATTTTTGCTGCACAGTGAATGCTGTAAAAACAAATCCTATAAAAAAAATTACACAAATGCAGTTTTTTTTCCTACTTCCACCTCATTCTGAATTTTCTTCCAGTTTCCCAGTACATCATGCAGAATATTAAATGGTACCACTATGAAGTACAATTTGTCATGGAAAAAAAAATATGGCTCTTTGTATGGAAAAAAAATTTTTTAAAAATTAAAACGATACACCTTTTGGCATTCAGGAAGGGATTACATTGCATTCTAAGAAAGGGAACATTGGTGATTTGTTGAAAATGCAAGCAACATAATTCATCTCTATGGTATGGAAAAATGTACCTGGGCTGAACTTCACCTTTAATTTTTTAATTAAAACCCATTAGGTAAACACATATATGATCCACAATATATCATTATCTCTCCTGGATTTTTACAGTATAACCATCATATTATTATCACTCAGACACTTGGCAAGTAATCTTATTTTTTTAACCTAGAGTAACCTCAGATGGTAGTTGTTATTGACACTATAATTTTTTTTATTTCCATGCTATCAGATGAGTAACAGGCTTCTGAGGTTATTTGATCCTGAATTAGCTTTTATCCCATACAAAAGTATAGTATTGGCTGGATTTTTATGCATACAGCGGTAGTCCAGTCAAAAATAAAAATGTTACATTGCTTTAGAATATAATATATTGTAGAAAGTGTTTTTCTGTTTCTTAGTTTTTTATCCTACAAATGAGGAAAATTATATGAATTGCACATGGCTGCTTTATTCTGTTTAGAAGTAGATGGTCTTATTCTGTTTGGTTAATTTCATCCTTAGAGATTTCTATTTGGTGGCCTGTAGGAAGGGTATTTTATAGGAAATACAACACATATTTCAATTTAGCTTTATTAAGCCACCAGGAAACTCAATATCACACCAGCCACAATACATTATAAAGATCATTATAATGAGCACCATCATAGCTTTAGATAGTCCAATAGATACACCATCACCTTGAAAAAGTTTTAAAAAATATGCAAAAGAGGCTCAGGTGGAGTGTGGGTGCATCAGAGCCACAGGTGCTCAAACCTGAATAGAGGTCCTTGTCAGCTCTGGTATGTTCCATTGTACTTGAGCCTCATTGGCAAATTTATTCTAAATACATTTAATATATAAAAATGTAAAGGGTTATAAGGCCATTTCCAAACAATTTGCCCACCATTCTACAATGAGAAAGATTATTCACAACATTCAAGACAATCTTTTCAGGAGTAGATGTTCCAGCAAAATCACTCCAAGGTTAAACTGTGCAATGCTCAGAGAAACTGCAAAAAAACGTAAGTGCTGCCCTGCCACCCTCCGCAATATGACTGACCTCTGAACCTTCTGTGAAACTTTGGGTCTGCCTATTTCTGACTTGGTCAGTGTGTCTCTTTCCTGTTTGTGTTTTCCCTCTTGTTTTCCCCCTAGAGCCCGAAATGGAGAACTACTTGGAAGTTCCAACTATTACCATCCCTGCCATGAGGTCCCTGGACTCTTCAGTATGTAAATTCTGAAGATTTGTTTCATTTGCTTTGCATGATCTGTCATGGTGCGAATAGTCTCATTGAACATTAAGGGACTCAATTCTAATGCAAATCAGTGTTTGGCTCTCAGGGAATTGAGAAGCTTAAAGGTGGATATCGCTTTCCTACAGGAAATGCACCATGGCAGGTCCTGTAACTTTAATTTGCCCTGAGTCACTACCCAAAGGTCTAATATGCCATACAGGATAAAAACAAAACTGGTGTTGCCATTCTGATTTCTAGGGACTGCTCCTTCCAACCCTCCTCAGTAATCTTAGATCCACAAGGCTGCTATATCTTCCTCACAGGTAAGCTAAAGGGACGTCAGATAACCCTCTGCAACATATATGCCCCAAATACCTCCCAAATCCCCTTCCTGGAAAGAGTATTGGCAAAGTTGTCCCGCCTCCACCCAGCCACCCTAATTGTGGGTGAAGACTTCAACCTCCACCCTCGGAGCTTACGAATAGAATGTCTCACCGATTGGAGGGGGGGGGGAAGGGGAGTTATTCAATCTGTATAGAGGAACTCACGGTCACTATTGAGGACCTTCCTAATGTCAAATCCCCGGGCCTCGACGGATTTCCTTATCCAGTGTCAGACTGGGATGTCTAGGGCCCACCAATGAAATTGTTTCTAGGGGCCCACCGCCAGGACCCCTGCAGATCAGCTGTACTGAAATAGCGTGGCTACAAGTAATAACAATGTCATGCTGCTCACACAGATCTGTTTTATAGTGACTATGTAATTACAGTCTGTGATAATATCATGTCTGCTATAAAATAGATGGGGTGTGATGTAAATAATGAAGGGGCCCCACACAGTGTAATATGCTTCACTGTAGCCCTCACACTTAATATGCTCTACAGTGGTCCCCATACAAAATTATATGTTCCACAGTGACCTCCACACAGTATAATATGCTCCACATTGGCCCCCCACAGTATAATATGCTCCACAGTAGCCCCCACACAATATAATATGCTCCACAGTGGCCCTACACAGTGTAAAATGCTCCCTTAAGCCGCTTTAGGCGAACCCCACAAAATTTGACCAATTTTCGTGAGCTTCGACACTCCAATTAGTTTCAGTGGTATTATTATACACTGGGATCGCCTCAGATCCCAGAGTATAATAATCGGAGGCCCAGGGGAGGTGATGGAAAATAACAAACACTTATACTCATCACCTTGCATTTCCTTTCCTGGGCATCCTACCTCCGGCAGGCTATCTTCAGCTTCTTTTTCGGTCCTCTTCTGCCTGTGACTGAGATCACACGCCCCAGGGCCTATGTTTGGGCCTCAGTCAAATGGGGTGTGCTGACATCATTATGCCAGCGTCCCCCACATGACTGTTGGGGTCCAATCACAGCCCCCAGCAGTGATGTCTGGAGCATGTGACCTCAGTCACAGGCTGGAAGAGCCTCGAAGAAGATGCTGAAGATAGCCGGACAGAGCAAGCATGCCCTGGAGAGGTGAGTATAAGTATTTGTTATATTTAATCACCTCCCCTGGGCAGGCCACTAGTGGAAAGGGGCCCCGCATATACAGACATCACATAAGGCCGGGCCCCTTTCCATTAACAATATGTATAGTGGTCAGGGAACCAGGCTTTCCCAAACGCTATCATGGTGATGCGGGGCTCAGTACCTAGGCCTGGTCACAGTCACACCACCTGCGACCACAATTGTTACACCGCCCATTACCAGACCTCCACTGCCTATTAAAAAAAGCAGTGGGGGTCCGCTATGGCCCAGTAAAGGCACCAGCCCACCGGGGAATTCACCAGTACCCTGATGGGCCAGTTCGAGCCTGACTTTATCTTTACAATAAGGTCTTCACAGACTCCCTTTCTAAACACATGCTTCCTCTTCAATTTCTTTTTCCACGCACGATGCTTCAATATTCCATTACATTGATCTCGAAACCTGGTGACTGTGCTAATTACCGCACCCTATTTCCTAGACTTAACGCAGACTTTTACCAACCTTCTAGCCAATTGCCTGGGGATGCTTCTCCCAGACTTAGTCCATAAAGACCAGATGGGGTTTGTAGCCAATAGGCAAGCCGGAGATAATACCAGACGCTCAATAGTCCGTACTGAGGGTCCTACAGCAAATGGATTCCCCAGGTTTTCTCCTGAGCCTAGATGCTGAAAAAGCATTCGACCGGCTTAATTGGTCTTTCCTATTTGCTACTCCTATTTTGGTTCTCGAGGGCCCTTCTTAACCCTCGCTTTCTTCCCTTTTTTGCTTCCTAACTGTGGTAAACCTCCCCCACGCCTCCTCTCCCTCCTTCACTATTCGCAATGGTACATGACAGGGCTGCCCCCTCTTTCCCCTCCTATTTGTGCTATATATAGAGCCCTTGGCCACCTGAATTCCTTGTAACCCTGATATTCAGGGCATTATGGTCCGAGACAGGAAATTTAAAATATCTCTCTTTACAGAGGATATCTTGCTGACTCTACAAAAATTTCCCTACCGAATTTACACCTATTATTGGAGGAACATGGACTACTATTGGGATATAAGACGAATAAATCTAAAACAGAAGCCATGTCAGTCAATTTCCCCTATTCCTCTTCTGCAGCACAACTTCCCTTACTCATGGAAATCAGACAGCCTGAAATACTTAGGGATCCATATCACCCCATCCTACTCCACACTATATGCATGTAATTTCCCTTCCTTCTTTAGAAAAATATCTTCTCTAATCAAAAAATGGTCTACACTCCCCCTTTCTTTATTTGGTAGGATATAAGCGGTTCAAATTCTTACGTTGGGGTAACACATCCACCCGTGGCCTTATTAGCGATATCTACAGTCTCCTCACTACCTCCACTCCGGAATCTCCTCCGCAACATTCCTACAAGTGGCATACCTACCTGGGACAGGAGCTCCCCTTCACCGTGTGGCAAGTTATATAGTCTTTAGCGGCTAAATCATCTCAATGTGCCTCCTATAAAGGAGAACTAGTATAAAATTCTAATGCACTAGTATCATACTCTGGCGGTCCTACATCATATGTTCCCCACAGCATCAGAACGCTGCTGGAGATGTCACGCGGTGAAGGGAATCTTTCCTCATATATTTTGGGACTTCCCACTCCTCTACCCCTTCTGGTCTTAAACCCAGGGGCCTGATCTCTCAGGTTTTGGCTGTTTCTATACCTTTTTGCTTAATCTTCTACCTCTAGGCCTCTCTAAGCCATCCACTAAATTGCTACTCCACATACCGTAGCCAAGTGTGTGATTTCAGCACACTAGAAACGCCCCGATCCGCCTTCCCTTCCAGCCGTTGTCCAGAGGATTAGGGAGGTCCGGAGCATGGAATCGCTGACTGTGTCGGTAAATGACCAGGTTCACCTTTTCACTACAGTGTGGGCTCGGTGGGACTCTTATGATTCCACCTTGACGCTGTCCCGCATCTATGGCACATATCTCTACCTTCCCCCCCCCCCCTCCTTCTCTGTCTGTGTCTTCATCCCTTTGTCTGTTGTCTCCATATTTGTCTTTTATTAGTTTTTGGACGTTTTCAGTTCTATATTGCTCTGAATTGCTTTGGATACTTTTCATTGCCATTTTGACATTCTTATCGTTAGGTCTTACGATAATTGCTGTGCTTTCTTTACTGTTATTTGAAAAACTCAACAAATATACAATTAGAAAAAAAAAAAAGGTTACCTTGTGTCATTTACACATGAAGGTTATTGACATAGAATAGCCTCAGGTAAACCTGCAATAAACTCCAGTGGACAAATAATACTGACTGCTGTAATAAACACATGAATTACCAGTTTAAACATTTTGTCCCAATACATAAACTAGGCTAAATAATGAAACCTTCTGAACCTGTATTAAAATTCATTATATCTATATTAAATTAACTGCTCTTAACCCTTCCTGGAAAAAATGTAAATTTGCCCCCTGAAACCAAATGATCACTTTCATTCAGCTTCCACGCATTTTACCTAATCAGACACTCCTTTCCTACTTTGATCTTTACTCTGCTACCCCTACCTTACTATACTATTTATCTGGTGGTATGGGTGTATTAATGCCATTTAATCGACAAAGCTCCCAAAGTTATCTCTTTTCTGGGACATCTCGGGGTTCATCCCAGACTTTATCCTATGTTATGTTCAGTGACAAATGTTCCTTAATCTGGGATTCTCCTATATTGAGAAAACAAAAATACCATCCACGGTCATAAATCTAAGGGTGGACTTGGGTTTCCCATCCTCCAGTAATATCATCAGGAGTCAGTCATTTTTCAACTTACATGTGTTTATGCCTTTTCCTCCCACTCTGGGTTTTACTTGAGGTTCCAGATGTCTGACACTATCCACATAGATTCTGCCATGTGGATCAGTGGTGAACCTAGCCTCTTTGCTGCCTGATGTGGACTATAGAAAGACGCCCCACCCCCCAAAAAAAGAAATTAAATTTCCATGCTACTAGTTTCACACGCTGTTATCGTCGCACAATATACACAATGTAATAAAACAGTTTTTAAGAATTCTTCTTCCTGTATTACTTCAGTATCAAAGATCAACAATACGGCATTAACAATGACAATAACTTCACACATCTTCTGCTTGGTGGATGGATGAGCCCAAGTGGCCCCCATTCTCTTTAATAGGAGCGCTGCAGATAGCTGAGTACTGGACTTTGGGTATCTTTGGCACTCCCATTGAAGTGAATGAGAGCCACGCGGGGTCGTCCATCCAGCAAGTGACACACCTATATATATGGCTGCGGTCAGGCTGAATTCCCACCCAGTGGGGAGAAAAAACCCAATTCTCAGGCTCAGTGGGATTCTCAGCAGACAGACCCCCATCAATCAGGTATTTATCCTCATTTAGGTGAATACAGTGCAGTAACATTTTGTGACTTACAGGTGACGTCTCTGACTAATCCTTCACATTTCCCTTCTCTTCCCTTTGGACCGCAATGACCACTTCTTCCAGCTGTGACTTGTCTCTGTAAAGTTTGCAACACAGACATCTTTGGCTCCTCACTTTTCCAGGCACCTGACCCACATCATGTGTATATATGAGTTTCTGTCTGTCTGTTCTTTATGCACGACCAAACGACTGGGCTGATCCTCACCAAATTTGGTACACGGGTACATCGGGTGCCCGGGAAGACTTTAGACTGGGTCTCAGCTCTCTAGGATGTACCCTTCCTCTCAGCTCTCTAGGATGTACCCTTCCTGAGATACAGTATTCCCAAAAAATGACCTGCATTAGCTAATACAAGTCTGCAGATCTTTCACTCATATTCCAATTGCCATACACACGGTCACATGTCCCTTATCAGCCAATAGAAGCTCGCAGGCGCTTAGTCTCCTCAGGCACACAGGTTTCCATAGTAACCAAGCTATTTATGACCTGTATTAGTCAATAGCCTCCTCCACCCCACATGTAGTCTGGGACCCTACTGGTACTTCAGCATCATCCCAATGCTATTGCCACCATATTCCAGAATTATTATCTTAAACTACACACGTGGACAAAATTGTTGGTACCCCTCGTTTAATGAAAGAAAAACCCACAATGGTCACAGAAATAACTTTAAAAAGCCAGACTGGAATTTGCCAAACTACATGTTGACAAGCCACAAAGCTTCTGGGAGAATGTCCTATGGACAGATGAGACAAATATCGAAATTTTTGGCAAGGCACATCAGCTCTATGTTCACAGATGGAAAAAACTAAGCATATCTTGAAAAAGAACACTGTCCCTACTGTGAAATATGGAGAAGGCTCTGTTATGTTCTAGGGCTGTTTTGCTGCATCTGGCACAGGGTGTCTTGAATCTGCGCAGGGTACAATGAAATCTCAAGACTATCAAGGGATTCTAGAGAGAAATGTGCCACCCAGTGTCAGAAAGCTTGGTCTCAGTTGCAGGTCATGGGTCTTGCAACAGGATAATGACCCAAAACACACATCTAAAAACACCCAAGAATGGCTAAGTGGAAACATTGGACTATTCTGAAGTGGCCTATCAGCCCTGACCTAAATCCTATTGAGCATCTTTGGAAGGAGATGAAACATGCCCTTCAAACCCGAGACAACTGGAGCAATATGCTCATGAGGAGTGGGCCAAAATACCTGTTGACAGGTGCAGAAGTCTCATTGACAGTTACAGGATTCGTTTGATTGCAGTGATTGCCTCAAAAGGTTGTGCAACAAAATATTAAGTTAAGGGTACCATCATTTCTGTCCAGGCCTGTTTCATGAGTTTTCTTTTTTTAAAAATTCTGTTGAAGCATGGTTGAAAAGCAATGTCTGACTTTCATTTTCATAGAATTTTTATGTTATTACTTTTGTCAGATTCAAATTATTTCTGTGACCATTGTGGGTTTTTCTTTCATTAAACGAAGAGTACCAACAATTTTGTCCACATGTGTACATAACCTCCCCTCGCTAGATTGTTCCAGTCCTGCGCCTCGGGACAAAATACCTAGATGTGTCACCTCCCCACACTTCCTCCTTCGGTACTCGACTCTCTTAATGCCCCGATCTCAGACTAGGAACTCATGAACATCCTGAAGGATCTACCCTAATGTTAAAGCCCTGGTCTTGATGGATTCACCTACTTCTACTATAAAACTTTTTAGATGACTCCTTCTCAACTCTTTTTTTTAGGCAGTGCCCCCAGACAATGCTTCACTCCCACATTACCCTGGTCGGTAAACCCAATAACGATCACCATGAGTGCTCTAATTGCCAGCCTATTGCCCTTTTAAAGTCGGATCTTAAACTTTTCACAAAAGTCTTGGCTAATAGGCTTAACATTTGGCTTCCTTCTCTTATCCACAAGGACCAGGTGAGTTTCGTCCCTTGTCATCAAGGGGCAGACAAAACCGGAAGAGCTGTGGATTTGATATGGCCAACCGTTCCGCTACGCCTACCCTCCTCCTTAATCCGAGTCTCCTTAGTTAGAACACTCTACTCTCTTCCCTTGGCCGTTGTTAAACTCCCTTACGCCTCTGCCTCATCTTTTCCCCATTTGCAACGGGACTTGCCAGGGTTGCCCCCTTTCCCCTCATTTTTGCTCTCTGCATCAAACCACTAGCATCTAAAATACATTATAACCCAGATATCACAGGAGTGTCAGTGCAAGACAGAGATTTTAAGATCAGCCTCTTCGCTGATGATGTTCTTTCAACGCTCATCAACCTCCACATTACCCTACTGAACCTCATGAATAACCCCAGTATACCCCCTACCTGCTGGAGGATGTGATACAGCATACCCAACATTGATAGACATCTTGAGGGAATGTTCCTTAATTTGCCCTTTCTGGACAAGTCAAAATCCTCACTGATGCTACTTGCTCAACTTGCCCCCTAGACACCTTGGCAAAAGAGACATCCAAGTTATGTCTATACCTATGCTCTGATGCTAAAACACTCAGCTCTTCACTGGAAGAGTGTGCATTACCCTACAGGGCATGCACTTGTTGCTCGTATGAAGGATGTCCATAGCCTGGAATTCCTGACTGCCACTCTCAATCATACAATAGAGGTGTTTTAATCTGTTTGGTCCCACTGGGGTACCTACAGTATCCTGCGAGGTCACTGATGCCTATCCTCCCCTTCTTCCTTCTATGTTATCTCCCCCACATCTTTTGAGATTAATGTTTATTACTACGCTGATTTATATTCGCATTTGTTATTGGAAGGCGCCTGTTATGTTATCCTATTATGTGCTCTTGTGATTTTTCTTGTTAAATTTTTCAAAAACCTAATAAAAATTACAGTTAAAAAAAACAAAACGCCATACTCATCTGTCCCAGCTGCAATGCAGTATCCCAGTGTGGTCCGGTCCTGCTGCTCCAGTGTTTTCTTCTGGTAGAAGTCCCCGCACATCCCTGGTCCTTTCCTTAGACTGCTGATTGTCTTATCAGCGGCTTAAGGAAAGGGACCCGGGATGTCACAACCGGTGAGGACTTCCGGAGTAGCAGGACCGGACCGGTGGAGAGTATGTTTTCATTTTTATATGCATGTTATGTATAATTTCCATATGTCACTTGAAGGAGTAATTCCCAAAACATGTTTGAAGGGATTTGTCTAAATAAATAAATAAAGAATGAACGAATTTCTCTCTCATGCTAGCAAAAACTTGTGGTCCCCCTTGTTTTACCTTGAAGGTTATATTTATAGCCAGCACCTCTGCCTCCTGAAATTAAGACGTTGGGTGATCGCCAGTGATGATTTGGTGGACACTTACAATGGACCATGCCAACCTAGAGAATTGATTTCACACTGCATTTATAGTTGTGGCTCAACACAACAACTGAAGGTGAGCCCATTAAAGTGTCTGACATTTATATAAATGGTAACATCCTATTTATCACTTGGAGTGGTTTCTTTTTGTTTCATCTGAGGCTTCTAGTGTGGATTCAAGGAATGGAAAGTAAGCGCCTCAACTTCCGTCTTTAAGCTGTACCTGGGCAGTTTGTGGGTGCTGGAAAAACTAACCTGTAGATGGATTTTGTTGCTCAGAGAAGATGTTCCAGGCCTTCTGTACTGGAGCCATTCAACACAGCAGCTATATAGGCACAATATGCTGACCCTGGAGGTGACCCCTACACAGGCTCAGACTGGCCCACAGGAGAGCAGGTGAATCTTCTGATGGGCCCCTCACTGCATAACATACAGATAAAGAGTAACCAGCAGCATATATGCATCCATATAATAAACTGGGGAGAATATTCAACAAACTACCTAGGTTTTTTTTTTTGTTTTTAATAGATGCATTGGGTGGTTGAGAAGACATCTAGGTACAGAGGCAGGTCAACCACTAACCTCCCTCCTGGGCTTCATTTCCTTACTGCCAATGTCAAGCACCAATCACCTTGCTTACATCTAAGAAATGGCAGTGAGGTAATATTTTCTAGTTGGTGAGCCCTAGGTAACCCAGACCAACACCACCCATACAAGTGAAAAATTCTGAACAAACAAATGTCAGCAGTTTGAATTGCATCTGGGTTGTTCTTATATTTAATTTCTAGTTATTGCTTATGAGAAAAGCAAACAAACAATCACAGAATCAACAATATAAATTTGTTTTAATGGTTTCAATGTTAATGTCAAACTTTTCTACGGCATTATCGTATAAAGAAATATTTTAACATTAAAGAAATATGTACATCTTGCACTGAAAGAATAGATGTTGTGGTTTCAGAAATGCACACACAGAAGGGGGTAAGGTAGTAAGAGGAAGAAAAATACATATATACAAAAGTGCATTAAAATGTATACAGTTACATCATCTCAAATATAGACGGTCCTGATGAAAGAAATAGCTGGAATCATGATGAATGCATTCACACACAAAGTGAAAAATAAAACCAAAAAAACTGACAGTAGGTCATATTTACTGTGACAATGACATGCTGAGGGACTCCTGATTCCAATGAATTGTGACAGTTTCAAGTAGTTGAAATAAATACTCGTTGCAAAAATTAACAGGCTCAAACTTGACACTATATACTGTAGATGAAGTGTTTACATTTTTTTTGCTATATATTCTGTGTGAAAAATTCTAAAAATCACAAATTAAAGAGTTAAAGGCTTGGGCTACATTTAGACTAAGTGTTCATCTTGTACGGGTTGAACTCATTCTGCACTGTACATTTGTTCTATCATACTGGTTCACAGTAACCACAATAATAGTTGTATAACTATTTCAATTTAGAGCAGCAAGATCTCACAGATATTTGTATGCAGGCTTCCTAGGAATATATCAATTAAAGGTCATGTCCACCAATTTCTTATTTTTCCTTTGCATCTAAAACAAAAAAGTTGAAAAAAAAATTAGCAAAAGTCTTGGTTTAAGATTTCCTACCAGTTTTGCATAAACAGCTCCTACACTATGCTAGAGTTTCTCCTTGGTTTGACTTGGGGAAAAAAAAAACACAAAACAAAAAAAAAAAAAAAAAAGAAAAAAGCAAACAAACTTGCACATAGTCCTGCAGGCAACTGGCACCTCTTCAAGCCAACATACAAGTAGGGCACATTCACAGGATTGCAGGATCAAACCACATACTGAGTCATGTACAGTAAACAGGATATTTTTGATCAAGACTATTTGCAAATTTATTTCATTTTACAATGTAAATGAATTGGAAAATTATTGATTGGCATTCAGAAGTTATGGCAAAACCAAGAAAAGGTGCTGTTCTTTGTTAAAGGTGTTGTCCAGGATTTAGTTTTTATTTTTGGCTTATCCTTGGGATAGGCTATATAAATCTAATTGGTGGAGAGCAAAGAGCCAGCCCCCACATTGATCAGCTGTTCGGTGGTATGTCCAGTCTACTGCACAGCCCACAGAGCCAGAAACAGCTTTGTACTCGGCATAGTGGTCAGGTGCTGTTACTGCAGCTCAGCTCCTATTGAAGTTTGTAATGGCTTTCGGCCAATACACAGTGCACAAAGCAGTCTACTTCCGGCTCCATACATTATATAACATAGGGACGGACGTGCCCCCAACAGCTGATCCATGTGGAAGCCGGCTGTTGGCCCCCACCAATCAGATATTTATGGATCATCCTAAGGACAGTCCATAAATAAAAAAAAAAATCTTGAAAAATCCCTTTAATAGTAGTTTAGTTTATTACAATATGGTTAGACATGTTAAAATAAATGGGACAAAGATGCAACACCAAGAATTGCCGCTACTAAAACTATGGCACTGATCTTATGTTTACATTTGCGTTCTGATCCAGACCAACAGACCGCTAACAGAACGGATTCAATAGTGCCCGACAGACCCTATTGACTATAATAGTCATCAGGTGTCCTTTTAAACTGAAACCGCTGGCTGTAAAAGTTGGACTTGAAGCACTTTTTCGTCCCTCAATTTTTGGCAGTTACTGCAACAGAGTCACCAAATGGAGACTCCAACGCAGAGGTGAGCCCAGCCTTAGCAGTACGAAGTAGTGTCCAGACAGGACAAAATAATGAAGAGGCTAGATTGCTCACCTAAGCTCTTCATTTTCTTCAAAATAACTGATCAGCCCACCCCACCATTGTAATACCGATGGTCTATCCTATCAATTTTAAAAGGCCGAATAACCCCTTTAAATTTTATACTATAACTTTTGAAAACATTATAGCTTTCACATTATACTATGCTGAACAGAACTAAAGGGTGGTATATAAACTATGGTATTTCACTGACAACCCTCTTCACATACAGTAAAATTATAGTCTGCAGGGATTCATATAAGGGGTAAAATAATCTTAGTGTTCCTATAAAACAAAATACTGGATATACATCGTCCCCAATAATACTCATTTCGGGGATATTGTGAAAGCTTTTGGCACAGAACCACATTCTCCAACATATGCAAGTTTTGGCAAGGAAAACAGGGATGTGCATTACAAATAAAACCTTACTACTAGGTGCTTAAAGTGGATTTACAATGAGGACAAAAATAGATGCAACATCCTGTTTTATGATCAATGCAAGTCTACCATAGTTTTAAAATTCCCCCACCTCATTTCCTTGCCCAAAATGTCCCCCAAACATAGCCCTTTACTGCATGTAGGACACCAAAATAAGAGAACTTGGAAAAGGTGACGAGTGCTCAAATAGCTTTATACATTCTGCTGCTGATGTAAAAATCAATATGCATTTACAAGAAGTACATACTTGAAGGGTTTTTCTCACGAAAGCAAGTTACCCCTCCCCCCATCATATAAATAGGGGCTAACTTGCAGATCAGTGGGATTCAGTACTACTGATCAGACCTCAATGATCTGCAAGTTGTCCCCTATGCTATACATAGGAGACAACTTGCTTTCATTGGAAAACCTCTTTAACCCCTTAAGGACCCAGCCCAAAAGTGCGTTAAGGACCAGGCCTCGTTTTTCAAAACTGACATGTGTCACTTTATATGGCAATAACTTTGAGACGTCTTAACTTACACAAGTGATTTTGAGATTGTTTTTTCGTGAAACATTGTACTTCATGTTAGTGGTAAACACTAATGAATATTTTTGTATTTATTTATAGAAAAATAGGAAATTTGATGGAAATTTTGAAAAAAAAAAAAATCGCAATTTTCAAAATGTGAAATGCTCTGCTTTTCAGATAGATAGTCATACCACCCAAATACATTAATACATATTATCTACCATATCTCTGCTTTATATCGGCATCATCTTTTAATCGTCCTGTAATTTATTTTGGATGTTAGAAGGCTTACAAGTGTAACAGCGATTTGCAGATTTACAAGAAAATTTCCCAAACTAATTTTTTAGGGACCACTTCAGTTCTGAAGAGGATTATAAAGGCCTATATATTAGAAACCCCCATAAATCACCCCATTTTCAAAACTGCACCCCTCAAATAATTCAAAACAACATTTGGGAAGTTTGTTAACCCTTTAAGAATTTCACTGGAATTAAAACAATATGGAGGTGAAATTTAGACATTTAATTTTTTCCCACTAATTCCTTAATTTAGCCCTAAAATTAACACATTCACAAAGGGTTAAAGGAAAAAATGCATCTCTCACAGTTTGTTATGCAATTTCTCCCGAGCATGGAAATACCCCACAAGTGGGTGTAAACTGATGTTTGGGGCGAATGGCAGCGCACGGAAGGGAAGGAGCGACACTGGGCGTCTGAAAAGCAGATTTTGCTGGAATAGTTTTCAGGTGCCATGTCTCATTTGCAAAGCCCCTAGAGTACCAATACAAAGGAAAACCCCAAAAAGTGACCCCATTTTGCAAACTACACCCCTCACAGAATTCATATAGGGGTATAGTGAGCATTTTGACCTTACATTCGTTTCACAGATTTTGCTAACACTGGGATGTATAAATGAAACATTACTAAAATGTCACTTTATCCCCAAAGTTTTCATTTTCACAATGGGTTAAAGGAGAAAAAGCACCCCACAGTTTGCAAAATAATTGCTCCTAAACACAGCAATACCCCATATGTGGTCGTAATCTGCTGTATGGGTACATGGCAGGGCTCAGAATGGAAAGAGCGCTATTTAGCTTTTGGAGAGCAGATTTTGCTGGAATAGTTTTCAGGTACCATGTCGCATTTGCAGAGCCCCCAAAGTACCAATACAGTAGAAACCCCCTAAAAGTGACCCCATTTTGGAAACCACACCCCTCACAGAACATATCAAGGGACATAATGAGCATTTTGACCCTACAGCTGTTTCACAGATTTTATTAACATTGGGACATTAAAATGAAAAATTACTTTTTTTCCAATAAACCGTCAATTTAGCCCCAAATTTTTCATTTTCACAAGAGGACAAAGGAGAAAAAGCACCCCAAAGTTCGTTACACAATTTCTCCTGAACACAGAAATGCCCCATATGTGGTTGTAATCTGCTGCATGGGTAAATGGCAGGGCTAAAAATGGAAAGAGCGCTATTTAGCTTTTGGAGGGCAGATTTTGCTGGAATAGTTTTTGGATGCCATGTCGCATTTGCAGAACCCCTAAAGTACCAATATAATGGAAACCTCTCAAAATTGACCCCATTTTAGAAACTACACCCCTCAAGGAATGTATCAAGGGGATTATCATTTAGAGCCTAAAAATGCTTCCCAAAAATTAAATGTACAAAGTGAAAATTAAAGTTTTTAAAGAAATATCCAATTTCAGTGCCTAATATGTTGCGGCCACTTTGTGGCATCAGAGACATGCACTCCTAAAACTATTAAGTGGGATATCCCGGGGACAAAAAAATTATATATGTGGGTATAAACTGCTGCTTGGGCACACAGCAGGGCTCAGAAGGGAAGGAGCACTGTGGTTTTTTTTAGCTTTTGGAGTACAGATTTAGAGGGACTTTCTGGTCGCCATGATATTTTTGCAGAGCCCTGGAGGTGCCAGTAAATTGGAATTCCCCAAGAAGTGACCCCCATTTTGTAGGGGCAATTTTAGGGTCTCTGCAAATGTGACATGGCGTCCAAAAAAACAACAATCTAAATATGCACTCCAAAAACACATAGCGCTCCTTCACATTTGCGCCCTGCTGTGTGCCCAAATGACAGTTTATGCCCACATGTATGACACTGGTGTACCCAGGATAACGTACTTAATGCCATATGTAGGTATAAACTGCTGTTTGGGCACAGCCGGGCACAGAAGGGAAGGAGCGTTATTTTGGTTTTTAGAGCACAGTTTGCTTTTTGGACACCATGCCACTTTTGCAGAGACCATGAATTGTCAGTAAAGTGGAATCCGCAGACATGTCACCCCATTTTGGAAACTATACCCTTCAAGGGATTTATCAAGTGGGGTAGCGAGCATTATTAACCCTTAAGTGTTGCATTCTTTTAATTTCCAAAAATGAATGCGCAGCTGATAATGAAAAGTTAAAAATGAAAATTTTTCTATAGATACGCCATTTCAGTGCCCGATATGTTGTGCCCAGCTAATGTCTGCACAGACACACACTCCAAAAACAGGTGATCGGGGATCCCGGGCACAACAGCTTTTGGAGCGTTCATCTCTGATACAAGCCGGGCACAACATATTACGCACAGAAATGTCGTATTCCTGGAATAATTGTCATTTTCACCTTTCATCATCAGCTGCCTATTCATTTAAGGATAATAAATTATAGCAACACTTGGGGGTTAAAAATGCTCACTGTACCCCTGGATAAATTCCTTCAGGGGTGCAGTTTCCAAAATGGGGTGACATGTCAGGGGATTCCACTGTACTGGCATTTCAGCTCTGCAAAAGTGCAATGGCGTCCAAAAACCAAATAGCGCTCCTTCCCTTCTGTGCCCGGCTGTGCCCAAACAGGAGTTTATACCCACATATCACATTAAGTACCTTATCCTGGGTACACCAGTGTCATACATGTGGGTATAAACTGCGGTTTGGGCACACAGTAGGGCACAGAAGGGAAGGAGCGCTATATGGCTTTTGGAGCGCAGATTCAGATGTTTGGGATCTGGATGCCATGTCATGTTTGCAGAGCCTCTAAAGTACCAGTAAAGTGGAATCCCCTAGGGAATGACCCCATTTTGAAAAGTGCACCCCTCAAAGAATTTATCAAGGGGTGTAGTGAGCATTAGTATCCCAGACGTGACTGCACAGCGGATGGGGAAAAGTGAATATGTAATCTGTGCGTAGTACATTGGGTACACTAAATTCCCTACTATTTCCCCAGTAGTTCCTATTATTGGGGGGTCACTTCTGGTTTATTATTCCTCGTAAGCTCTAAATCTGGGGTGTACCCTAATATACGCTCGCACAGCTTATACATTCCCTTCCTGCCGCAGCCAGTTATGCTCTAATGATTTGGCGATTTTTGGGGTTTTTGTCTTCACATTGTACGAGTTATATTTTCTTTATTTCTCTGGTGATGTAGCCATATGAGGGCTTGTTGTTTTCAGGGTGAGATGTATTTTTTAATGACATCATTTTTAGGTGCTTACAACTTATTAAATAAATTTTATTAACTCTTTCTTGGTGGATTAAAAAACAACCCCATCAATTCTGGCACTGCGTTTTATCTTTTAAATTTTTCACCATGCAGCGTAGAGCATAAGTAACATGTTATCTTTATTCTGTGGGTCGGTACGATTACGGCGATACCTTATTTATAATTTTTTTTTATGCAATACCAATTTTGCAGAACAAAAACCCATTTGGGGACATAAATAAATTTTTTTTGCATCGCCATCTTCTAAGATGCGTAGCATTTTTATTTTTCAGTGTAGAGCGTTGGTTTAGGGCTTATTTTTTGCGGTACAACCTGTGCTTTTTATTGGTACTGTTTTGGGGTACATATGTCTTTTTGATCACTTTTTATGGCATATTTTGTAAGGTGAGATGGCGAAAAATCGTTACTTTTGGCGGGTTTTTTCCGTTTTTTTCCCCCGACTTTCACCGTGTACATTAAATATGGTTTCAGTTTTATTGTACAGGTTGTTACGGGCGCAACGATACCAAATATGTATTGTTTTTATTAATTTTTAGGTTTATTTTTTATATAATTCATTTAATATAGGAAAAGGGAATTTTTGGGGCTTTATTCTTTTATTAATTTTTTTCACATACTTTATTATTTTTTTTTTTTTCACTTTTTCTTGTGTCCCATTAGGACACCTGAGCCAGCAATGCTTTGATTGCTGGCTCAGCACTATAGACTGCAAGACACGAGCATGCTCGTGTCTTACAGCCTATACAGGAAGTCAGCGCTATGGAAACGCGCTATGGGGGGCTCCAGGCAGCCTAGGGTCACTTGGCAGACCCCGGGCTGCACATTAGAGATATCGGCACCCCCCGATCTCGCGGCGGGGGGGTGCCCGGGGGGTCGGCAAGACGGCGGAACCCCTTGGATGCCGCGGTCATGTTTGACCGCGGCATCCAAGGGGTTAAAACCGCCGATCGTAAGTTATGGCCGACCGGGGGTTATGGAGCAGGGTGTTAGCTGTCAGATACAGCTAACACCCGGTTCCGATACCGCCCGCTCAGATAGTGAGCGGGCGGCCGGCCCTCGGGCGTAGTATTACGTCCTGGTGCGCGAAGTACCTAGCGCCCAGGACGTAATAGTACGTCCAAGGTCGTTAAGGGGTTAAAAAGGAGTCTATCACCTCCCCCAAGCATTTTGAACTGTCACCACCATGTTACAGAGCCCATTACACTGATAAACATCACACCTTCATACCTTTGTGATGTATGTAATTTTTGTAGACTTGGGGAAAAAAAAAACCCTCAGACCCCTACCATCTCCTGCCTGAACTACCCTGTGCAGAGAGCGCTGATCCTCCCACTGTTATGACATCATCCATCCTACTTGGGGAGCAAGAGCAGTGGACCAACTGCCTCATTTGCATAAGCCTTCAAAGTTGTTAGTCTACAAATCTACAAAAGTAACACACACAACAAAGGTATGATGTTTATCACTGTAAAGTATGCTGTAATGCAGTGGTAGCAGTTGAATATGCTTCAGGAGGTGGTAGACTCCCTTTAATGCGAAATACATAAATTTGAACAGAGTTTGGAAAGAAATATACACAATGCACATATATTTCTGGGTGCACAATGGTAACAGCAGATGAGCTGATGGTTGCATATATCACCCAGTGTCAAATTGCCAGGGAGTGGTTACACATACTGGGGCTATCCACTGAAGTCTCTAATACAAATTACCAATGTTTCAGATGTTTATGCTTTACTTTTTGAGGCTGCATATCACTTCATTGTCCACGTGCTTTGATTTGTCTGTTTGCCAATTGTAGTTAAATCCAGGCTTTTGCCGCTGTTACATTGATCATATAAACTCTGAAAGAAGAAAGAAAAAAGTTAACAATCACTTCTATAAAAGCAGCAAAAAGGCTAGGGCTAAACAGCTATTTGGCTGCAACACATACAGTGACCAAAGATTGCAGGATTGCCCTTTCCGCACGGCAATTAATGAAAGTTAACAATGGATATTTTCTGTCTATTGGGTTGGCTAACTTTCGTTACATGCAATTGAGACAGATCAATAAATGTTACAGATGAAGTTGCTAGGTCGCCCTCACCTAAATGTACCAAGTAAAAGTTGCATCCTCAAATTTTTCATTACAGTATAGCTTATACAGTACATTGTGGCAGCTTGTAGCAGTCATCTCTTAAACGTTAAGGCTGGGTTCACATCTACGCCTCCAGGCTATACCCTCTCACAAACACTGTGCTAGTCAGTTTGTACCGCAGCAGTAGGAGAGAGACACAACCAAAAAACAAACACTGAACCAACACCACCACCATGTCCTGAACCCAAAAATGAACCAAAACAGCACAGCGCAGGAACAACAAGAAACAAGAGCGGGGATCTGTGTCGTCCAATGAATACAACGTGAAAAGGATTTTACGGAGACACAGCACCATGGGATGTCCTAAAGCAGTCCCAGAGGGTGGAAATCACATAGCCATGCGAGCATTCTAGCACATAGCCACTTACATAACCTTACAACCCAAACTGGCATCGGCCAAGGCCACAGAATGGATCTGGTAGAACCTGGTGAAAGTGTGGACTGAGGCCCAGGTGGCAGCCTTTTACATCTGGGCGGCAGAAGCCTGATGCCAACCAGCTCAGGAGGCGCCTACAGCACTTGAGGAAGAGCAGTCACAACTAGGTTAAAAACAGATTAGCATACTGTCTGAGGAGAGAGTATAGCTTGGAGGTGAAGCCAACGTTTTTTGATATTCCTAGTGTCAGCCTCCTGGTAGCCAGGTCTATACCACATAGTGCTCCCCAAATGAAATAAGGGAGAAATCCATTTCATTGGAAAAAAACAGCACCATGGGATGTCCTGTCAGCCTTGCAGACCTGGGTGGCAGAAGCCTGAACAGACCAGGAGGCTCCGATAGATCTCGTGGAATGAGCAGTCACACGGAGAGGCAAAAGGCTTATCCTTGAGCCCATAGGCTTCCCTGATAGACCGAAACCATCTGGAGATGGAAGTCTTGGAAGCAGCCAGGTCCTTGTGAGGGCTCTCAGGGAGAACGAACAAGGAGTCTGAACAATGGAAGGGGTCAGAGAGAGACAAATAGACACGAATCACCTGGACCACATCAAGGCAGTGAAGAGCACTGTCCTTATGAGGTCGTGTCTGCCTCATACGGACACTAGGCTAATAATGGCTAGCGTAGTGCCTGTGGAGATGGTATAGCCCAAAGGCGGAGCCGACATCTTTTGTTATTCCATCAGCCTTCTAGAGGCCAGGTCTGTACCCATGGTGATGTGCCCCCCAATGAAATAAGCGAGAAATAAGAATACACGGACAGCAACAATTTTTTTTTTTTTTACATTGAGGTCTATGGAAGGAGGACACAAACAGATTATAAATGGATAGTAACCAGTTTGTGTCAGTTTTGCTATCTGTTTTTCCTTAATTCTTCTCTGTACATGCTCAGAATGAAGATGAAGATGGAGAGAGAAAAAAATTATCTACCAAAAACAGACAGTTTATTTGATGGACACCCATTGACTGATTCATAAAAAATAAAAAAGACACAGATGATGGTATGTGCTGTGTAACAGTTTTTGTCCATTTTTTGACTAATCTATTGTTTGTTTTTTTTAGACAGATACGCAAAGGGCAGATACAAGGCGCAGATGTGGACATAGCCTAACGCTGTCAAATGTCAGGTGTACACATTTCTAGTTTTATAAATCTCCATTCTACATCTTATATCCAGTAATACCATGGCTTGTGTTCTATATAGCATTATAAATATGGAACATCTTTTATTAGGAATTTTGCATTATGCAAACCCTCTGATAGTCCCCTTGGCAATGTAAGGAATAGACAGAAAAAAAGGACATAAACATTGAATAAACCATGTCCCTTACAGTCTGACTCCTCTCAACCATTGCTAACAGTGTCAGGGTGTAGGCCCATTATAACAAAAGGAAATATTACAAATCAGTTGTCAACTTATTCAAACATTTCCTGAAGAAATAACCGAGGCAAAACAATGCAGAGTTCCAAGGTAACATGCTGTGTTCTTTCAAGAAGTTGGCTGAAAAATATAAATTGATCACCTATAAACAGGGCAGCTTATGAAAGCATGAAAGCCAATGGGACCCCCCCCCCCATTAATCACAACAGGGGTTTGAGCCTCCTGTGTGAACACCAATCCCTTTCACTTCTATGGGACCAGCAAGGTGCAGTAGATTTCATGAAGTTCCCTTTGGCATAACCACATCTGAAATAAGCACACAAGCCGGCTATTTATTTCTAAATTATACAAAGGCATACAACCCTGAAAGCACTAAAACTAAAGGAAAGAGTGAACACATGCAATGAATCACCCGTAATAAAAGTTTACAATTCAGTGTTGACATCAGCTCTAGGAATATGCTGTACTAATAAGATAGCAGTCAGGAATGCATGGGGAAATCCTGTATGACAGATAAGTAGGAGACCTTGAGATGTTACTGAGGGTGAATAACTCCTCTCTACGAAGATAATATATAATGTATATGGTTCACGGTAGTATAACTAGCTGATACTATTGTACTCTTTCCACTTACCTTGGCAGCTCTACATATAGAATTTGGTGAATTTAGCCCAATGAGTTGCCCAAGAATACGTTTCATTTCCTCTGTAGTTCCTTTCTGTACTTGTTCCTCTGTAATTAATATCCAATGATTAATTATACAGTCATTAAAGGGGTTTTCCCATCTCCCTGTTTCAGCAGCTTTTCCTGCTGTCTCTTCTCACTTCCTGTATTCTTCATCAAACAATCAAAGCCGCCTCCCCCCAGCTTGCTGAACAGGACACTATGAAGTATCACAATATAGACTTTTCCTTTACCATGAGATATTATTCATTATGATTACTAGAAATCTAATATAAATACAGATCAAATAATATGCACAGTAAGGCTAGGTTCACACTTGCGCTGGGCTCGCCATCGCTCGGATCTGCTGGAGGACCTGAATGATGAAGAGCCCATCCGCTAAAACAGTGATTACCAGCGGACACCCGCAGACCCCATAGACTATAATGGGGTCCGCAGGGTTTCTGCTATTTATATACTGAAACCGGTGGAAAGAAAAGCCCTCCTTACAGAACTTTTCTCTCCACCGATTTTCGGTGGAATCTTCTACAGAGTTGACTTCGATGCAGATGTGAACATTATTACATTAATATTACATTACAAGGGTTTGGAGAGAAAAGCAACTTACATTATGCAGGAGAGAATGGACTCAGTGTCAGAGAGAGAGAAACCGTTTTAATTAGCAAACTGCAAACTAAGCCCCCTCCCTTCTGAGAGAGCAGTGACTGATGTAATTTGTCCTATCTTATCAGACAGGTCCAGCTCCATGGAAATGATGTGAAACGGCTACATGTAAACAATGGGAGGAATCATTTCACATAGCAGGCAAACAAAGCAACATTGCTAAAGCAATGTATTTAGGAAAAGTCTTCAATTTAAATAATCTAGCAGTATAGATAGAATCCTTGATATGGGAATACCTCTTTAACTTCATGGCTCTGTAGTTATTTAAAGAGGACCTTTTACCACTTACACCAACTAACTTTTTACATCCTTTAATAGGTGCTTCTTCCCTTAATCCAGTTCTGCTGGAATTTTTTCTCGTGCCCCCACCATTCCTGAACAATCAGTGATGTTAAGTTTCAGCACCCAATAAATATGCTAATTAGGATCTCTACTGGCAGGTGGATGGTCCTAGTTTTTCTTCTCCAACCTAGGACCGCCCACCTGACAGTTTTAGCATAAAATATAATATTTTAGGCTCTCTACTAACACCACTGAATGCTTAGTAATATTAGATGCTAGAAGAAAAATTCCAACTGCAATTGAACCAGTGGAGCAGCGTCGATTAAAAGATGCAAAGAACTGGAGTTGTTGGAAGTGGTGAAAGATCCTCTTTAATAGATGGTTTTACCTTCTTCCTGTACCTTGACCGTGAAGCAAACCCCATGAGTTACAAAAGGAATGTAAAACATAAAAGGAAGCTCTTAAACTTTTCTCTTCTGCTCAATCCACTCCTGGCTTTGGCTCAAAAAATACAGCAAAATCTGCAACAAAAAAAGCTGCGTTTCCGCAATGTGGGTCCTCAGTCTAATAGAAGGAATGGGCTGTGATGGTAGTCATGACAACTGTGGCCCTCATAAGGGCCTCTCGACCTAAGGCTCCATGTACATGACAGAGTGTGCATACAAGGGGGGGTTGGATGGGTAATATGTCCTACTTTGACTTCAATGGGGGGGGGGGGGAATCAGTTCCGCTCCAATCAGATGTGATGTGATGTAGATAGGACCTGCTCTATCATCATCGGAAGGGTTCATTAGATTCCAGATCAGAAGAGCCTCGGTCTGCACACTGTCTTGTGAACAGACGATGCTTTGTTATACTGATCACATTTTTTACATCATTTTTACTTAGTGAAATAAAGTTTTGTTTTGTTTTTTAATGTTTCACAATAAAAAAAAACATTTTTTCTTCAAAAAGTAGTTTTATTTTAGAAAATGTTAATAAATAAGTAAATAAAAATTGTAACTACATGGTATCATTGTGTGTGTAGTCACTGCGGTATCACTTACAAAAGTCAGAATTTTATGTTTTAGTTCACAAAGCAGTGTAAGGGCTTAGTTTTTGGCACCATTTAATATTCAATATTCATTTGGAATCTATGATGCCATCTTCTTTGATTTACTTTTCCTACTATAATATATATTCCTACTGCAGATCTGGGGCCTTCAGAAGGCTGTCAGCTGCAATAACCACAGTAAGGCTTCTGCAATCTCCCCTCGGGAGAACTCTTCCCTTGTTGATAGCAAAAGAGAAAGAGTTTTCTCAGACTGTAATATTTATGGTGGGGTCCAGCATCCCCACCAATGAGATGAATGAACGGGCACTACCTAGGCACAGCACCATACATTTGTCAGATACTGCTGCGTCCCATGAATGTGACTGAACTGCTGTTGGTGCCAAGCACAGCTAAATGGTATAATTTGCATCTAAAGCCAAATTGAGAGTTTCTACTACCAGAAAGCAATGTTGGTGCCCAAATCACAGTTGAAGCTGAGCTGTTATGGACAGACATAGATGTTGGTGAGATGATGGTGGCAGACGAGTATAAATAAACCTTTGTTTCAGAGCAACCAGCAGAATCTTGAAGGTATGTATGCTCATGTAATAAAAGCTGAAATAACTAAATAGTAACAGTCATTTGCAGAGTTAACAGCTTATTCAAATGTAAACTGTGAAATGCTGTTAAAAGCAGATTTGTGCTGTATTATCTGTAGCTTGTTAACCATTAAATATTGCTCTTTACAGATTAACCATTTCTACCCAGACACTACAAATTTGTATTCTGTGCCCATGGCACGTCATTCCAATGGGAACTAAACAGGGAGAAAGAGGGGAAAAATGCTGGCAATGACAGTGAGATACTGTAAATTACAGACAGTAGATCTAGCAACAAGTCTGAAATACAAAAATCTTTAGACATACCAGTGCGTGTATGAGGCTGTATCTGAACATACGGATGAGACAGTAGCTCTGTAATGGATATTCGTTCCTTAGGATTTCTCACTAAACATTTCTTTAGAAAAAAAAAAATAAAACAAAAACAAAAAAGCAAAAGGTCACAAGTACAAAATGGTAAGTACAACAATATAACTCAACATTATACAGTACACTGAATTATTTAGAAGTTATTTTATTTTTGCAGTTGTGTCAGGGGAGGTGTGGTGAACATTTTTGTAATACACTTTTTAATAGAAAACAGGCTGTAAATTCCCATTAGCAATGCTCCAACTAAGCACTGCTAGGGAGAGACTGTCCATACTCAATGCAGTATGTAGAGCTGAAGCATTTACCAAAGGGGGCGGTCACTTCAGATAGCTGTATCTCCAGTTTTATACCACCAGCTTTCACATACCACTAAGATTGAAGTACTAGCTATAACAGAACATGAAATATCACTAGTTAAAAACACAGGCTTGACCGCAGTCTGGATACGTTTACTCTTTTGATTCAGCTTTCCTGTTTCGATCTGTTAGTAAGTAGTACTTTGGAACTTGATTCTTATTCAGATTGCAGAGCATCTATTTTTGCACTAAGCTACAGGGACGATTTGCTGAATTTTGACCCAGTCCAACCGGCTTCGCAGCAGGCTCTGGTGAATAACATTTGGGGTGCCTTAGATCTATCTCCCAGTGCAGTGTGAAATTTAGATGTTTTTTCTACTGCTCTCTGGTATCTGCCATTTCCAGCATTTCTTGGAAATTGCTCCTGTGGCAATTCCCTAACATCAAGACATAACAATCAACGGAAGCCACGCTAAAATAAGACTCCTCCTGCTGCTTTACAATTCACATTTTCCTACTTGGAGAATATATATTAGGAAACTGCTTCCCTACCAAGCAGAAGAGATGAAAGCAATTAAAAGCATTATTGGTTCCCCTTCAAGCTACAGCAGACTACAGTACCTTGTGCTGAGAGATGTAACAGACCGCCTACAGTACTTGAACATATGGGTGGAGACATCACACACAGAAAGGAGACCCTTCACCACATCTAGTTATCTGTGAATAGTCGCCACTTCACCTATTCCAGCACATTTGGAATTTTCTCTCTTGTTCCCACCATTCCCAAGAAACAAGCGCAGTTAGTGTTCATGTCTGATGTGCTATTTAGACTCTAATGTCAGAAGGGCAGTGTCAGGCAGGGGGGCCAATTAGAGGTAGCTAGTGTCAGAACTCAGAATGAATTCCTTGCCTGCTCCTGCCTGACACTGCCCTCCTGACAGTACAGATACTAAAAAGCATCAGGAACCAAATATAACTACACTGCTTGCTCAGGAACAGTAGGTAGTAGAGAAAAAATTCCAACAGTGCCAGAATCAGTGGAGCCGCAGCTATTAAATAATGTAAAGATCTGGATTTGTTGGGGGTGGTGAAATGCCCTCTTGAACTCTCTCAGCATGTAGGAGATTATAGAAAAAAAGTGAATAAAGTTATAGGGAGAGAGAAAACTCAGCTGCAGCACCATGTCTGTGCATATACAGTGCCTTGCAAAAGTATTCGGCCCCCTTGAACTTTTCAACCTTTTGCCACTTTTCAGGCTTCAAACAAAGATATAAATTTGATTTTTTTGGTGAAGAATCAAAAACAAGTGGGACACAATTGTGAAGTGGAACGAAATTTATTGGTTATTTTAAACTTTTGCAAAAAATAAAAAACTGAAAAGTGGGGCGCGCAATATTATTCGGCCCCTTTACTTTCAGTGCAGCAAACTCGCTCCAGAAGTTCAGTGAGAATCTCTGAATGATCCAATGTTGTCCTAAATGACTGATGATGATATATATAATCCACCTGTGTGTAATCAAGTCTCCGTATAAATGCACCTGCTCTGTAATAGTCTCAGGGTTCTGTTTAAAGCGCAGAGAGCATCAAGAAGACCAAGGAACACACCAGGCAGGTCCATGATACTGTTGTTGAGAAGTTTAAAGCTGGATTTGGATACAAAAAGATTTCCCAAACTTTAAACATCCCAAGGAGCACTGTGCAAGCGATCATATTGAAATGGAAGGAGTATCAGACCACTGCAAATCTACCAAGACCCGGCTGTCCCTCTAAACTTTCATCTCAATCAAGGAGAAGACTGATCAGAGATGCAGCCAAGAGGCCCATGATCACTCTGGATAAACTGCAGAGATTTACAGCTGAGGTGGGAGAGTCTGTCCATAGGACAACAATCAGTCGTACACTGCCCAAATCTGGCCTTTATGGAAGAGTGGCAAGAAGAAAGCCATTTCTCAAAGATATCCATAAAAAGTCTCGTTTAAAGTTTGCCACAAGCCACCTGGGAGACACACCAAACATGTGGAAGAAGGTGCTCTGGTCAGATGAAACCAAAATCGAACTTTTTGGCCACAATGCAAAACGATATGTTTGGCGTAAAAGCAACACAGCTCATCACCCTGAACACACCATCCCCACTGTCAAACGTGGTGGCTGCATCATGGTTTGGGCCTGCTTTTCTTCAGCAGGGACAGGGAGGATGGTTAAAATTGATGGGAATATGGATGGAGCCAAATACAGGACCATTCTGGAAGAAAACCTGTTGGAGTCTGCAAAAGACCTGAGACTGGGACGGAGATTTATCTTCCAACAAGACAATGATCCCAAACATAAAGCAAAATCTACAATGGAATGGTTCACAAATAAAATGTATCCAGGTGTTAGAATGGCCAAGTCAAAGTCCAGACCTGAATCCAATGGAGAATCTGTGGAAAGAGCTGAAAACTGCTGTTCACAAACGCTCTCCATCCAACCTCACTGAGCTCGAGCTGTTTTCCAAGGAAGAATGGGCAAGAATTTCAGTCTCTCGATGTGCAAAACCGATAGAGACATACCCCAAGTGATTTGCAGCTGTAATCACAGCAAAAGGTGGCGCTACAAAGTATTAACTTAAGGGGGCCGAATAATATTGCACGCCCCACTTTTCAGTTTTTTATTTATTTTTTTACAAAAGTTTAAAATAACCAATAAATTTCGTTCCACTTCACAATTGCATCCCACTTGTTGATTCTTCACCAAAAAATTAAAATTTATATCTTTGTTTGAAGCCTGAAAGGTGGCAAAAGGTTGAAAAGTTCAAGGGGGCCGAATACTTTCGCAAGGCACTGTAGCTCTGCTTCTCTCTCACTCAGCTCTCCTCCTCCTCTCCCCTCAGACTACATTTAAAGGGAGTCTATTATTGCTCAAACAGATTTTTTTACTGAAGCCATGTTGAAAATTCAGTTTCATTCCCATATGCAAATCATGCTCAGGTAGGTTCATGGGGATCGAAATCCCGGTGTGAAGGATCTCACTTTGCCAAGCTGCCTGGCACACCTGAGAACACTCTTCTTACCTTCCACTCACGCCCTGTGAGTTAACGGGTTCATAAGATAATATGAAACAAGCTTTATAAATTTTATATATTAACCCAATTGGGTCGGTACTAGACACTAACATATACAGAAATACATATCAATGGATTATCAAGCAAATACAGGTAAAAGCAAAGTACAGTACGGAAAATAAAATGGGAAATAAAAGATAGAAAAATACCATAAGTTAATAGCCTGTTTCTCTAGGCCTCAGCAGTTTTTGGGCCTAGGGCGCATTCTTAAGCACGTTACAGAGCATGTATCTCCTACACGCTGTCCAGAACAAAGAGAAGTCTCAGGCCAGGCTGCTAGGCCTACAGGGCCATGGCTTAAGTTCACAGCACCACATGTGCTCACATCTTCCCCAGGATAACAAGACCCCCTTTCCCTGGTCTGAGAGAATTTAACCATCCCGGTCTCCTCCCTAAGCGATGTCACCAGGAGGAGAGGCCCCACCCTCCATCCTAAAATCCACACAACCATGTTTCGTCATATCTCCTCGCCCGATGACCGTAGAGTCGGGCAAGGGGTATGATAGGGTTCGTGGCAAGATCCCCATCGTGTAGACACCAAGGATGACACCCCAATACACTTTGGGTAAGGAGATCAGTGTCTAGACTTTTTCTGGGCTTTGAACAGTACCTTGTGTGGGATTGAAACGTGCGCCTTGGCTGGGCACACCTGACAAATTTATCGGGTCGACTGTAAGAGGTTCCCCGGGAACATAGTGTCATAAAACCATATCGCTTTTGCTCTGTTTCCTGGAGTCTAGGTTTTGTGTATTCTGAGGTCTTTCCAGCCACAGGTTTGCAGGAACCTCCTGCTGGGATAATTAGATTAACAAGGGTATGCTAATTGAGCCAGGGACAGTACAACAAAGGACTTTGATTACAGAGTAGAATGGCCGCCTTCCTGGAGCCAAACCGCATGATATGAGCAAGTGATAATACAACAAAGAAATATATAACTGGAAAATACATCTTGGGGATCTCTCATCATCACACGCACGCTCTGCCAACAGCGCATGCGCGGGATTTCGATCCCCATGAACACAGCATCGGCTGCTTATGCAGCAAAGAGGAAGAGCAGCAGATGCAGGGGGCATGAATAACAATCACTGTCGTACAGGGGATGACAATGGTGTGCTAGGAACACAGGGGGAACGCCACCTGTGCTCCCCGAGCATGATTTGCATACGGGAATAAAACTGAATTTTTCAAAAATGGCTGCGAGGAGAAGATAAATAAAAGGTAGGAGTAGAATAGTCTTTATAAAAGGCTATTCCAACATGGCTCCAGTTAAAAATGTGTTTGAACAATGAGAGAGACTCCCTTTAAGGCTGATACTTCAGTGAATTGACTGACTGTCTAGTGTGACCAAGGCTGATTCAGCAAAGATTTCAGAGTAAGGAAAAGAGCTTCATTAGTGGGAAAAAGTTTATTTTTCTCTGATCGTGTTTTATTTTGCCTTGAACTATTGACTTAAGCAAAGTATGCTGAAAAGTTAGAGATCATTAAAAATGTTGTCTAAGAGTATATTATTGATGATATATACTTAAGAATTAAGGCAATGGGAGTGAGCTTGCAGTACCTTTCACAGCCTGCCACAGATTACAGGGCTGTGCTATTTCAGGTACACTATGGCAGGTACAAACAGCTGATTGGTGGAAGTATGGGGGTCAGACGCCTGACAGTCTGTTATTGATGACCTTTCCTAAGTATAGGTCATTAATAGTATACTCCTGGACAACCCCATTAAGCACCAAGAGTAGACTCTTGACACAGACAGACACAAAAAGATGAAAACCCTGCTGCATGTCACTATACAGAAACAAAGCTGGTCCATGTTCAGTGAATGGGGGTTTATCCATTTACTGGATGCACCAGGACCTCTCCCAGCACATCCTGAAAACTGAGCTCCTAAGCAGTAAGTCATACGCATAACATCTACACAAGCTTAGCAGGGACTGCACACTAGCAGCTATTACTGTTACTGCAGCTATTGACGTGTTTTTACATACTATATAAAATTTGGGGGCTTAGCATTTTATCTCAGTTTGGAATACATAACAGACAAATCATACCCTAAGGACATCCTGAAGATCTTCCTCTGGTATATCCGGTATTTCAATTACGTAACTCGGGTCCAAGATTGCATGTAGCTTTGTGATCTGATTAGTTATATGCTGAAATGGAGTCTTCCCATAGGTCATGCAGTAAAGTATACATCCCAGAGACCACACATCTCCTTTTGGACTTATCTAAACAAAAAACAAGTAGTCAGTCAAATCATGGTGAAGACCATATAATAATTGTAATTTAGCACTAATGTTCAAATGTAAACTGGGAAAA
This sequence comes from Leptodactylus fallax, assembly GCA_947044405.1. Classification (NCBI taxonomy): domain Eukaryota; kingdom Metazoa; phylum Chordata; class Amphibia; order Anura; family Leptodactylidae; genus Leptodactylus; species Leptodactylus fallax. The sequence continues at coordinate 62,425 of CAMRHE010000424.1, forward strand.
ACATATCCAGACACACTATAAAGTTAACAATTGACTTTTCATCAATGTCCCAGCATATATGTATACTGCTGCAAGTTTATCTGTCTGGTATACAGGTTGCAAACACTGCCCTATAAAGCATTTTATAAAGTGACAATTCTCAATAGACCTGAATATTGAAAGAGGTATTGTAATGGCTGTTTGTCTGGCTGGACTAGTGTAGCTATTATGTGCTATGGGAAGACCATATACATTTAAGTTGCTTTCACACGTGCTATGTGAGTGCCATCTATGGGACAGCAACCAGAAGCACAGATCGATTGATGCTTAGTCCATCTCCTATGAACTTCTAAAATGCTGGTTGTAAATGAAAGGCATGAGGACTTTTTTTATGGACCATATTTATAACTGTTTTACAATGGCCAGGGCATCATTTTGGGGTACATGTAATGTTTTGATTAGCTTTTATTAGAATTGAAGGGGGGGTGTCTATGTAAAAAAAAACAAAAAACAAACAATTCTATCTTATTTTTCCATTTTGTTCCTCACTCTACATTAAAAATGAGATGGCAACTTTGTCTGGCAGGTCATTAGGACTACAGTGATACTATATTTCTAGGTTGTATTACATTTTACAGCGTTTACTAATAAAACGTTATTTTTCGAAAATAAAAGATTTTCCTGGGGGTCACCGTATTTTGACGCTTATTAACTTTTTTTTACCTTTTTGCTTACAGAGATATGCAACGGCTCTTTATTTGTGGGGCAAGTTGTAATTTTTATTGGTACCAATTTTTGCTATTTTTGGTCACTTTTTATTGATTTTTTTTTGGGGGGGGGTGAGGTGACCAAATTAGTGCATTGCAGTGTATATTTTTACGGTGTTCATTGTACAGGATAAATCACACCATTTTTTAACAGTGTCCATGGGGATACCCAATATGTTTATTTTATTTACATTACATTTGTTAATTCCCCCCCCCCCCACCCCACAGCTTTAGACTCCTGTATGTTTCCATAGCCCCACTCAAGACTAATTACATGGCTGACTTATTAATAGATAACTGATAACTAATTAATAGATAATAATTCTGTCATGGTCAGACAGAAGCAGCAAAGCTCCACTAATTTAAGAAAGAAAACATGCCAGTGATTGACATTCTATGAAAGTAAATATACAACAAGCTATAAATCTAATTATACAATATCAACAACTGTATAATACAATAGACAACAAATAACCATTCTATTTAGGAATCCAGCGTTGTAGTGAGTAACCACCGATCTCTCCAATTGGGTGGTAAACTTTTGTTTTCTACTTGGAGAATAAGGGCTAATTTAACCCCCCAGGCGCCATATCTCTTGTTATGTGTGTTCAGACTTTGAATGGGTGGGTAGATTTAAAAACACTTTTGCTTTCCACTGTAGCTTTCACTCACTGATCAGTCCCAGTGTCTCAACACTCTGCAGCAAGATCAAGCAGGACATTTTTTTTTTTCAGCGTTCTACTCCAATCTCTGCCTCCTATTGAAGGCAATGGAAGGCAGCTTCAGGGTGAAATTCGGTGCGGATTTTAAAAGGTGACAACAAATTCTGTCTTGTATCATTATACTGAAAATCTTTGTTCTAGATTTACCACATCCAGATTCATGAGCAGCAACAGTTACATCATCACTACATCAACCAGCATCTATACACATATTGTACTAATTATAGAGTGATAGCACAAAGAAAATTAGCATTTTACCTTTGATCTAGGCCTTCCATTATCTCCAAAAGATGTATCTTTGATGGCCTCAGGTGGCATATAATTAATTGTGCCCACCTAGATGGGGAAAAAATAAAATAAATAGAAATACCAGCTAAGGCAAAAAAACGAAAACCTGACAATTAACCTTTTAGTGTACAGTGTAAAACAATATTACAAAAACAGCATTAGTAGTTATTTGAAGAGGATCTGTCATCACCTCCAACAAATCCAGCTCTTTACATCAATTAATAGACGCTGCTCCCTTTATAGATAGCACTAGCATAGTGTCAGTGATTGCTTGGGAACAGATTCCTTAGTGTCATATGAAAGAGGAGATTCTCTTTCATAGGACACCAAAAGCAAATTTATACATTTTATAACATCACTGTTTGAAGTGACCCTCCCCTACATTTTATACAGCCCCGTACTCCCATACACAGCAACATTCAGTGAGAGTAAGAAACTGCTCTCAATACAGAAAGAATGCGAAAGATTGAAAAAAATGCAGGATTTCACAGAAATTTTCTGGCAGTATGTGTGTCATTAACCCCTTCAGGTCTGAGCCCAAAAGTGCGTTAAAGACCAGGTCTCATTTTTCAAAACTGACATATGTCACTTTATATGGCAATAACTTTAAGACGCTTGAACTTGCACAAGTGATTTTGAGTGTTTTTTCGTGAGACATTGTACTTCATGTTAGTGGTAAACGTTGATCAATATTTTTGTATTTATTTATAAAAAAAATAGGAAATTTGTTGGTAATTTTGATAAAAAAAAAAAAAAAAAAAAAAAAAAAAAAATCGCAATTTTCAAAATGTGAAATGCTCTTCTTTTAGTCATACCACCCAAATAAATTAATAAATATCTTTTTTTTATATGTCCCACTAGGACACCTGAACCAACGATAGTCTAATCCCTGATTCAGCACTATAGACTGCAATACACGTGTCTATACAGGAATTCAGCCTATGTAGACATAGGCTGATTTCCAGAGGTCCCGGCAGGATCAACCAGGTAGTGGGGGCTTCAGGCAGCCTGGGGTCACTGGCCAGACCCCGCACTGCATATTATAGATATCGGTACCCCCCCCCCATCTCGCTGCGGGGGGTGCCGGGGGCAGCAACATGGCGGAACCCCTTGGATGCCGCAGTCATGTTTGACCGCGGCATCCAAGGGGTTAAAAACCCCGATCGGCGCTCAGCACCGATCGGAGGTTAAGGAGTAGGTTGTTAGCTGTCAGTTACAGCTAACACCCTCTCCCGATGCTGCCCGCGGCACTCAGTGCCGCTAGCAAACACTTAAAATGCCACGGTCGCTATTGACCGCGGCATCTTAAGGGCTAAACAGCGGGGATCGGTGTTATCACTGGTGTCAAATACAGCCGGGCTTCCGCGGTGATCAAACGGGCTCTGCTCGATCACTGTCACGTACCTGTATGTGGGGATGCGGTAACTAACCACATTCTCCCATGTACATGTACATGAGAATGCGTGAAGGGGTTAATAAATTTTGTAATATGCTGTATTAACACATTTTGGATCCTTTCCATGAAATCCTGCATCTCTATTCTTTCTATTGCTTCTATATTGAGGGCTGTTTCTGGGTCTCACTGAATGTTACTGTGAATGGAGTGCGGGCTGTGTAAAATCTAGGGGGAAAAAAATAAATAAATAAATAAAAATAAAAAAAATAAAAAATGATGGTAGGGGAGGGCCAAACAGTTATATCTTGGCCATTATAACACTAGGTTCACACTAGCGTTTCAGTCGCTACGAGTCTCCGTCCTACATTCTGCTTAAAGGGAGTCCATTATTTAAAAACAAAAAAAAACAAAAAAACACACTTTTAAGCTAATGGCATGTTGGAATGGCCTTAAAAAGGCCTTTCTTCTCCTACCTTTCATTGTTGTCTTCTCCCAGCAGTTTCTGTAAAAATCTGTTTCTTCAATTATGGAAATGATCCTCACTGAGCACCCGGGATGTTCCGCTGTGGTAGTGAGCACACATCGCATCATCACCCATTAGTCTGTTGTGGTGACTCCCATCTTGGTCTTCTCTTCTACTTCCTCTGACGCAGCGCTGGACGGCAGCGACTGCGCATGACGGGCCGCCATTTTCCGGTGGTCCGTGCTGTGCCTCTTGTGAAAGACCACCGGAAAATGGCGGCAGTCTAGCGCTGTGTCAGAGGAAGTAGAAGAAAGAAGATACAGAAGACCAAAATGGGAGTTACCACAACAGACTAATGGGCGGTGACAATCGATGACGCGATGTGTGCTCGCTGACACAGAGGAACGCCCCGGGTGCTCCATGAAGATCATTTCCATAATTGAAGAAACAGATTTTGAGAGAAACGGCTGGGAGAAGACAAGGCCATTCCAAGGTGCCATTAGATTAAAAGTGTTTTTTTTAAATGATAGATTCCCTTTAAAATTGGTGGAGGGAAAAGTTCAGCAGGGAGAACTTTTCTCTCTGCTGTGTTCGGAGGAAACCAGGCAGACCACATTATAGTCTAAGGAATCCGTGGGTTTCCGCGTGTAACCACTTTAAGCGGATGGGGATTCCATCTTTTGGGTCCCCAAGCGGACCCAAAGGATGGAAACTCGAACGCTAGTGGGAACCTAGTGTAAAATGTGCAAACTTACTTTTGGAGTTATATGACACTAAGGTTGCAGGGCTATGTAGATTATCACTGGTTGAAAACACAGTCAGGATTAGGATATTTATATGCAGCTGTATAATGAGATATAACTATCCTAAACCCAACTGTGTTTTCAACCAATGATATCCCTGGAAATTAAAAACAATAAAAATCAAAAAACGAAAAAAATTCCTCCGGCGGGAAGGGGTTAAGAGATGCTAAAAACTTGAATTGGTGGAAGTGGTGAAAGGCCCTCTTTAACAATAGAATAGCAATAATCTATACCAGGGGTGTCAAACTCATTTTCTCCGGGGGCCACTTCAGCCTCACGGGGTACCTTGAAGGGCCAAGATTATTTTACACATGTATAAAAGTAACTTCTCCTTAACAGATAAGCGAGCTATTAAGCAGTAGTTACATTTGTACATTACTACTGTTACAATCAGCCTTTTGAGGGCAACCAGGAAGAACATAATGTATTGTTAAAACCTAAGACATTGGCATGTTACATACTATCCTCATCCTTTTCTGAATATATAAAAAATTAAGCACTATACAAATACTGTTTACCCCTGCAAACGGTATTATGCTCTATAGTTGCCTCTGCACACGGTATTACGCCCCACAGCGGCCCCTGCACACGGTATTATGCTCCATAGTTGCCCCTGCACACGGTATTATGCTCCATAGTTTCCCCTGCACACGGTATTATGCTCCATAGTTGCCCCTGCACACGGTATTATGCTCCATAGTTGCCCCTGCACACGGTATTATGCTCCATAGTGGCCCCTGCAATCAGTATTATGCTCCTTAGTGACCCCTGCATTGGTATTATGCCCCATAGTGGCCCCTGCAAACGGTATTATAGTCCATAGTGGCCCCTGCACATGGTATTATGCCCCATAGTGACCCCCCCCACCCATGAACTATTATTATACTCTGGGGTCTTTTCAGACCCCAGAGTATAATGATCGGAGACCCAGGTGGTGACAAACATAAAAATCAGTGTTACTTACCTGGGCCCCGGTGCGCTCCCTGCGTTCGACCTTCTTCAATGTCGCACAGACCGGCGTCACGACATAATGACGTCGGCCTGGCTCACGTGACGCCTGGGACGTCACCAAAGAAGGCCAAAGCCGGCTGGGAGCAGCATCGGATCGCCGGAGAGGTGAGTAACTCTGGTTTTTATGTTTATCACCTCCCCGGGGTCTCCGATTATTATACTCCGGGGTCTGAAAAGCCCCCGGAGTATAATAATAGTAGTACTTGATGGGGTTCGCCGGCCGCGGCCTCACTTACCATCCCCGCTCCTGCACACAGCCGCTTCCGCATCCCATAGGAGAAGGGGAAGCGGGGGCGGCCACAACCAGCAGCGGGGATCGGTAAGTAAATAGGCAGTTACGTGCCGGGGATGCTCCAGCAGGCAACGGCCTATTTATATATATATAAAAAAAACTTATCTTCACTTACCTGCGATGCCTTGATGCAGCCGCCGCCTCCTCTTCTTCTTGTCTGCGTGTCAGCGTAGGAGGCGCGATGACGTCATTGTATCGCCGCCTGCGCTGACATGCAGAGGTCTTGTAAACCAGCACAGGACAGGTATCGCGTATCTTTGTTTTTTATTTTTTTTTTAAGCGGCCTGTCCTGGGCTGGTTTACATTACATAATGTACATAGACAATAAAAAATGCCGCGGCCCTGCGGGCCAGCCAAGTGCCGGGCCGGATAACAGAAGGCAGCGGGCTGGATTCGGCCCGCGGGCCTTGTGTTTGACACCTGTGATCTATGCTGTTTGGGAAATGCCCATCATGTACCCTCTGCAATAATTAAATTGTTTTTCCCACTACTAATATCTATTATGAGCGTACAACTGCTAACACAAATGGCCTGCCCTTTCAGCCATTGACCTAAAATAGCTCTAAACAGTCTTTCATTGACCACACTCTGCATTTCTTGGGGACACAAAGTCTGCCCAAACGCCATAACTTTTTTATTTTTCCATTTACAGAACCTTGTGAGGGCTTAATGTGTGCACTGTGCAGTCAAAATGACAAATTGAGTTGCATTGAGCAGCCTGTCATACAAATCATGCTGAGGTGATGCTTTTCTTCAGCAGGGACAGGGAAGCTGGTCAGAGTTGATGGGGAGATGGATGGAGTTAAATACAGGGCAATCCTGGAAGAAAACCTGTTGAAGGCTGCAAAAGACTTGAGACTGGGAAGGAGATTCACCTTTTAGCAAGACAGTGACCCTAAACATACAGAGCGAGCTACAGTGGAATGGTTTAGATCAAAGAACATTCATGTCCAGACCTAAATCCCATTGAGCATCTGTGGCAAGACATGAAAATTGCTGTTCACAGATGTTCTCCATCCAGTCTGGCTGAGCTTGAGCTATTTTGAAAAGAAAAATAGGCAAAAATCTCAGTCTCTAGATGCGCAAAGCTGGTAGAGACATACCCCAAAAGACTTGCAGCTGTAATGGCAGCGAAAGGTGGCTCAACAAAGTATTGATATAGGGGGGCTGAATACTTTTGCACGTCACACTTTTCAGATTTTTATTTGATTAAAATTTTGAAAACCATGTATCATTTTCGTTCCACTTCACAATTATGTGCTACTTTGTGTTGGTCTATCACTTAAAATCTCAATAAAATACATTTAAGTTTGTGGTTGTAAGGATACAAAATGTGAAAAATTCAAGGGGAATGAATACTTTTGCAAGACACTATATATTACAAAATGTATCTTTACCTAAACTATGTATTTATAATAAAAAAAAAAAAAGTTTAGTTACACTTTAAAGTGGTATCCAGTTTCTAATATGGATGTCCTATCCTTAAGATAAGTGAAAAATATTAGCTCTAAGAGGGTCTGGCAGCCGAGACCCACTCAGATCTGCTGCCCTGAGTGCAATTCCAGTATTGTTTACATGCCAGGGGCTGCAATGTTTGTTTACCATGATTTGTAGTAGAGGGTTTTGATACTGCAGTCCTGCCCCATAGATTTCAATGGGACTGCGCTACAGTTCCAAAACCTGCTGCTACGAAACGTAAACAATACTGGGAGCTGCGCTGTCTCAGGTCAGCAACTCTGCAAGGGTTCTGGCTCTCAGATCTTTGCAGATCTAATATTGATGGTGTATCAATATTAGAAACTGGATAACCACTTTAAGAGTGGACATAAAGTCTCCAAAGCAAAGCCAAGCATGGATGAATGAATCCAATGGGGGACAAGTAGTCATAGCCCTACTGATCTTATTGCAGAGTCAAATTTTAGCTGCCGAAACCCCCATTTAGACTAACACTAAAATATAACCTTTAGTATAAATACCTGAGAATCTTTCACAATGCTGGTTACATCTGGTTGTATTTGGTTTGCAATTCCAAAGTCTATCAGTTTAAGCATCCCATCAACAATCAAGAAGTTTGCTGGTTTGAGATCACTGTGAACAATACCTAGAAGATAGAATATAATGTATATAATATATGTAATGCTGTGGGGCAGATCCATTAAAGAGGTTGTCCAGGACCTTTTTTTTTTTCTCTTTCTCCTAATATTGTGCCAGGGAAGGTGAAAAAAAAAAAAAAATATATATATATATATATATATATATATATATATATATATATATATATTTATTAATCAATCAATGGCCTAAGGAAAGGGATCTGGGAAGTCACAGTGTGGCGGGGACTTCCACCTCAAGACAACACCAGAGCAGCAGGACTGGACCGCGCTGGGAGACATCAGGGACATGCGAGTATGTTTTATATATATATATATATATATATATATATATATATATATATATATATATATATATATCTCAATATCAATATATATATAATCTCTATATCTCTATATGTGTGCATACACAAAAAAAAAAAAAAAAAAATAAGAGTTAAACATTTATCCTGGACAACCTCTAAGAATCGACGCCACATTTTTGGCATAATCAAAAAAATAAATAAGTAAGGGTGGGTTCACACCTGCGTTTCAGTCCGTCCTCTGCCAATCCGAGTGAAAATCTCAGGGAACGGGATTGGCATCGGATACCGACAGGTTAGCGACGCATTGGTTAATAACCCATTCATTTGAATGGGTTTTTAAAGAAATGCGCGGGTGTGAGTTTACACCCTCTGTGCTGTGAAGCTGTTTTTTTTCATCGGACACGAAGTCCTGCATGTCCGACTTTGTTTCCGACGGAAAAAAAAGGATTTGCAGCGCAGAGGGTGTAAACGCACACCCGCGCATTGCTTTAAAAACCCATTCAAATGAATGGGTTTTTAACCAATGCGTCGCTAACCTGTCGGTATCCGATGCCAATCCCGTTCCCCGAGATTTTCACTCGGATTGGCAGCGGACAGACTGAAGCGCAGGTGTGAACCCACCCTAAAAAAAATAAAAATTTGCAAATCAATGGCAAAGTTAGAGGTAGGTGGAAAGTCCTCAAAAACGAATTTTGGGGGCTTGGCCAAAAAGTTTGAAGGCAGTCTGTCAGCAGGATAATCGTAACCAAAGTAATGACTGATTTTCTTGATAATGGAGCTGTAATGCTGAATAATAAAGGCATATTTGGAGGAGCACTACAAGGCACTGTCATTACGACTTTCCTGCTGACAAACTCCCTATAAAAGCAAGACCCAAAAAGGAAGAGAGGCTGTGCAGTTTGTAGGTCAAACTACCGACTCAGACTCCTATTTTTCCACAAAAAAACAAAAAAGGCAATTGTAACACAACAAGTGGGATAACACACCAAGGTCAACATAGAGTAAAGAAGGAATCCACACTAATGTAAAATGTATGAATATTTATTAGTATCCAAATAAAAACATGAATATGGACACAAAAATGACAAATAAATAAAGCCTGAGGTGTAGGCGAAACGCACGTCGGTCTCCTGCATGGTGTGGATAAGTTATCTATTTACATCTGTATATCACATAATCTTAGTTCTGTCCTCCTCTGTGGAGGTTTTATCCAACTGTCAGTTTTTCCTCTCTTATTGGTGTTTTCTTCTCTATGGTAGAAACTTTGTTTCACCCTATTATAAATTTATATACCTGGGAGAGCATTACTATCTTCTAAGTGAACTATTTGTGATATCTGCATAGTTAAATGATCATTCCATCACTTCCATGCATATTATTATATGTTATTGGTACTATGTTTGACTTTACAAGTCTTTCCCCAATATTGTATATTACCTGCTTTATTTGTCATTTTAGTGTCCATATTCATGTTTTTATTTGGATACTAATAAATATTCATACATTTTATATTAGTGTGGATTCTTTCCTATTTTTCCACAGCCTAACTTTAAATCTTTCATAAGTGACTGACAACCATTGTCAGTCAGAATCAGTAAAGCTAGTGATTAAATCTATGAAAGTAAATCTGTAACAAAACTATCTAATTATACAATATCAATATTTGTATAATATAGTATAAAATAATTAAACTTTCTGTTTTGAAGCTGAAGTCTATAAATTTCTTCTGACTTTACCCAAGACTGGTCTCAACTCATACTCCAAAGCCCTCAGTGAGAGGTTAGGAAGCTAAACAAGTGACTCAAGAACTGGCCTAGAAAGGAGGTTTTGAGGTTCTTTCATAACAGGGCTGACTTCTGTATTGACTACAGGCTCTTCTGTAGGGATGGGCTGCACCTCAATATGGAGAGTGCAGGTGTGTTGGAAGACAATATACCTAGACAAGCGGGTCGGCTTGCAAACGGTGCAGAAGGGGAGGATCTAACACACGAAACGGGGATGTGTGGAATGGAAGGAGTGGTAAGAACAGTTAATAGGAAAAATCTGAATAGGCATAGAGAAAAACACTTAAAGAGTACCTTTCACGTCCTCATGTACATGTGGTATTACATACCGCTAGAAAGCCAACAGCGCGCTGAATTCAGCGCACTGTCGGCTTTCCCATTATGTGCCCCGGGGCTAGAGATATCGGCGGTCTTAGTTTCACAGTTCACCGTCAGAAGGGCGTTCCTGACAGTCTAGCTGGGCTGTGAGGAACGGCCCACCTGACAGTACTCATCCATAGCTCTATACTGGGGGGCGTTCCTCACAGCTCAACAGCATCACTGGGCGGTAAGGAACGCCCTCCGTGACTGTACTCGTCTTATAGCCCTGTACGGTCAGAGGGGTCGTTCCTTACAGCCTAGTGATGACGCTGAGCTGTGAGGAACGCCCCCCCAGTAGACTGTCAGGAACTCCCTTCTGATGATGAACTGTGAAACTAAGACCGCCGATAGCTCCAGCCCTGGGGCACATAACGGGAAAGCCGCTGTCGGCTTTCTAGCGGTATGTAAAACAGCATACACATGAGGACGTGAAAGGTCCTCTTTAAAAGCGTATGTACACTAATGTCAGACACCTCAACAACAAGATTGAAGGATTAGAAGAGATCATGTTGGAAGTGGAATATGACATAGTGAGGATAAGCAAGACACGGCTGACTGATGGCTAATGACTGGTGTTGGCTTATATATAAAATCCTACCTCTAGCTCGTACAGTGAAACAATACCTGGTTGGAAAATGCATATGTAGAGTCCCTAAGTAAAAATAAACTACTACTAGGGCTTGTTATAAGTCTCCAAGTAAAATGGAGGACGCTGTACAAATAGAGGAATCCGCTAAGAATAATGAGGTAATTATTATGGGGGACGTCAACCACACCCTGATATAAAAACAGAAAACTGCAGGACCAACAAAAAAAATAAAATAATGGCGATAATGAAAAGACAAAACTAGTACACGAGTTTTCAAACTAGTCCAGGACTCAACATGAGGGGGCACGTCTACACCTAATTTTAACCAATAGATGCAACAGAAGTGCCCCAACTCGTGTACTTTAAAGAAGTATAATAAACCCCCATTAGTATTTGATGTTTATTTTTACCTCCCAATATTTCCACTCATTGGAATTTAACAGCACTTTTCTCTGAGATGTTGTCTCGCAGGACAGGATTTAGGCAAGATTTTACAAACATAAGAGAGGGGAGGGGGAAAGATCTGCTTATCTGATTTTTTCTGAATTAACTGTAGCCCTCTATATTAAAAGCCCAGTCATAGCTGTCATGCAACCATGTCAGCACAGTCCCTTTTAATTCATCAATCCTGTTGTTGAGACCTCTGACATTAGTATAGGTGTACTTTAAAAGTGGTTGTCCCGTTTCAGTAAATACTTGTTATTGTTTGCATAATAAAAAGTTATACACTTGTCTAATATACTTTCTGTAGCAATTACTTGTAGTTTTCTAGATCACTAAAAGGCTAACCTAGTAAAAGGTCTTCTCTACTGTATTTACACAGGAAAATGCAATGCACTTTCTTTTGTCTTCTCTGCAAATCACTATCTTTGGGATGTGTTAGTTTTTTTGGGTGGAGGCACTGTGTAGCAACCACAAAAGATAATGGGTTTGGGGGCAAGAAGGCTGCTAAAACAACTTAATTCAACGATTAAAATAAATGTATCAGTTAAAATAAAAAAAAAAAACAACCAAACAAGGGCCTACCCAATATCCATCACAGGCTCTGCGTTTATCAAGGTCATGGTAAATTGTCTTACCAGGAATAGTGCTCTGAGTGTTCCCCTAGGTAGTAAGTCATTAATAATACTCAACTAAGGTTAGTTACTGGAGGGACATCCTATCCAGGGAACCACAGGCAGGGGGTAACGACAAAACACTTTGTTACAAAATCAAGGGAGAGAAATAGGCAGTGGTGTGTCCCTGCCCAATGGGACCATCTTTCTTCTGTGATTGCTGTATTATTTTGGTGGCTGAGTGTTATTTGTGGGAGAACCCTGGCACCTTCATGATGTATATATGTTATTCTCGCCATTTGTAAATTATAAAAGTTGAATTTCTCAGCAGAAAGATTGAATTTTGACATAATAATATGTTAAGCACACCACTACAACAGTATACCAATGGTTAAGAAGTTATTTTTTGGGGTGGTAGATTCCCTTCACAGTGACAGGAAGACCCGCTATATCTAATATTTAATAACCATATAAAACAGGGTCTACCCCATGAGAATGGTAGCAGTCTAGCAAATGTGGTGCCATATACAAAAAGGGGTCAAAAAGTATAAACCAGTAAGTCTAACTTCAGGTGTGAGTAGAATCTTTGAAGGTTTTCTAAGAGAAATCTGGACTTTTCAAAGGCATTCAATACTATAACCACATAAAAGGTTGGAATACAAAATAAGAACATTGAAACTGGGGGAACATATGTGTATGTGGACTGAAAACTGGCTCAGTGATAGGACATAGAGAATGCCCGTTAATGGGATATACTCAATACTGAGCCATGTGGCACCCCACTGGTGACTGTGACCCAGTCCAAGTCTAATTATTTTTAATATGTTTATTAATGATCCGGTAGAGGGTATACAAAGCAGGGTTTCCATATTTCCAAATGATATTAAGCTCTGCAAAGTAATCAAAACTAAGGAAGAGAGTAACAAATTACAGGGGGATCTATGGAAGCTGGAAGCATGGCCGGAGACTTGGCAAATGAAGTTTAATGTAGACAAATGTAAGGTTATGCATTTGGTCAAGGAAAAAAATATATATGATAACGTACTAAGCAAGACTTGCCACTGAAAAAGACTTGAAATTTGAGTAAATAGTAAACCCTAAAAGGGGTGTTCCAACTGCTGCAGAGGAGTCCTTAAACAGCTCCCTTCATCTGTATACAGGGCCCCCCCAGTTGATGCCACCAGTGTTGCCCTATTTGTACTAGGGGACTGCTGCAGTCAGTCACAGGCTTCAGCAGTGGCCTCTTCAGAAACAGCATGTGACTGCTGTGACATATCATTTGGGAAGATATGACTGCTGAAGCCTGTGACTGGCTGCAGTGGTCACCTGTATATAGATAAACAGAGCCGCCAGCGCTGGAATCAGAGGGTCGGGAGAGGTGAGTAATTGTTTATTATGTTTAAGGGCACCTTAGTAGCAGTATTACATAATTAAATTAAGAGTTGGAACACCCCTTTAAAGACAAGTGCCAGGCAGCTGCTGCCAACACAAATATTAAATATTATATAAATTATGGAATGCATAAAAAGAGGCATAGATGATCATGACAAGAATGTAGTTATGCCTCTATACAAATCACTAATATGGTCACACAGATAGTGTACAATTTTTGGATACTATGTACACAAAGGGCATAGTTGGACCAGAGGGTGCAGAGGAGGTAAAAAAAAAGATACATTTTAGGAATGGTTGAATTGGAGTACAGAAGACAGATTAACAAACTTGGGGTTGCAGTTAAAGGCTGCTACGGGGAGAATCTAACCACAATGTACAAAGACCTTTCTAACCAATCTTTTTGCTCCTAGGCAGTGACAGGAAGACATCCACTATGCCTAGAGGAACATTTCACCAGCATCATAGACAGGGCCTGGAGTTTTAGCCTTCTTCTGAATCAACACTGTAGGGGTTATAAATTAGGCTCCATGGGCTTGTGTCTTCTTCCAAACTCATTTATGATGTTACTATTATCAGTTATGACATTTTTGTGGGATAAATGACGGAAAAAAAAAAAAAATCTACATCATCAAGGAGGAGTTGTACATTTTAGTCTAGGCACACGCCTAATCATCCACCGACACAGGGGAAATCAAGACTGACGTAAAATACACTGGTCTTAATGAATCTCCCCCATGTATGTTTATTTCCAGAACCTGTCCAAAAAAAAACCCCAAAACTCTCCTCTCATCCCTGAAATTAGATAATTAGGTGTAATTACAAGAACAGACATGTACAGTTTTTTGTAATTCTTGGCTGCAGACTATAACTATAACTTTGAAATGATGGTGGCCAAAATGGTCACAAACTGGCTATTTAGACTGACTGAATTTGGGAAGTGCTTCTAGGACATAACCAAAATGGTTGCAGCTTAGAAACAAAGGAGTATTTTAAAGCATATATGGTGCAGTAAACAACCTACCATGCTGGTGTATTGTATGTACAGCTTCTAACATGTTCTTCCAGTAGCTCTTTCTTTCCCATGGATTAATAGTCTTCTTCTTTCTGAGCCAAGTATTAAGGTCTATATTGCCACACTCCATCACCATATAGATGTGTTTTTTGGTTATTTCACTGTAAAGAGATTATATATGTATACTGTATAGAATATTGATATTAGTATGCCCTTGTTATAAGAGGTAGACAAATACTCACTAGTCATACAGACGAATTATTTTATCGCTGTGTTGCTGAAGTTTATTTAAATGAGATATCTCATTCTGGTAGCTCTCTATAGTTTGTTTATCTGCTTCTTCCAGGTTTACGTACTTTATTGCATACAAGTGTTTCTTGTCATCCATGACCTGAAAGACCTGCAACAAGTGCCAGAGGTGCAAATTATGTAAAAAGACAGTTCTTAGTAGTATATCCGCTTTATTCCAGAAGCCTGCAAGTATATTATTGTGGTTGTTACAAATCTGTACAGGAATACAATTATGAAAAAACAATGCCAGAAACATGAGGGTACAGCTGTGGTAAAACTGTACTTACCTTACTAGATCCACCAGTACCAATTTGTTTCAAAACTGCATATACCCGACTTTTAACTACAATGCATTCACTTGATGGAATAGGTGGACCAATCTACAAAATTGACAAGTTAGTTGTAGAGAACAGGGAAGTTTGTAAATATGCTAAAATTGTACATATCAAAGACAGTCAAGGAAAGTGTGCAATCATATTCTTAGGGCAGGTTGTGATAAGTTTGCTGCACTTCTGTGTTTGCAATTGTTCACATTTTACACACACACACAATATATATATATATATATATATATATATATATATATATATACACACACACACACACACATAATATATATACACATACATACAGTATACACACATACACTTCTAGAGAAAAAAAGGTAGAGAATTTATAGAGAGAGAGTTTATATTACTAATAAAATCGTATATTACCGGAAAGGGTTGTATAAAGGAATTAGCTGGGGTATGTGGAAGATAACTGGAGTGGTTGTCACATGGAGTAGACATCAGCGACAGAGGTCCTAGGGAATTTTTCACCACAGGAGTTCTAAAACTAAAGCAAACAAATCCAAATAATCTTAATTGGGTTTTCCAGTATAAACAAAATGATACAGGTTAACTTGTTGTGACTGGAACACACCTTTAAAGTGATTATCCAGCTTCCAAAAATTATCTGCATATACATCCACAACAGGGCTAAATCCTCATTGTTTCCTTGTGCAGCATTTTCTTGGCTTTATTTTAATTGAGATTCCTTGTATCACTGTTATTTACATGCAGTGAGTGCAGTTTCCATGATGCATATGTCTGGTCTCCCCTCCAATGAAATCACAGGTAATAAATCACTCCCACATCAGGAGGTCACATGATGTTGTGATGTTTTGTTTGGAAGCTCACTCCCCTTCTCCCCTGTGAGCAGCAAACACAGGAAATGAGAGAAGGCAGATGCATCATGGGAAATGTAGTTTCTTCATAGAGTTACTGCATGTAAATAACAGTGATACAAGGAGTCTCAAGTAAAATAAAGCCAAGAACAGGCTGCACAAGGAAACAGTGAGGATTTAGCAAGGCTGTGGATGTATTTCCAGATAATTTTGGAAGCTGGATAACCCCTTTAATGGAATTATAAATGCTGAAATGAAGGCAATAGGAAATGTGACATTAAAACACATATAATGTCTGATATAACGTTAAGAAAACAAAACGCCAAATATAAAAAGTAAAAATGTTTACACAAAAAATAATGAATTAAAAATAGAAGTTGCAAATGTAATGTATATACAGTTACCAGTTCATGTAGTCTTCCTGTGGTTTGGCAGGAGTCCCACAAACTATGGCAGGATCATATTTTACAGATTGCCCTGGTGGAGATACTCGCTTAGACATGGGACAAGAGCTTGGCTCGATACTCATCCTCTTTCCCTAAACATGACAGATATTTTCTTCATAATTACCATACAGATAAAAAATTTTAACTCATGCACAAACAATAAATGTGTTTACGTGTATGGTGTAAAATGAAATTTTAAAGGGTGTATGGGATCTTGTGATAAATTTGTCCAAATTTTGTGAATTTTTTGTCACTTTTCATACAGGACAGGTAAAGAGAAGTGGTTGTGGCCTTCCAAAAGAAATACTGAAGACAAAATATATAAACAGCAGTGCAATGGGTATATTTACAAGTGGCTGATTTTTTGCAGAAATTTATTAGACTGAAAGCCAGTTTCATTTAAGTATATGCATGGATTTCTGTTAGACCCATCCAAATCACTGGGACAGCCACAGAAGTTCATGCAACAAATCTGTTGTGTGTCAACTCACCACTATGGGGCAACTACTTATTCATAGCACATTCACAAAGACTTTTTGCCAGTTAAAAGGAGATTCCCAAAATACATTTTTTTTTTTTCTAAAACGTGAACCATACAGATAAACCATCTGCACGATGAACGTGACATCACCCCAATAGCACCATTGCATTTTAAGTGTGCAATGGTAGAAGTGGGTGGTCCTAACTCAGCAACATGTGACTAGTGAAAATGACATTTCCCAGGTGCAACTTTGAATGTATGCTCCCTAACAGTTAGGATGGAACATGTCTGGTTGTGTAGCCTTGATCTAGTAAGCAGCTATAGAGAAGTCAAAGACAAACTGAGCAGGCTTGACCTGAATGAAGATGGACTGCAGGTAGTATCCATTGGCAACAGTGTTCAAACAGTGGGAGGAAAAAAAATTTTTTTTTTTTGTACTCCGTGTAAAATCCTTTTCTTGTTGTATTCATTGGGGGACACAGCACCATGGGCTGACACTAGGAATAACAAGAGAGGCAGGAACAACAAGAAAAAAAAAAAAGGGTTGGATCTGTCCCCCCCAATGAACACAACAAGTAAAGGATTTAACGGAGAGTACAAAAAAATAAATACATACATTTTTCTTGCTTATTTCATTGGGGGACACAACACCATGGGATGTCCTAAATGAGTCAGAGAGGGTGGGAAATATACAGCAATGCAACAACTTTGCGCACAGCTTTTTGCAGAACCTTACGACCTAAGCTGGGATCAGCAGGGACTACAGAATGAATCTGGAAGAACTTAGTAAAAGTGTGAACAGAAGCCCAGGTAGCAGCTCTGCAGACTTGAGCGGCAGAAGTCTGCAGAGCTGCAGGGCTTCGGCAGCTCTAATAGAATGAGCCGTCACACAGGGAGGCAGCATCGGCCTACCCTTGAGCCTGTAGGCCTCTTTGATAGCAGACCGAATACACCAGGAGATGGAAGCCGGAGAAGCAGCCAGTCCCAGTGAGGGCCCCCAGGGAGAACAAACAAGGTATCAGAATGATGGAAGGGGTATGTACAAATAGACCTGACTCTCCTGGACAAAAACCAAGCAGTGAAGGTAGCGTGCATGCAGATGCTTAGGGTCTGGGCAAAAGGAAGGTAAAACAATATTCTCATTGATGTTGAAAGGAGAAAAAGTAGCTTAACGCTGAGGCCCCATGTTGCGGAAACGCAGCTTTTTTTGTTGCAGATTTTGCTGCATTTTTTGATCCTATGCCAGGAGCGGATTGAACAGATGGTAGAAGTATAAGAGCTTTCTTTCTATATATTTCCCTTTCCTTCTGTAGCCAGTCTTGGCTTTGGCTCAAAAAAACGCAGCAAAAAAAGCTGCGTTTCCACAAAATGGGGCCTGAGCCTAAAACAGAAAAGACTGTGGACGTAGGACGACCTTGTACTTGCAATGATCCTGCAGAAGGAAGAGACGGCCCCTGGGAGGGCAACCTGCTAAGACAGATGGCGAAGAGATTTCACGAAACGGCACGAATGTAGAGGCCTGGAGTTGTCGATATGACACTAACCGGACAGCCCTGGAGGAGAGTGGTCAGACAAGACAGGGCAAGGAAAAAAAAAAAAAAAGAGGCCTCAGTACCAGCAAGTTGATCTGGAGGGAGGGCCTCAGTTCCAGCAAGTTGATCTGGAGGGAGGCCTCTCATTTGGACCAAAAGCCCTGAGCGGGAAAGCACTGAAGACCAATCCCAACCTGGAAGACATGAGATGATGGAAATCTGTGAACCCGGTGAACCCAGACAGGGAGACATGTCAGCTGTTAGAGACTGTACGGAGACTGGCCCAAGGGCACCAGAATTGCCCTTGGGGGTGGACCCGAGTGGAAATGAGCATAGTGCCGAGGACCAGAATGCCAAAACAAAAGAGCACGGAAAGTTCCTCTGAAGGAAAGACACACCAGACTGGTGAGCATGGATCTTGGACTCCCGGAGGAGAAACCTGCATTGGAGAGAGCAGAGCATCATGCAATGGGAGTCCATGCGCTGAGAAAGTACAAGACCGGACTTTTTCTCTCCGAAGGAGATCCAAGTTGACCTGTAAGCTGGTCCAATGGTGCATCTAGGAGGAGGCCTAGGCCAGGAGAACGTCCAAGTATGAGAACACAGCAACTCCTCTGGAGTGGAGGATCACCATGAGGGACACCATCACCTAGGTTAAGGCCTGTAAGGCTAAGACCAGCCCGAAGGGAAGCACGACAAACTGGAAATGACGCAAACCCACCATAAAGTGAAGAAAACGCTGATGACACAGTGTGAAGGAAGGCATCGTGAATGTCGATGAATGACAAGAATCCGCTGGACTCAAGAGATGCCACCACCGACCGAAGGGAGTCCATGAGAAGTCTGTGGGCACGGACAATCTGGTTGAGCCCCTTCCTGTAGCTGTTGAGCGGAGACCGCCTGCAGTAATGCAGTCGAGCCGGGGAAGATGAAGTAACCAGATGACACCATGTCTCGGTCGACACTGGCAAGCCAGATCTCCCCTAAGGAGAGTAGCCATTCCCCCACCCCAAGTGGGTAAGACCTTCATGCAGAGAAAAGTCCTGGAACTTGGAGAGGAAGGTCTGAAGGACTTGTGGCAGACTGCAAGGCCTTGAAGGAGGGTGTCCTGGAGCAGGATTCTCTGAAAGAGTGCTTCTCAAGACCTTTGCCAAAAATAAAAAAGGGGTCTGTCCTGCTTGTCCCAGAGAAGGCAAGGGCCACAGCCACTATTTTAAAGGCAGATTCAGCATTCCAAGACCAGAAGCAAAAAGTACAGCGGATTTTTTAGCCAATGCGTTGGCTGCTGCTTGGATGAGTGACAAGCTGTTTCCAGAGAGGCATCACAGAGATACTTGGAGGCATACAGGAACAGAGATGAGAAGATGGCTGTCCTGAAGCAGGGGCTCCAGTGGAGAGGCCATTCTGAAGCTGTTTGGCCCAAGAGTTGCAGACCCTGTTGACCCAAGGGAAGGCCGCAGGAAGGAGCAAGCCACTACAAAGGCCGCCTTAGAAAGGGGAGTACACCCTCAGTCCGAGGGATCCCTGAGGGAGGTGGAATCTGCCAGGGGTAGAGCAGTAGCCACGTATAGATGACAAGGAATGGGGGTCATCTACTGAGAGCAGCAGGGAGGGAGAAGGGGGGGCAAGAAAGTAGCCAATACGCATGAAATAAGCGAGAAACTTCATTGGCCATTTTCTAGTGCCATATACACTTGTGCTAATTGCTTTCAATCTGTGAACAGTGGTATTTTACAAGGTACTTTAATATAAAATATAATTGTTGATGTAGGGATACCCCTTTAAAAGGTTCAAAATGGAACAAATATGTTTAAATATGTTCATGCATTAAAAATCTGGCGCAAATGTCACCAACTACACTTTGCACAGTGGACCATATGTATCCATATGTGTCAAACAACATACTAAAATATTTTTGTAAAAGCTTAGATAAGTTATGACTCAATAGCCAATGGTTCAATAATTCTTACCCTCTGTTCCCACATGATAAAAACAACATCCTACACAAGTGGGCAAAACCCACAAATTGCACAAATCTGTTTAAATCATTTTAATTAAAGAAAAAAAGCAGAGTATAATAAAGCAAACCTCTGTTTGGAAAATGTCACTTGGCACCTCAGGAACTTTCCATTTCCATTCGGTTTCCACATTTGTGGGTTTTAGAGGATCAGGCTGTTTAAGGCTAACATTGCTATCAATTTGAGGATAAGATTCAGATTGCTTATTCATTTCCTGAAGGTTATATGGAGCTGTGGTAGAGTCTGTATCATCCATATTTATGTCTAAAAAAAAATAAAGGGTAAGAAAAGCAAAACAAACATACACTGAAATTACTGCATTTTGATACCACATGGTAAATAAAAACAACAGTCATATTTAACAACCTATTTATTTTATTTTTTTCAAAGTGAGCACAGTTCCACACCCCCTATATAGTGGGGGCTCACAACTAATGACATCTGTGAGAGTACTGTGGGTACTGCCCCCAGCACAGCATCTTAACCAAATTGGGGTTAGAGAGCTGTGCCAACAACTCGTAATCACTAGATAACACATTTTTCGATTTTCGTTTTTGACTCCCCCCCCCCCCCCCACCGAAACCGAATAACTTTTTTATTTTTCCCTTCTCAGAGCCATAGGAGGTCAATGTTTGCGGGACAAATTTTTTTTTTCATGATGCTACCATTTATTATTCTGTACAATGTACTGGGAAGCTGGGAAAAAAAAAAACTTCAGAATGGGGTGGATTTAAAGAAAAAGTGCATTTGTGCGACTTTCTTATGGGCTTCGTTTTTACAGCATTCGCTCTACAGCCAAAATGACATGTCATCTGTATTCTATGTTTCGGTACAATTCCGGGCATACCAAATTTATATGGTTTTATTTACATTTTAACCCCTTAACAAAAACTGTGCAAATATATATATATATATATATTTTTTTTTTTTTTTTTTTTTTTTTTTAAAGTCGCCATATTCTGACACACGTAACTTTTTTATACTTTCGTGTACGGGGATGCATAGGGCGTCTTTTTTTTGCGGGACCTGGTGTACTTTTTAGTTGTTCCATTTTGGGGAATTACTATTGCTTTGATCATTTTTTATTCAAATTTTTATCAGAGGCAAAACAGTGAAAAAACAGCGGTTTGGCACTCTTGATTTTTTTTTTCCAGCTACGGCATTTATCATACGGGAAATATTTTTATAGCTTTGTAGACCGGGCATTTTCGGACACAGGGATACCTAATGTGTATGTGTTTCACCGTATTTAACTACTTTTGTATGTGTTCTAAGGAAAGGTGGGTGATTTGAACTTTTAATATTTTTTTTTTTTTGCATTTATTAGACCCCCAGGGGTCTTGAACCCCATGGTGTCTGATCACTAATGCAATGCATTACAATGCCAATGAGATTGCAAAAAAACGTCGCTTCTATTGCAGGTTACATAGAGTAGCCTGCAATAGAAGTTAATGAAAGACAGAAAGACAGGCCTGGGAGCCTTCACAAGGCTCCCGGCTGTCATAGCAACGGGACGTGGGCTCCGGAGCACGCTCCAGGTGCCGGTGATCTCTGGCAAAATGGCGGAGGCGCCAGAGGGGTTAATGACCGCGATCAATGCGGGCACCGATCGTGGGAATCAGAGCCAGGTCTTTGCCATATAAAACAGCAGAGACTCTCGAGCGGCCGCCATCTTTAAACACCCGGCATCCGCCGTACTATTACGGCAGATGTCAGTAAAGGGTTAAGGGGCTTTTCCAGCACTAAATTAATTTTTCACACTGATGCCCTATACACAGGATAGGTCATCAGTATGTGATCTGTCAGGGTGTGACACACGGACCCTGCATAGATCTATCCTAGCAGCCTCCGGGTGCCAGAAGCTGGGCGACGCATGCAGCACTAAGTAATATATTTAAGTAATACGAGCAACGCTGCAATTGCCTGGAGCCACTCCGTCCACTAGCAGCTTCTGAAACCCGAGTGTGAAACCCCGATAGCTCATCAGTATTAAAAATGAATTTTGGGCTGGAAAACCCTAACAACAACAGTATTAAGTAAAAGGGGAGAAAAATACAATTACCCTCATTTCTTTGGACACGGATGCTTGCATCGGCTCTTCTGAAAATTACTGATGATGGTGTTTTCATTTCTAAACTGTCTTCTGTAAACTGCTGCGGACTAATGGGGCTAATAGTGGACAGCTAAGAAAAACACATATACAAAAACAGTAAACATTACAAAAAAAAAAAAAAGCAACAGAAAGTCTAGACTGCAATGTAATATAATTATAAAACAGCTATTCATAAATATATAAGTAACTTTGCAATAGAATCATTTTTCTTTAATAAGATATTGCTCCATTTACCAAACTGCTTTATCTGCCTTCACTCAGTCTGTTATTACTAATATTACCCATATTAAGAAAAGTTACTTCTAACATAGAAGGTTATGGAGAGTGGAAGAGAAAGGAGTAGGGCTACTGGAGAGCAAGATTTATGAGAAGGAAGGGGGGGGGGCAGCCTGATAAATGGAGAAGAAGCATTAAAAAAAAAAAAAAAAAAAAAAATATATAATTACAAAGTTTCTTATAATCACTAACTTTTCATTTATGCAAATATGTTTTAAATAAATACTTGTATTCTGCATATAATAATTCTAAAGCATCTTTTCCTCTGACATTCATAAAATAAAGGTATCAATAAAAAGACATGTGGGTGTTGCTATTATCCCTTGTCAATGTGGTGTGCCACTAAAAATAAAGCTCCACAGTTGTTTCACGGAAAATACAATTATTTGACAAAAAACTTCAGGAGAACTAAACACATTAAAAAAATCTGATTAAACGTAAAATTGTGAAATCTGCCATTGGCAGAAACAAAGATGAGGTGGGTGGGTGGTGTGTAATGGGGATAGCTGGACCCCTGATGATCCTAAAGGGATGACATATGCAAACAATATGCCATCAGTTTAAAGATGGGAAAAACTCACATAAATATGACGCATTTTAGTATTTCTAGCTATATAATATACAAAACACAAGTAGAAAACTGTGCTTTGAAGTATGTTATAAATATTTTATACTCTGACAGCATTAGTTACTCTTCTCAGAATATTCACAAACATAAAAAAAAAAAAAAACCTTCTTATTAAAGACATGTATGGATATTGCAAATCTAAAAGGGGTTATCTCACAAATTCTGTGGGGAGAGGCACATCATTATGCAGAGCAGAGTTTTGTTTGCACTGCTAGGGTTATTTTTTTTTTTACCCTTTTAGCCTTGAAATCCACCCCTCTTCAACTGTGGTCCTTTCATTTTCATTGGACAGGCACATGCTTGTATCATGTGACATACCATAGGACTATGAAGCAACTGCATCTCCCAAGAGTGCATTGCAGTCTGGCTCTTGCTAGCCCACATGCCCAGTTGTGTAAACTCTGTTCACTGCTCTAGTACATGCTCAATAGCAGCAGAGCAACACGAAAGTGAAAGCAGGCAGGAGAAGTAAGCGAAAGGGGAGGACAAAGTGTGCTTCCACATCTCACATCTGCTGGTGGTCCTTACTATTGCAATCAGATAGAGGAAGTACTTCACATCATTGGGAGATGGATGAACATAGATCTGGTTTCTGCTTTATTGTGATTCCACATGTTAATAATTTTAACAGTATTTGTCGATGCATGTTTCATTTAATGGAAATATCCCTTTAACTTTGTAAGACTAAAATAAAAAGCAATACAAGAAAGTGCCTAACCTTGTTATCAGAAAGACGATCATCATCACTATACTTTGGTTTTGACAAAGGCGGCAGAACTGGCACACGCATTGCACTAAGTGGTTGCCTAGATAGTGGAGGAAAAAGAAAATAAGATAATTATATGTAAACTGAAGGAATTTTAAAGTCAAATAAAAATGTTTATACATTGTAAAATACATAATGTTCATAAGTCTACATATATACATGGCCCACAGTTTCCACACTGTAATTTCAAAACAAGACTTGTTACCTACTGCAAACACTCTGCACCTTTCAATTTTTCAAATCTGAAATTTGATTGGTTGCTAAGGGTAACAAGTTCAGTTTTAACTATCCTTAGCATAGGTCATCAATATCAGATTGGTGGGGTGGGGTCTGACATCAGGCAGCCCTACTGATTAACACCACTCCAGCTACTGATATCAGCTAAAACATAGTGCACATATCTGTAAGCAGACTGCTCAGTCCACCATGTAGTAGCAGTTATTATTGCCATCTATCCAAAAAAAAAAAAAAAAAAAAAAAAAAACCACCCTTTAAGTTAAGCCCACTGTTCACCTTTTTTAAAATCAGGTTTTCATTACTCTTTGATGGTCAGAACAGCATAACATGCTGCTGTATTCTTTGCAGTGCAATGACAGAAATAAGACACATCTGTTATAAATCAATTGGATCAATAAAGATCAACAATCCATTACAAAAAGGGTCCATAGAAGACATTCAGAAAACGTCCGTAGATATATCCCTCTAGTTACTTATGGGATTTTCCAGACTTCTGGACAGCCCATGTAAGTGATGAACGTGACATCACAAACACCTCATCTGTTCTCTCAAACAGCTATTTCAGTGTCGGACTCCAGCAAATCTTTGTTTGAGAACCTATCCGAATGATCGGTAATCAATCTTATAGGCCATGAAAACCCTTTAGAATAGCACAACCACAAACATATCTATTGGCTGAACTGTTACAAAGGGACATAATATAAATTATAGTGGAGGTAATTATTTTTTTTTTTATACTGTTGGTTGTATTTGTATGTTATCCTGTCTCGTCCTCAGCTGTATCACGTGATCAGCAGTCTGACTCTCCAACTGACCCAGTGGAACACAAACTAATACTGACTAACTTTTAGATTTCAGGTATGGCTGGATGATTATGACCTAAATTAAAGTCTAGATTAAATGGGAATTTTCCCTCTATTACAATTAAAGAAGATTTATTTAGGTCTTACCCCTTTTAAAGTATGCGTATGAGTTGGGTGAATCTTGAGGAGAGATCGAGACCAGGAGAGGTGAGCAGCATTTTATTTTATTTTTTTTAAATGTTTGATCACCTCACTTGGGAATCTGTTTATTATTCTTTGGGTCTGAAGAGACCCCAGAGCAGGGGTCAGATTATTTCCCTGGCACGGCCGTCCAAGTCTGAGCCCAGCTGTTTCGATCAAACCAGACACAGCCTAAATGAAACTGCTATTATTATACTGTGGGGTCTCTTCATACCCCAGAGTATAAGTGGAGCCCCAGGGAAGGTGATCAAACATAAAAAAATAAAATAAAAATAATGTTACTCACCTCTTCGGCGCTCCAGAGCACCACCCTGCTGTCTTCGGTGCTTCTGACTGAAGTTGGAATATTATACCGTGTGCAGGGGCCACTATGGGACATTATTTTGTATAATGTGTTTTTGCACAATAAAAAGCAGGCAATTTATTTTTGTACAAAAATGCATCATGTGAATGCAGTTTTACATCGAAGTAAGTTCCAGTGGCCTAAGAATATAGCTGCATCCAGATACAGTGTGTTTCCACCATAAGCCTGCTGCCACACGGTGCTCCTAGATCCGTGATGGCGAACCTATGGCACGCGTGCCAGAGAGGGCACGCAGAGCCCTTTCAGTTGGCATGCGCACCGTCGCCATGATCGCTCACTAACCGGGAATCCGTTATAGGATTCCCGGTTAGTAAGTTAGTAAGCGATCGCTTCTTTCAACTGTATGTGCATACGTACATACAGCTGAAAGCTGTCACTGTAGGCCGCGGTCCGCGGCCTATACTGACCGCAGAATGTGACCTCTGCCCCGACGCAGGCGCGATGACGTCATTCATCAGCGCCTGTGAACAGAAGAAGAAGGAGGAGGACGCTCTTCGTGGGACTGGGTAAAGTAACGTAAACTACTGTGTGGGGGCCTACTGTGGAGAATAAACTATTGTATGGGGGACACTGAAGCATCTTATACTGTGTGGGGGACACTGAAGCATCTAATACTGTGTTGGGGCCTACTCTGGAGAATAAACTACTGTATGGGGGACACTGAAGCATCTTAGGTGCTTCAGTGTCCCCCACACAGTATTAGATGCTTCACAGTGTCCCCCACACAGTATTAGATGCTTCACAGTGTCCCCCACACAGTATTAGATGCTTCACAGTGTCCCCCACACAGTATTAGATGCTTCAGTGTCCCCCCCCACACACAGTATTAGATGCTTCAGTGTCCCCCATACAGTATTAGATGCTTCAAATACTGTATGGGGGACACTGAAACATCTAATACAGTGTGGGGGACACTGTGAAGCATATACTACTGTTTGGGGGGGCCAAAATGGAGAATATAATACTGTGTGGGGGCCACTGTGGAGCATATAATACTGAGTGGGGCCCCTCTGGAGCATATAATACTGAGTGGGGGAAATTCTGGAGCATATAATACTGTTTGGGGGCCACAGTGGAGAGCATTGTACTGTCTGGGGGCCACTTCGTAGCACATTGTACTGTGTTGGGGCCCTTCACTATTTATATCACACAGTATCTGTTTTATAGCAGACATGTGATATTATTACAGGCTGTAATAACATTGCACGATCAATATAAAACAGATCCTGGTTAATTTAAGGCTAAATTGTCGTGTTGGCACTTTGCGATAATTTAATGGGTTTTGGAATGCAGTTTGGGCACTCGGTCTCTAAAAGGTTAGCCATCACTGTCCTAGACACATACATTTACCACTAATTGGAACCCCCAGGGAATATTGTAATAACCAAACAAAATCACGTCAGTTATCCAAGTTGACGTTCAGTTTCCGTTATTTTTCCATTAATTGCCCAGCACTAATTTCAGGTTTTCTAAAGTTATGCTGTTTAAAAGTATGCCAGATTTGCAAACAGTCTAAACCAAATGTACCTGCCCCACTGTCTTAGGTGTGGACAGGAAGCTAGTTTCTCTATACATTCCTATAAGATTCATATCAAGGCTCTCATAAGAATAAAATAGAGAACTGACTTTGTGTCCACACACGAGATGCTGTGCCAACTGATCAGATGACAGTTGAAGAGCAGGATAAAGCTACCAACTCAACACACAGTCCCAGTAAAATTACCTTAACTACAACTTACTCCACATACATTTCTAATGGATCAAATCCAGTTTTTGTGGGAGTGTTACACAAAAAAAATGGAAGGGCACAAGTGGACCAGTTTGTTATATTCTGCTCAACAGGAGAAGTCACTGATGAAGTCATCAATTTAACATCAATTCAAGTTGTCTCCTTAAAATGTTTGCTAAAACTGTAATTAAATATTACTCATATAATGAAAAAATTCACATTTTCCAATATACTATCAGTTTTACACTGTTCTCAGGATCTCTGCTTGCAGGCATTCAATAGGACCCTCATTTGTCTATTTCCAGTAGCTACAACTCTCCGCTGGTCAGGTAATAGACACACAGGTTCGTTGCAAGAAAGGTTGCTGGGTTCCACATAGTGCAATGAAGCATGTGCTTGTGTATGAGTCACATGACCAAGACAGATTTTTATTGGCTAGAAGTATACAAGGTTACTAATGCAAGACGGAAAGCAGATATCCTAAAAACTATGACATGTAATGTACCCTGACTCGACTATAGCCGCATTCAGTCCACAGGTTGCTGGTGCCTTCACTTCTGCCTTAAGTTAGTTATATATTTCATTTCAGCAATAATTCATTACAGACCAACTGTTTTGTTGTTACTACGCGACCATTAAACAGGTATAGCTGAAATAATCGGTGTTTCCCTTACTTAGAAGTGAAAGCCTCGGCAGCCTGGGGAGTGAATACAGCTACGGATGCATTAGGTAAATTTTAAGGCAGCAGCCTAAAGAATCATTGCAAAATCTTTATTAGAAAATTGTAAAACTTATTATGCAAAACACATTGCTTTGATAAAAAAAGGAGTAATCCTTTTAATCAATTCTTTTTGTAAATTGCTGCATGTTGGTGTTATATAAATAAAAATGGTATTGCACAAATTACTACTGTACAATAGTATGCATATACTTATGAATAAAGAGAACCTTGCCAAATTAAACAATGTAGTACCTTTTAACACATGAACTGGAAAAGGGCTCATTCTTACTGACATCGGCTTCTGGAGAAGTTAAAGATTGTACAGGGACTCTTCCAAACTGACATGTCTAGCAGACATAACATAGTATATTTAATATATAAATCACAGACAAAGTGGCAATGCAGAGGGCAGGATACAGCACAACATTACCCTGTTAGGCACATTCACGAGTGGCTTCCTAGGAATTTCATCACAGTCTTCAGGTGAGCTCAACTTTTGTCTACAAAAAACATCTAGGTTAAGTTCGGGTACAAAAATACTTAAATGTAATAACAAATCTTAAGTTTGATACCCAAATGAAAAGATCATGTTGGCAGAAAGCTCCTCAGAGCTCTCACTACGTGTCCTCTGGGACCTTCCCTGCACATTTTCTCCATCAATGTGGCTTGAAGACACTGTAACAAAATTCCAGTTAAATAAAGATGACATTGCCAAATTCAGTCTAAAGATCTCACATTCATATTGCAGAAACCTACAGGACAAGTTTTCTTTATCTTCTTTAGAGATCAGCTGAGGTTTCTTCAGTTGCAAATTCTTCATAGCCAAGTCAATCATCTCAGCAGGTACAGTTCTGCAATCCTTACCTCTTTGGAGAATCTGCTTGCTCTTTTTAAAATTTCCTGTGAGGAAAAAAATAAAATAAATAATATGTCTATATTGTGTGTATGAGTTTAAAGAGGACATAAGGCTTTTCTCAGAACAGAAAGTAACATGCAATGTGAATTTTAAGACACCAATTCTTTAATAGACATCCTTATTTTAATGACAGGGGTGAAATCTACATATAAAAAGTGTGAACATAGTCTTAAAGCTTTAAAGTTGTTGTTCACCTTTCTAATGCGTTATGGCCTGCCCTAGGGCAGACCATCAGTTTTTAGTGGCCGCAACGATGTTCCACTGAAGTCTATGGGACAGAAATTTGGATAAGAAAGGTTAACCCATTTAAGATATTACTGACCCATCCTTAGCGTAGATCATCAATATCAGATTAATGGGGGGTCTTGTGCCTAGAACACCCAAGATCAGCTGATGTCAGCAACAGCAGTTAGAACAGAGCAGCACACAGAAACTGATGCACTTTTTAATAGCCATGCAAGGTTACTGCAGTTCAGCACATATGCAAATGTATCTTATCAAAATATAATTTAACGTATAACAAAGTAGAATATATTACAATAATATTGTAATTATTGAAGAAAAATACCTGCAGCGGAAATGCTGAGATTTCCAAAACCGTTGCCATTTTGGAAATCGCAGCATGTCAATTATACCTATAAAAACGCTGGTGGTTTCGCTATAGGTATAATTGAAACAGAAAGTCCACAGAGGAAAACTCTGCAAACTTTCTATGAAAAGCGCTGCAGGAAAAAACGCAGTGCAATGCTATGCATTAAAAGGGAACTTGTCAACCATGAAAATGCAGTGCGATCTGCAGGCAGCACGTTATAGAGCAGAAGGAGCAAAACAGATTGGTGTCCAGGTCTATGGAAAAGGTTTCCGTATAACCTGTCATTTATCCATTGAAATTGTTTCTTTTGCTGTGTTGAGATGTCAAATAGGCAGTCCTGTCAGTGATTATTAGCTATCTCTTTATGCACAGACATAGAAGGTAGGTTGTCATTCACTGACAGGACCACCTATATACAATGTGTATGTCTGTATATATGCTTGCTCAGCTCCTCCTGCTCTATAATATCCTGCCTACAGATCAGACTGCATCTTCATGTGACAGGGTCACTTTAAAGAAACACTCCACTAAACACACTTTTCCATCCCTGCACCCCTCACCTTACTGTCTTTTACCCTCTGCACTTTTGTGTGTATTACATGCATATCCCTGCAATGTAGCTTTTCCTCTACTCTGACCAGACATAATCTTAATTGTTAGAGGTGTGTAACTGTCCTCTCAATATTTATTGGAGAGCCCATTTAGAACCGTCCATGCAGTTTCACCATACAGGACACTCGGATTTCTTTAGGTCTCTTCAAAAGTCACAAGTAATTCCCAGCAGATCACTAGTTTAACTGTCAAAACAATGGGAACCAAGTCAGATTGACCCCTTTATAAATCAATAGGATGAGCACCAGAGGTATCTGTCATATAACTGAGCCTAATCCATCATAAAAGTGTTGATGATACATGTGCATAAAGAGCAGAACAAGAAAATAGGATCTCATTATTAATTACCTTCAGACCACTCAAACTGCGCAAAAGCAGCATGCACAAAAGCAAACTTTTTGCAGTTTAATCGTGCAAGCTGAAACTGGTCACGTGCCTCATCTGGATCAAGTATGCTAAAAGTGGATTAAAAAAAAAATGCAGAATTAGGAAGGCTTTAAGTGGTACAATAGTCATATTTCATGTGAAAGTACTTTGCAATATATCATAGCCGCCCATTAAAAAAACTACCAACTTGTTTACTGTATGTCACTAGAAAAAATCCAAGGAAATCCCCCCTTCCCTACCAGAGTCCTGTAGTCCATCTTCTCTCAGGATGAACATGCTTCAATTCTCTTTCCCTGCTATATGTTTTTGGAGTTTGTTACCTATTACACCACATGCACACGACCAAGTGCGCATCAGAGTTGGGGCCTATTCTGCAGCGGAATGCAGGAAGATGAAATGCTGAGTGCATTCTGTTATGCAATTACTTCTATGGGGGCTTCTGATCCATTCTGCTCTTTTGAAATGGAGTTCGATAGGACCTGCTCTATTTTCATCAGAATGGAACAGACCCTCGGACATCCCCTTGGATGGCACACTCGGACGTGTGCATGAAGCCTTAGGCTACGTTCCATTATTAATGTCCATTGCAGTCATCCATCATAGGATGACAGCAACAGAAATTAACTGTAGCAAAGTAATGGACACAGTCAGGGTACCCTTCCCTTTCTGATCGTTCCCACTGACTCTAACGTAAACAACATGACAGACACTTTCTCCTGTCAGGTTTGTTTACTTTGTAAAAAGAAAATATAATGGAAGAAAGCTTCTAACACGTTTTTTTACATTGGGGGAAATGCAGACGACACTCTGGGGATGGGGGGCTCAGTCTGCATCTGTGACTGATGAGAGTGACAGACATTAAATAACAGTAGTGTGCGCCTAGTCTTAAAGGAACACTAAACTCAGAAATGAAGGCCAGAAAGAGTAGCCCTCACTATTATTTGACTGAAGAATTTTCTTCATGATCTTGACACAAACAGACTTATAGAAATCCTGTGGAGAACAAAGGTGCATTCGCACCTCAGCAGTGTCAGATATGTTAGAGATTGTTAAAATGAGATATGTCAAATGCATTTATTTTTCAAAAATGTACCTGTATTGATATGCTCCTGTGAACTCATCTATATTTTCTCCCTGTTGTCAGTGGATACCAGAAGTGGTTGATGTGCCTGCACTGCCTTTTCAGCTCCCTGTCCATCCCCCTGACAGCTCTAGTCTACTGTACAGGTTAGAGGAGTACAGAGCCATTCTTTACTACTGATGCTTTGTACAGTAATCATGTACTGTATAGAAGTTCTAACCTCCTATCAATATAAAGCAACTTTTCAAATAGTGAAAATCCAACATCTTAGGTCGGTTCCCTGTCACACAGTGTAATATTATCCCCTGCTATCTCCCAGTAATGTTAGGAATGCTCAGTCTTGCGGTTGTCATTGGAGACTCCAGAAGTTGGAGCCGCACTAACAGAAAGCTTGTTTATTTATTTATAATAGGAAGGAAGAACAAGTATACATTACAGTGTCTGCTTGTGGTGATCCTCAGATAGGGGAGAGACAGGGTATAGACAGGGATATAAACAGAGAGGGATAGACATGTCATATGTTATCCTTTGTGGGTATAAGGAAATGTATGCATACTGTACATTTGACTAAAGAGACATTCCTGCTGATCTGGTGAGGGCAGGGATAAGCCATTCCACAAATCAGGAGGATCTGCCAAACTAATTCTCGTTTTAAAATAACGATGACCATTAAAACTGTGAATGGGAATACCCTTCATCTCCTACTGGGCTGCTCCATCTTTGGCCACAGTCAGGCAAAACAGTGGGGCTTAATGCCACTTTGTTCTGCTGCAGACAGGGCACAGCAGGGAGACTCCTAAAGCAGCCACTTGTAATACAGTCACATGATTGAGGATTTTTTTTTTCCCCTTTTTAAATATACATCTCAGTTTTGAAGGCAAAATAAAAGAAGAGAAAATAAAACCATGGAAAGGAAAAGGGCTGGAAGATTTTATTTTCTGGGTTTAGTGTTCCTTTAAAGGGAGTCACAAGGGTGACAAAAAACAACAACAGTTAGACACATCAGGATCACCTGAATGTAATGCGTCTTTCTCCCATGAAAATTTTTGTCTCCATTGCTAATTAATTTCAGAATGAGCAATCTGGTGCACTGAGGGTGGCTCCATTGCGCCAAACTACTATGCCCACCGCGAAGCCAGTTTTTTTCATCGGAAACAAAGTCTGACATGCAGGACTTTGTGTCCGACGAAACAAACTGGCTTTGCGGCGCAGAGGGTGTAAGCGCGTACCTGCGCTTTGCTTTAAAAACCCATTCAAATGAATGGGTTTTTAAGCAAAGCGTCGCAAACCTTTCCCTATCCAGTTTTCCGACATTTAGGTCGGATTTGCGGCGGACGGAGTGCCGCCGCAAGTGTGAACCCACCCTAATTAGTATGGGGTCCAGGTGTCAGGGGAACATTGATCTGATAATTGCTGATTTATCCCAAGCGTAGTTTATCAGTATCAAATATGCGGCTCAGCCCAGAAACTCCCTTATAATTCTGCAGGACAGGATTGGACTGGCCCACGAGAGTACCACAGGATCCTCCAGTGGGCCCCTACTAAAACAGGACTCCAAAAAGGTCCAGCAGAAGACAACCTTATTTAGAAGAGACTTAGGATTTACAGTCTCATGGTTAATTCAGAAATATTTTATTAGCTGATAAGTATTGTGTATGCAATGATAAAGATTATTAAAAAGTGGAAGTGCATATTGTAGGTGGGCCCCAGAACCAATCCTCTGGCGGGCCAAGGAGTCAAAGTCTGACACTGTCGAAGCACGTAAAGCCACATCAACCAACTGCAACATATCTTAGAAAACTTCATAATATTTATGTGAGGTTGAATGATCATACTTACGCTTTCAACTCTGCAAAGCGAACCAAAATTTTGGCATAGCTCTCATTATGGCTGTGTTTTTCTGGGGAAAGCACTCCAACGGCTTGAGAGTAATTATCGATCAGTTTATTCAGCAGTATCCTGTCACTCTGTGGCAAGCCTGTACGCTCCAGTTTTAAAAGGGAAGAAAGCCATTCTTCTGGGGTTTTTGGGGTTAACAGTTGATTAAAAACACCAGAGTGTTCTGTGAGAAAAAGTAATAACAGTGATAGCCATTTCATCAGGAGCATGTGCATATATTTTGCTCCAACACATAAATACAACCATATTATTGCTTTGATTAGTTTTTCCTAGAATGCAAATAAATCCAAAGAATGCGATTATTGGCGGAAAAGTCTACTTGTTTGCAAGAAGCCATTTCTGAAGCTGGACATACCCATTAGATTTTGGATGGCTGTCATTTGGCCATCCGATCAACAATGGGTTCGTTCATAAGATCCCACCATCAACATTGACAGCTAAATTGCAATAAAAAAAGTGCAGTAAGTCTCAGCAAGTTGGCTGATAATCGGCCAATCATGCCAAATACCAAATTATCGACCGAAAATAGAGAATGTTTTCAAAACAAAGTCTGCTGTTGGCTGTCAAAGCATTTTCATGGCCGATCAACGATTGGCCATTTTAGCTGACAAAAACCTAATGTGTATGGCCAGCCTTTAGTCATTGGTCTCTATGAACAGTGGTTAAATTTAAAATTTACATTTTAGTCATTCATGGCTAAACCCAGTGCTAGTGTACATGGTAGAAACCTTCTCTCTGCTCTGGCCGCGGAGTCGGTAGGCTAAACCACTGCTTTGAGTCCAACTCCTTCCCTAAATGGCTGACAGCCATGATGAGACAGCAGCAGTAAAAGCTTATAATTCATTAAAAAGGCAGCAATTGAATTCCCATGAAAGTAAATATGTAAGATTATACATCTAACGAATTATACAATATTAAAAATTATACAATATTTAAATTTTGAAGCCTTTTTCTGACTCCACCCAAAATCGGACCCCACTGCAACTCCTCCACAGCTCTGTTCTAGCTAATTGGCATTCATTCATTGCATTACATGAAAAAAAAAAAAACAAATTTGCATTGGACTGAGCAGATTGCTTTGTACTATTTTATCATTACCATCTAAAATTAAAGACTTCTGTGTGCATATCATTGTATTGCAGAGGTTTTTAATTTTGGCATCATAAGTGTATATTAGGTGACATTTTTAATACCTGAGTATAACAAGCAGTGACAGATTTATGGAATTTTCTGGACACAAAAGCCCTGTGACTCAGTTGATGCACTTTGATTCCGTATTGGTCAGAAGTTTACTCCCTGGACTAGGATAGTAATTCATTACATATTCTATTTATTTATTTTGCTTACTTATATAGAGCCATCATATTCTGCAGTACTTTACATACCTTGTCAGTCACTGTCCCATAAAGAGGTCACAATCTAAATTCCCTATCAGTATGTCTTTGAAGTGTGGGAGGAAACCCGAGTATCTGGGAGAAACCCACGCAGACACAGGGAGAACAAACTCATGGCAGATGATGTCCTTGGATGCGAACCCAGCGCTGAAAGGTGCTAACCAATGAGTCACCAATTTATTTTTATCATCTTTTATTCTATAACTTTATTATATATTTTTTTTTTTTTTTTACTGATTATGGAATATGGCTTCCTTTTAAATGAGTTTTATGTAAATTGATCTTCTATGAATTTGTTCCATATGAATTAAAAATATTTAATGAGGTATATTGGTTGCATTGCTCTGCTATTTTGCATAATAGAAGGAATCTAGAGGGCAGGCTTTTTTTTTTTTATATTTTCCCATTGGAGGTTCAATCGTTTCCATTTTGATTGGCTGTATCAAAACATGCAAGACTACAGAATACTATGTAGGGTTAGGTAGGTGAACAAAGCTGATATTCTAATATTCGTGCCTACCTGTAGTGTCAGCAGAGGATTTTGTGAAAGTCAGCTCATCTGTCCAGTTATCTTCATTACCATACTTGGTCTTGAAACTCTTAACTCTATCCAGAATGGAGGCAATCTTTAATTTACGTTCACTTATATCTTCATCCTCCATTTTATACAAATCTAGGCTTAAAAAAAAAAAAAAAAAAAAAAAAAAAAAAATCAGCAGCCATCTCTTGATGTGTAGGTTTGAACTAGGGCTAGGGCTGCACAATTAATCAAATTAAAGGGGTTGTCCAGTGCTAAATCTATTTTTTATACTGAAGATCTATCCATAGGATCTGTTAAGGTCCAACATCCAGATAGCACACAGATCAGCTATTGTGGCAGCAGAAATTGGAAGCTGCAAGTGGATGGGCAGCGATTGCAGCACTGTTCCTGTTTAACTAATAGTAGCGGAGCGGTGCTGCAACTTCCCAGAACCACCGCTATGCAGTGGAGGGGCTGCAGTGCTACTCCTATTACTTGAAAATATCTGACACCTTTCCCTATACCAGCTCACTGAACTTTTCTAGTCTCCAAACAAAACCTGAAAATCAAGAATCACCCATAAGTTTTTAAGTTTTAGGCATATATCGCACAGCCTTACTCCACACATGGAGTAAGCCCTGAGTCCACCATAGGGGAACCTTTATGGCAGCTATTTACGTAGACTCATAGGCATATGAAAAGAGATTATGCAGGTATATGACTGTAAAATTTTGCCTAAAAATAAAATATTTTATTAAAGAGAAGAAAGTCCACAGCAGCACCAGGATAATGACGGGTGCTCTGCTTTTTCCTATAGCCCTGTAGTAGTACATACTAATACTAATTTCAAGTACAATGTTCACTTTATCCTGCTTAAAAACAGTCCTCAAGGATGGTTATTTGATCAGCAGACTGGCCTGCCTATCCACAAGCCAGCAAGAAGTTGCTAATTTCTATAATATCTACAGTCATGGCCAAAAGTTTTGAGAATGACACAAATATTATATTTTCACATGATCTGCTGCCCTCTGGTTTTTATGTGTGTTTGTCAGATGTTTTTATCACATACAGAAATAGAATTGCATTCATATTATGAGTAACAGAAGCTTATATTGACAGTTAGAATGAGTTAATGCAGCAAGTCAATATTTGCAGTGTTGACCCTTCTTCTTCAGAACCTCTGCAATTCTCCCTGGCATGCTCTCAATCAACTTCTGGACCAAATCCTGACTGATAGCAGTCCATTCTTGCAGAATCAATGCTTTAATTTTGTCTGAATTTGTTGGTTTTTGTTTGTCCACCCGTCTCTTGATGATTGACCACAAGTTCTCAATGGGATTAAGATCTGGGGAGTTTCCAGGCCATGGACACAAAATCTCTATGTTTTGTTCCTTGAGCCATTTAGTTATCACCTTTGCTTTATGGCAAGGTGCTCCATCATGCTGGAAAAGGCATTGTTGAGCGCCAAACTGCTCTTGGACGGTTGGGAGAAGTTGCTCTTGGAGGACATTCTGGTACCATTCTTTATTCATGGCTATGTTTTTAGGCAAGACTGTGAGAGAGCCGATTCCCTTGGCTGAGAAGCAACCCCACACATGAATGGTTTCAGGATGCTTTACAGTTGGCATGAGACAAGACTGGTGGTAGCGCTCACCTCTTCTTCTCCGAATAAGCTGTTTTCCAGATGTTCCAAACAATCGAAAAGGGGATTCATCAGAGAAAATGACTTTACCCCAGTCCTCAGCAGTCCACTCCCTGTACCTTTTGCAGAATATCAGTCTGTCCCTGATGTTTTTTCTGGAGAGAAGTGGCTTCTTTGCTGCCCTCCTTGAGACCAGGCCTTGCGCCAAGAGTCTCCGCCTCACAGTGCGTGCAGATGCACTCACACCTGCCTGCTGCCATTCCTCAGCAAGCTCTGCACTGCTGGTAGCCCGATCCTGCAGCTGAAACACTTTTAAGAGACGGTCCTGCCGCTTGCTGGTCTTTCTTGGGCGCCCTTTTTGGCACCAATGGAACCTCTCTCCTTGAAGTTCTTGATGATGCGATAGATTGTTGACTGAGGTGCAATCTTTCTAGCTGCAATACTCTTCCCAGTTAGGCCATTTTTGTGCAGTGCAATGATGACTGCACGTGTTTCTTTAGAGATAACCATGGTTAACAGAAGAGAAACAATGATGGCAAGCACCAGCCTCCTTTTAAAGTGTCCAGTGGTGTCATTCTTACTTAATCATGACAGATTGATCTCCAGCCCTGTCCTCATCAACACCCACACCTGTGTTAATGGAGCAATCTAGGCAAATATTGACTTTGCAAGTAATTGCTGTTAAGCTGATGACTCTTTATAACATTCTGGAGTATATGCAAATTGCCATTAGAAAAACTGAAGCAGTAGACTTTGTAAAAATTAATATTTGTATCATTCTCAAAACTTTTGGCCATGACTGTACACTGTGTGGTAGTTGCTGAAGTGGGTCCTAACCCAAAGCACACTTTGCACTTCTTGGGGTCATTGCTTGATGCTTACTCTGGCAGCTTTGTTGCACATACATAGTGCCAAGTTCTCTGCAGCTACCCTGTCTAATGAAGGTCATGAGAACAAAACGTCATGTAAAATTGCGGTCTTCAATAAATTATTGCATCAAGCATTGACACCAAGGAATGTGAAGTATGATTTTTCTTAATCCAGACAAATCAGAGTTTATATAGAAAAGTGACTTCCAGCTGGCGTGTGAGTAGGTAGACCAGTCTGCTAATCACAAGACCAGCCAGGGGGACCTGGCACTATGAGTGAGTGCCTAGAAGTTTCAAGAAGGTCAGAAGAAGTAAATGTTGACTAGAGGTGGCAGCAAAACACTGTGCTAATGAAGTAGAAGCTACATACTCAGCTATTTTAAGAAAACCTGTACAAGACAATGTAGACCCTCATGCATGCATGGCCCCTATTCTGTTGATTTAAAGGGAACCTGTCACGTGGTTTGTCCACCCTAAAAGGCCCCAGCGTGTGTCGCATCAAGTAATGGCCTTTCCTATGGTAATCCTCACTAGGCTTTTTGTTTCTGAAAGGTCAAGTTATACATTTTTAAACCCTTAGATCCACATATGCAAATTTTAGTCACTGGGGAGGGGAGC
The DNA here is from genome assembly GCA_947044405.1 of Leptodactylus fallax. NCBI lineage: Eukaryota > Metazoa > Chordata > Amphibia > Anura > Leptodactylidae > Leptodactylus > Leptodactylus fallax. The sequence continues at coordinate 101,061 of CAMRHE010000424.1, forward strand.
AACATTATCTAGTCATTGCACTAAATCACCACGTGTGTTTAGCAGTTAGGCAGACTATCAGGCCGATGTCCCTTACTGATGACAGTAAGGGAAACCTCAGCCATACTACACAGGGTGTGATTCAGTACAATTATTATTATTATTTATTTTGCTTACTTATATCATCATATTCTGCAGCACTTTACAGATATTGTCAACACTGTTCCAAGTAGGGCTCACAATCTAAGTTCCTTAACAGGTCATGTTTTGGAGCGTGGGAGGAATGCCATGCGAACGTGGGGAGAACATACAAACTTGCAGATGTGGTCTTTGGCTGGATTCAAACCTAGAACTCCAGCACTGCAAGGCAATAGTGCTAAACACTTAACTACATGACCAGATGAAGCTACCCCGCTTCATGACTAGTCAAGAAGGACCTTTCACGTCCTCCTAGATGTACAATATTATATACCACTAGAAAGCCGACTTTCTCGGTATGAGCCCCGATGCTGGAGATATCGATACCGCCCCCACCCCACCGACTGTACTCTTTCATAGACTTGTACTGTCAGGGGGGGCATTCCTTACAGCCCAGTGATGATGCTGAGCTGTAAGGCCCGCCTTCCTGACAGTGGGGAGATATCAGTGCCAAACTTAATAGCACCAATATCTCCAGCACCAGGGGGTTAATACCGGGAAAGCCGACAGTGCACTGAATTCACCACACTGTTGGCTATCTAGCCGTGTATAATAACGCCCATCAATGAGGACGTGAAAGGTCGTCTTTAACCCCTTAATGACACAGGGTAGTTTGTATGTTAATGCTTTTTTCATATTTTCCCTCCCCGTCTTACAAAATGTATAATTTTTTTATTTTTAGTCCACATAGCTAAGTGAGGGCTTATTCCTTGTGTGACGTGATGTGTTTTTACTATGTGTGTGTGTTTTTTCACTTTTTACCCTGTGCAATGTACTGCAATACATACCGTTTCTCTAAAAATAAGCCCTACCCCGAAAATAAGCCCTAGATTGATTTTGCAGGGTCTTTGGAGGAGGCTTGAAATTAAGCCCTACTCCAAAAATAAGCCCTAGTTGCAGTCAGCACCTCCAGCATTAGGTTATGTCACTGACGTCACAGAGATGGAGAATAGGCGTACCGTAGCTCCCAACCATCCAGGACAAGTGCCCCGCTACCTCCTGCCATGACAGGGTTAAATCCGTTCACCCGCTCCAGAGTCCCGACTCCTGTCTCTCGAGCCCACCTCCCAGCCGCTACTATGTTGTGGGCTTGGCTACCTACGTGACCAGATGTCAGGTTCCACCTCCCACTTAGCATAAAGGAGAGGAGATAGAGAGGGCACCATGCCAGTGCCACACAAAGTGTTTAGAGAGAGAGTGCTAGTAAGTTTTAGACCCACTGACACTGCACCATCAATCGTGAATGTAAGTTAGGGTTATTTTTCAGGCTCTGGTGCCTGAAAAATAAAACCTACCCCGAAAATAAGCCCTAGCCCTTTTTATTTTGAAAAAAAAAAAAAAAAGACACAGTCTTATTTTTGGAGAAACATGGTAGTAATCTTACCCCCAGACCGCCTGGATGAAGTGAACACTATTGATCATGCCATCCAGGGGGTTAATCCACCGGAGTCAGAGTATCGTATTTTGTAACACAGCCAAGAACCAGTAAATTCCAGAAGCTGTGCCTGCGACATCACAGCACCGTACTATTATGGCGCTGAGCGTTAACTATACGCTCAGCGTAACGTAATAGTATGGCGCTGAACATTAAAGGGTTAAGGAAAATTTCCATTTGTCAATCTAAGGTTTTAGAAGCTTATAACTTGACTTTTCAGCAAAAAAAAAAAAAAAAAAAAACTTACTGAGGAGCACCATAGACCATAGTCATTACTTGCTCCTACACATACTGGGATCAGTTTAGGGTGGAAAAAAAAAAAAAAAAAACACCTGACAGACCCCATTCTCAAGAGATGCAAGTCCCAGAGGGGACAGACCTTTATCAGGCATTTATGGTATATCCAATGGATATGGTGATAAACATGGAGATGGGAGTATCCCTTTAAATGAACATGAAGTTATAAATGATAAGGGACACGGCTAAGAGCAGCGCAGAATATATAAGTAAAATAATAAGAGCATTTACTGTTTTCCATCTTTTGTATTATTAGAGTCACAGAAGAACAGACTAAATGGTAAATGGATATGTCTAATGATAGACAGCAATGGATCCTTAGGGGTCCCAATGATGTCAATGGTCTTCCACAATATTCTCCATCATTTCACCACATGAAACAGTCCTGCATGCAGGTCTTTTTGCTTCACAATTTTAAAGAGAGTGAGATGGAGATGCAGATGGAAACATAGCAATTATTCACGGAGACTGCAATAAATACACATGAGATATAGGAACGTCTTACAGAACGCTGTAAATAAGACATCCATTGACTGATGTGAGAGGGATGATGGAGGGGAAGGACATACTGGCTGTCACAGATGACAGCTACATTGTAGACTAAGAGAGCTTTTGCTTTCCCAACCAAGTCCATACATTAGGATAAAGCAAAAGCAGCTAATGCTACAGTATCCCTAGACTGGAAGGTTCCCAAATCCTGAAGAGTCCACACAGAGGAAGCAGCAGTAGGAGGCCATCATCCGATACACATGACGTCACTAGTGCATAGAAGATCATATACTGTAGTGTATAGCAGGAAGAAAACACTGCCCAAACTCCAATACAATGCCGCCCATCTCCACACTAACATGTACCTGTCAGCCAGCGCTGCCGTTACTCACACTGTCCCACGGCGGGACGACAGCTTGTGAGAGCCGGTAACAGAAAAGAATCAGTGCACTTGCACCGTACGGTCAGCGCCCAAGCATCGACTCATTCAGTCGTTAGTTTGAAATTCGCCACATCCCCAGTCCTACCGTATGATTGGCCGAAGCAAACGGAACCGGAAGTGACAACTATGCCCCTTCCTTGCCTATGCGGCCATACTTATTTAGGGCAGTACCTTAGCTGTAGCTGTAAAGTGATGTGACGTAGTGTATCACTCACGGTTTCTATATACTATGTAACCAGAGGGAAGAATAGTACTAGGTGGTATCGGTAGCACGGGCACTCAGGAGATTTCAGTATATCACGAGAACAGAGGTGACATATAGTGCAGGTTTAGATCCAGCTAGGCATTGTAGCTTTCATTAAAACAGATACCAAAACGCAGAAGAGAATGGAACCATAAAGGGTCTAACAGTGCTGATGCATGTCCATTGTCCTGGTCCGTCGTGAGACAGACAAACCGCTAAAATAACGATTACATGCAGACCCCATTAACTATAATGGGGTCTGTCCTTCTAAAACTTAAAGGGTTGTACGAAAAAGCCGTGGTTGACTCCAAACTAAAAAAGTCCTTCAGAAAACAAACCCTTGCAAAGGTTCACCAGCAGAAAAATAAATGTGGGTTTTTGAATGCAGCAGCATAAAGACCAATTATTTTGTAGATAAAAGTGCTTTTACCGTGCACAGGTAGTGAATAATTTAAAAAACAATATAATTTTGGTATTGGAAAGTTTTGTGATTCGTAATTTATATAACTTAGATTGCTATCAATGCTGATAAAACCAAATCCAAAAAACATTGGCAGAATTTTTTTTTTCTTCAACACCAACCTCACCAAAAAAAAAGTCTATAACGGGTCAGCAACCTCCTTAGGCTGGGTTTACATCTGCGTTTGGCTCTCAAAATCCTCAAAAGCTGATTTCAAATGGTTCATTTTAAAACCCATTGATTTCAATGGGTTGTAAAAAACCATCCGCAGGTGTGCGTTTGGAGCATTCCTGTCTGGTATCAGCTCTTTAGAGCGGAGAAAAAAGTTGGACTTGCAGGACTTTTTCTCTGTTCAAAAAATAAGGATACCAGACAGACAGCAACTAATCCGTTTTTCTTTAACATTGAGGTCTATGGAAAGCGGATTACAAACGGATAGTAATCAGTTTATGTCCGTTTTGCAATCCGTTTTTCACTCTGTGCATGCTCAAAATGGAGAAGGGGAAAAAAATAACAGATTGGTCAAAAACGGACACAAACGATCAGTTTTTTTGAACAGACACCCATTGACCAAACTGTCTAAAAAGACAGATACGGGTATCCGCTGTGTAACCATTTGGAATACTTTTTGTACCAAAGCGTTTTTCTCTTCAAATGGTTTGCAAATGGACAGATACCAGGTGCAGGTGTGAACCTAACATCACCTGTGCCAAGGTTGGCACTTCAGGCATATTTACTTGGCACAGGGTTCTCTCTAATGTTTAAAACACTGCTGATCCCGGTTATCCCTCTCCTTCATGGACCATGTAAACACAGTCGTGGAGAGGAAGCACTAAGGGAGAAAGCATGAGGCATGGTGTCCTATAAGGGATGGTGTCAGTACCCTGCAAACTTGGACTGATGCTAGTGCCCACTGCTCAGCTGAGAACTGAAAACAGTTTTATTAACAAAACCCTTGCTAAACTTGCTGTCGTCCATCTGCAATCCGGTGTCCTAAAGTTTCCTCTTTATGACCTCTGACCCCTCTATCTCCTGTCTTCTCTAAGTGATATATAGTACTTCTGTAACAGCTGGTATGTGAGTGACCACAGATAAACAGTGAAAGTTTTAATCCTGTTAATTTGCTAATGTTTCATAATCCGTTCACTGTACAATTGTTCTTCCCTGGGACTTGTAGTACCATACACAATGGTACTACATACACAATATATATATATACACAATCACTGCTATCATTATACTCCAGGTATAATAATCGGAGGCCCAGAGTTGGTGAGGGAACATAAAAAACAATGTACTTACCTCTCCTACGCTTCTCCAGGCTTCGGGCTTGTTTGGTGACGTCGCAGACGTCAGCGGAAGTCATTTTGCGTCGCGACGTCGGCCCGCGTCACGTGACGCCGGCCTGGTCCAACATTGAAAAAGGCCGAAATAGCCTGGAGTGGACCGGAGCGAGGAACAGGTAAGCAACGTTTTTTTATGTTTCTATCCTCCCCTGGGTCTCCGATCATTATACTCTGGGGTCTGAAAAGACCCCGGAGTATAATAATTGTTCATGGGTGGTCTACAATGGGACATATAATAGTGTGTGCAGGGGCCACTATGGGGAATAATAGTGTGTGCAGGGGCCACTATGGGGAATGATACTGTGTGCAGGGGCCACTATGGGGCATAATACTGTGTGCAGGGGCCACTAAGGGGAATGATACTGTGTGCAGGGGCCACTATGTGACATGATACTGTGTGCAGGGGCCACTATGGGGCATAATACTGTGTGCAGGGGCCACTATGGGACATGATACTGTGTGCAGGGGCCACTATGGGGAATGATACTGTGTGCAGGGGCCACTATGAGACATGATACAGTGTGCAGGGGCCACTATGTGACATGATACTGTGTGCAGGGAAATTAATGGTTTGGATTGTTATGATGATGTCCTAGAAGATGATGACATAACTGTCATTGAATAAATTTTACTTTCTATTCATACCGTAAATATTGGTAAATGTACCATACTGTTTAATTGTTGTACATGGAAATAATGGTACGGTAGTAGTAAGAAATTCTTGATAGGATTCACAGTTTGTCTGGTTATGCTGGTTTGTGATGACAACTACTGTACAGCACCGTATATAATAAATGTTTTTTTTGTTCAGCAATAAATGTGAATACTTCTTCATTGAAAAAAAAATAAGACATCCCCTGAAAATAAGACACAGCACATCTTTGGGAGCAAAAATTAATATAAGACGCGGTCTTATTTTCGGGGAAACAAGGTATATCGTGGTTTGCATTTATAACAGAATCCATGGCACCGATGTGAATGGAGCCTTTGTGGTTTTTTTGGTACAAAGTTTGTTAAAAAGTGTATTGAGACCACAATTAATGTTTTATGTGTATAATAATATTGATGTATACATCCATGGCATGCTATTTTGTCTGGCTTTTTGACACAAACGCAGACGCTCTGGACAGAGCCAGTTCATATGTGCATTGTGGCTTTCGTTTATAAGCTGAAGCCGTGATAGGCTGCTGGATCTGTTGCCCAGAGGCACCTGACAACCCCATAGACGTATAAAGAGTTCGGCCATTTTGATGTAAAATAAAGCCCCATAGGGTGTTTATCCTGCTAAATGAATTTGTGACAAACTCTCAGACTGTGGCTATCGATATAGATGTGAACAAAGGCTAAAACCATGTTGTTTCAAACCTTCCCCTACCACAAAGTGATTGAAATCCTTCTAGCTTTATTCATAATCACACTATTACATAGCGTAATAAACAATAAACGACGTGCTCTTTCCTATCCCTCCAGCCAGATGTGAATGTGGTCCTGTCCCAGCGCGGAGCATGCCCATAGCTGTAGCTGCGAAGACCCTATTGCTATTGTCTTCAGCGAACACTGCGTCAAAGCCTCCTTACACACTGGACGTCCTTACCATCGGCCGCGCCTACCGCTACCTCATTAACATACACGCCACGCCCCAAGACAATCAAGACTGGGGGCCGGTACCAGGAATGCGGCTGTAACCAGGGCAACCGCGTCACGTGTGGAGAGGTGGCGCAGTCCTTGTCATCCGCCATCGTACTCTCTCCCGTTATTACCCGGCAGCCCGTACACGCCATGCCCTGCTCAGCAGCCTGTCACTGACCGCCGAGCTCATCTCCTGGATTAGTGGATAGCAGCGGCCGGTGCTTGTGTGCAGAGGAGACAGAATGGCGCTGAGCGCGGTGTCCGAGCTTATCAATGACACTCTTCATCTGTACAGCTGGAGCCTGAGCATCGCAGGTAAGAGGGAGGACTGCATGTGGGCCCTGGAGAGGAGCGCTGATCCCAGCCCCATCCTGCTGACGATCAGGGTCACATTTACTGTGTCATCTTCCATCGCTGGCTTGTAATAGATCCGGCCCCTCCTGTTAGCAGGGTTAGTGTAACCCTACATTGTATTCACATCCATTTACTGTGCTTCACTGCTAGCATAGCCATAGACTGACACAGGCAAATATTGATTCAATATTTTTGGTTTATTTTTAATGCTGATACATTAAATTGAATGGGAGCAGTTCTTATACTAAAGCTGGGTACATTACCATTATGATCCTGAAAGTAGCAGTTTAGGTTTGTTTACTCAATTCTTGTAATATTTTCTCTTTCCCATGTTAACATTGGAATAACATTAAAATGTAAAGTATCTGGATTACCACTATGACTACTGGTAAGGACATGTACAGTAGGCACTGTATTCTAGTACATGGACATGGATGCGACTGTGAGGGTCATCCTGAAGGAAACGATCATCAGATCCTCACTCCACGGCTTTCCAAACCACAACTGGTCATTTATGGCTAAGGCCACACAGGACGGGTCTGCTATGGGATGGCCACAATTGTCTAGTTTTCGCTCCAGCTTTCAACCTTTGCATTGCAGATGTTGAAAACTGTGGCAGAATCCGCAGAAATAATTAACATTTTGTGGATTCGAAACCCTCAGTGCAATTTACAATGTGTGTTTTTTTCTGCAGTATGTGGGTGGGAAATCCCATCCCCTACAATTCTACTATACATTGCAGCAGGTTAGCCCCATGTCCCTGGCCTACAGCAGGAAATAATTAGTTCAGACAGTAATATGAAGAATTAGTAAGAAAATGTATTGAAAATGCTTCAAAATTTCTCGCATTCAAAGACCAACATTGGTTGGTGTCTTTTTGTGTATAGCAAAACATAATAGGCATATAATCTTGGTGTTTGGTTGCATAATTGATCTGTCATCTGACATTATCTGAGCTCATGTAATGGATTTCCCTCTTTTTACAAGTCCCCCTGGGCCACAGCTGTACTCGGTGGTCCCCCACATTCGTGGATGTACTATCCATCAGTCTTATAGAAGTGAATGGTGTTTTGGTTTATCTCATTTGTAGATTTTATACAACCTTGAAATTTGGTCCATGTTTTGTTTTCATTGTGTTGTCTTATCAGTAAAATAGTATAAAAAGCTGGACTCAGGTACAATAAAATGAGACATTTATATATACCATTAGGCTATATGTCTGTGTCTCCCGGGCCAATGATATATGTTTATTTTATTAAATAGATTTTCACAGAAGGTACTTAGAATTTGGTCTGCATATCAAATTGCTACAACAGCACCAACACTCCATTCACACTGGGCACTCAGGGACCCGTGTTCTTGTAGTCACTGGAGGTCAGAATCACAGTGATTAGACAGTTGTTATCCTATGAATAGAGATTATATGTTAGGGAGAAAATCCCTTTAGGCTGGGGCCCCACGTAGCGTAAACGCGCGGCCAAATTGTGGTGTTTTACAGTACCTGCAAAGTGGATGGGATTCTGACTAATCCTATCCACACATTGCAGAAAAAAATCTGCAGCAGAAATGCTGCAATTTCAAAAATGCTTTTTGTAAATCGCGGCATGCCAATTATATCTACGTAAATGCTGGCGTTTTCCATATAGGTATAACAGAAGAAGAAAGCCCACAGAGGAAAACTTTGCGGATTTTCTGCGAAAAGCGCAGTGGGAAAAAAAAACGTGGATCTGTCTGCGTTTCATTACATCGAGCTTTAGCCTTAAAGAGAACCTGTCAGGTCGATTTGGGACACTAAGGCTGGTTTCACACCAGCACTTGAACTCCGTACGTTGTTTCCGTCCCCGAACCCACATTTTTTGGGTGGAAACCCATCGGACCTCATTATAGTCTGTACTGCTTTTTAAGTGGTTCAGCTTTCCCGTTTTCGGGTCCTCAAGCGGACCCAAAGAACGGAAAGCTGAAAGCTAGTGAGAACCTAGCGTAAACCACCCACAGGTACTTATAGACCTGGGGTTTAGTGTCCCAAATCGCCCTGCTATAAAACCATCCGTGCCCGCAATTAAAAGAAAAACCTTTATACTTACCTAGATACGAGTCCGATGAGCCTCAACAGAATGATCTCTGGTGCTCCGACGCCTGTGTAGTTCTTCAGTGAAGCCGAGGACGTACACCCCAGCTACACTGTGCAAGTGCCAGAGGTACAGGGAATGTGCACTGAAGTAGAGGAGTACTCCTCTGACTTCAGTGAAGAAATGAGCCGGCGCAGGGATAACAGCGGCAGGGTAAGTATAAAGCTTTTTTATTTTTATTGTTGGCACAGATGGCTTTATTACAGGGCAATTTGGGACACTAAACCCCTGGTCCATAAGGGCCTGTGGGTGGTTTAGTGTCCCAAATCACTCAGACGGATTAACTTTAAAGCTGAGGACCCACATTACAGAATTGCTGCTTTTTTTGTTGTTGCAGATTTTGCTACAGTTTATCGAGTCAAACCCAGTAGTGGCTACAGAGGGAATCAGTTATACTTCTCCCTTCTGCTCAACCCACTCCTGGCTTTGGCTCAGAAAACCACAGCAAAATCTGCAACAAAAAAATCAGCTTTTCGACCTAAAGAGGAATTGTCATTTCTCCTGACATCTCTGTTTTAGTAAATACTTGTTCATGAAATATTTTTACAGGATCTTTTCTTTGAATTTTAGCTAAGATTTACTAATAGCTAGTGTGAGCACAATGTGCTCTAAGTATCACCATATTGAAGTCCAAATTAGTACAAACGCTATATGAGCCAGCTCAGAGAATCACATAGTCACATCTAGAATTATGTATCCAAGAAGAAAGAGGGATACAGGGCAGCACTCGACTACTACAACTCAGGACGGGAGCATGTTCACTAAGGGAACTGACCAAACTCCCAAAAAAGTATCCTCAGAAAAAAGTTTTTTGACAGCACTTAAAAATTATATCTGCCAACTATTTTATTAACAATAGTCAATTTTATTAACAATAGTCACATAACACATGATGCATAGTTTAATTATCCATAATTTCCAGATTTCATTGCAACGTTTCGGCATCAAATCCCTTTATCAGGTATAGATCAAATGTAGAAGGATGCAGCAATATGATGTCTTTGAAAGCAGCATTGGTGGGTGGTGAGCAAGGATTTCTGCATTCTTCTACATTTGACCTATGCCTGATAACGGGATTTGATCCCAGAACGTTGCAACGCAATCTGGCAAATATGGATAATTGAACAATACATTCTGTGTTATGTGACTATTGTTAATAAAATACTTGGCAGATGTAATTTTGGAGTACCGTCACAAGACTTTTTTCTGAGGATACATCTAGAATTATGAAAGCAAAATGGATTCTGATCTTTAATGGAGGAAGGGTGAGGTTTAAATACATTGTAGGTGTGGTTATACATTTCATAGACAAAGAGAAGGTGCTATTAATATAATTAACATAACATGATAGGCTATAAAGTTGTAACATAACTTTTGGCACATAATAATTGGATAAGGCACAGAAAAGAAGCTGCATCTCATTATAGATAAGTTTTCTGCAAAGGAGGGGGATGAGCTCTGAAGGGCACTCCGAAAAGGAATGTAAGATGGACGAGCTGGACACTAGACAGTGTAAACTTAGACAGGGAGTCTGAAAAGTTGCTGATGCTAGATCTGGTGCATTTTTACGTTTTGTCTACGTTTATACACCCTTTTAGCTGGCTCACTTTGAACCAGAATTTTACAGCACAATTTTGGCACATATTTGGTGCATTAAAGCCATATCTTCTGTCTTCCATGTAAAAATAGTGAATGTAGGGTTTCGTTTTTACGGTGTTTGCTGTATGGTAAAAATTACACATTCCTTTTATTATTTGGGTTGGCACAATCATAGTGATACCAAATTTATATATATATTTTTTTAGGTCTTGGCGATTATGACCTAAATCAAAATCATGATTAACTGGGCATTTTACCTCGATTATGATTGACAATAAATTTAATCCACGCTCCTTTAAAAACCCACACCCCTTTTAAAAATAAGCCATGCCCCCAGAGATAGATTATAATAACGGTGAAATTGTCGACTGGAGCTCAATGGCAAGTAATTTCCCACTTGCCCCTATTCTTCAGACCCCAGAATATAATTAGGGGAGACCCATGGGAAGTGAGCAAACATGAAAAACAGTGTTACTCACCTCCCCTGTGCACTGGTCCTCATCCTCTTGAGGCCTCTTCTGGCCTCCAGAATGACGTTCGGGACTCTTGAGGCCTGTGATTGTGCCTTGGTGATCACATGGGACACGCAGAGAATGTTTGCGTCTATGAGTCCCTGCGCCACATGACTGCTGAGGCCTCAGTGGTCCCTGATGTCATTCAGGAGGCCTGAAGAGTTTTTATTTATACCATTTTGGAAAATGTCTGATATTGTAAACACTTTTTAAAAAAAAAAAAAAAAAAATTTGTGAGGTAAAACAGCAATTTGGCTATTTTGATCTTTTTCACCACTATGGTGTTTGCTGTTTGGTTTAAATATTTTGATATTTTTATAATTTGGTCATTTTTGGATGCAAGGATGCCTTAATTGCTTGTTTGTTTTTTAGCTATTTTTATTTCTTATCTAGGGAAGGGGTGAGGGGTGAGTGAAATTTTTAGATAATAAAAAAAAAAAAAAAATTGTTTTTAACTACTTTTTTTTTTTTTTTTTTTTTTTTTTTAGCTCTCACAGAGGGCTTGAACCTTTGATCTTGCCATGCGGGAGCAGTACTGGTAACATACAGTGAGTGAATAGGATGGAATAGGTTTGAAGGGGTCGAGGGCCTTAGATGTACTAGATGCTCAAGATGAGAAAGGACTCGCGGGCATTAGCTGTGTACAATAGTTGAATCCCTGACAGCTATGTGGCCCACTCTCCTTTCAAGCGGGCACCATATTTAAAGGCCTATTGGCGAGGACATGAATATAGCATGTTAACCTGCTGTCTGCCATTGGTGAGGAACAGGTTAAAGGAGTTGTGCCGCTATGGACACTTAACCTCTATCCACAGAGATTAATGGAGCGCTGATCAAGCAATTGCCCTGGCACTCCATTCTCAAGGGAGACTCTCGGTCCCCCTTCTTCCTGAACTCTGGGGGACCCGGGGGTTGGGCCCCCAGCGATTGGAAACTTATTCCATGTTCTGTGGATAGGGGATAAACATATTAACATATGCTGTAATGGAGTAAAGTCATGTAACACTGCTGTACTGTAGCTGTGGTCCCTGCTCCAACACTAATGATTGGAGCTGGGGATGGATGGGGCTGCTCCATGGTGGAGCTTAGGTGGTCAAATACTAATACTAATATGCATAAGACTTTTTTTCAACATGTAAAAAGGGTTTTATTGCGACCTCTGACTGCTCCACTGTTATTGCTACTAGAAAGTTATGAATAAAGTGTTAACTGTGTTGCCAGTTGGTGTGTGTACAATGACACTATCCAGTGTGTGCTGACAGTATCCGACTGTTAAGGTATACTCCCCTTTGACAGGAGAATGGTAACACTTCGTTGTCTATTTGTTCCTACATTTCTAGGAGGCATAAACAGGGAAAGTTGTAAGAAAAGATATCCAAGTGTCCCCATAATTTTTATTTTATGGAAAAATGCAAGTATTTACTAAATCTGCTCATTAACTAAAAAAATAACACACCAAGAACGAGCTGTTGGAATTAAATTAATCTTTATATGTGTGAATATAATGATGATATAGGTAAGTTATTACAACATTAGAGCAGATAGATACATTTATTGGGTAAAACTGTACAATTGAAAAGAGACTCGAGAACCCTTTTGTGCTGACTCTAGCCTGGATACAAGATGAAATACAAATGGTTATGGAGGAATACAGGTTCTGTATAGTATCCGCATTTGCCAACAGCTATTGCAGCTGGGCAAATGTACCTGAACTAGTCACAGTGGGCAGGCACTTTAGCTTGCTTGTCACGGTGTCTGGGTGGATATTTCGTCACTACTTCACACGCACAAGGCCCGATTGACACGTTACCCCCATGTTACCCTCCTCTCTCTCTGCCCAGAGTCCTCCTGGTGAGCACAGGAGGGGTGCATGTGCAAAAGCACAGAAGAAGCCGGGAGAACTTTGAGCAGATGTGGAAGTACCTGCGCCTGCCTGGAATTTCTGGCACAGTTAGAGAGAGAAAGGAGGGGACCAGCTGACATGGAATAACTTGTCAAGCAAGCTGAAGTGCCTGACCACCATGACTAGTTCAGGTACTTTTGCATGCTGCAAAATGGTTTTTAAAAGACTATAACTTTGTGATCAGAAAGCTGACTGAGGGACATGACTGTAAAGTGCAAAACTGGATGCAGTAGCGACTGGTGCTGGCAATTCAAAGCTGCAAACTGTGTCTCCACACTGTGTAGTGGTCATGCTCAGAACTGTGGCAATTCAGCTCTCATTCTTTTCTGGCTCTATACATTTTGCTGAGAACAACTGGTAATGGTTGTTGAACCGTTCTGATATTGATGACTGAACCATCACGATCCATGCTTAGACAAACCATTTTACCCCCTTTTCGGACTGCTTCATACAAGAAGGTTCGGTCTGAAGATACTGCTTCAACTCATAGATTGTAAGCCCTTGCGGGCAGGGCCCTCTATCCCACTGTACCAGTTGGTCTCTGTTAGCATTATCTGTTTTGTATATCTGGTGTACCGTATGTAAATCCGCAAATGTAAAGCACCATGGAATTAATGGTGCTATATAAATAAACATTAATAATAATAAAGCTGTATTTCCTGGACTACACACTGAACTAGGACCCAGACTCACAGCATCATAATCATCTATAATACTGTGGCATCCCCGAGCTGGCTATGGCTGGGCTGAGGGTGATCTCTGTAGTCATTGTATTATTTCCTGTTGCTTCATAGCCTGTGTGACATAGCAGGGGGTCCTGAGTCTCACACAACACAGCGCCACCTAGTGAGCCTCACACATGCATTACACCTCCCATAGGATTGAATAGTAACCAAATGTCCAATGGGAGGACATCGCCTGGGAAAAGGGGAGGAGTCAGCTGATCACTGGGTCCCCATGGTAACACCCCTGCAGGAAGGTCCTGCGTGTGAGGAGTTAGAAGTGTGGAGTGTTAGGAGGAGGAGGTGAGGAGATAAGTGTGATGTCCTGTGAAGAAAGCAGTGAGTTTAGTGCAGGAATCTCAAATCCTAGACAGGCCCAGGAAGGTTGGAGAGCTGACATACTCCAGCTATTCAGAAGATCCTGTCCCCTGTCTGCCTAGCCATCGCCCTGAAGGAAGTCAAGCATCATTATCTTGTCAGCATGAGACTGTGGAGAGAACATTCTGGAACACGTGCTCCATAGCCAGTATCACAGGATCCAGGGGCCAAGGCCAGACCTGTGGAATATCCTGCCACCCTGACTATTGCACCCCGAAACTCTGAGCTATCAGGACCACATAACGTGAGTGGGGAATATTATGTACTAGTATCATGGTGGGCATCCTCCTATGAGCCAAATAGGAGCCCAGACGCACCTTAGGGCTGTAACACTGAAGTATAAGGGGCTAGGAACACCTTTCAACAAGTCTACCCTGCACCCCAGGACTTTGCTGTGTCACCAGGCGTACCCCGTTGTTTTGTATTGAAGAAACTGTTTAAGCATTTGTGCCTCCACACCCATGGAAGTAAAAGTTCAACTTTACAACCGTTTCTGTGTCTGACTCTGCACTGACAACATCAGGGCGCCCCAAACACCACCAGTCGGCACAGTATAGGGGAAGCGCCCCGGGGGAACAATCACCACAAACATTTGTGCAGCCCCCTCATCACCGGTACCAGTGGTGGTAACGTGGGACAGCACCAGCGCTGCGCCCTCGTGCCCAGAGACCGTGACAAGTCTGCGCTGTTTGCACCCCGCAATCCCAACTGCAGCGTTACCTTCCATCTGGTCACCTCAAGAAAAACTGGCGTCACGAACAGGATACGGGTGTGTGCCATTTTGAGAAAGTCGCCACGAAAAGTGCGCCAAATTGTCTCCAGAGCATCGGTCTTTATTGTGGACTTTGCTAAGATCAAGTTTATTCCCTGAGAGTGCTTGCCACAAAGAGGGGGAGCCCTATACCCCTGAAGTAAGCCCTAAAGACTGTCCTCTCAGTGTGTTACAGCCCTGGAAGAGTCAAAACGCCCAGGACTTGTTTGCTGCGCCACATCGCTGTGTAAGAACGCCCACAAAGGGTTAACTGTACCTTGCAAAAGTGCGGGAGATTTTTAGCACTGCCCATGAGGCCAGGAGACCCATCTGCCGCCATCTTAGGAGAGCCCAGAATGCTGAGCGCAATGCTCCAGCGCACCCATACAAGAAAGTGAAAGGCGAACGTGCCAGCGCCATTTCTGACTCTCCGGTGCCGCATCACCGTCCCTGCTGTGCACCGCTGATCTCTGGTCCACGCTGCAGTTGCTGTCAGTGAGTACTGTGCCTCCCTGTCCTTGTCTTCAGTCCTCCCACGGCCCCAGCGAGTGTTTTCCGTGTACCGTGTCCGTGGGGAGTGCCACCATTAAAGAGGGGGAGCACACCGTCAGCCTGCATCACAGTGACTCTGTTAATAGCTACAGCATTCCAAGTTGTAGTCTCCATTCCCTGCCAGCAAGCAGTTGAGTTTCTTAAAGAGACGGCGACCTAATTCCAGTCATACCTGCAAACAACATGACTGAGCAAAGTGACATTGTGCCGTCTGTTTCTAGTGATCCAGCAGTGCCCATGGCGAGCAGCCTACCATTCTCCATGCCATTTTACCCTGGCGCACCATGGCTGCCGCGCTACAAAGGGGAGGCGCATACCCTCAGGGACTTTCGTGAGAAGATGCTGTCTCTCTTCCAGTTCTATCCTCTGAATACAGAACAGCAGATACAGATCCTGCTGGGCCAGCTTGAGGGTGCTGCAGCTAGGGAGGTCAAATCCTGGCCTGCCTCTGACAAAAGAACCCCTGGGCAAATTCTGGACAAACTCCAGGTGAACTTTGACGTGCGATCTGTCTCCGAGGTGAAGATGCGCTTCTTTTCCAGACGACAACTACCTGATGAGACCCTGCGGGACTATGCTTTATCCCTCCAAGAGGCGTTCAGAGCTGTGGTGCAAGTGGATCCACGTGAAAATGTGGACTCTGATAAAATCTTGCTTGACCGCTTCATAGAAGGGGCGGGTACCACATTGCTCCAGAGTCAGTTGCGAATGCTTGCTGCACAACATCCCAGCATCACGTTTGCTGACTTCAAGGCCCTTGCCATCCAGGTCTTGGGACAGGAGCAGCCCCAGCCGAGCCCAGTCATCTGTGCTCCCTCACCTGGACCCTCAACAAGCATTGCTCCAGTTGTCCTGCCACTACCTCTGGGTACCTCACCTGCTGCCCAAACTGCGCAGACTACACCAGCAGACTCCAAAGATGACCTTCTGGCCCGAGTGGATCATCTGACCCGTGCCATGGAACAGATCACCGTCCGTCTAGATCGTCTGACCCAGCCGTCTTCATCGTCCAGTGATCCTTTGCGAAGTCTCAACATCTCACCTGAGTCGCCACCCAGATGTCCGTCTTCAGTGAAACCTCCGCAGAGTGAGAGGCCATACTGTACCTATTGCCATAGATATGGACACACCAGGCCTCAGTGTTTTCAGTTAAACGGGCCA
Organism: Leptodactylus fallax; assembly: GCA_947044405.1. Taxonomy (NCBI): domain Eukaryota; kingdom Metazoa; phylum Chordata; class Amphibia; order Anura; family Leptodactylidae; genus Leptodactylus; species Leptodactylus fallax. Next base: position 117,641 of record CAMRHE010000424.1, read on the forward strand.
CCCCCGAGGCAGCGGGCCGCCCCTCGGGAGGAAAGAAGAAGGGCCCAGGTGAATCTTCAGTGCCATTGTCACGCTTCGTCTCAGCCTGCCCACACATCACAATCCGGGTGAACGGCGTCCCTCTGACAGCGTTGGTGGACACTGGATCTCAGGTAACAACCCTGCGCAAGCAGGTGTTCCTTGAACATTGGGACTTAGGTGTGTTGAATAGAATGCCTGAAACATGGATAAATCTGTGTGCCAGCAATGGACAGCCCATACCACAGCAGGGTTATTGGGAACCCACTATCCAGATTGGGGACTTGAAACTGCCTAGACAGGGTGTAATTGTCACTGATGTAGAGGATGATAGGTTTGCAGTTGTAATATTAGGCATGAATGTTTTACGCCATTGCTTTGCAGAAGTGTTGGATGCCTTGCATGCCTCTCTCCTTACAGCTTCTCCCAGTGACCAGCAGACCATTCAGCGGGCCATTCGTGTACTCAATGCCCAGCATAAGTTCGCCAACAAACAAGGTGAAATTGGTCGAGTCCGGATCCAAGATACCCGTCCAGTAACCCTACAGCCTGGAACAGAAACTATGGTGTGGTGCCGTGCCCGTCCGGGCATAGAAAATCAGGACTACGAGGCCTTGCTACAACCCATACAGGTAGATGGCCAACCACTTGTCATGGCTGCCCGCAGCCTTGTCACAGTTTCCAATGGACGTGTTCCTGTCCGCTTAGTCAACTTGGGCGATGCTCCCGTGAACCTCCACAAGTTCCACTCTGTGGCCCTGCTACACCGGTTAGCACCAGAAGACATTCTCTCTGGTGATTCTACCGCCACACAGCGTTCCACCCAAGCTGCTGAGAACATTCAGAATGGAGCCACGAAGTCCTGGTGGGATGAATTGAACGTGGGAGACGCCAATACCCCTATAGAGCACATCAATGGGGTTCGCAATGTGGCCAAGCGTTACCAACAGGCATTCAGCAAACACCCATTGGACTTTGGTAAGACCACGACCATACAACATCGCATTCTGACTGGCGACCACCATCCAATCAAGGAGCGTCACCGTCCAATACCACCAGCGATGTACCAGCCAGTGAAAAAGTTGATCCAAGAGATGCTGATGTCATCCGGGAGAGTAACAGCCCCTGGGCAGCCCCGCTAGTCCTTGTCAAGAAGAAAGACGGAACCCTACGGTTTTGTGTGGACTATCGTAAACTCAACAACGTCACGCACAAAGACGCATACCCATTGCCGCGGATTGAGGAATCTCTAACGGCTTTGGGATCAGCTACCTGTTTCTCGACCCTGGACTTAACCAGTGGATACTGGCAAGTCCCTATGGCGCCTGAAGATCGTGAAAAGACTGCGTTTACGACCCCGATGGGACTCTTTGAATTCAATAGTATGCCATTTGGGCTATGTAAAGCCCCAGCCACATTCCAACGGCTTATGGAGAGGTGCCTCGGCCATGAGAATTTCCAGAGTGTGCTACTGTACCTGGACGATGTTATTGTATTCTCCCGGACATACCAAGAACACCTTCGTCACCTGTCCGAGGTATTCAAGGTACTTATACAGCACGGCCTGAAGTTGAAGCCCTCCAAGTGCTACCTGTTGAAACCCCAAGTTCACTACCTTGGGCATGTCGTGAGCGCACAAGGCGTCCAACCTGATCCTGAAAAGATCACTGCAATCCAGAACTGGCGAAGACCAACTACCGTCAAAGAAGTCCGAAGCTTCCTTGGATTCGCAGGTTACTACCGGCGTTTCATACCACACTTCGCCCAAGTAGCCGAGCCTCTGAACGAGTTGTTGCGCGGTTGTCCCAGAGAAAACTACAACCGAAAGCTTCCGGTAGACTGGACAGCGCGTCAAGAGGAAGCGCTTAAAGCACTTCTGACGCAACCACCAATTCTAGCCTATCCCGACTACAGTCAGCCATTCCGCTTGTACACAGATGCAAGTCACCAAGGTTTGGGTGCAGTGTTGTCCCAAGTTCAGGACAACAAAGAGCGAGTCATCTCCTACGCCAGCAGGAGTCTGAGAGGCGCGGAGAAGAACGACCAGAACTATAGTTCTTTCAAACTCGAACTTCTGGCGCTTGTCTGGGCCGTGACAGAGAAGTTTAAAGACTACCTGGCTGCCACACCCTTTACCGTGTACACAGATAACAATCCGTTGGCGCATCTGGACACTGCTCGACTGGGAGCCCTTGAACAACGGTGGGCCTCAAGACTCGCGAATTACAAGTTCTCTGTCAAGTATCGCAGTGGCAAGTCCAACGCTAACGCTGATGCACTCTCAAGGTTGCCTGTGGGAGAACCACCACCCCGAGAAGACATCTGGGAAGAGGTGGAGATGCCACCATTCTACAACAAGTTTGCCCAACAGGTTGCTATTGGTGTCCCTGTAGAAGGAGAATCTCTGGCGAAAACAGCTGCCGAATCCCTCCAGGAGCCATCTCTGTGGAAAACGTTCCAAGAAGAGAGCAGAGTTTTAGGAGAATTGTCAGATTTCCTGCTTACAGGAAGTATACCAACCCGTGTAAAGAGAGGTCTTCATGACGTGGAATTAAAACGCCTTTGGCGACAGAGGAAGCACCTGTTTGTCCATCGAGGCCTTCTACTTAGAAACACTCTTGATCCTGTCACAGGTGAAAGGCTTCATCAGATCCTCGTACCAAGAAGAGACGCACAGATGATACTTGAGGCGTATCATGACAGATCCGGTCACTTCGGGGTACAAAAGACCGAAGCTACCATCCGTCGTCGCTTCTATTGGGTTGGGATGAGGAGTGACATTGAGAGTTGGTGCCGAGAGTGTCCTGCCTGTAGTATCACCAAGGAAGGTCGAAGAGATCAGAAGGCCCCTCTACATCCAATTAAGACTCAAAAGCCGTGTGAAATTGTTGCTCTGGACCATGTGAAGTTGGGTCCCACACGTTCCGGCTACAGCTACGCTCTGACAATGGTGGATCATTACTCCAAGTTCCTTGTCATCGTGCCTGTCAGAGATCTTACAGCAAGAACTACGGCTGAGACCTTCTACGCAGAGTTTGTCCGCCATTACGGATGTCCTGAGCATATCCTCACCGACCGTGGATCGGCGTTTGAATCCCAATTGTTCCGTGAGCTGTGTCAGTTCCAAGACTGCAAGAAGTTGCGAACCACAGCGTATCACCCTCAAGGGAATGGTATGTGCGAGAAGGCAAATCAAGTGATCATCGGCATGCTAAGAACAGCCGCAGTTACACCTGGTGTTGAGTGGCCTGAGCGTATCAAGGACTTGGCCTATATTTATAACAACACACCCCAAACATCTACGGGATACGCACCATTTTATCTAATGTTTGGAAGACAAGGTCAACTTCCTTCAGACTTAACCCTTGGTGTGAAGGTCCCTGACACCATCAATCCACTACCCATAACAGACTGGGTTGTTGAACACCGCCGACGTATGGAGGAAGCTAAAGAGATAGTTGAAACGCGCATGGATGAGGTTCGTAGGAGACAACAGGAGGATTACAACCATCGCGCCCATGCAGCGCCCCTGAAAGTTGGCGACCGTGTATGGTTAAGGAATAACCATCGGAATGGGAAATTGGATCCATTCTGGGAGAAAGAACCATACAGTGTCATCTCCATACCATATCCTGAATCCGACGTGTATGAGATCTCTAAACCTGGGAGACAGCCCCAAGTAGTACACCGAAACCGTCTGAAGCTGTGCCTTAAAGAAGGACTACCCACAGAGGTGCCCCCAGCTGAGACAACGAGTACAGAGATCTTGTCACCTTCTGAAGCGAAAGAGAGACCCCCAACGTTAACTGAGCTTATGTGGGCGCCTAAACTACTACCATTTAGCTGTTATCCACCAATTGCTCTAGTGCAAGAGAACCCTTCGACAGATGATTTAATTGATTTCAGTGACTCTGTTCCTGATTCAAATCTCGTTCCACTTAGGCGTTCTGAGCGTACCACAAAAGGCATACCTCCAACACGCTATAGTGATGCCATGGCTGTCCTTGGGTAAAAGAGGTTAACTGTCTCTGCTTCTGTATATATGTTATTCCTGCTCTGATTACATTAATGTTTTTCCTGTGTGTATATACAGTATATATATAATATCTTGCCATGTAATATAGTATTTACATTTATATGCAACAATCCAAGCCATAGTGCCTGGCTCACCGAGCCAAGGAAGTTCTGTTACCCCATTGCGGTATGGACATTCGTGCTAGAGTGCCTACTCTTCCTTACAGAAAGGACTGTTTATTGTTTCTCAGAGAGACTCTCATAATAATGGACACTCACGAAATTTGTGCCAGAGAGCCTCTGGACCCATTTGCACTACTGTTGTTTCTATATGGACTGTCTGATGGTACCGCCAAAAGTTTCCATAAGTCTGAGTTTAATTATCTCTCCGTTACCCTTCAGACTTCTCATGGACATTCCAGGACTATGCCGGGAGGTCTTACCTCAAGTTTCTAAGTATTATATTTTTCTAAACTGTTAGTGACATTTGCACTTTATTCGTATTTATTAACGTTATGTTACATTTCTCACCTTCACCCCAGCCCGTCGCCGAGGTCAGTGAAAGAGGGGGAGTATGTGGCATCCCCGAGCTGGCTATGGCTGGGCTGAGGGTGATCTCTGTAGTCATTGTATTATTTCCTGTTGCTTCATAGCCTGTGTGACATAGCAGGGGGTCCTGAGTCTCACACAACACAGCGCCACCTAGTGAGCCTCACACATGCATTACACCTCCCATAGGATTGAATAGTAACCAAATGTCCAATGGGAGGACATCGCCTGGGAAAAGGGGAGGAGTCAGCTGATCACTGGGTCCCCATGGTAACACCCCTGCAGGAAGGTCCTGCGTGTGAGGAGTTAGAAGTGTGGAGTGTTAGGAGGAGGAGGTGAGGAGATAAGTGTGATGTCCTGTGAAGAAAGCAGTGAGTTTAGTGCAGGAATCTCAAGTCCTAGACAGGCCCAGGAAGGTTGGAGAGCTGACATACTCCAGCTATTCAGAAGATCCTGTCCCCTGTCTGCCTAGCCATCGCCCTGAAGGAAGTCAAGCATCATTATCTTGTCAGCATGAGACTGTGGAGAGAACATTCTGGAACACGTGCTCCATAGCCAGTATCACAGGATCCAGGGGCCAAGGCCAGACCTGTGGAATATCCTGCCACCCTGACTATTGCACCCCGAAACTCTGAGCTATCAGGACCACATAACGTGAGTGGGGAATATTATGTACTAGTATCATGGTGGGCATCCTCCTATGAGCCAAATAGGAGCCCAGACGCACCTCAGGGCTGTAACACTGAAGTATAAGGGGCTAGGAACACCTTTCATCAAGTCTACCCTGCACCCCAGGACTTTGCTGTGTCACCAGGCGTACCCCGTTGTTTTGTATTGAAGAAACTGTTTAAGCATTTGTGCCTCCACACCCATGGAAGTAAAAGTTCAACTTTACAACCGTTTCTGTGTCTGACTCTGCACTGACAACATCAGGGCGCCCCAAACACCACCAGTCGGCACAGTATAGGGGAAGCGCCCCGGGGGAACAATCACCACCAACATTTGTGCAGCCCCCTCATCACCGGTACCAGTGGTGGTAACGTGGACAGCACCAGCGCTGCGCCCTCGTGCCCAGAGACCGTGACAAGTCTGCGCTGTTTGCACCCCGCAATCCCAACTGCAGCGTTACCTTCCATCTGGTCACCGCAATACTAGGAGTCTCTGCGTTATAGATGGGTATGATGCAGAGTTCGGGAAATACATCTGGCTTGTATCCTAAAACCGAATCAAGCGTTACACAGAAGATTGGGTGAAAAAGCATTATTAGGTGGATGATCATTCCCGATTATTGGCTGGTGTAAACAAGCGATTAGTCAAATGCTCATTTTCTGGCTGATAGCAACCTTTATCCTGGTCAAAAATTCATCATTGTCAGCAGTACATCCTCCTGTTTAAATGTGCATACTACTGAGAATGCAGATTGTATGGGGATGAAAGATTGCTTGCATCAACCCATGTAAAAGGCCCGTTGAATGATAATTGTTTTGTCAGTTGCCGCTCATTTAAAAAGGAAATCTGCCAGTGTAGATCTACTTTTTACTGAACTAGTAATGCACATTAGTTTTGAACCATTTAGGCCTCTTGCTCACAACAGTGACGTTTTTGACGCCTGTTTTGTATCCATGTTACATCCATTCCATTTTTTTGTTTTTGATGGCCGAGTGTCATCCATTTTGCCATCGTATTGGTCTATTTTTTTTTTTTTTACCTAACCCACTGTCCGTTTTTAAGGGATGTGAAATGGTTGACAGTCTCTTTCACGTCCATTAAAAATGGGTCCCATAGACTTGCATTGAGTCCGTTTGACATGTCAGTTTTTTTTAAGTGAAAGATGGACTGTCAAAAACATGTGAATAGACACAATGGGGCACATTTATCAATACTATTTCTTAAAAAAAATCACACAATATGATTTTCTAGATAGATTTTCTCATTTTGTCTCTGATAGTTGAGGTCTACCTATGATGTCAATTACAGGCCTCTCTCATCTTTTTAAGTGGGAGAACTTGCACAATTGGTGGCTGACTAAATACTTTTTTTCCTCACTATATTTAAGAAGGTCTTTATGACAGATTCACAAATATGTCTAAAACTACAAATGGGATTCGTAGTTTAAGACAGTGCAAAGATAGACAGTATTGATAAATGTTCCCCATTGTGTTCTCAAAACAGACGTGTGACAGATGCTGATAATACATCCGTCACATGTCCGTTTTTCACTGTCGCATGCTTATGTGTGTTTTTCTTTCAAAACTTTCAGACCTACAATCTGAAAAATAGCTGATCAACCCCTTTATATTTAATCAATATTTACGATGAACAGCAACAAAAAGAAAGAGCTGCAAGGCTCAACAGTACAAAGTAAGGAATAGAAATACAGTAATGAAATATCCAGCTGAGTGCATATGTGCCGCAAAGCATAGAACAACAGACATGGGGGTATCACATTGGGACAGGGTACCATAGAAATAGAAAAGACCCAGCTATTCAACGTTGAAGATTGTAGCTCCAACCTGATCAACGCCTTTAAATGAAATTTACATAGATTTTTTTTTTCAGAGAATCTTTGTCCTTCCAGTTAACATCCAGTGGGTTTTCCTTTTTTATCTGCGTTTATTTTCTTATTATTATTTAGGTCCCATGTACACAACTGTTTTTTTTTGTTTTTTTTGTTTTTTTTTTTTGTTTGCATGCTATCCATTTTTTCATGGGGACCATGGGGCCAGACCACAAGCCTCAGGAGAGGACCCAATCCTGGCCATTTTGTGTTCCAGCTCATACATTTAAGTGTATGAGTCCTTGAAAGGTATGAACGTGTGCCCTCCATTTCCATTTTTCCCAGACTTGTGCATGCACATGGTCATATGTGTGTAGCATTAGATGGATATTGTTCTTTGTAAATATCTATGCAAACACACAATTGAACGTGTGAGGTACTATTGCATTTTCATGCAGAATCTTTAAGATCCCCTTTGAATCATAGGGTCAGTTAGACATTTTTGTCATATAGTTATAAATGAATATTTCATTGTTTGCTGTAGTGATTCTGTGTTTATCACCGTTACATTTCAAGACCTTTAAATAATGGAGAACTGCTGAAGATGCTTTAGATCTGATGTTAAGATGTGAGGAATTTCCTTCAGGCTGCAGATAATGCCGTTCTAAAGATTTCCTGTGGGAAATCAATTCTGGCTTTTTACCATGAGCCGTAGTGAGAATTGTTATTGATTTTGTTTTGCTTAGGTTGCTATGCTTTATTGAGGATGGTAGAAAATATTGTCTTCTTAGTCAATGGTATATGTTGGTCATGTATGGGTGAAGCGTGCTGATATATTTGCTTTATAATGAAGCCATGTGGTAATGGGTCAGCTGAAAGTGCTGGTGGTGAATTGCTAGCTCTTTACTAATGTGTATCCAGTAACACAAAAGGGATTGGAAAAAAATTATGTGACAAATACACATAGGGTCTTCTCTCATTCTTATTAGGATATTTTGTGACCCCGACAAACACTTGGAGGAAATCCTTACTGGTTCAGAGGTTATACAGTAAGGTTATATAACTTGTAAAATATCTTGTAAAATCTTCAAAAATACTATAATCCATTTTTTGTTTAATGCAACGGCTTAGTTTATATGAATGGAGGCATATGGATGTTCAGTAGACTACCATAGACGTCTATGAGTGCGGCATTGCAGAGCTTGTTCAGAGCAGCAATAGGTCCATGTGCACAAGGTATTCCTATTGCATCCAGATGGTCACCCATTTACATTGATGTAAAAAAGAAAAACTGATAGTTTCAGTCAGTTTTTTTTTTCTTTTTACTTTTTTTATCCATTGATCTCTATGTAAATGGATGGCTATCAAATTGGGTGGATTCTGCTAGCAAATTCACCCCACTAAAAGGACCTGGATAGTATCCTGTTTCCCCGAAAATAAGACAGAGTTTTATATTAATTTTTGCTCCCAAAGATGTGCTGTATCTTATTTTCAGGGGATGTCTTTTTTTTTTTCAGTGAAGAAGAATTCACATTTATTGCTGAACAAAAAAATGAACATTTATTATATACGGTACTGTATATAATAGTAGGTAGTTACGCCCCTGCCTCTGACTATATGAAAAAAAAAAGAATATTGAAGTTGTCAGTGTTTCATGCAATAATTGTAAGGATGTCGATCTCCTATATGAGAGTGATATAACACAATGCATAATTACAATCCATTAATTAGTTGATTAAACTTAAATTTCAGTGCAGTCCTTGTCCATGACTTCAACAAAGATGATCCTTCCCAGGTAATACAACTTTTGAGTGAACAGAGACTACAGAGGAGTCATAGTATACCTGCTTTGTTGGGGCAGAGGATACCCTTCATACAACTCGCTTTGTGTCTATATTTTACTTTTCACTTGCTTCAAGGTGCAAAAAACAAATTGAATAGGAAATTGCTGCCCTCTGACTAAACTAGCTTACAGCTATTACACTGGGACATCACGTCTCATGCCTTCTCTAGGACCTTCTTCGCTCCAATTGCATCTCCATGGTGTCCATAAGAAAAAGGTTGCCACCTGGTGCAGCACTGCTCTTGTTTAAAGAGGACCTTTCATCACCTCCACCAATTCAAATTCTTAGCATCTGTTAATAGGTGCTACTCCACTGATTCCAGCACAGTTGGAATTTTTTCTCTAGCCCCCACCTGCTATTAGTTTTGATATCTGATGTGCTGTTTAAGCTCTGTAATGTCAGAAGGGCAGTGACAGGCTGAAGCAGGCAAGGGGTGTGATTCTGAGCTCCAATCAGAGGCAGCCAGTGTCAGAGCTCGGTATCACACCCCTTGTCTGCTCCTGCCTGACACCGCCCTCCTGACAGTACAGAGCCTAAATAGCATATCAGGCACCAAAACTAACATCATTGATTGCTCTGGAACGGTGGGAGCTAGAGAAAAAGTTCCAACTATGTCAGAATTGGTGGTTGAACTTGTTGAAGGCGGTGAAAGGTCCTCTTTAAAGCTTCAGACAGAGAAAGCCCTGTGGCTCTGGAACCCCGACACTGGCACTGGTGCCAGAGGTCATTCACCCCTGTGCTAGACTGTTTCATCTTGATACTGATACATTGTAACAAGTTCACTAGCTTTGTGAGCAGGATTAGGTTGGGACAGGTTTAATCTCTGAAAGATACCGATACTTCTGTTGTTTTAATATGTGAATAAGGAGAGCTATTTGATAGCTGCTGTGTTATATATTCTATTTCTGTCCTCACTTGAATCCGGGGCACTCTGGTGATCAGTGCATTGACATTATTTTTAGCAGCATGGAACACAGTGTACAAGAAAAATCTTTGTAGGCTGGTTAGCTGATAACTTCTTCATTTAGAATTCAGCGGACATTGTAATTTTAGTTCTTGGCACTTAGTTTTTAAAATTTACACTTTACATTTAAATGGAGCCTGTCACCAGAACAGTGCCTATTGAACTAAAAGCGCAGTCAGGTAGCAGGGTTCACATGAATAAAACTTTTTACCGGTTTCCGACATCGGAAAGTAGAATTCTGTGTGATGAGAGCAATGGTGACGCACCAAACAGCTTATTATCATATCAGGAAAAAAGCTAATATCCCAGCAACATAGGGACTGATCAGGAAGCAGTAAAAAGAGTTTTAGTTATGTAAACCCTGGCTATCTGACTGTCCTTCAGTAGATTCTGTTTTGGTGACAAACTCCCTTTTAAGCAGTATCCAAAAAAAAATAAAAAAATTTTTTTTAGATTATCTCCAAATCAGAAATACATTTAGCAAACATTATTCACCTTTGTAGTGTGCTGCTGCTTCCTGTATCCCCTATCAGTATTTGCATCCTGGCCCCCCCTGATGTTTTGACAGAAATACAACATCACTGACATAATCACTGCACCAGTCACATGTCAATGCTGAAACATCATCATTAGAGGCCAGAATACAGAAACTGTCAGGGAAATCAGAAAATAGCATTACAGAAGAGACTTACATCATTTCAGGTTTCGGTTAAAATCTTCAGGGGCCTGGACAATGACTTTAACCCACAATCTTTTATTCTGCAAAAAGCTATTACATTTTGGCTCTTGCAAAAGTCACCATATCCTTAGACTTGCCCATTTTTCATGCTTCCAGCACATCAAATGACTGTTCGATTGCTACCTAATATATCTCATCTCCTGATAAGTGTCATTGTAATAAAATAATCAATATAAGTAACTTCATCTGTTAGTGATTTTAATATAATGGCTGGTCAGGGTATATTACAATTGTATTTTTTCATTTGAAGCTTAAATTATAACTGTTTTCCAATTGTGTTTCCTTAACAGATAAGCGAGTTGAAAAATGGTCTTTGATGCAGTCTCCATTACCAACATTGGCCATCAGCATGCTTTACCTACTTATTGTGTGGCTGGGTCCCAAGTTCATGAAGAATCGAGAACCTTTCCAGTTACGTTATCCATTGATTGGCTACAATTTTGGAATGGTTATTTTAAACTTCTTTATATTTAAGGAGGTTAGTATTTATTTAGAATTGCCTAGAATTACCTCATCTACATAATAATACCCGGACCCCAAACAACTATACAAAGACCTACAAAAAACAAGGAAGATATCCTAACTCTCGCAAAAATATGGAATTATATTAATCAATAAACAGTATATAAATAATAAAGAATCATCTAAAAATACAAATAGATACAATATGGGTAAAATGAAAAAAAAAAAGAACACAGAAAAAAAAACAAACCGTCAGTGTTGCTGGGACTGTAAATCCACAAGACAAAAATCACAATCAATTGGTCAAGTGTGATAGTATGATGGAGAATGCCAAGGTAATATAGCAATGAAATAACAAGCCACTAACGCTGTCAAGGTACTATAATGAGCAAAAATGCATAGTAATATCTATAATAATATATTGTACACGTAGCCAAAAGTGATCCAGCCAAATATATTACCAAAACAAAGAAAATAACAAACTGCCATATAAAAAAAGATAACAACAATATGAAATGGCAGTAGGTTACTCTAGCACTGTTTAAATACAAGTGCAAATAGAAAGTAAGTTCCATAAAAGCAACAGAGCATGTAGGGCAGCAATTGATCTTATCACCAGCATACTCTAGAGATAATGATAATGCCTCAAGCAATAACGTCAGGCCCGGATTAGCAATACCTTGATGCGTGTTTTGCCTGCACTTGGCTTGGTCCTTTTATTTATGTACTGTTTATTGATTAATAAAATTCCATATTTTTGTGAGATTTTGGGCATCTTCCTCATTTTTTGTAGGTCTTTGGATAGTATAGTTGCTAGTCCCCCCTGACTGTACTCATCCATAGACTTGTACTGGGGGGGGGGGGCATTCCTCATCGCTGGGCGGTAAGGAACACCCCCTCTGACAGTACAGAGTTATGGATGAGTACTGTCAAGGGGGCTTTCCTCACAGCCCAGCTAGACTGTCAGGATCGCCCTTCTAGCGATGGGTAGAAAACTAGCGGCACCAATATCTCCAGCCCTGGGGCACATAACGGGAAAGTCGAAAGTGCGCTGAATTCAGCGAACTGTCGGCTTTCTAGCGGTATATAAAACCGCATGTGCCTGAGGACATGAAAGGTCCTCTTCAATGAAGGCTACTGCATCTTTTCTACCTGAAGGAGTAAATATCCTCCCCTACAGGGTGGCACCTAGGTATAGGGCTTTTGTGTCTAATGAAAACATCTGACCCTGTGTACAACACAGTAGTATAATGTTTCTCATCTTTTAAAAACATGACCTGTTGGGGGTACTTGAGGTCTGCAATCTACCGTATATGCCGGCGTATAAGACGACTGGGCGTATAAGACGACCCCCAACTTCTGCCCTAAAAATATAGAATTTGGTATATACTCACTGTATAAGACTACCCCTCTCCCAAATGAAAAAAAAGTCTGCTTTGATTTCAACATGTTAATTTTAATTCAAATGCATATGACATGCAGGTACTGTATATAGCAGCAAAACTGTCACTTATAAACATAAGGTTGTTTCAAACATGTACGGTAAAGCTAAGCTCTTCATTAATATCACAGCATGGATGCGAGGGGAATCTGGCGTTACTGCACCGCCAGCTTTCCCCTCGCATCCATGCTGTGATATTAATGAAGATCCGACATGCTTCTGTAAGTGCCGCCTGTGACCCCCAGCTCTGTGACGCCGACCGCTGTGACGGGCGGCTGCATTAGCATACAGCGCGCCGCCCCGTCAGCGCGTACTAAGCCTCTTCTAATGACTGTGAGAGGCGGATTGCCGCGCATGCGCGGCGGTCCCAGGAAGCGGCTCTCTATGCGCTGACGGGGAAAAAAACACCTCACACAGTGCGGCCCCCGTATATCCGGCGTATAAGACGACCCCCCACTGTAGCCATTATTTTAAGGGGTTAAAAAGTCGTCTTATACGCCAGTATATACGGTACTTTAATGCCCTTTTCTTTGGAGGGCGCCAAGTGTTTCAGATTGTATCGTGCAAGGTTCTATTTGCCAGCCAGAATGGTTGATATGTCCAATGTCTTTCACAAATAGATTTTATATGTTTTTTGTGTTCTTTCTCTTTCTCAATAGATTTGGTAGTTTTCCTAGCATTCCAGAGCAATTTGCGCAATATGGTCTATTTAGGAAATCTTTGTCTCCGTGTGTCTGTGAAAATGGACTGCAGAATGCTTCTATTTTACGGATTATATTTTGTGTCTTTCTTTTCAGCTTTTCTTAGGAGCTAAAGCAGCAGGTTACAGTTACATTTGCCAGACAGTAGATTATTCTGATGATGTTAATGAAGTCAGAGTAAGTATTTCATCTCTAAGTGTACTAAGTAATATTTGCGAAGTTATCCCTTATCCATAGGATCAGTTGGGTATGGCTACTGGGGTCTCCACTGATCATGAGACATTTTTAATAAGTAAAAAAAAAAAGTAAACGATACAATGATAAGTTGTTTATAAATGTAAATATTTTACAAACTGTGGTGTAAAACCAAGAAAACATTGAGGCAGATTTACCAGTCCTGTTTAATATAGACAGTGTAAACCAAGACCAGTCTAAGGCTGGGTTCCCATGTTGTGAAAACGCTGCATTTTACATTACCTGCAAAGTGGATGGGATTCTGGCTAATCCCATCAACACATTGCAGAAAAAAAAACTGCAGCTTGCATTTTTGAAAATCGCAACATGTCACTTATACTTATGGAAACACTGGTGTTTTCCATATAGTTATAATAGGGGCAGAAAGTCTGCAGAAGAAAACTCTGTGGACTTTCTGTGAAAAAACACTGCATAAAAAAACAGGATGCGTTTCTGCCGTGGTCTTTTCCATAGCGTTTTTTGGTTGCGGCTCACTGTGTGTGTCCTTAGCCTTAGGCTAAGGCCTCACATTGTGGAAAAGCTTGTTGCAGATTTTGCTGCCTTTTTTAGCCAAATTCAGGTGTTGGTTGAGCAGAAGGGAGAAGTATAAGTACTTCCTTTATATTTCCCATTCCTTTTGTAACCACTCCTAGGTTTGGCTCAAAAAAATGCAGCAAAATCTGCAACACAAAAAAACAGCTTTTCTGCAACATGGGCCTGAACCTAAAGCCCTATTCATATAGCAGAAAATCTGAGGAATCCATCTCAGATTCCTCTTAATTTCTTCCGGTGAATAGGCCCAGGTGAATGGGACCAATCTGCAGGAACTCTCGAGCTGCAGAATCTGTGGCAAGATTGAGCAGGACAATTATTTTTTCTGCAACCTTGCATTGAAAGCAATGGGACACAGAATCAGGGTGCAATGTGCCACTGATTGTGGGATGGAATTTGCCACAAAACCAGCTGCAGAGTTTGCCATGTGAACAGGCTAAAGCTATGGTCTGCTACAGAGGATCAGAAAAAAAAACACATAAGGGATACAAAACAGTAAACTTTTTGCTTTTGTTTATTTGTGTCATTACATACTTTTCTGTCTAAAAGAAAAAATGTATTCTACAAGAATACTTTTATTGGCTAACCAGAAAAATTATAGTTGCATATAATTTTTAATAATATGTTATGTTAGGCCTCTGTAATAGTATTAGTATATGCATGCTAAATAGAACAACACTGGGGACAACAGAACAAGTGAAGGATTTGGTTATTCTGGTTACAAGTATCAGAAGAGATAATGTCTCTCATTAGGGAATGATTGGTGCAGGGACTTATTAGACCATGCATGGACTATGGAATGCCCTAGCTCAGGATGTCTCGGTCGCAATTAAGACAGGCAACTAAAGGGTAAGAAACTGATCACAGCTGTTAGTGGCAGGTATCTGTGTGTAATACACCCAAACTGTATGGACAGGGCACAGCTCCTGAGTCCTATCCATACCCTCCATAACTTCTGACCGATCAAAACCATGACAAATTAAAGTTTGAGTGTAGCAGAAAAATGGAATAGATTTATTACAGTGGTGATGCTGTATGATACATTTGGTGCATTTGTAAGCTGTACAATCTACATGACCAAACTTATTTTCTACTAGAATTTTGCTCCGAGATGTTGTCACAGTTTTGGCACACACTGTCACATCTTGAGCCATGTCTCCTTGGCAAAAAGAAAGGTGCCTAAACCGCTTAATGTATGTGGTGCAGGGTAAATTTCCCCAGAATTCTGGTGCATTTTTATTAGTAAATGTACTGCTCAAGCATGAATGTAGCTACCTCCTAAGAGGTAGCTACCTCTGTGCAGCTCTGTATTTATCTATGACTACTAGAACAAAACCTTAGTTTACATTGCTGAATGTATTTGGAGAACTAGAAAAAGTGTACTAAAGACATGTAGTATATTACAAAGTGATTTATGAAAAAAAAACTAATGTCACAATTTCTCCTGCATTCAGTTAATTGAAAATATGTGTTTTTAGTAAAAGTTATCATGACGTCATTATTCTTTTTTTCAGGTAGCATCTGCTCTGTGGTGGTATTACGTATCCAAAGGAGTTGAATACTTTGATACAGTGTTTTTCATACTGAGGAAAAAATTTAATCAAATAAGTTTTCTTCATGTGTATCACCACTGTACAATGTTCACCTTATGGTGGATTGGAATCAAATGGGTTGCTGGAGGACAATGTATGTATTAGATTTATTCTCTTATTTACCCTGTTTATTTTATTTTGTATGTTTATTCTAAATATTTGACATTATTGGTATTTCAATGTTCTGTTTGTCTCTAACATGAGAAGAGACACTACAATATGATTATAACTCCACATTATATACAGCTCCCAGAACTGAATGTCATTTCAGCTGGATCACTGTATATAGCTTTCCTAAATACTTCCCCCACCACTTACTTCCATCTTATAGAATATGTCATGACAATCTGGAAACAGATTCACAAATCATCCTAGTTTTCCTCATCCTTTTTCTGACATTTCACACCTCATTTGTAATGCATTGAGGTATGTATATGCCACCCATCAGCCAGTACCCTGGCAAACAGCACAGCTAAATAATTATCCATTAGTATTTTGAAGGCCAAGGTCAGGCAAAAATTATCAATATTTTTAATGAACACAAGTGACTGCAATGCTGGCAGCAATCCCTGATGGCAGGGATAGATAATTACTAACCAGTATTATTTGCATGAGCATGATAATAATGGAGAGAGTATAGAGAACTATACAGTGAACACAACATTAAAGAGAAACTTTCAACACCTCCATGAACTCCCAACTCTTTGCATTCTTCAATAGGTACTGCTCCACTGATTAGAGCACAGTTGGAATTTTTTTTCTGTAGACCCCACCGTTTCTATGCAACCAGTGCAGTTAGTTTCAGCACCCAATGTGTTAATTAGGCTCTTTACTATCAGGTAGGTGATCTTGGGTTGGAACAGATAGTCAGGGACAGCCCACCTGATAATTGAGCTTAAAGTAACATGACAATGTCTTGGGAACGTTGAGGATTAGAAAAAAAAATCCAAATCTGCTGGTATTAATGGGGTTAGAATGCTTGCTATACCTTTTCCTTGAGGGGTGTAGTATTCAAATGGAGTAACTTTCGGAGGGTTTCCATTGTACTGGTATTTTAGGGGCTCTGCAAATGATACATAACACCCGAAAACTATTCCCACAAAATCTGCTTTCCAAATAACCAGTGGCGCTCCTTTCCTTTGGCTTGCTACCAAATTGCATAACAAATTGTGGGATACATTTTCTCCTTTAACCCCTTGTGCACATGTAAATTTTAGGGCTAAATGAACGTATTGAAAAAAATAAAATGTCTATATTTCACCTCTATATTGTTTTAATTCCCGTGAAATGCTTAAAGGGTTAGAAAAAAGTTCCCAAATGCTGTTTTGAATTAGTTGAGGGGTGCAGTTTTGAAAATAGGGCGAATTGGGGGGGGGGGGGGGGTTATATCTAGGCATTTAAAATCCTCTTTAGAACTGAAGTGCTCCCTAACAAATGGGTTTGGGAAATGTTCTTGTAAATTTGGAAACATTTCCTTTTAACATTCAAAATAAATTGAAGGACAATTGGAAGATGATGCCAATATAGAACAGATATATGGTAGATAATATTGATTAACATTTGGGTGGTATGACCATCTGTCTGAAAAGAAGAACATAATCTCATTTTGAAAATTGCTAAATTTTCCAAATTTCCTTTTTTTTGGAAATCGCAGAATGTCCACTACGCGTATTTTTCCACAATGTGTGGATGGGATTCTCTAGACCGTAGCGTTTACACCACATGGGGACCCAGTGTTAGGCTAAAGGAGAAATGGTGTAACTATTTTGTTTAGTAGTTCATTTGATTGAATGTACTGTTACATATCTAATGTGTCTTATTACTTTCCAGCTTTCTTTGGTGCACATATGAATGCCTTGATCCATGTGGTAATGTACTTGTATTATGGCTTAGCTGCCTGTGGTCCACATCTTCAGAAGTATCTCTGGTGGAAAAGATACTTGACAATTTTACAGCTGGTAAGATACGTCATTTTTTTTTTTTCATTTTAGCTTAAAGGGAGTCTATCATTAGAAAAACACCTTTTTAACTAATGGCACGTTGGAAAAGCGTTTAAAAAGACTATTCTACTCCTACCTTCCATTCTTTTCTTCTCCCCACAGTTTGTGATAAAATCTGTTTCTTCTTTTATGCTAATTACGATCATGGAGCACCAGGGGCGTTCCCCCGAGCACCCCCCGCGTTATATCTTTCCACCGCCCCTTGGCTCATTGTGTTCACTCCCCTCTTCTTCTTCTCCGTATCTTCTGCCTTTCTCAGGCATCGGACACAGCGTTGTAACTGACCACCGGAAAATGGCGGCCCGCGCATGCGCAGGCGGCTCTGCCCCCGGCGCTCCATGATCGTAATTAGCATAACAGAAGAAACTAATTTTATCAGAAACGGCGAGGAGAAGAAAAGAATGGAAGGTAGGAGTAGAATGGCCTTTTAAAGGCTATTCCAACGTGCCATTAGTTAAAAAGGTGTTTTTCTAATGATAGACTCCCTTTAAGTAAAAGGATACTAAATTATTAATAATATAACATACAGTGGAAAATATTACTGTATTTTCATATGTGTGAAATAATATGTCAGTTTCTAAGCCCAGAAGTCATGTTTGGGTTTTATATTTAATTTCCTGGCTTCTCTATTAAGAATTTTCTGCTTTCACTAATTTATACATGTGTATAAATTCATGTGTATACATGAACCAGAGGCTATATAATAATACAGGGAGACAAAACTATTTGTAGCTACCTTGTTCTATAGGCAGAAATATATACTTCTGTCACAATAGTTGTATATTGTAATTGCTATTCTACATGCTAAAAAGATATCACTGTCAAGGTAGATGTGGAGGGTGTGGATATAGACAGCAACAGGAAAAAAAAAAGTTATAGAATGGCGGATGCAGATGCATCATTACTATTTGCATCAGTCTCTTTTCACTTGAATGTTAAAAACAAGACAGAAGCTTTCTGCGCCTCTGACATTCTATTACTTTTTAGTCTACTGTTCTGATCCTATGATATCACTAGTGTGAACCTAGCCTTAGACTGCTTTTTATTAGTAATATTCTGTGTCACCTGTCTAATGTTTCATTGGTTTGTTTGTTTCTAGGTTCAGTTCCATGTCACCATTGGTCACACTGCCCTTTCTCTTTACATTGATTGTCCCTTCCCAAAATGGATGCATTGGGCACTAATTGTATATGCCATCACCTTTATTGTTCTCTTTGCAAACTTCTACTATCGGACATACAAAGCTCCAAAAGGTTCAGCGCGAAGTGGGAAGACTATCCAAAATGGAAAATCAGTGGCAAATGGCGGAGCAGTTACTAATGGTGCACTGAACAAGCATGAGAACCACAAAGTGGGTGTAGAGAATGGAAGGAAAAGGAGGAAGGGGAAAGCAAAGCGAGAGTAATTAACCGCACGCCTTATTCTGTCTGGTTATCTGGATCCTCTACTCTTAAGGGAGACACTCCCTTTTGATTAAGTATACACAGTTGATCAAGCACTATAAAGCTGTTTAGGTACATGTACTGACTTGGTATTACTTCCTTAATAGATATATATAATGGAGCTTGATCTGTCCTTAATTTCTTCTTTCCAGCCTGAAATGAACAACTAGCACTGTTCTATTTTTACTCTTTCTCTGGAGGGAGTAATGACAGCCTCTGTTGGCTCACACACAGCGAGGGAGTTCCTAGTGAATAATATGTTGTAGTAGCAAAGAGGATTCTATAACCAGTAATTCAGATGATTAAGGAGGAGGCAGAAATCACTGCAAGAAAAATAAACTAAGGGATCATTCTATTCTTATTGTTAAGCATGTCACAATATTATGGCACATTCTCCATGTTTAGCTGTGAGAATGATGTTATTATGTTTAATTTCTCCTAGAATACAAAAAACATGAAGGTGGAGCTTATCTGGAGCAGCTGCTCGAAAGAGCCATGCATCAGCTTCCTGGAAATCACCTTTATCTAAATTCTTTATCCTCTTCTAGCTGAACTGGTTCAGTATTCACACAATTCTAGCCAACCAGTACCCGTCCTCTGGGATTTCAAGGACTGTGACACATTGGTTGTTTATGCACCCGGTGTATTACCCATGCGCTACCCCAATGTTAACACTCCATTCTATGTGCAGGCACAGGCATAGCAAGTAAATGTGGGCACATGGACTTCCTAAACGACTAAAGTATGTAAATGAGGGACATCAAACTAGCTATTTATACCTGAACATTTTTAGAATACATATTGGGTTCTGGTATATCATTTATTATCCTGGCTTTGAAAATCAATCCTTTTCCCTCCCTCTCGTCTTTAAAGACTTTCCTGTTGGTTTAAACTGTACATTGCAAGTACTTACACAGAGGATGGGCAGTGACTGACAGTGTCCTTTCTATATATCTTATGGTTTCTTCTGATATTGTTTTTACTGGGATTTTATTTTCTACAACCAAAAAGCCACCAAATGCAGTATCCTTAACGTAATATGTGACAGTTTTATTGGTGTTCTTGATACTTGACCCAGAGTGGCTAAAGAAATGTTCTGGACAAAAATGAATTTGCCTAAGGCTCAGGACACCCTCACTTTGATCAAGGAATACTTGAGAATTGGGGGTGGGGTCTCCTAATAGTTATTTGATTACACAAACCATGAATTACTACAAACCTGCTTTGAAATCTATAAAAAGCCTAGGCAAATACGTGAATAAATAGAAAACAAAGGTTTTCAAAACTTAGACTGTACCCTATTCAAAAAAACTGAAAATGAGGTTTAAGCTTTGGTCCAGCAAACGATGCAAAACCCTTTAGCTGCAGTCTCAATCAGCTCAATTTTAGTACGGCCAGAAGATATATACTTTGCTGAGCTGAAAATTAATTTAAAGATTTAGTATCAAATTTTTGGAATAGGCTCAGTGCCCAATATTAGCTATACAATGAACTTAGCTGTTTTTTATATTTTGTGTTTTTCCATAACACCCATTCTTTTAATCTGCATTAAAAGTCATCTTTTTAATACAAAACCATTACTACTTTTTTATAACTGTATCCAAACAAGTGCAAAACAGCTTTTTCAGTATTTGAAATGCCATAAACTACAGTCCCTATCATATTTTCAACACTGATGTGAAGGTGATTTCAAATCTCAGTTCTTAGAAATTATATATGTAGTAGTTTGTCATCCTTTTTATACTTTCTTTTATCTTTTGTATGAAACCTTAATAACATACTTTGCAGTTTGATCATATTATCTGCCACAATCTTTGCAAATCTCTGTGATTCAGCTCCACCTAAATCTATTTTCAGTTAGGTCTTGTTGTCTTATGTGATGTAAAAATCCATGCTCCCCAAATGAATTTATTAAAGGGGTTGTCCAAGCAAAAATGGACAACCCTTTTAACGTTTAAATCAGCTGGGGGCAGTGAAAAAAAAAAAATGCATACTCACCTGTCCCTGATGCTCCGGTGTCCTCCGGCGCGTCCAGATTCTTCTGCTCCAGCGGCTTCTCCCAGGTCTCTTCCAGACCACATGTGACCACTGAGGCCAGTCAACGGCCTCAGGAAGAGGATCCGTGATGTTACAGATAATGACATTGCAGGCCCTTCGCCGATTGGCCTCAGCAGTCACGTGACCGCTGAGGCCAATCAGCGGCTTCAGTGGAACTCCGGAAGATACCCGCGAGAAGCTGCCGGAGCAGAAGAATAGGGACATGCGGGAGGACATCGGAGCATCAGGGACAGGTGAGTATGCATTTTTTTTTATTTTTTTCACTGCCCCCAGCTGATTTAAACGTTAAAAGGGTTATCCATTTTTGCCTGGACAAAGGCCGGGGCCCCATGTGGCCTTAATGTCGCAGAAAACAATGCAGCATTTTACAGTCACAGCAAAGTGGTTGGGATTCTATTGAATCCCATCCCCACTTTGCTTGAAAATACACGCAGTGGACACGCTGCGATTTCAAAAATCGTTGCAGTTTTGGAAATCGCAGCATGTCAATTATACCTCCAGAAACGCTGGCAGTTTCCCCATAGATATAATTGAAGCAGAAAGTCCGCAGAGGAAACCTCTGTGAACTTTGTGTGAAAAGCGCTGCGGGAAAAACTGCAATGCGTTGCCGCCCAGGATTTTCCCGCAGCGCTTTTTTGCTGCAGGACGCTACGTGGGGCCTTAGCCTAAAGAGGACTTTTCACCAACTCCAGTTTTTAGCATCTGTTAATAGATGTTGCTCCACTGATTCTGGTGTAGTTAGACTTTTTTCTTTAGCCCCTACAGTTCCCGAACAAACAATGCTGTTAGTTATGGGTCCTGATATGCTATTTAGGCTCTGTACTTTCAGGAGGACGGTGTCAGGCAGGAGCAAGCAATGGCTCTGAGCTCTGACACTGGCTGCCTCTGATTGGAGCTATGAATGACGCACCCCTGCCTGACACTGCCCTTCTGACATTACAGAGCTTAAATAGTGCATTCAGGTACCAATACTAACTGCACTTGCTGCTTGTCAATGGTGGAGGCTAGAGAAAAAAATTCCAACTGCTCTAGAATCAGTGAAGCAGAGACTATTAACAGATGCTAAGCACTTGGTAAATTGGTAAATGTAGTGAAAAGTCCTCTAAAATGCATTTTATTATTGGCTATTGGTTGTGGCGGAAGCAAGGATGTAAATTGGAGGCCTTTCTCTGTTCTCTTGGCATGCTCTAACAGTGTTAATAGGTTATTTTTTTTTCAATTACCAAAATGAAGTGAATGAATAAAAGAGAAATCTAAACCAAATCAATATTCGGTGTGATCATCCTCTGGAAGAGGAATCCTGGAAGTGATCGTATGGCCCGACAGAACCCTGATCTCCACGTCATTGAATCTGTCTGGGATTACAAGACGAAACAGAAGGATTTGAGCAAGCCTACATCCACAGAAGATCTGTGCTTAGTTCTCCAAGATGTTTGAAACAACCTGAGTTCCTTCAAAAACTGTGTGCAAGTGTACCTAGAAGAATTGATACTGTTTTGAAGGCAAAGGCTTGTCGTTCCTGTTGTAGTAGAATTTGATTATGATCTCCAAACTAGAGATCTCTCCTTATTGTCTGTGAGCTTCCAATTCTTAAGTGCCCTTTAGGAGTAGGGATGATTGATTTTAGCTGTAGAGAAGATGGGACACAAAGCTCTAATTCATGTGTGAAATCTTCTACCAAACTTCACATTAATTTGATTTATTTTATAGTGACAGGCCTTACAGTGTACAACTAGGATCCATTAATAGTAA
This sequence comes from Leptodactylus fallax, assembly GCA_947044405.1. Lineage (NCBI taxonomy): Eukaryota > Metazoa > Chordata > Amphibia > Anura > Leptodactylidae > Leptodactylus > Leptodactylus fallax. Next base: position 140,500 of record CAMRHE010000424.1, read on the forward strand.
TGATCCTTTAAGGTGTGGTTTCCAATCAGAATTGCCATATGAGACATGTATACATTAAATTTATTGTGCTTACGTACATTGGATTGCATTACGCTGTAAGTACAAATAGGTAACAGGTGGCCCACAGAAGATGGACAACAACATGTGCAAAGGAAGAAGGAGCTGTGTATATAATTAGACAATGGTCAGCATAGTAAAATTAATGTTTTAACTCTTTTATGCTCTATGCTCTTCAAACGACCTTATCACTCCAAATTTTTTTGGAGTTTGATTTAAATTTCTCTTTTGTTCATTCACTTATTTCGTAATTGACAGAAATAAACTATTAATACTTCTGTTTTTGAAAGTATTCTCATTTTTTTCTACACCTGCATAAAACTTTTGCATAGTACTGTACTTTGTGTTTGTCCCTGAAATTTTGTAAGCAATTTATAGACAATACAGGGCAACAAAGAGATTTGGTGCGGGGGAGGGGGTATAATGCCAGTAGCATTAAAATTAATCTTTACCTTTTATCACCATGTCAGTTTTCGATTGTCTTGTACTGAATCTCCTTTTAGTTTATCTTTATAGAAATCTAAGTTCTGTTGTTTTTTTTTGTTTTTTTTATGCCATTCAGCTGCCACAAGATCAAGCTTAGCAGCTTACTGTAATGTCATGGATTGAACAGTATAAAGTATGCTATATCCAGTGGTGGTTGTAGGCAGCTGGAGGCATCCATCGGGCATCCATCAGAGGTTTACACCTGTAAATCCTTCTGATGTATATTTCCAGTGCACACTGCAAATAGAATGAATCCACAGTAAGGGTTACACTTTCTCACCCCAGTCATGGTTAACAACTAAACTACTCAGTACTGCTATATAATGTCCTCCATTCTGTTGATGCTGCTTCTGTGTTGGTGATAGACAGAGAGCAGATATTCCTGTTATCTGTGTGCTGTGTGTGGGAGACATCATAGCAGGTGGTATCCAACCACTCTGGAGCTGAGCTAAGGAAAAGAGACTGAACCAATAGAAAAGAAAACTGGTGAAAAATGCCACATACAAGTCATATAATGGCCAGATATCCATGTACTGTACACTCAACAGCTGTAAAGATATCTGTAAAGTTAAGATAAGTAATCTGCACAGGATTTAGAAAAAAATAAATAAAGGTGGACACACACTGTAAAGCAAAAGCAACTTGATATGGTGATCTGTGTTGCATCTGGTGGCCGGCTATTTTATATGTGGGAATTATATGGGTTTACTATAGGCAACTTTTATTCTTTATTGTTAAGTCGTACAATTTACTAATTGTGGTCTTCAGACCAAAAGTAGTTTTGTAATATCTAAACCAGGAAGAACCTGTACATGTAGGTATAATGTCTGCTGTCTTATTATTTTGCATTGTTGAAAATATTTTCTCTTGTCCTAATATCCCGCTGACTTGTGTTTTTTTGTTTGTTTTTATTTTTCTAAATTAAAGATTTGTAAAATAGGTGAATGTAATGTATTAGTCATCACAATAATATTTTATTTGGTGCTTTTGAGTAACATTACTGTGAGATGAAAATTTTAAATATTTTGGCTTGTGATAAATAACGGGTTTGTGTAATACTGGTGTATGTGTATGTGGCACAGATTTATGCTGACTTGGTCATATCAAATGGCCAGAGGTTTTTTTCTTTACAAAACAAGAAGTAAAGGGAAGGAGCCATATCATAACATATAATACACATTTTTATTTTCTTTTTTGTGTCAACTTTATAAGCACAGGGCATGAAATCTAAAAATGTGGGGAAAGACTTATGGACTTTATTTTGATTGATTAATTTCTTAATATGGAGTAAAAGTAGGAACGGAAAAGTGTGTTGTAAATTTAAATGTGTTATTTATTCTGCAAAAATCAGGGGAATTTGAATGTCTGTTATCTAACACTGTGTACTTTTATCTTAAGTCTATCCATCTATATATCATTTTGAATGTGATGATAAAGTTGCAGCCCATATGGCATGCATGGGGTGGAGGAATAAGCATGGGCTTATATACAATTTATTGTAGAGGACTCTACACACATATTAGGCTGTGATTCTATGCTATAATAAAATAAGGTCACCAAATAATATATGACAAAAGATCCCCAGTATGCGCAAGCAAATATATCTATCTATAGAAGGTGACCCAAGGGAATTTTGGCCACATATTGTTTGCAATAAGTCATATGCAATATTGCTATGTGACTGCATGTGAAGAAATCACAGTGATATTAAGTGTAGACCTGATCTTAAACAGAACTTGAGCCATATTGGTCTTTATCTTATATAACATCAGAAACACTCATGTTAAAGTTACAGATGTAAACTGAAAAAATGTTATTTCAATAAAATGTATATTGCTGTGTATTTTTCTTTCCTCTTGAAAAACTATTTCATTGTTTAAGTTCACACTGCCGTCATTCTTTTTGCTGTCCTGTCCAGTCATAGGATCAGAACAAGAAACTGAAACAATAGAATGACAATTGTAGACAGAACACCTGTTTGCATCCCTCACCATTCACACTAATGTTAAAACAAAGTTGTCTTCCCATGTGTTTATTATTCAAATGGAGGAGAAAGTTCTACATGCCAGACATTATCTTCTGTTTAAACAGTAAAGCTAGGTTTACACCTGCACTCCATGACCGTTCAGGGATTCCACCCCCCTCCATTCAGCTTGAAAAATGCGGAGAGAAAAGTCCTGCAGGCGGAAACCTGGCGGACCCTATTATAGTCTATGGGGTACATGGTTTTCCGCGGGAAACCGCTTTTTAAGCGTATTGGGTTTCCGTTTTTCGGGTCCCCAAGCGAAACCTAGCTTAAACAAAATGGAAAAAAGCTTGTGTCTTTGTTTTAACATTTGAGTGAATGGACAGAGCAACAGCAGTGTAATTGTGTGTAATTATAAAGAAAACAAATATGCAAGGGGGGTAATCTATGCTGCTGTTAGTACTAAGGGAAAACAGATTAACATCATAATCAATGATTCCCTTACATCCTACTAGCAGCTCAATATGTGTTTGTAGCAAGCAGACCCCTTAGGGAGGGTTCTCACGCACTACAGTGCTCAATTCTGAATGCCCAAAGGCAGTGGCCTCTGAGCTATGTACATCTAACTGGTAATGTTTTACAAAGGTTAGTTGAGACTCCCAAGAGGTGGCTGCACAGATTTGTTTGAAAGGCACGAAACGACTCTGCCCAGGAGGCAGACACAGCTCTAGTGGAATGGGCCTTGACAAATTCAGGTGGAGTTAACCCTTGAGAAGAAAAAGCGATCTTAATCGCCTCCTTTATCCATCTCAACAAAGCCTTGTCTCTGCAATAAATATTGACTAAGAGATTCTCAAACCTCCTGAAGGATCTTGTGCATTGAAGATAAATCTGGAGACATCTTACCACATCCAGAGTGTGGAGTTTCTTCTCCTTGGAGGACGGGGACAGAAAGAAAAGAGGCAAGGAGACTACTTGATTGACATTAACCCAGGAGGGCACTTTAAGGTTGAACCCAGGGAGGAACCTCAGTTGGACCCTGTCTGGAAGAACTAAATATATGGTTCAGAAGAAAGGGCTTGCAACTCTCCCACTCTTTTTGCAGAGGTGATAGCCAGCAAAAAAGTAGTTTTGAAAGCCAGAAACTTCAGGTCCATGGGTTCAAAGGGAGAACAGAATAGTCCAGTGAAAACCATAGAGATATCCCATAGAGGATTGGGAGTTTAAACCATCGGTCTTAGTCTCATAGCCCCTTTAAGAAATCTGACGATTAAGGACTCCTGAGACAAGAATCTACCTAGACAGGGCAGGATAGGCAGAAAGGGCTGCAATCTGCAGGGTGGCAGGGCTAAGACCCCTATCCAGACCGTCCTGAAGAAAATTCAGTAGTACTCCAATTGAAGGATTCAGTGGCGTAACTAGGAATGGCTGGGACCCCAGGTGAACATTTGACATGGGCCCCCCCAGCAACCGCCTCCCCCCCCCACACAAACCGCATTCCTGCACACACTATTATGCCCCATAGTGGCCCCTACACACACTATTATGCACCATAGTGGCCCCTGCACACATTATTATGCACCATAGTGGCCCCAGCACACAGTATTATGTCCCATAGTGGCCCCTGCACACAGTATTATGCCCCATAGTGGCCCCTGCACACAGTATTTTGCCCCATAGTGGCCCTTGCACACAGTATTATGCCCCATAGTGGCCCCTTCACATAGTATTATGCCCCATTGTGGACCCCCCCCCCCATGAACAATTATTATAATCTGGGGTCTTTTCAGACCCCAGAGTATAATGATCGGAGACCCAGGGGAGGATACAAACATAAAAAACTGTGTTACTTACTGCTCCCTGGCTCCGGCGCACTACCCCGCTACTTTTGGCCATCTTTAATGTTGGACCAGGCATGCGTCACGATGCATAATGACATCGGCCTGGACGTCACCAAGGAGGCCCAAAGCCTGCTGGAGTGCAGGAGAGGTAAGTAACAGTGTTTTTTTATGTTCCCTCACCTCCCCTGGGCCTCTGATCATTATACTTTGGGGTATGAAAAGACCCCAGAGTATAATGATAGCAGTGTTTGTGGGGTTCGCCAGCCCGCGGCCTTACCAGTCCCCGCTCCTGCTCACAGCCACCACCACTTCCACAGAATGGGAAGTGCAGGCAGCCGTGAGCAGGAGCGAGGATCGGTAAGTAAATAGGGCCCGTTACCTGCTGTCCCAGGCCCTGTGGCAGCTGCTCCCGCTGCTACCCTGATATTTACGCCACTGGAAGGATTAGAACTATTAACTTTTTGTCTGGAGCACCATTCCCTGAAAACATTACCTATTCTTAGGTAGCCTCTGTTGGTAGATTCTGCTCTGGAGCAGGAAAGAGTCTTCAGGACAGCTTCTAACAGTCCTTTAGATTCCCATAGAGACTGGCCAACCTCCAGGCTGTCAGGTTGAATCTCCTCAGATTCTGGCAACTCTGAGTTCTCTGAGAGATCAGGTTCTGGATTAGGGGAAGCCTCCCATAAATCCCTTGACTCATCTGAATGAGTTGGGAAAACCAAGGTCTTTTCGGCCAGAATGGTATGATGGCAATTACTGTGGCTTGGTCCTGCCTGACTTTCATCAATTCCCTTGGTATCATGGAAAGTGGAGGGAAGATGTAAGCCAGCCTGAACTTCCAAGGGATGGACAGGGCATCCACTGCCAAGGCATTGTCCTCCTGATACAAGGAACAGAACGTCTCCACCTTGGCATTGAGTCTGGTCGCCATGAGGTCTACTTCCTGGAGACCCCAATTCAGGGTGATCTGATGGAAAATCTCTTGATTGAGAGACCATTCTCCTGACATGGTGAGACCCCGACTCAACTAGTCCGCTATTATGTTCAGGGATCCCTTGATGTGAACCGCAGACAGATTAATCAGATTCTTTTCTGCCCAGATGAAAATCAGATCTGTTTCTTTCAGAAGGATCTGGTGCTTCCCTGTTAGTTCAAATACAGGATGGTTATCATGTTGTCGCACCGGACTTTCACAGCTTTTCCTCTGAGGAAAGGGGCAAAATGAAGGAGTGGCAGGTGAACCTGCAAACAAGTTCTCTCCAGTTGGATGACATGGTCTTCTCTAGCTCGTTCCAGATCCTCTGAACTGGACTCTTCTGCAGATGGACTCCCCATCCCGAGAGAGATACATCAGTGGTCAACAGGGTCCAACGAGGTTGGACCGTGGACTTCTCGTCTTTCAGATGGATCCACCATCTGAGGAAAAGACGGGTCTTGGGAGAAAGTTTGAACTTTTTGTCAAGACCCAGCAGGCTGTGATTCCAAACCTTTAGAATACCCAACTGGAGAGGGAACATATGCCATAAGGTCCATGGAACTGCTTCGGCAGAGGCTGACATGAGCCCTAGAAGTCTCATGGCCATTCTGATAGAAGCCAGACGTGTCTTGAGTAGATACTGAGATGCTCTGATTAACTTCACCCTCCTTGAGGGAGGTAAGGAGATTTCCAGGTGATCGGAGTCCAGAATAAAGCCTAGAAACTTCTTCCATGTGGAAGGTAGTACGTTTGACTTCTCCCAGTTTATAATCCAGCCTAGGTGCTGAAGAAAATACACAGCTGTCTGCAGGTTTTGAAGCAGGATGTCTTTTGTGTGGGCCGTTCTCACCCAGTCATCCATGTACAGCACTAAGAACAGATCTTGAAGTCTGAATGTGGCAGCTACTAGGGCCACCGTCTCGGTAAAGGTGTGGGGAGCAGAGGAACTGGAAATGTCTTCTGTGGCCAGCAATTATCACAACAATTCTTAGGAACCTTCTGTGAGGAGGAAATACCGGGATATGCAGGTAAGCATCTTTTAAATCCAACGTTACCAGGACATCCCCTTGTGGTGAAAGGAAGTGACTGACTTTATGGTCTCCATCCGGAACTGTTTGTTTTTTTTCATATAAACTGGTTTAGGTACCTTAGATCTATAATCATTCTCCAGTCTCCTGATGGCCTGGACAACAGGAAGACTGGAGAATAGACACCCATACCTTCTTCTTCTGAAGGGTACTCTTTCCAAGCGCCTTTCTCCAGATATTCCAGGATGGAACTTTCCAGTGCAGTCTGCTTCTTTGCAGGAATTAAGCAGGTTTCTATGAATTTGTCCTGAGGCGGACGGCAGAAGTCGACCACATAACCCTGCTGTATTACATATAAGACCCAAGGGTCCTGGCTGTTCTCCTGCTAGTCAGTGAAGAAATGAAAGAGGCATGCTCCAACAGGGAAATTGCCACTGTAGGAGGAATGCAGTAGGCATCAAAAGTCAGACTCCCTCTTGTCCTCCTCCTTGGCGAACTTACATCCAGATCCCCTGGCCTGAAATCTGGAGCACCTCTGATTCTGAGGTCTAAACTAAAGTGGCTGCTGGAACCCTCTGCCACGACTAGGAGGTCTTGTTCTTTCCCTAAAAGATTGAGAAGGCTCTTACCCTTTTTATCGGCAAGTCCCTCCATGATCTCATCTAGAACTTTGCAGAAGAGCTTGCCAGACTCAAAGGGAAGGGAGCAGAGATTTTATTTGGAGACGTTATCTGCTCTCTAGGGCTTCAACCATAACGGCCTCCTGGCTGCAGTAGAAAGCTTGACCTGGTGGAGGGAAGCTTCAGCCAAATAATCCACCACCAAAGATACAGACCTCATGAAAGACAACAGGTCATCTCTGGAGACCCCGGAGTCTATGTCCCTCTCCAGCTGGGCCAGATCAGATCGTAGCTTGCTTGCTACCTCGCTGGTGCAATACCCACTGAAGCCTGAGCCGAGGTTGAAGAATAGGCTCTTCTAAGGGTACATTCCATACACCTACCCATGGGGTCTTGGAGGTTGGAGCCATCTTCAGCTGAGAGTACAGTGCGGCAGGATAACATCTCCACCGCTATATCTACTTTTGGAGGGGAACCCCAGCAGCCCTGTTGTTCTTCCATAATGGGAAAAATGGTCTTAAACCTTTTTGACAATATAAAGGCTCTCTCAGGATGTTTCCATTCCCCCGTCAAACCCTTATCTAGAGTACAGGTCCACTTGGAAGGCTCTTGGCCCCCTATTGATAGAACATGAAGGTTCCCCAGGGTTAACATCACGGTCCCCTGACCGGATGGACTTTAGCAGTCTGTGCATCTTTTCTAAAGGAAAAAGAGGCCTGCTAAATTACTCAGATAAATCTTCATCAGAGGAATGTGTCTCATCTAGTACTTGAAGTTCTTCATCAGAAAGTACCAAATGAGACTGCCTCTCCATGCAAGGCTTCTTGGAGATCGAGTCTCGGATCTCCTTCATGGAATCCTCCACATACTCCTTTACCCATACTATGACATTGCATATGGATAGATCTTCAGGCGGGGGCCCACGGCACTGGCAACAGCAATTATAATCGTATATATCAGGAAGAGGAATATCGCATTCTCTACAACCCAGGTGTTTGCGCTTGGAGGAACTCTTCCCTCTAGATGAGTCGCCGCTGCCGGAAGCAGAGGAGGACATCTATAAAGAAAAAAAGAATCAGAAACAGACTGCTAACAAAAAATAGAGTAATTTGGAAAAAATATGGAAAAAAATACCAAAAGGAATACCCTGAGAATGGAATAAGCTATATCAATATATATAGTGGAGTAACAGCTAAATGTCAGAGAAACAATAGCAAAGTAGGACAAAAGCAGCAGTAGTAGTAGCAGCAGCAGTAGAAGTTGCGCAGCAGTAATTACAAAGAAAGCCTACTGTAGACTTCCTTCTGTAAAAGAGACAACCCACCGCTGCCTCTAGGAGAGGGATTTAAATAAAGGGAGAGCGGGAGAGGAGCTGGTTCCCCCCTCCCCCGGAAGGAAGTGCACCATCCAACTCAGACTCCTCAATAGCCTCCTCCCCCCCCCCCCCCGATAAGCAACTGACACAAATGGCAGGGGAAAAAAAAAAAAACGAAGAAGCTGTAAGAACACCTAGAAAACCTAGGTGCCGAAAACCCGAAAGTGCATCACAGTCAGGCGCACTGCAAAATAGGTCCCCCGAAACTTCGGACCTAAAAGAAAGGTTACGGAGACAAGTGACAACGTGACTTCCGGAACAGCGCAGACAAGAATGCACCTTAGCCAACAAACCCCATAAGCTTTTGGCTAGTCAACTACAAGACCGAACGGAAAGGGGTTCGGCTTATGCACTGCGGCGATCTGACGGGGCCGTTGTGTACGACCCTAGTGAGATTGCGCGTCTATTTCATGCCTTTTACTCAGACCTGTACTCCCTCCCATCGGACTTACCCCCTGATCCTGCGACGCGCTCAGCATTATTACAGGACTTCCTGTCTTCCTGTAATTTGCCTGTTCTCTCCCCCGGAAGACCTTGCTCTTCTTAACAAACCTATCACGACGGACGAGGTCTCCCAAATGCTCCAGGAACTCCCTAATGGGAAATCGCCTGGCCCTGATGGCCTCACCTACCTATACTACAAGGTATTTGGGGCGGAATTGATCCCGCATCTTGTTTCTATATTCACGGCCTTTTTGTTGGGCGAACCAATCCCTGATTCCCCTTACGTCCGACAGCAGCACAATATGGGGTATCTCTGCCCCTGTGTGTTGTTTAGGACAGGTGGAACCTTTAATTAGCACCAAAAAGGTGCCTCCTACTAGCCGTATAAGAGGGCACAAGAGACCTCCCTCCACTGTGTTTTTTTCTGTCCTGTGTGGAACAGGTGGACGGAGGTCTCTTGTGACCTCCCGTTGCTAGGGGTTTTATTTACTCCTGGCTTACCTTTATGGGGTACCTCGGTCCCAAAGAAAAAACCTCCGGGCCTTCGGGCCTTCGCCTCGCAGCGCAGCGTTATCCGGCATCCATCTGCAGGCAGCGCGATCCCGGAAGTAAGCGGGGAACCTCCACGGCCGGAACTTTTCTCCAGTCCCGTGTTCCCAGGGGAAGGAAGCCTTTGCGCACCACCACGCCCTACTTCCGGTTTTCTCGGAAAAAGTTCGGTAAGTTTGGAAATTTAAAATTTAAAGGCAAAATATAGATTTGATTTTTGCTGCTTGTATTTTGAGCCTCTGGCTTAGGCTTATGTTCCATTATGGCGTTTGACTTGTTTTGGTCCCGTCGGGATCTCCTCTGCTTCCCACACCTTTACAAAGGTAGTGGCCCCCATAACGGCTGCCCTCAGGCTTCAGGGGATATTCTTGGTGCCTTATCTAGACGACTGGTTGATAAAGGCCCAGTCAGAGTCTGTTCTGCTCCAGTAACTACAGACAGCCTTCAGAGTCTGTGATGGCTTATAAACTGGGAGAAGTCAAAAACGATCCCTTCAACTCGAAGGAAGTTCCTCTGAGAAAACTACTTCCTAGATTCAATCCGCCTGCAAATCTCTTGACACCAGCAAGGAAGGAGAAGCTGGTTGCGGCAGTCCGGCACCTCTTCAAAAAGCCGATAGCCTCCATCAGAACATTGATGAAGATCCTGGGCTTGATGTCTTCCTCAGTGGAGGCAGTCCCATGGGCCTTGTGGCACTTACGTCCCCTCCAGAAGAAGTTACTAGAGGCTTGGGATTGCTCCCTTCTTACATTCAGCAAGAAGATTCGACTCTCCCCTACACCCGTCTTTCCCTCAAGTGGTGGTTGCACCTGAAAGACGGAAGGTCCACGGTCCAACCTTCTTGGACCCTGTTGACTACAGATGCATCCCTCTCGGGATGGGGAGCCCATTGGACGAAAACTCCATAAAGGGAGTCTGGAGCGCTCCTGAAAAAAGGACCTCGTCCAACTGGAAGGAGCTCAGAGCCGTATATCGTGCCTTACTCTATTTCTTGCCTCTTCCCAGGGGAAGAGCAGTCTAAATCCGGTCAGACAACATGACCACAGTGCTGTACGTGAACAGACAGGGAGGCACCAGATCACCAACCCTCCTTAGGGAGGCAGATCTGATATTTACATGGGCAGAGAAAAATCTAACCCATTTATCCGCAGTTCACATCAAGGGCTCCCTGAACATAGTAGCGGATCGGTTGAGTCAGGGTTATGCCGTATCAGGAGAATGGTCACTCAATCCAGAAGTCTTTCATCAGATTACCCTGAACAGGGGTCTTCCAGAAATAGACCTCATGGCAACCCGACTCAACGCCAAGGTGGAGAAGTTCTGTTTCCTTTACCAGGAGGACAATCCCTTGGCAGTGGATGCCCTGTCCATCCCTTGGAGGTCCAGGCTGGCATACATCTTCCCTCCAATTCCAATAATACCAAAGGTATTAATGAAAATCAGACAGGACCAAGTCTCTGTGATAGCCATCATTCCATTCTGGCCAAAAAGAGCTTGGTTTTTCCCAACTCATGGAGATGAGTCGAGGGATATATTGGAGGCTTCCCCCCATCCAGAACCTGGTTTCCCAAGGATCTCTGAAGTGCCAGGATCTCTGGAGATTCAATCTGACAGCCTGGAGGTTGAGCAGTCCCTACAGCAGGATAGAGGACTGTCAGAGGCCGTCCTGAAGACCCTTTCTTCTGCAAGAGCAGAATCTACCAATAAGAACTACCAGAGGACAGCCAAGATTTTCATGGAGTGGTGCTCCAAGAAGGGTATTAATAATCTAGAACCTTCAACGGCTGATATTTTAAATTTTCTTCAGGACGGTTTGGATAAGGGCCTTGCCCCTGCCACTTTGAAAGTGCAGATTGCGGCCCTCTCCGCTTATTTGAACAGACGTCTGTCTCAGGATCCTCTGGTTGCAAGGTTCCCTAAAGGGGCAATGAGGCTAAAGCCGTCAGTATCATCCCCAGTGGGACCTTGCGGTAGTCATTACAGGCCTGTGCGGTCCTCCATTTGGACCCTTGGAGACTACGGAGATACAATATTTAGCCTACAAAACCACTTTTTTGTTGGCTAGTATATCTGCCAAAGAGTAGGGGTACTCCAGGCCCTCTCTTCTAGAGAACCGTACATTTTGTTTTTGCAGATAGGGTACACCTTAGGTTTTCCTGGGTTTATCCCTAAGGTCCCCTCATACTATAATAGCAATCAGCTAATTTCGTTACCTGTGTTTTTCCCCTCTCCAACCTCTGAGGAGGAAGAAAAGCTCAACACCTTAGATGTGGTAAGGTGTCTGTGGACTTACCTATTCCACACTCAACCGCTTAAGAAGGCCGAAAGCCTACTAATTGATATGCAGGGTAAAAACAGAGGCCTCAAGGCTTCCAAGCCTACTCTATCCACATGGATCAAGGAGACAATTAAGTCTTCCTTTCTTATTCAGGAGTTATTCCCTCCAGTCTTTCTACGGCCACTCGACCTGGGTTGTCGACTTCTTTGGCTGAGTATCGGTCCTTACCATTGGACCAGATTTGTGCGGCTGCATCATGGTCATCTCAGTTGACCTTTTGTTAAACATTATCATTGGACATCCGCAGTTTCCAGACAACTGCCTTTGGTCAGTCAGTCCTTGACGTTGTAAGGCGAGGAAACCCTCCCTAGGGGAATTACTTGCTATCTCCCCATATTGTGCTGCTGTCGGACGTAAGGGGAATCGTTGATTGTAATGTCAATCTGTGTTCCCTTAGTCCAGGCAGCAGCACAAGGCTTCCCTCCCTAGAAGCTTGTTTCCTGTTACTTTATAATTTACACAGTGGAGGGAGGTCTCTTGTGCCCTCTTATAGGGCTAGTAGGAGGCACCTTTTTGGTGCTAATTAAAGGTTCCACCTGTCCTAAACAACACACAGGGGCAGAGATACCCCATATTGTGCTGCTGTCTGGACTAAGGGAATACAGATTGACATTACAATCAACGATTCTATTTCACACTCTTTTCTCACCCTCATCCCGAAACCTGATAAGGATCACCTTGATTGCAGGAATTACAGGCCCATATCACTTCTGAATACGGATCTCAAGCTGTTTATCAAGATTTTGGCGTCCAGACTTAACATGTGCCTCCCCTCCCTGATCCATAAAGATCAGGTGGACTTTGTACCTTGCCGCCAGGGAGGTGATAATACCAGGAGAACCATCGATCTTGTAGACGTGGCATCTCGCTCTGGTTCCAAACTCTTGGTACTCAGCTTGGACGCGGAAAAGGCGTTTGATCGTCTGGGATGGCCCTTTTTATTTGAGGCCCTGGCCACGTTTGGCTTTGCGGGTCCCTTCTTGACAGCAATCAAGGGTCTTTACTCCTCCCCGTCGGCCACTGTCAAGCTTCCTCACGCCTCCTCTCCCCCGTTTCATCTGCACAACGGCACTAGACAGGGTTGCCCTCTATCTCTTCTTTTTGTACTCTGTATTGAGCCACTGGCGGCGGCCATCCGTCTGAGCCCCGATATTGCGGGGGTTCGTGTACACAATCAAGAATTCAAGCTTTCCCTGTTCACTGATGATATCCTCCTGACCCTTACTAAACCCCATGTATCCCTTTCCAACCTCCATGGCCTCCTTTCCCACTTTGGCTGTCTGTCTGGTTATAAGGTCAATACTTCAAAGACAGAGGCCCTACCTATTCGAATTCCCCCGTCTAGCTTGGCTGGCCTTCAGGTCGCCTTTCGGTATAGATGGCAGCCCTCCTCACTAAAATACTTGGGCATATATTTAACTGGATCCTTTTCCTAATTATACCAGGCAAATTTCCCCTCCCTTTTTAGACATATTCGGGCCCTCCTTACTAAGTGGTTGGTACTGCCTCTGTCTCTCTTTGGCCCGATCAACACAGTGAAGATGTCTATCCTGCCTAAGCTGCTTTATTACTTTGAGACCCTCCCAGTCACGGTGCCCCTTAGGGACCTCCAAGCGCTGCAGGGCTCAATCCTCCGATTTGTTTGGGCTGGAGGGAGACACAGGCTTTCTAGGCAGCTCATGATGACCCCTAGGGAGAGAGGTGGCCTTTCTCTCCCCAATTTAGTTTTATACTACTGGGCGGCCCACCTACGCAGGGTCCCGGCTTTGTCCACTCTCCAGGCTTACTCTAAGTGGATGGAGATCGAGAAGCTGTGGCTTGCTCCGCAACATTCTAATTCCCTGCTTTGGACTGGTCCTCATTCCCCCCCCGGGAGTGCCTTGTTAGGCCCTATGGCACTCACGAGAGATATTTGGCGCACATGTGTATCCCGTTTCCCCCTTTCCTCCTCGTGTTCCTCCATGACCGCTTTCCTTCTTCACCCTAATTACCCGCCTGGACTCACTGGGCCGGTAACGGGTCCTTGGCTGAGAGCGGGCCTTTTTCGGTACGCTGACATAATTGATTATAGGACCCAGGCTCTTTTACCATTTGCTGATCTCCAGTCCGGATTTGGTCTGCCCCAGTCCAGTGAGTTCATGTATATCCAGGTCTCCCATCTGGCCTCCTCTATTTTTCCTGGCCCCACAGCACCCATCCCTACGTTTTTTGAGAAACTTTGTAAAACGGGTGTTGGGACAACAGGGCTTATTTCTGATATATACCGCCTTCTTTCGAATCCCACCCCAGATGCTTTGCCCCAACATACCTATATGTCACGGTGGGAGACCTATTTGGGGACACCCATCTCGAGTAACGATTGGTCCCTCATATGGAGTAGAGCACCCAGGACTTCTAGTTGTGTTACACAAAAAGAAAATATTTTTAAGATGTTGATGCATTGGTATCATACCCCAGCTGCACTTCACTCTTTTGACAAGAATGTCCCGGACTGCTGCTGGCGGTGTGGCACCCGCCCCGCACATATTTTCCATCTCTTTTGGAACTGCCCCCTGCTCCAGCCTTATTGGTGCCAGGTCCGGGGTCTCCTGGAAGGGGTCCTGGGTGTTAGCCTTCCCCTGTCCCCTAGGACTTACCTTCTCAACCTCCCCCTCCTGATATTTTGCGCAGGCCCGCTCTCCAGCTACTGTTGCTCCTCCTTACTTCCGCTAGATGTCTGATTGCTAAACACTGGCGGCATCCAGCCCCCCCGGCCCTGGAGGAGTTATACGCTAGGATAAAAGATGCGCACTCCCTGGAGTACCTGACGGCCCTTCTTAATAATGAGGAGGAGAGGTTCTGCCTGATCTGGAAACCGTGGGATGAGTTTTGGGAGGCCCGGTCTCTCTGATCCGGCTGCTGTGTGGCCCCTTACTTCCTGGATGTCCTTCTGTCACCCTTCTGTCCTCCTGTCTTGTCTGCCCCTGTTTGTTGTCGGATTCCTTGGCCTTTTTGGGGCCATTTCTGGCCAGTTTGTTTAAAGCCTTGTAATTTATTGAGAATGCTGAGTAATCCCCGTCTGTCCTATGTTTTAGTTACCTTCAGTTATCTTATGTCTTTCGTTTATTGTTATTCTCACTGTATGACAAAAACTTTTTAAAATAAACAGTAAAAAAAAAAAAAAAAAGAATGCACCTTAGAAGAAACCAGCTCCAGCGGTAACTGAACGGAGGAAAAAATAGGGAGATGAAGAAAACGAAACTGAACAGCTACTAAAAGTGGGTAGCAAAATAAAAAGAAAACAAAAAAAGGGGGGATAAAAATGGGACAACAAAAGAGACCTCCCTCCACCTGTCCCACCACACAGGACAGAAAAAACACAGGGGGGGGGAGGAGGTCTCTTTTGTCCTTTTATAGAGGGGATAGCCTGTTTAATGAATTATATAAATTAAAAGTTCCGCCTGTCCAACCAGCACACAGGTGCAGAAATACCCCATATTGTGCTGCTGGTAGGACGTAAAGGAATATATGTTTATTACAGGGATACAGAGAGAGTTCAACTATTCCAGAATCTACTCTGAGCTGTGCTGGGATGCTGGGAATTGCTTACAGCAATTACACCTGTCAGTTGCTGATGCCAGGAATGATTTGGAGCATCTAATTTGAGATACATTTATTGTTTGAGATGCACCAAGAAGAGAGGGGCAGATTTATGAAAACTGTCTGAACTAAATTGTCCAATCACAGCGCAGCTTTCATTTTCAAAGGGCTTCATAACAAATTAAATCTGCACTGTGATTGGTTGCTATGGGCAATAGACTTTTCTTTTTTTTCTCTTTAAGCCAGGGCCGCTGCATTTTACAAAGTGGATGGGATTCAGGCCAATCCCATCCACACATTGCAGAAAAAAATCTGCAGAGGAAATGCTGCGATATAAAAAACACAAGCGTTTTTGTAAATCGCAACATTTGAATTATAACTACGGAAACTCTGGCATTTTGACGTATAGGTATAACAGAGACGGAAAAAAATGTGATGCTTTTCCGCGCAGTCTTTTCTGCAGTGTTTTTTGGCTGCGGCTCTCTACATGGGACCTTAGACTTAGACAGTTCTATAAATCTGCCCCATTATCCCCTTGGGGGCACAGCTTAAAAGTACTTTATATAGTAATAAATTTGAGGCGCTTTAACTTACACAAGTGGTTTTGTTTTTTTATAAATAAATACAAAAATATTGATCAATGTACATATTAGTGTTAAACACTGATCAATATTTATGTATTTATCTATAAAAAAAAATAGGAAATTTGGAAAAAAAAATTGCATTTTTCAAAATGTGAAATGCTCTGCTTTTCAGATAGATAATCTTACCACCAAAATACATTAATAAATATTATCTACCATCATCTTTTAATCGTCCTTTAATTTATTTTGGATGTTAGAAGGCTTACAAGTGTAACAGCAATTTTCCAGATTTAGAAATTTTTTAGGGACCACTTCAGTTCTGAAGGGAATTATACAATTTCTATATATTAGAAACCGCACATAAATCACCCCATTTTAAAAACTGCACCCCTCAAAAAATTCAATGCTTGAACAAACAAAAACAAAGGCATGTGATAACAGAGCAATGTTTTTTCACAATTAAAAGGTATATAGGTAGACTCTCACCTTGAAAGGTTGTGTGATAGACAGAACAACCTTATAAGTGTATATGTCCTTATTTGGGTGTAGAGTAACAGCTGGAGCTTACACGTCTCTGGAAGGAGGACGTCAGGCGAAGATAGTAGCAGACCAATTCCCACTTCACTTCGCCAAGTGGAGCAAAGAAGGAAGGCACCGCGCTGACTCAGAAAGTTCAAATTCATTATCCTTTATTTTCAGAACCAATAAAATAGCACATAATGTATATAGCGTTTCGGGGTTATATACAGTGGGTACGAAAAGTATTCAGACCCCTTTAAATTTTTCACTCTTTGTTTCATTGCAGCCATTTGCTAAAAGCAAAAAAGTTCATTTTATTTCTCATTAATGTACACTCAGCACCCCATCTTGACAAAAAAAAACCCAGAAATATAGATATTTTTGCAAATTTATTAAAAAACAAAAACTGAAATATCACATGGTCATAAGTATTCAGACCCTTTGCTGTGACACTCATATTTAACTCACATGCTGTCCATTTCCTTCTGATCCTCCTTGAGATGGTTTTGCTCCTTCATTGGAGTCCAGCTGTGTTTAATTAAACTGATTGGACTTGATTAGGAAAGGCACACACCTGTCTATATAAGACCTCACAGCTCACAGTGCATGTCAGAGCAAATGAGACTAATGAGGTCAAAGGAACTGCCCAAGGAGCTCAGAGAGAATTGTGGCAAGGCACAGATCTGGCCAAGGTTACAAAAGAATTTCTGCTCCACTCAAGGTTCCTAAGAGCACAGTGGCCTCCATAATCCTTAAATGGAAGAAGTTTGGGACGACCAGAACTCTTCCTAGACCTGGCTGTCCAGCCAAACTGAGCAATTGTGGGAGAAGAGCCTTGGTGAGAGAGGTAAAGAAGAATCCAAAGATCACTGTGGCTGAGCTCCAGAGATGCAGTAGGGAGATGGGAGAAAGTTCCACAAAGTCAACTATCACTGCAGCCCTTCACCAGTCGGGGCTTTATGGCAGAGTGGCCTGAAGGAAGCCTCTCCTCAGTGCAAGACATATGAAAGCCCGCATAGAGTTTGCCAAAAAACACATGAAGGAGTCCCAGACTATGAGAAATAAGATTCTCGGGTCTGATGAGATGAAGATTGAAGTTTTTGGTGTTAATTCTAAGCGGTATGTGTGAAGAAAACCAGGCACTGCTCATCACCTGCCCAATACAATCCCAACAGTGAAACATGGTGGTGGCAGCATCATGCTATGAGGGTGTTTTTCAGCTGCAGGGACAGGACGACTAGATGCAATTGAAGGAAAGATGAGTGCGGCCAAGTACACAGATATCCTGGAAGAAAACCTCTTCCAGAGTGCTCTGGACCTCAGACTGGGCCGAAGGATCACCTTGCAACAAGACAATGACCCGAAGCACACAGCTAAAATAATGTAGTGGCTTTGGAACAACTATGTGACCATTATTGACTGGCCCAGCCAGAGCCCTGACCTCAACCCAATTGAGCATCTTTGGAGAGACCTGAAAATGGCTGTCCACCAACATTCACCATCCAACCTGACGGAACTGGAGAGGATCTGCAAGGAAGAATGGCAGAGGATCCCCAAATCCAGATGTAAAAAACTTCATTCCCAAGAAGACTCATGGCTGTACTAGCTCAAAAGTGTGCTTCTACTCAATACTGAGCAAAGGGTCTGAATACTTATGACCATGTGATATTTCACTTTTTCTTTTTTAATAAATTTGCAAAAATATCCTCATTTCTGTTTTTTTCTGTCAAGATGGGGTGCTGAGTGTACATTAATGAGAAATAAAATGAACTTTTTTGCTTTTAGCAAATGGCTGCAATTAAACAGAGTGAAAATTTAAAGGGGTCTGAATACTTTCTGTACCCACTGTACCCCTTTTTCAAGTGTAGTTTGGCATAAAATGAACCTTAGTTTCACAATCCAGTTTATATGTAGTTTAACTGATTCTTAGTATACACCCACTTAGGGAGGTACTAAATGGGTGTGTATAATATTTAAAATCTTAATATATTTTTCAATTGACAGAGTTGGTTGAGGGCTTATATTTGCAGGGCAAGCTGTGCTTTTTATTAATACTATTTAAGGGAACATCATCATCATTTGGCGAAACATCACTATTTCCGGCGTTTTTTTTTCCATTCTTTTTTTACAACGTTCATTGTGTAGGTTAAATAATGTTTCAGTTTTGTTGTATGGGTTGTTACAGACACATCATTACCAAATATTTATAGTTTCTATTAATTTTTAGGTTTTATTTTAGATAATTCATTTTATATAAGAAAGGGGCATTTTAACACACTTTTTTTTTATATTTTCTTGATGTCCCACTAGGGCAGAAGTCCCCAACCTTTTTTTTTGCCACAGCCCGGCAGGGAGCGGGGGGGTGGGGCGGTCAGTTTAGGGGTGGGGCTTTGGTCATATGGGGGTGGGGTTATACAGTAAACAGCGCTGTAGACCGTGGGGTGTGCTGGTGGGACCTCGGTGTACAGCGCTATAGACCAGGTCCCCGCCATTAGCTACATAGCTAATGGCGGGGACCTGGTCTACAGCGCTGTACACCTGAGGTCCCGCCAGCACACCCTGGTGTACAGCGCTGTTTGGTGTACTATAGAGAGCGTAGAGCGGGAGGGGATCATGTTTAGTATAGAGCTAGGAGCCACAACACTGTGGCCAGATTGCCGACCCACGGACCGGCAAAAAACCCCCAACGGCCCCGTCCCATTCTGCGGACCAGTGGTGGGGGACCCCTGTACTAGAGGACGTGAACCAGCGATGCTCTGATGGCTGGTTCAGTACAATACACGTGTATACATATCGGAACGCCTTAAATGCTGCAATCAGGTTTGACCTGACCAGTGTGACTGTAGGCCACTCCCAAAGGCGTTGTTTAAGTAGCCTCCTCAACTTTCAGGCTTTAACTTGCGTACAGAGATCTGGACTTTGCTGCGGGGAGTCCACCAGGTCATTACTTCTTTCAGTGGTCCCGGTATAGGTGGCAGCTGGTGGAAGGCTAGAGAGATACTAGTGCTTATCACTAGAAATGAGCGAAGTATTCAAAAATTCAATTCGGCAACTTCGCTGAATTTCACGATATGATTCTATTTGATTCGAATTAAATCGCAGCGAATCACGTACCAAAAACAGCTATTTATTGGCTGCAGATAGCCGGGGTGGGAGGGTTAGCGGCAAAATGGCGGAAACCCTTGGATGCCTCTTTGCTGAGGTAATCACTAATAAAAACATGGTCTTAAGCGTGAGAAATTTGAGTTCCACATCCTCCAGAGGCTCACACAGCCCTCTAAGGACCAAGGACAAGTCCTATTGGAGAATGGGGTGAGAAATAAGAGGTCTTAGTCTTGACGCTCCCTTAAGGAACCTCTTTATCAGAAGGTCCTGAGAAAACTGCTTACCCAAGCAGGTGGACAAGGCTGAAACCTGAACCTACAGTGTGGAAGGACTTAGGCCCTTATCTAGGCTTCCCTGAAGGAACTCCAAAATATCCGGAATAGGATTGGATTCCTCAATCCCCTTTCTTGTGGCCCAGAATTAAAGATGGAGCATATCCTGGCATAGTTCCTATTAGACTCTGCTCTAGAGAAAGAGAGAGTGTTCAGGATGGCTCCAGAGAGTCCTCTAGATCATAGTAGGGACTGGTCAACCTCCAGGCTGTCAGACTGAAGGACTTCAGATCCTGGCAGAGCCAGGAGCGCTGAGACACCAGGTTCTGAATGGGGGGAAGCCTCCAGTATCACCCAGAACTCATCTGTATGAATTGGGAAAACCAAACCTTCTTTGGCCAGAATAGAATGATGGCAATTACTGAGGCTTGGTCCTGCCTGATTTTCATCAATACCTTCAGTATCATGGAAACAGGAGGGAAAATGTATGCCAACCTGAACCTGCATGGGATGGGCAGGGCATCCACAGCCAAGATAGCAGAACTTCACCTTGGCATTGACTCAGGTTGCCATTCAGTCTACTTTTGGATAACCTCATTTTTAGGTGATTGCCTGGAAGACTTATGAATGGAGAGACCATTCTCCTGGAATGGCGAGACCTCGACTCAATTGATCCGCTATCACATTCAGCGATCCCTTGATATGTACGGAAGATAGAGGAGTTAGATTCTTTTCTGCCCAACTCAAGATTTTCCCCACTTTGCTAAGAAGAGGTTGAGATTGAGTTCCTCTCTGTTTGTTCAAGTAGAGAACTGTAATCATGTTGTTTGACCACACTCTGACTGCTTTCCCGCAGTCCTTTTCAGCTGATCGGACAAGTGCAGGAATGCCAACCGTACAGCTCGGAGTTCTATCCACTTGGATGACTTCATCCTCTGGTAGGCATTCCAAGACCCCTGGACAGGAATTTTGCCTCCCCAAACTGAGAACGATGCGTCCATTGTCAACAGGGTCCAAAAGGGTTGGACTGTGGACTTTCCGTCTTTTAGATGAGATGGGGAGACAGGGAGAATCTTTTGTCCAGACCACTGGGATTCCAGGCCAGAAGTATCTCCCTCTGACAGAAACTTTGTGGATGCTATAATCCTCTTCCTTTTGGAGGGTGGAGACCTTCATTAGATTGGAATCGATGATGAACCCAAGAAACTGCTTCTAGGTTGCTGGAGTTATATGGGACTTCTCCCAATTCGCTATCCAACCTAGATTTTGGAGGAAGTGATGGTGGTACTTAGATGCTGCTGTAGGCCTGCTCTGGAGGAAGCTTTTATCAGTCAATCGTCCAGGTAAGGGACACTGGAGATCCCCTGGACTCTGAGAGCTGTGGCTACCGAGGATACCACCTTGGTGAAGTCATAGGGAGCTGACATCCGGAATGGAAGGGAGGTAAACTTTAGATGTCTTAGATGACCTTCTATGACCACCACTATCCTCAGATACTTCCTGTGGGAAGGATGGATTGGGATGTGAAGGCATCCTTCAGATTTAGCGTGGCCATATAATCTCCCTGTTGGAGAATAGATATAGCTGATCTTCTAGTTTCCATCCAGAATCTTCTTTTTGTGATAAACCTGTTGAGATATATCAGGTCTATGATCATCCTCCAGTCTCCTGAAGGTTTTGGTACCAGGAAGACTGGGGAAAAGACGGTAGACCCTTGATGAGGAACCAGAACCTCCTCCAATATGTGTTTTAAAGTACTTGTTCACCAACCTCTGTAGCACCTGCTGGCGCACGGAAGGAAGACAGGTGGTCCGAACAAACCGGTCCTGGGAAGGCACAGAGAACTCTATGCAGTACCCGGACTGAACTATCTCTAGGACCCAGGGGTCTAGGATATTCTCCAAGGATGTCAACAAATCATCCCTGGAGACACCAGAATCTATGTCACTTCTGAGAGAAGAGAGATCCGTACAAAGCTTTCTAGCCACCTCACTGGAGGCAACGCCCAGAGAGCACTGGGCAGAACTCAGCCCTTCTGTCCCTGGAGTCCTGCAGGTCAGATCCATCATCCAAAGGGACTATGGTACGCCTGGACAGCTTAGCTACAGCCATATCGACTTTGGGCGGAGGACACCAATTTCTGTACTGTACTTCTGATATAGAACATAAAGTCTTAAACCTTCTGGACAAGACAAAAGCCTTTTCAGGGTGCTTCCACTCATTGGACATGGCATTCAGCAACATGTCATCCACTTTCAAGGCCCTAAGCCCCCTAGAGGTTGATACAGAGGCTTCCCCTGGATCAACATCATGGTCGCCTGACCTGATGGATTTCAGGAGTTTCTGGATTTTTTTCCAGAGGAAATAGGGACTTACCCATACCAGTATCAGAATCTGACGAAGAGGTGTTAGTCTCGTCAAGGATCCTAAACTCTTCATCAGAGAGGATAATAGATGTAGATGTCTCGCTACGTCTAGGTCTTTTTTGTTGGCATAAGGACTCTTTTAAGTCCCTCATAGAATTCTCAACATACTCCTTCACCCAGATTACCGCATCTCTTACGGTAGGCTCGCCAGAAGGCTCTTTAGGGCGACACTGACAGCAAGTATCATACTCACAGCCATCATGTCCCTAACTGTATATATCAAAGGAAAAAACAAACCTTAATACTCACCTTTCCCCGTTCCCCCGTTCACTCCTCTCTGGTCCCGGAGTCTTTAAGGAGTAACAGGCGCGATGTAAGTGACGTCACTACATTGCGCCTCCTGCTCCCAGGACACCTGGAGCAAAGACAGCAGCCAGACGGATAGAGGAGCGGTCTCAGTTCCTAAGACCTCACGGAAATATGTGTTTTCCGATGGTCTTAGGCGACCCCTTGCAATCAGGCAAAGTAACCCACTATTGCTGGCTCTTTGAGACAAAGAGGCTGAGCAGCAGGATGTAGGGATTTATATTGGGGAAGGAGTGGACTTTCCAAAGCTCCGTCCCTTCCTAAATACTGATCCCAGAAAATAACTTTTTTTTTTCACCTAGAGCGAGGCAAATTTAATCTCAAAAGAGGCTCTTTTGAAATAAGGGCAAAGATGCCCACAGTACAGGTAAGAAAGTGCCTCTGACATCATCAGGGAGCACCTAGCCAGAGAAAGAGACAGGAAGCTACCTCTTCCCAAGCATATGCATCTGGCGTGATGTATTCCTCAAGCGAGGAAGAAAAAAAGCTTCTCGAATGTTGGGGGGAGGAGGAGGCACACGCACCCTACAGGAGTAAGTCCAGAAGTAGAAGAAATGAAGACCCCTAAGAGGCCTATCAGGAGCGAGGAGGGGGTAAGTGAAAATAATTCAATATCAAGAAGGGAAAAAACCTTTCCCCCCCCCCAAACTGTCCCACCACACAGAACAGAAAAAAACAGAGTTGGGGGATGGTACTTCATTCCTTATATTGGCGAGGGGGAGGTTCTTTAATTTAACTATTTGTAAGTAATTTATTAAAAATTCCATTCTGTCCTACCAGCACACAGGGGCAGAAGTACCCCACCCCACTACTGCTGGCGGGATGTAAGGGAATAGGGCTTTGGAACTCCAGTCTACAATGCTGCTGTATTGTGGTTGCATTCTTTTCCTTGTTTCCCTTTTATAGTTGTGATGAACCGACCCTCAGTTTTATATCTTTCTTGGAAGTGTGTTTTACTTGCTTAGGTCAGTCCTTCCCCCACTTGGAATGCGGTGCTTTAGTTGAGTCCACATTGCTGGACGATACGCTTCACTGGTTTTATGTGTGTTCATTGGAGATGGCTTGCTATAGCCAGGCACTTTTATTATCCCTGGCCAGATGGGATGGGGGATAGCAAGCCTTAACTTCACCCTTCTCTCTGAGGGTTCTGCAAAGGTGGGAGAAGGGGGGCTGCCTGGGTGCAAGGGGTGGGTGGAGCACTAGCCATATGCTGTGGGCAGACCTGGATTCTGGGGTCATTCAGCAAAGAGGCAGTAAGGAGCTCTGATCTGGGAGAAGATGAGAGGGCCTGCCCTACTGAGGAATGCTTTGAGGGCCTAGTTCTGGACAGCATGTAGAAGGATTGTTTTATGCAACTTGCTTAAGCTTGCGCCCTAGGCCCAAAACTCTGCTGTGGCCTAGAGAAACGGACTACAAGTCATTGTGTTGAGCATGGAAGAGAGACAGCTAGGACAAAGCTGTGTGCTCAGGTATTTTTTCTAATCTTTATTTCCTTTTATTTTGGTGTATTGTATCATTTCCCTTTTGCTTGTATGTTTATGCTTGATCATATTAATATTGTATATTTCTGTATATGCTATTAATCCATACCGACCCACTTGGGTTATTAAATATATAAAATTTATATCGCTCGTTTCGTTTTTATCCTATGACCCGGTCTACTCACGGTGTGTGAGTGGGAGGTTAAGAAAGAAGTTTGATCGCAGGCGTGCCAGGCGGCTGGGCGAGGCGATATTCTTCACAGTGGTGGCAGCGTTGTGGGATATTAGGGTAACAGTGTGTGGGTGTGGTATCACGCAGACACTGGGGATTGCGGCAATCCTATGGAACGAGCGCGGTATGAGATCAAGCTTAAAATACGGTGAAAGTTTGGTACAGTACTGTTCCCTCCCTTCTTCTTTTTTCTGTCCTATCTTTTATTTGGCAACGGCTTCCAGTGGATGGCTGGTGGGACCAGAAGCATAACCAAACGTCTGCAGGACTTGGTTGCTGCTGAACTCCAGGAGATGGCAGATATGGAAGCTACCATAGCCATGCAGGAGGCGGAGCAAAGTCCTGAGAGGCTGGCACCAGAAAACATCACCATGCCAGACGGTTCCGCAGGTGCCCGGACCCCAGAGGTAACTGTGCCTGGAGGGACCAGTAACCCCAGTTCTGTGGGGGTAACGGACTTATACTTGCAAATGGCCTTACAGCAGATAGACGCTAGTGACTCTAGCACCCGTCTGCAGGTGATTCTCCAGTACCGAGAAGCTGCAGAGCGCCGGGCGGAGAGAGAGGCCGCTGCTGCAGAGCACCGGGCGGAAAGGAGAGGCCGCTGCTGCAGAGCGTCTGGCGGAGTTGGAGCATCAGCTTGAGCTAAAAAAGCTGGAACTTTGCCAGCAGGCGCAACCTTCCCCTGCACCAACTCCAGGAGCCCGAGCACTAAAGATCCGATCCGAGGACTTTCCGATCTTGGAAGATAACGGGGACTTGGACTCGTTTTTGCGGGGATTTGAGCGGGTGTGTAAGCAGCATCATATTCCCCAGGCAGAATGGGCCCGTTACCTGTCTCCCCGGCTGAAGGGAAAAGGCCTGGATGTTTCCACGAGCTTACCAGTGGACGCGGACTATGAGACCATCAAAGCGGCGCTGATCCGGAGATACCGGCTCACGCCGGAGGTGTACCACAAAAAGTTCCGGAGTATCCAGCGGGGTCCCACAGAGAGCTATGCGGATGTTCTGCACCACTTACAGGTTACATTCTGGCAGTGGATCAAAGGACTTACTGTCACCACGTTTGAGGGAATTGGGGATCTTATGATAAAGGAACAATTTCTCCAGGTGTGCCCTCTGGAGGTCCGCCAGTTCGTGTGTGATCGGAAACCCACAACAGCAGACAATGCTGCAGAGATTGCTGACGACTATGTGTCCACCAGGGAGCAAGGGATCAAGAGAGGAGCCACACTGCAGAGACCCCCAAGCGGGAAGGAGGGGCAAAGTTGGAGTTCACCACAGCCTGCGGTCTCCAAGTGGGGTAAGACAAACTCTGTCCCGGGTGCCCCCTCTACTTCCCCTGTCCCAAGAACTCTGGGCGCCCCGGGTATCCCCTCCAAGTCCCAAGGAGAGGCCCGGCGGTGTCATGCTTGTAACCAGCCAGGACATTTCAAGGCGGAGTGCCCCAACCGCTCTAAGAACCCCCCTGTTTCCCCAGCCACGGCAGCTGGCTCATCTGTATACTTGGTGGGGAGGGAGGGGTTGCAATCCGATGCCAACAGTCAACAGGTCATTGTGGGGGGTAAAGTGGTCATGGGATTTCGGGACACTGGGGCGCAGATTACTCTGGTGCAACCTGACTTGGTCCCTGCGGACAGTATTATCCCTGGAAAAACTCTGACCCTGAAGGGTATTGGACAAGAACGCGTAACTGTGCCCATGGCTTGCGTCCACTTGAACTGGGGTGCGGGAAAAGGGATGTGTGATGTGGGGCTAGTGTCTGATCTGCCTGCCAATGTACTATTGGGAAGAGATTTGGGGCCCTTGGTGTCCCATTATGGGGTGGGAGCAGCCCCATCTTGCTGTGACAAAATGTCTGTACTGAAGGATGATTTTAATGAGGTGTTGAAGCCTGTCACACAGGCAGAGGGAGGGGTTAGCCTTTTGTCTCCCCTTGCTGTGTGTCCAGCTAAAGTAATCAGTGAGCATGTGAATGAGACATTGTGGAATGCTGACCTGGCTGTAGCCCCGCCCACATCTGCGGGTGATGAGAGCCCCCTCAGTGTGACCCTGGCTCAACCATTCACCCAGGCAGTTCACTGTGAATCAATGAATGAATGCAATGTCAATGTAATTGCTAATTCTTGCCTTGCAGGTTTACAGGGTAGCTCTTCTGAGATGCTGGGGGCAACCCCAACTGAGGACAATGTGCCAGGTGGTCAGGTGGGTCACGGGGATCTCAGGGCCGATCCGGATGAGGAACAGACTGCTGGTGTTGCAGTGGTAACCTGCAGCCAGAGTGCTAGAGGGGTGGAAGGCGCTCCGACCCCTGAGCCGTTCCCTCTGTCACCCGGAGATGGCACTGAGGCCGCCATGACTAACCTCCCCACACTGGAGCCGGAGGAGCCCGGCGGGTATGTGACATGCACATCTCTTCTGTCTGGTTCCAGTCAGGAGTTCAGGGACGCTGTCCAAGCTGACCGCAGTCTGGACGCTTTGAAGGAGCGTGCTGATCAACCTCCCTTGGAGTCGGACAAGGACCGCGTGTACTGGGAGCAAGGGAGGTTGTACCGGGAAACGATCCCCACAAAGGGAAAAGAAAGTCGGCTCAGGGAGAAACATTTGGTGATATCCCAACCCTACTGGGTGGAGTTGTTGCGGATTGTTCATGATATTCCACTGGCAGGCCACCTGGGGATCACTAAGACCAAGGCTCGCCTCAGCCACTTATTCTACTGGCCTAAGATGGGGACGGATGTAGCTAAATACTGCCGTTCATGTGACACTTGTCAGAGGATGGGCAAGGCTGGGCAAGGCTCCAAAGCACCAATGATACCTATGCCCATCATAACTGAACCTTTCCAGCGGGTGGCTGTGGATCTCATTGGACCCCTGTCCATTCCCAGCCGCACCGGGAAACGTTTCATATTAACGGTAGTAGACTACGCTACTAGGTACCCGGAAGCTGTCGCTCTGTCTTCCACCCGGGCTGATGTAGTGGCCAAGGCTCTGGTAGGCATCTTCTCCCGTGTTGGACTTCCCAGAGAGATGCTCACAGACCAAGGTACCCAGTTCATGTCTGCCTTGATGCAAGGCCTGTGTAAGGTAACAGAGGTGCAACATCTGGTGTCCAGCCCGTATCACCCACAGACCAATGGCCTGTGTGAATGGTTCAATGGCACCCTGGAGCAGATGCTCAGGATGTTAGTCGAGTCCCACGGGCGCGACTGGGAGCCTTATCTCCCGCACCTGCTGTTCGCTTACCGGGAGGTGCCGCAAGCCTCAACGGGGTTCTTCCCCTTTGAGCTCTTGTACGGGAGACGTGTACGTGGGCCCCTAACTCTTGTGAAAGAGTCCTGGGAAGGAGAAACAGCCATCCAAGGTGTGCCAGTCGTGCCCATGGCCCAAGTGCAGACGGCATGGGGTGCTGGAGGTGGGACCCAAGAAGGGGGTGTGTCAAATGTATTACCTGTCAATGTATTGTGGAGGGATGGTTTGGGGAAGCATAATCTCAGTCATTTGCCCAAGGTATCACCATCACCCACCCAAGTACAGGAGGAACAGGGTGTAGGCCCAAAGGGGCAAGGCGTCTGGGAGGGAGGACAGGGTCCAAACATACCTGTGCCAGAACCAGAGGTGCCCCTAGGTTTGGAAGCAAAGGGGGAGGTGCAGAATCCCCTAGAACTCTCCCAACTAGCGGCTAGTGTGGGCGAGACCCTGAGAGACTGCCGGTAAGGGGTCTCTAAACTGGTATCACAAGGGCCTGGGGTTGCGAGTGTGGATCTGCAGGATGCCAGCACTCAGCACGAGGTCCCAGTGCAGGCCGGGGGTAGCCAGGTGGGCGGAGACTGCCGGGATGGGGTCTCAGCACCGGTACCACAAGGGCCTGGGGTTGCGAGTGTGGATCTGCGGGATGCCAGCACTCACAACGAGGTCCCAGTGCAGGCCGGGGGTAGCCAGGTGGGCGAAGACTGCCGGGATGGGGTCTCAGCACCGGTACCACAAGGGCCTGGGGTTGTGAGTGTGGGTCTGAGGGACGCCAGCACTCGGGGGAGGGACCCAGAGCAAGCAGGAGGTAGCCAAGTCTACTTAATTCAGAGCCTGAACCTTAGAAGAGTCTCCATTCAGACAGGAGAGGAAGAGGGTATCAGTACGCCAGGAATATGGTCAGGGACCAGCGCAGGTCCCGGCGGGGTGAGGCCGCCAAGGTGTCCGCGGAAGGCGATCTTAGGATCGTCCTTCCTCCCGACACGCTCTAAAAGGGGGAGGTGTGATGAACCGACCCTCAGTTTTATATCTTTCTTGGAAGTGTGTTTTACTTGCTTAGGTCAGTCCTTCCCCCACTTGGAATGCGGTGCTTTAGTTGAGTCCACATTGCTGGACGATACGCTTCACTGGTTTTATGTGTGTTCATTGGAGATGGCTTGCTATAGCCAGGCACTTTTATTATCCCTGGCCAGATGGGATGGGAGATAGCAAGCCTTAACTTCACCCTTCTCTCCGAGGGTTCTGCAAAGGTGGGAGAAGGGGGGCTGCCTGGGTGCAAGGGGTGGGTGGAGCACTAGCCATATGCTGTGGGCAGACCTGGATTCTGGGGTCATTCAGCAAAGAGGCAGTAAGGAGCTCTGATCTGGGAGAAGATGAGAGGGCCTGCCCTACTGAGGAATGCTTTGAGGGCCTAGTTCTGGACAGCATGTAGAAGGATTGTTTTATGCAACTTGCTTAAGCTTGCGCCCTAGGCCCAAAACTCTGCTGTGGCCTAGAGAAACGGACTACAAGTCATTGTGTTGAGCATGGAAGAGAGACAGCTAGGACAAAGCTGTGTGCTCAGGTATTTTTTTCTAATCTTTATTTCCTTTTATTTTGGTGTATTGCATCATTGCCCTTTTGCTTGTATGTTTATGCTTGATCATATTAATATTGTATATTTCTGTATATGCTATTAATCCATACCGACCCACTTGGGTTATTAAATATATAAAATTTATATCGCTCGTTTCGTTTTTATCCTATGACCCGTTCTACTCACGGTGTGTGAGTGGGAGGTTAAGAAAGAAGTTTGATCGCAGGCGTGCCAAGCGGCTGGGCGAGGCGATATTCTTCACAATAGTGTAGAAAGAAATGGAAAAAAACAGCGCAGAGCACTAATAGTGTAAAACCAAAGGATGATAGATATCAGAACACTGATACAAATCGCTCACCTTGGTGGGTTGTGATCAGCTCACAACAACTTAGTAGGCATGTAGAATCAGATTATCTTCACTGGGACCTTGTAAAGCAGCTGCTAGCCTACGAACTGTGGTGTGAAGCTTGTGTGGAAGACTCCAGATGCAAGTAGAAAAGAGGAGGCAGATGAGCGCTGGTCCAGAATAAATGTAGTCTTTAATCCAATTGAATAAAACACAAGACGCGTTTCGGGACAAGCCCTTTTTCAAGTGTGCATAAAAACATAGCATGGGTAGCATAACATATATAGTCATATGAAAAAGTTTGGGCACCCCATTAATCTTAATCATTTTTAGTTCTAAATATTTGGGTGTTTGCAACAGCCATTTCAATTTGATATATCTAATAACTGATGGACACAGTAATATTTCAGGATTGAAATGAGGTTTATTGTACTAACAGAAAGTGTGCAATATGCATTAAACCAAAATTTGACCGGTGCAAAAATTTGGGTACCCTTATCATTTTATTGATTTGAATACTCCTAACTACTTTTTACTGACTTACTGAAGCACAAAATTGGTTTTGTAACCTCACTGAGCTTTGAACTTCATAGCCAGGTGTATCCAATCATGAGAAAAGGTATTTAAGGTGGCCAATTGCAAGTTGTTCTCCTATTTGAATCTCCTCTGAAGAGTGGCATCATGGGCTCCTCAAAACAACTCTCAAATGATCTGAAAACAAAGATTGTTCAACATAGTTGTTCAGGGGAAGGATACAAAAAGTTGTCTCAGAGATTTAACCTGTCAGTTTCCACTGTGAGGAACATAGTAAGGAAATGGAAGACCACAGGGACAGTTCTTGTTAAGCCCAGAAGTGGCAGGCCAAGAAAAATATCAGAAAGGCAGAGAAGAAGAATGGTGAGAACAGTCAAGGACAATCCACAGACCACCTCCAATGAGCTGCAGCATCATCTTGCTGCAGATGGTGTCACTGTGCATCGGTCAACAATACAGCACACTTTGCACAAGGAGAAGCTGTATGGGAGAGTGATGCGAAAGAAGTCGTTTCTGAAAGCACGCCACAAACAGAGTCGCCTGAGGTATGCAAAAGCACATTTGGACAAGCCAGCTTCATTTTGGAAGAAGGTCCTGTGGACTGATGAAACAAAGATTGAGTTGTTTGGTCATACAAAAAGGCGTTATGCATGGCGTCAAAAAAACACAGCATTCCAAGAAAAACACTTGCTACCCACTGTAAAATTTGGTGGAGGTTCCATCATGCTTTGGGGCTGTGTGGCCAATGCCGGCACCGGGAATCTTGTTAAAGTTGAGGGTCGCATGGATTCAACTCAGTATCAGCAGATTCTTGAGAATAATGTACAAGAATCAGTGACGAATTTGAAGTTACGCCGGGGATGGATATTTCAGCAAGACAATGATCCAAAACACAGCTCCAAATCTACTCAGGCATTCATGCAGAGGAACAATTACAATGTTCTGGAATGGCCATCCCAGTCCCCAGACCTGAATATCATTGAACATCTGTGGGATAATTTGAAGCGGGCTGTCCATGCTCGGCGACCATCAAACTTAACTGAACTGGAATTGTTTTGTAAAGAGGAATGGTCAAAAATACCTTCATCCAGGATCCAGGAACTGATTAAAAGCTACAGGAAGCGACTAGAGGCTGTTATTTTTACAAAAGGAGGATCTACTAAATATTAATGTCACTTTTCTGTTGAGGTGCCCATACTTTTGCACCGGTGAAATTTTGGTTTAATGCATATTGCACATTTTCTGTTAGTACAATAAACCTCATTTCAATCCTGAAATATTACTGTGTCCATCAGTTATTAGATATATCAAATTGAAATGGCTGTTGCAAACACCCAAATATTTAGAACTAAAAATGATTAAGATTAATAGGGGTGCCCAAACTTTTTCATATGACTGTATATACTTTACAAAAATAAAAAAATGGGACAAAAACGGGCGTGTGGGGGTGTGGCTAATGGATAGCAAAGGAGAGTGATAGAGAATGGAGTTATATTGAAGATCATATAGACATGTGAGAGAATCAATTTTTATTTCCCTTTCTGCGCACAACTTTTGACTTATTTATTTTGAATGCTGAAGGTGGCAGACTTCTGAAGTTGTTGCAGCATTTGGGGAGCCTTTTATAGAGGATTATCAGGGATCTGTATTTAATTTTGGTTTTATTTGTTCAGACTTTTTACAACTTTTTTCTTTTTATGTTGCTCATTCCACTTTTGAGTGGTAAATTACAAAAAAAGTTGCATCCTCGCTGTTGTAGAGGGAGGTGTCGACAGTGGAATACATTAGTATTTCAGGACAAAATTGTTAAAGATGCACAATGTTTGATAATGGTGCAACATTTGATAAGTTTGGCACAAATTCCAGTATTGCCAGCAAAACTGACATATCCATAGGATATCCGGTAGGCCTCTCATGCTTCTCTCTACTGACACCTTTGATATGCCTTTGATAGGGTTAATTGGCAGTTCATGGAAGAAATTCTGTTACACGTAGGACTACGAGCAAACATGATGAGCTGGATACTTTCCTTCTACTCTGACCCCTCAGCACAGGTCTGAGTTAACGGCCTACTATCCCTTCTCTTTCCTATAGCCAACACTACCAGGCAGGGCTGCCTGCTTTCCCACGCATCTCACCCTTATAAAGTGGCGACATATGCCAACAATGTACTGTTCTTTCTTTCTTGCCCACGTCTCCCTCCCAAATCTCTTGTCCGCTTTCCATGAGTACTCGAAATTATCTAACTTCAAGATTAATTTCTTGAAATCGGAGGCTCCTAATGTAACTCTCTCCCACCCTGCAGGTTTCCTCACTGGGACAATCTTTTCCTTTGGGCTGATAGTGCCCTGAAATATTTAGGAGTCTTTCTCTCCCCCCGACCAAAAAGACCTCTTCCATACTAACCTGACCCAAAAGACCTCTTCCATACTAACTTCCCACCCATGCTTGTGTCTATTCGGTTCGGTAGATGCACTATGTTTAAAATGAATATCCTACCATGCCTCCTATACCTTATACAGACCCTGCCCATCCACATTCCATCCTCTTTCTTCTGAGCCCTATCCAATTAGCCTTTATCTGGTCGGATAAATCGGCGAGAGTGAGCGGATCCCGAATATCTCTTTCAGGGTGTTTCGACACTGGTGCTGCCACGGGGTATAACAGGTTGACCACCTCCGTGATGACCCCGGGTGGCAAGTGGGTCTGGATGTTGCCCCCTCCAGTGATCTTCCAGTCCTAGACGCATGGAGCTTGCTACAGCTCCACCACTTTGTCCACTCTCTCCCTCCCCCAGCGGTCTTTAGGTGTGATTATACTCTCTTGGAACTATTCACTTGCTGCCATTTACTAACCCCTGGCTGAGGTAGTCCCCTCCATTCATGCTGAAATGGGAGATGGACCTCAAATTATCTATTACTCAAGCGCAGAGGGAATGTATATTCCATCTCTCTCACGAAGCGCCAGCTTCAAAATCCTATCTCAATGGTATCACATCCCTTCGAAACTGCATGCTCTCCAATATGTTGGAGATGTGGAGTGGAGGAAAGTACCATGCTTCACATCTTTTGGTCCTGGTGCACCCTCTCTCCGTTTTGGGATGGTGTGAAGAGAATTTTTTTCCCAGGTTACAGATACCTCACATTGACTGGGTGCCGCTCTGTTCATTCTCCATCACTGCGAGTCTCCAGTGCGCATTTATAAACATTCTCTACTTTGATTTTTTTTTGTCCTCACGGCCCAAACTTTCATTCCGCAATTTTGGAACTGAGTGGAGCCTCCCTCCTCTCTCCCTCTGGATTGTGAAGGTCAATGACTTTATTCACATGCAGAACCTCACTTCTTTCCTGCATGACACTGTTGAAGTCTTCAACAAAACCTGGTACTATTGTCTGGAGTTCCAACGTACTGGAGAAAACCAGGTGCTTCTTGGGTCTGCACCCCCCCCCCCCTCATGGGACTAGATTGTGTCACTATAATTTTTAGAGGTTCGACTCTCTTACCTGTCCATGTCCACCCCGTGTACCTATGTCTTATGGTTTATGGACATGGATGATCCCTCCCATTATGGTGGTTGGAGTACACAGACTTCTGGGCCCTTACTAGGGCTTCACTTCTTGTTTTTACACCTCACCTCACTTTCTTGTATGGACTCTCCCAGCCTTTTTCTTTTCTCTCTCTCCTCTCTTCTCTTTCTTCTTCTCCTTATCATTCTACTCATGGATCTACCAATTCCACTTCTTTCTTTCACTCCTTTTCGCCTCCTTACTCTCGCCTTACTTTGTCCCTCTTCTGTCAACCCCACCCCTCCTACCCTGCAGCTCATTTCGGGGTAATAGTTCCTGATGTTGTTTAGTTTTGTATTGGTGTGACCTTGTACCATCCTGTACTATTCTTGTCTTGTTCATTTTTGTCTTGTTCATTTTAAAAATTAATAAACTTTGAATTGAAAAAAACCCATCTATGCCACATGTGGTGCCATATTCTCTGTTCTGCGCCTCATTCGCCAATTTTTGCAATTTTGAAGTGTGACACCCTAGTTAGACATATTTATTATAACTCACACTAGAAAACTGTCATGAGTTACATAGGAAATCTATGCCTTTCCTAACTACTGTAGATTTCCATTCAGAGCACAGTGTGAGTTTGAATTAAGATGCCGAAGCCTCTTAATAATTCAGGGGCACCTCATCCCAGTTGGGACATTTATTAAAACTTGCGTAAGTAACACCAGTCTTAATAAAGACCCCCCAATAAGTGCCATCAAACAATGTCAAAATTGGTTGAATGTGCAAAACCTTTGTGCTGGTTTCATACAAGTGTCTTTTTTGGTGTCTTTAACAGTATTTTGTATACCATGAAAAATGCTGTTTAAAACACTGTACCCAATGCTACACATTATTCAATAAGAAATTCTGAACAGCCTTATATACATACACATTTTTGTGTTACATTTTTACCTCTTTAGCTTTTTTTTTTTGTTTACACATGCCAGATTTCCATGTGCTTGCTGATCTGTGTGCAGTCTGCACAAATCAAATACTGATTACCTATTCCTTGAATAGGTTATCAGTATGAAAAATCCTTTTGGGTCCTGAAAAACCCTGTTAAATTTGTGGTTTGCTTCGGATTTGCTTATATGAAACCTCTAATTTACTGATACCTGTGACATTTTTATGTCTTCAGTGTAAATATTCGCTCAGACAATTTTTTCTGCCCTGAGAACGGAATATGATAAATATAAACAAAATAAGCTTTGTGATAAATAGGTTTATGTCATTTCTGACAGAAGTTCTGAGCAAAAAATAGAGAAAATTCTCATTGGAGCCCCAGGAGAGACAGTGAAAGCCTCACAGAAACTCACTGAGCCTTCTCTATACATACATTGATACAGAGAAATCCGTCAGTCATGGGTCAATGGAAGCAAGACAAGCAACAAATCACATAAAATTACACTGTATATCATAGGGCTTAGCTTCCTCCCTTTATATCCCTCATATGATGTTGTTGGATAGGTCAGCATAAAACACCTAATAGGTTCTCTTTTTTAAAGAATTGTTGCAAACATCAGAACATCAATTGCAACATAGTCATCACAGACATAGTTTTTGACATAAATAACGTCTTAAAAAAAGTTAATTAAAAAGCTGTTTTTAATTTGTCATATACAGTGGGGATAAAAAGTATTTAGTCAGCCACCAATTGTGCAAGTTCTCCCACTTAAAAAGATGAGGCCGGCCTGTAATTGACATCATTCCTGTACATGTTGTATTTGTATTTGTATCTGCTTATCTTTGCTGCTGTAACACACTGAATTTCCCCATTGTGGGACTATTAAAGGACTATTATTATTATTATTATTATCATAGATAGACCTCAACTATGAGAGACAAAATGAGAAAACAAATCCAGAAAATAACATTGTCTGATTTTTAAAGAATTTATTTGCAAATTATGGTGGAAAATAAGTATTTGGTCAATAACAAAAGTTCATCTCAATACTTTGTTATATATCCTTTGTTGGCAAAGACAGAGGTCAAACGTTTTCTGTAAGTCCTCACAAGGTTGGCACACACTGTTGCTGGTATGTTGGCCCATTCCTCCATGCAGATCTCCTCTAGAGCAGTGATGTTTTGGGGCTGTCGCTGGGCAACACGGACTTTCAACTCCCTCCAAAGGTTTTCTATGGGGTTGAGATCTGGAGACTGGCTAGGCCACTCCAGGACCTTGAAATGCTTCTTACGAAGCCATTCATTCATTGCCCTGGCATTGTGCTTGGATCGTTGTCATGCTGAAAGACCCAGCCACGTTTCATCTTCAATACCCTTGCTGATGGAAGGAGGTTTGCACTCAAAATCTCACGATACATGGCCCCATTCATTCATTCATGTACACGGATCAGTCGTCCTGGTCCCTTTGCAGAGAAACAGCCCCAAAGCATGACGTTGCCAACCCCATGCTTCACAGTAGGTATGGTGTTCTTTGGATGCAACTCAGCATTCACACTCCTCCAAACACGACGAGTTGTGTTTCTACCAAACAGTTCTACTTTGGTTTCATCTGGCCATATGACATTCTCCCAACACTCTTCTGGAACATCCAAATGCTCTCTAGCAAACTTCACACGGGCCCGGATATGTACTGGCTTAAGCAGGGGGACATGTAGTGTAGTGGCGGCGTAGTGTGTTACTGACGGTAGCCTTTGTTACGTTAGTCCCAGCTTTCTGCAGGTCATTCACTAGGTCCCCCCGTGTGGTTCTGGGATTTTTGCTCACTGTTCTTGTGATCATTTTGACCCCACGGGGTGAGATCTTGCTTTGAGCCCCTGATCGAGGGAGATTATCAGTGGTCTTGTATGTCTTCCATTTTCTAGTTATTGCTCCCACAGTTGATTTCTTCACACCAAGCTGCTTGCCTATTGCAGATTCAGTCTTCCCAGCCTGGTGCAGGTCTACAATTTTGTTTCTGGGGTCCTTCCACAGCTCTTTGGTCTTCATCATAGTGGAGTTTGGAGTGTGACTGACTGAGGTTGTGGACAGATGTCTTTTATACTGATAACAATGTCAAACAGGTGCCATTACTACAGGTAATGAGTGGAGGACAGAGGAGCCTCTTAAAGAAGAAGTGACAGGTCTGTGAGAGCCAGAAATCTTGCTTGTTTGTAGATGACCAGATACTTATTTTCCACCATAATTTGCAAATAAATTCTTTAAAAATCAGACAATGTGATTTTCTGAATTTGTTTTCTCATTTTGTCTCTCATAGTTGAGGTCTAACCTATGATGTCAATTACAGGCCTCTCTCATCTCTTTAAGTGGGAGAACTTGCACAATTGGTGGCTGACTAAATACTTTTTTCCCCACTGTATGTGTGTGTGTGTCAACCTAATTCAGTGTTCCATAAATACACATACTGTATATACAGTATAGCCACTTAAAATGGATGTATTGTAGCATTCATACCCCTCAGAGCCCACCTAGAACTAGCAATATTTTCTTTGTGAATATCTAAAGTAAAGACTGGCTCTCTTCTAGATGTAGATGAAAGGTAAACTGGACATAGGTATGTTTCTGAGTTTTGAGTATCATGAATCCCAGCCTTTTCTGATATAGGCAAACACTGCAGATGAATAACTGGTAAGCTGTTGAGACTGTGCTTTGGAGTGGAGTCCACAATCTCTCCATCAGTCTTGTTCCAGTGCACTCCCCAAAGATGAACTCCATGTACAAAAATTCCTTCATGCGGTGGATCTCTAATCTATAATAAAACATGTTGAAAATCAATCACCCATACAATTCATACTTTATGAATAAAAACATAACAGTCTGAAAATGCTATTGAATTCCAAAATTTGCATTATGTTCCTCCAACTATACATTATACTGGTCCTATTTATCTCTATTTTCTGTAAATGTCATTGACCACTAGGATGTCTGCACTATTTATACAAATTTAACCCCTTCCCATCACAGCCAGTTTTGCCTTTATGACAGTCCCATTTTTCGAGTCACTTTATGTAGTAGTAACTTTATAATGCTTCTACTTATCCAATAAATAGACCCAAATGAGACTGTTTTCTTTTTACGACACATTGAACTTTATGTTGAAGGTAACTTTTTTTTGTTGAACTTTTGCATTTGTTAAAAAAATGAAAACATTTCTGACAATTTTAAATAAAAAAAATAAACAATTTTCAAAATTCCAGTCATTCATACCTACCAAGTTATTTATTAATTAACATTTACCATATGTGCAGGGGCAGATTAAAAGCACCAGGCTGTTCAGAAAGCATGCCCCCCCCCCAAAAAAAAAAATCCCTGTGACAGAATAATGTCCCATAGTGGCCCTCCATTCATTATAATGTCCCATAGTGGCCCCCACACAATATAATATCCCACAGTAGCCCTTCCACACAGTATAATGTGCCATAGTGGGATGACTGAACAGATTCTCATTATGAATTTTGCAAAAATTTTAGGTTCAGACCCATAATAAGCGGAGGCCCAGGGAAGTTGAGTAAACATAAAAAAACTGTGTTACTCACAACCTCTGGGCTCCCCACCCTCTTCATGCCTCTTGCGGCCTTCAGAATGATGTCAGGGACTGCTGAGGCCTAAGAAGTTCTGATGCTATTCTGAAGGCTGGGACAGGCCTAAAAAGGGATTGTTATATGTACTCATCTCCCCTGGACCTCTGCCTGTTATAATAGAAGTTCTGGTTTGGATGTGTTCAGTGCAAACTAACCTGCAGGCGAACCTCGTGAGCATTTGAGAGAAGAATCTGACAAATACTCACCTCCAGTAGACTCCCAAGTAATCAACTGAATTGGCGGAAACCGATACAGTTGATTATGGGATTGAATTATAATGGGGGAAAATGGGAAGTTGCTTGCCATTGGGCCCCCTTGCAGTCTTGGGCCCCTAGCAACCACACATTTCGCCCTTATTATAATCTGCCCCTACATATGTGCACTTTATATTGCCATCATTTTTTTTTAAACCCCTGCAGAGACTTAAAATAGCAAACTCTGCATACTCTCCACATGGATCTAGTGTTGAGTCTCTGTTCGGGTCTCTGGTGTTCCTATCCTCTGGACAACCTGTTTAAGCTAAAATTACCAGTTACTTACATGTTCCCTGTCTCTTTGGGTAATATCTGTTTTAAACTCTACTGAGTCCACATTTCCAGTTCTTTCTGAATATCTGCAAATTGCCTCTTGTTTTAGTACAGACAGTAGGCCTTTTGGATTATGAAATGCTGCAAGCCAATATATTGGCATTTTTTCACGACCCTGTTTATTAAAAGAAAGTAAAGCAACATTATATAAGAAGCTTTCCAGATAGATAAAAGAAAATTACTAGAAACAGAACACTTTTAGCCTTCTGACCTTGATTCATACAACTTAGCTATGAGTGAAGGTGATCCTTGTTATTCTGTAAATTAAGTAGAAATCCTTTCCAAATAATATATTTTTCATCTAGTGCATCTTAAAAAAGGCATTCTTGAGAATTAACTCAGCTATAGCCATAGAGATAAAACAGAACCTGATTGTTACGCTAAGATCTGATGTAGCGAGACGCAGCAACAAAAAAATGCTGCAGAAAAAAACGCAGCGGAAATGCGTTTTTTTGAATTTTTGAGTTTTCCTCTGAAGACTTTCTGCTCCTATTATACCTATATGGGAAACGCCAGTGTTTCCACAGGTATAATAGACATGCTGCGATTTTCAAAAACTTTTTGAAAATGCAGCTTTTTCGCTGTGAATTTTTTCTGCAATATGTGAATGAGATTAGCCAGAATCCCATCCACTTTGCGATTACTGTAAAACACTACATTTTGCAACGTGGGGCCGCAGCCTAAAAGATGATTATTAACAATTATCATTATTCTTATTGGACTTAAAGGGAGTCTGCCAGCAGAAAAAAAAATTATTAAATAAGCCCCAGTACTTTATGGTGCTCAGTTCCATGAACACAGTCCTTAAATTGGTTTGGAGAATATTTGCAAGAGCTTCATGAAAAAAGACATTTTTATTCATATGCGGTGTGCTGTACCGCAGTATTGGTTTAATAATTTTTTTTGCTGACAGATTCACTTTAAGCAGTCACTCAACCAAAAGATCTTTTCTGCTAGTTGTAACTAATTTTCTTTACTTGTGATTGATCAAAACAACTTTTAAACAATTATCATACATGGAAACAGATATACTGTATGTACTCATTTATATAAAACATTTACATTAGAAATGTATTATCTGCATGGAAAATCATTACCATTCTTGCAAATATTTTACGGCCCTTAAACTACAAGTAGATTACAGAAGATTGTCATGTGAACCTTTTAATAGAGAGACTAACACACTATGGAATGCATTCTCACTTTGGCCACCATATAGATTATCCTTTAGACTCTACTGACTTTAATTTTATTTGTTTATGTAAGAGGGATACATCAAGACTGCAACATATCCCACTATAGAGGCATAATGTGGGATACACTGTCTATATAGCCTTCTTTTCCTGTCTACACTACTTTCCAATTTATTAAGCAAATTGTATTTTTCTATGATTTTCCTATATGGTTGATGCATATGACTGTCAGTATAATGTTCAAATCTTCAACTGTTAGAATATAAATCAAAATTTATTGAACGAACCTCCCAATGATAATATTTTTTTTTCACGTACTAAAAAATATAAATCTACTGTTCCAAATTCAAAACAACTTTTTATAGATTGTAAAGAACTGAAAATGGTCATTTGTTTTATTTGCAGCATTAAAAGGTCACATTTACTGAAATCAAAAGCTATTTCAAAATCAAAAACATCTTAACAGGACAAGTTACATGTTAACATAGGACCCTTTCTTTGATATCAGCTTCACAATTCTTGTATCCATTGAACTTGTGAGTTTTTGGATAGTTTCTCCTTGAATTTCTTTGCAGGATTTCTGTTGAAGCCTGCACATGTGTTTCTAAAAACAACATACATTGTTCAAAAACGCATGCAGTTTTCCCGATTTTTTGGAAAAAACACAGTGTGAACACAGCCTGAGTGGACCCTGCATGATGCTGATGATCAAGCATTCACATCTATTGCACATGTTGCTCATCTCCTTCACTCTCCCTATGCATCTACCATGCTGCCAGTCCATCAGTGTCCATAAAACCTTCCCCCACTCATGGAAGAATGCCTTTCCAATGGAGTCAAGGGAGAGGCTTGAGTAGTTAAAAATAAAATAAATACATAAAAATGTGTTTGTCTACTTGTCCTTGCTGCTGCCTCTAACCACACTGTATGTGTGTGAAGCAGGTGCTGGCTTGTCTGGTGATCAGGACCAGCCCCCACCTCCTCCTTCCTGCTCTGGCAGTCAATAAGGTTTAGACAAATGCTGTTTTCATCAGTAATGACATCATGTTAATGGTGGGTGTAGCTAATAAATGAAGTCATGTGTATGATGAATGGCACACGATCGGGACTTAGGGATATACTAGTAGTTTAGTCACTACAAACCTTAAAACAGGTTCCAATATTGAACATTATTTCTCTTTAAAATATTTAATCAAAATCCTTTAGTTTCCTGTTAAAGGGCTTTTACAACATATGTTTTTTCTTTACAGATAGACAAAAAATGTGCTGAAATAAATTTTTGTAATTGAGACCACATAAAAATTTACTACACTTTTGCAGAATTGTGTGAGCAGCACAATCTCTGTTACAATCACTTCCATGCATCTTGTGATACAATTGAATTGTGATACAATTCATGAACAATGGCAATGATGCACTTACAATCACATAAGGAAGTGATTGTAACAGAGATTGTGCTGCTCACACAATTCTGCAAAAGTGTAGTACATTTTTACGTGGTCTCAATTACAAAAATTTATTTCAGCACTTTTTTTGTCTATCTGTAAAGAAAAAAAATATGTTGTAAAACTCATTTAACAGGAAACTAAAGGATTTTGATTAAATATTTTAAAGAGAGATGTACTGTTCAATTTTGGAACCTGTTTTAAGGTTTGTAGTGACTAAACTACTAGTATATCCCTAAGCAACTAGGGTTTAGCATCACAGACCAACCTATATCAATTTCCAGCCGTTCCTCTGTTCTTCAGTTTAATAACATATAATTTTCTAGACATGGAGTCATCTCCAGTGGCTTTGGGTGCATGTATATTATGCTGATAAAGCTGAGGACAGTAAACCTTAAATTGATATAGACCGGTTTGGAAAGTTAAACCCCAGCTGCATAAGGGAATGATGGTGGTTTACTGGTCCTAAACTTATTGAGGTGTTTGCATTAAAATTGTCCTGCTGTGCTTTTACTTACAA
Organism: Leptodactylus fallax; assembly: GCA_947044405.1. Lineage (NCBI taxonomy): Eukaryota > Metazoa > Chordata > Amphibia > Anura > Leptodactylidae > Leptodactylus > Leptodactylus fallax. The sequence goes on from CAMRHE010000424.1 coordinate 182,223, forward strand.
GCTGAAGTATCTTCTCAAAGTGTGTTACTCTCTGTTGTAAATCTTGTATAAAGTATGAGACAGACCAATCAGTTGGATAAGATGAATTCCATGCCATGGTACACCAGTGTGCCGGAGGCTTTTTGTGATACAATTCATGAACAATGACAATGATGTCAGGATTTGGAAGTTGATCTCCTAAAATGTCAGATGATTCTAGGGAATTTTTTATCATCTTAATAAAAGGAGAAAGGGAAAAAAACATTTCACTTAATTGCTGAATATATATGAATATAATCTCTCTCTCTTTATATATATACATAGTAGTATGATGTTGTACCGTATTAGCCATTGAAAGTAGTGGAAGAGTGAAGAAATCAGGCGATACCTTTTAGAGGCTAATATACTCAAATATACTCAGTTAGCCTCTAAAAGGTATCGCCTGATTTCTTCCCTTTTCCACTATATATATACATATACATACATACATATACATACTGATGAAAAAAAGGGTAACAATGTTTTGAACTTTTGACTTTCATGGTCCATATCTCACCATCCTCTACAGCTTGGAATGTGAGACTACCATCATTTTATAGACAATCATCTTGGCTCTCTCATACATAAATTTGATTTGCAACTATTTAGCATATGATTAGTTATGTGTATGGATATATGCTATACAAGTAAGCATATATCTATGGATTCTACATGCCTGCTTCCCACTGTGAAGCATGGAGGAGGAGGTGTGATGGTGTGGGAGTGCTTTGCTGGTGACACTGTTGGGGATTTATTCAAAATTGAAGGAATACTGAACCAGCATGGTTACCACAGCATCTTGCAGCGGCATGCTATTCCATCCGGTTTGCGTTTAGTTGGACCATCATTTATCTTTCAACAGGACAATGACCCCAAACACACCTCCAGACTGTGTAAGGGCTATTTGACCAAGAAGGAGAGTGATGGGGTGCTACGCCAGATGACCTGGCCTCCACAGTCACCAGACCTGAACCCAATCGAGATGGTTTGGGGTGAGCTGGACCGCAGAGTGAAGGCAAAAGTGCCAACAAGTGCTAAGCATCTCTAGGAACTCCTTCAAGACTGTTGGAAGACCATTTCAGGTGACTACCTCTTGAAGCTCATCAAGAGAATGCCAAGAGTGTGCAAAGCAGTAATCAAAGCAAAAGGTGGCTACTTGAAGAACCTAGAATATAAGACATATTTTCAGTTGTTTCACACTTTTTTGTTAAGTATATAATTCCACATGTGTTAATTCATAGTTTTGATGCCTTCAGTATGAATCTACAATTTTTATAGTCATGAAAATACAGAAAACTCTTGGAATAAGAAGGTGTGTCCAAACTTTTGGTCTGTACTGTATATATATATATATGAGTTATTTTTTTTAATAATAAACTGTTTTGAGCCAGAATGCATCAGATTTTCTAGATCTCCATATTTTCTAGATTAGCTACCAATTGTTTGCTAAAGGAATTAAGTGAAGTGTTAGGATGTTAGGATGGTCATTGTGTGATGGTCATAATTTCAGTATCGTGACAGTGGTCAAAGATATTTTCTACCCATTCACATACTTCAGAAAAGTTCACATGGGATAATGAATGTGCGCATGGTATGTGTATTATCTCTACAAATTTTATGTTTAAGAGGTGTGGATTAGCCTTATTAAATTACAATGGGGCTAATATGTATACCGGTCCATTGGCCAACCTGTATTGACATCAACTGTGGATTTCCACTGTAGCATAACTACAAGTCCATAGTGAATTTGCATTATGACATATTGACATATTTGTTAATAAAAGAATAGCACAATCTTAGCAAAGCTAAGCCATTTATCCAACCACCTGCAATAGATAAGAGCTTCCTTCTGTCTTTTAGATTTCACATAAGGAAGTGAAGTAATGAATATCATAGTTCACAATTACTAGTGAATTGTAAGAGAGAGATATAATGGGGCTCTGTGTGAAGCTATATGAGAGAAAGAGGTCCATATTCTGTTTTTAAACAGGTGCCTGTTGCTTTATGTGTATATAGGGTACACATTGTCAAAAAAGTTTTGGGTAACAGAAAGGACTGTCATGAAATGTTTTCAATGTAAACTCTTTATGGGTAAAATCTGATATAAGAAACAAAATGTATTCACATTTTGAAATTAATCCAACTGGATCATTCATATTCCAATTTGGCCTAATATAAGGGGTTAGGTTTAGCTGATATCCCTAAAACCACAGGGTCATTTCTGGGGCCTGCATCACATCATGTACTAAATTCAGTACAACATAGAATTCTAAAGGGGTCCATATCTTAAGCACCTTAGATTTTACAAGGAAGCATACAGTTTTTTTTTAAATCACAGAATCATAGGCTATAGAGGTTGTAGAAGTATACTCCTATGGAATAATTGCTTCCTAGGTAAAAGGTATCTCATGGAGGCACCATGCAATGTTACACAAAGGGCAAGGAACATTAACACTTAAAAGGATATTCCCACCTCAGTATTAATGGATATATCCTTAAGATATGCCATAAATACCTGATAGATGCCTGACTTCTTGAGGACGAGGGGCTCTCATCTCTCCATTCACTTATATGGAACCTATGGAAATCACTGAAGCTGCCTGCTTAGCTATTTACATAACTCTTGTACAATGAATTGAGCAGCCTCTACTATATCAATTGCAGGTACAGACAGAGTTCCGTTTCTTAAGATAGATGCGGGTCCCATAGGTGGGACCTATGTCTATCATGTATTTGTAGCATATCCTATACTGGAAAGTCTATCATGTACTTATGGAATATTCTATACTGAGATCCTAGGGATATACCCACAAATACTGATAAAGCCAATATTGGCACTCACCTGCAGATTGTTTCTAATTTCAGACACCAGAGACATCAGAAGACTAAGTTCCTTCTTCAAAAACAGATTGAATGGTGTGTCACCTCCAAGTTTTTTCATGCTGTCATTGATAAAATCCTTGTAGCAGAAAAAATATCATTAGAAATATATATATATATATATATATATATATATATATATATATATATATATAGCTAATGTGATCTACAAGAAAATATTGTACTCGTTTTGCTAGTATTTTATAAATGTGCTTTATAGTTTTATAATATGCCATGGCAGAGATCTTTAAAAATTGTTGTCAAGTGAATACATTCCACCAATAAGCATGCATCTTGCACTACTGATAAAACTCCTTGAATGTCTAGTGTCTAAAATTGATATATATATTTTTTAAAAGAAGCTGACAATATATAGGGAATATGCAAATAATATATGAAGAAAATAACCCCCATGCAAGGTCAAATATATTTATTATGTAACCACCAATTGTGCAAGTTCTCCCACTTAAAAAGATGAGAGAGGCCTGTAATTAACATCATAGGTAGACCTCAACTATGAGAGACAAAATGAGAAAACAAATCCAGATGAACTTTTGTTATTTTCCACCATAATTTACAAAGAAAACTCTTAAAGAAATCAGACAATATGATTTTCTAGATATGTTTTCTCATTTTGTCTCTCATAGTTGAGGTCTACCTATGATGTCAATTACAGGCCTCTCTCATCTTTTTAAGTGGGAGAACTTGCACAATTGGTGGCTGACTAAATACTTTTTTCCCCACTGTATGTGACATGTAAAACAGAAAACAGCATCATGCTTAATGGTTAAAGGGGTTGTCCAGTTTCAGCAAATAAATGTTATTGTTTGTACAATGATATGAAGTTCTAGAATTTTCCAATATAGTTTCTGTATTAATTCCTTGCGGTTTTCTAGATCTCTGCTTGCTGTCATTTTTTGTTTACTTCCAGTGAATAAAAATCAGTCCATTTGATAGACACACAGGTGCACAGCTCATTACAGGACAGGTGCCTAATTACTATGCTGTAGCAGAAAATATATTGGAAAATTGTATAACTGGAATTGTTAACATTATTGGTAGCTGTGCTGTCCAGAAAAAGCTGATCTGCAGGGGTCCCGGCTGTTGGATCCAAACAGATGTAATTTTGATTGTCTATCCTAAGACTAGACCATCAATATTAGAAAGGTGGATAAACCCTTTAAAAATTGGTTGTTCAGGAAAAAAATAGCATACTCACCTGTCCCTGGCACTCCGTTGTCTGCCGCCAGTGTCCATTCAGTCTCGCACCAGCCACTTCTTACTGTGAGCCCTGCGCCTTATATGACCACTGAGAACAATTAGTGGCCTCAGGGGCCGCTGGTAAGACATTGGTGATATATGGGAGTGATATCATTGGTCCCACTCCAGCGAACCCTGGGGCAATTGATTGCTCTCAGTGGTGACATGAGATGCAGGACTTCCAGCAATGAAGAGCTGGCATGAGACTGAATGGGCTCTGGGAACAATCGGGACAGGTGAGTATGCTTTTTGTTTTTTTCGTAATTACACATCTTCGGCTGCTACAGTGCTTGCTCCAATTCATGGACAACCCCATTAATATCCCACCCTAATGCAGCACACACTTTAATGTCCCCACACAGGAAATTGACCCCCATCACTGCCCCCACACAATATGGGGGGGCCAGTCAAGGGACCACTATATGGGGGCCAGTGAAGGGGTCACTGTATGGGTGGGAGAAATGCAGGGAGCTCTGTATGGTGGGCCAGTGAAGGGGTCACTGTATAGGCCATACAGTGGCCCCTTCACTGGCCCCCCATACAGCAGAATTAGCTAATTACTTATATGTCTGCTCTCTTTTCCCGCTCTGTCTGTCTGATTCCTGCTCAGGTGCACATGACTTTGCAACAGTGCACATGGAGCAGAAAGGGCTGGGAACGGGGAGCAAACAAGTAAGTATTGATACTTACCTCTTATGCCACACAGCTTGAAGCCTGTGGCATCCTGTTTTACTAGTAGCAAAACCGGGTTAGGGCACCACTTCTCCCACTTCTCTAGTTGTTAAAAATACAACCGGATCACAGAAGTGGGGAGAACTGGCTCCATTCACTTACTGATTCCCATTCCTGCCCATGGCTTCCCCTTCACCCTTCAGGGGACCTTGTGCACTGAACATTATGTTTCGACACAATGAAGTAATGTGTGGTGCCGGGGACCCCCTGGAGGCTGAAGAGGAAGTGGAGAAGGCCATGGGCAGGAACGGAGATAGGTAAGTTAATAGCGACCTATTAAAAAGGCAGCAGGGGGCCAGTATGCCTAAAAAGCATGGGACTCTCCAAGGGATTCACTGGTACCCCAGAGGGCCAGTTCAAGCCTGGTGACCACTAAGGGGACATTATACAGTGTGGTAGAACACTAAAGGGGCCCCCCCATACATAACTTTTCTTGGGGCCCCAGAAATGTCAAATCCACTCTTGGCAGTAACATTTATTTGCTGAAACTGTACATTATATATATATATATATATATATATATATGTGTGTGTTTTATTCCTTGTTGGCCATATGATGTAGTCAGATAGGATATGTCGCCACTCCTGGCATGTTTGTTTCAGTAAATAGCTGTATTTCCCATAAATTAGCAATTCTGGAGCATTTTTTTTCTTAAAACTCTGCCACGAATCGGACCTCACACAAGATATATTCAACTTGCTGTATACAAATACTGTGGGGTATCTGCACACCTTAATTACCACACACACACAATCATAAAAAGGGGAACTCATCTTCCTCTTTCCATTCCAATTCACCTATCACAGTAGGCTTAACAGGAGTGAAGTGACCTCTATAATCACATATCCACACAAATAACTGCCTAATACCTTGTGCAGGGACCGCTATGGGACATAATACCGTGTGCGGGGACCACTATAGGACATAATACCGTGTGCAGGGACCACTATGGGACCTAATACCGTGTGTGGGGACCGCTATGGGACCTATGGGACCTAATACCGTGTGCAGGGGCCACTATGTGACATAATATGGTATGTAGGGGCCACTATGTGACATAATACGGTGTGCAGAGGCTGTTATGGGATATAATACCTGGTGCAGAGGCTGTTATGGGATATAATACCTTGTGCAGGGGTCACTATGGGACAGTATTCTGTATAACGGTGTATTTTTTGCATTAATGCTTTTTTTTTGTGCAAAAATGCACCATGTGAACGCAGTTTTACATTGAAGTAAAAGTTCCAGTGGCCTAACACTATATCTGCATCCAGATACATAGTGTGTATTCACCATAAGGATGCCGCCATACAGTGCTCCTGGACACATTTACTACTAATTGGGGGCTGCACATGGACTTTCATTGCTTCTAATCGGAAAGTACAGGAGCGTCCCAGGAAATAGCAGTAAACGCATGTGTCCTAAAGCATCTGGTGGCAGCACTTCTGTGTTATGGTTTGTGGTATATGACTTTAGTTTAGGGGTCGTCAGACTTACAATTATTGACTGGCACTCCGAGTACCTCATCTTTGATTTTTTAATTAAAATCGGCACGCCAAACAAAAAAGGTTGCCTACCCCTGTGCTAGACTGTGGCTCCAAATTATCTCCTCACATTTATGGACTCCCAGCTTGGCCCACTTCCTGTAACCTCCCACCTGTGATGTCATAATTTTTCTTTGTTCAAAATATAGAGCTTTGATTAGCAGTACTCTCAGCTAACCCAGAGTGTCAGTGTCTGCTAAACTGAATTAGCACCCCGGACTTGTTTAGCCTGAGCTGTGGATTACTAATTATAATTACTGTACCCAGAAAACACTCTAGCACAGACAAGTACACAAAGGGCCAATATCCTACTATACCTATGAATGAAAATACTCATAACTATAAGAAAATCCATACAGAACTCCACACATAACTCCTGACACAGTATAACATATACATATTTCATCAAACTCTACATTTTGTTGTTCCTCTGTTATTCCTTCTAGAAATTTATGAATAAATTAACAGCTGGGTATTAACAGGTGGGAGTGTGTCCTTACACATGATGATGCGCTCCAGTCAATGTTGATAATGTCAGAATGGGTAGGGACACCTCTGACAAGGGGAATGGTAACATCCAGTTGTCAATTCATTCATGAATGCCTGGGAGGAATAGCAGGGATGATACAATGCAGAATCCTAAGATAAGGTACTACATAAATATATAGCCTTTGTTACCACACACTGTCTATATTTATTTCATTAGAAAATTACACATTTACCTGACTCCATTCTCTTGGCAGCTTTGACAAAATGGAAGCACAGATGTCATGAACCTCTGAAAGTTTTGGTATATATGTGTCAGCACAGTTGGGCAAAATCTCTGATAGAGTCAATGATTTGGAACAAGGACTTGGAACTGGAACAGGTTTCACACCTTATAGTAAAGGACAAAAAAATGTATTTTGATGGTTATATTATGATGCATTCTGTTAACAGCCCTAAGACTTCATCCTCAGCTTAGACACACGGGGAAAATTTATTAAATTGAACAATAAATACAGAAAATTGGCAGTGATGGGTGTAAATGCAGCTCATTTTGGGTGCACAGCCTCTTTTTGCGTGAAAGATGCACCACATTGTTCCTTCTGCACTTTGAGAGTGGGCGGAGATTAAGGTAGTCCAGGGGGCAGGGACACCTCGGCCCAACAAATCTACTGTAACTCACACCAGAAAGCTGGCTTGATTTATACCTGATATCTACGCCAGTTCCAGAGGCTCTGAATAATTCAGGCACATATGAAGCAAGCTGCGTACAGACCACCAGAACACCAGCCTTAATAAATTTCCCCCATTCTGTGTATGTCAGGGGCAGAAATTATTTTTCTACTGCACAGTGTTTAAATGTAACAGGTCAATTATATCATATACCACAGTATATGGCGTAAGAAATACAGTAAGACAGTAAAACAACACCACCATCAATATGACATGAACAGGTATCAATAGAGATGCATATATGATATACAATATATGTATTCCATGTCCAAAAAGAAAAACTGTAGAGTTGTCACCCAAAGTTTTGTCCTGGAAACTACACTAAATTTGATCTAGACTGCCTCCCACAAAATATGACCTTAACCATTTGCAGTCATAATTGTGGAACAGAACAGTTTGTATTTGTTGTTATTCTTTCATGTGGACAGAGGAGTGACAGATGCATTACATAAAAATAATAAATTTACTGTATCTTAAACATTCTACTTTAAAATTTAAACGGAATCTGTCAGGCCTATTTGGGACACTACACAACTAAGTCTGTGCCCACACAAAAAAAACAAAACAAAAAAAAAAAAAAACCACAACAAAAAGAAACATTATAATTACATAGAGCTTGTACTTTTGATGGCGCTGCAGCTTTTATAGCATAGCACAAATGCAAAAATAAAACTTTACATTTAATATTATAAATAGATAAAAAATACCTCTAACCTTGGCAAAATCAAAGCACCAAAAATCACCACTATAAGGTAAAAATGGATGGATCTTACCAACACTGCAGGATACAGGGAAATCACCCAAAGGAGATGGCTTTTGCAGGGCAGGATAAATGGTCCCTATCCAAACCCTTACACACTCTCCCTAGTTCCATGTATTGACTCCCGCACTAACAAGGGCAGTACCAAACTGTACCTTTAACTGTCCCTATTAGTCTCTACGCATTTCATGGCACGTCCTGCGCCACTCCTCAGGAGACCTTAGCTATCACACTATCCAAAAAAGTGCTTCACGGGGTACAAAAATAATAAACCAGAGAACCCACAGTGGTGGGACTATTCCTCACTAGTCTAAGCATAAAATGGCAGTGGCCAGCAAATGTGCATCATAGGGTAATTTAAATACATGCCGCCTCCCTAATCAGGTCCAAATCACTAAAGCTGCTTGAACCAACGCTGTCAGAGGGGAGACATGTATAAACAATCCCACGTGCGCCTGTGGGCGCCTTCTAGTGACGGTAACGGCGTCACTTCCGGTTAAATGTCAACTAGCGTACAGACAAAGCGGCAGATGTCGATTAGCATGAATAACCGCCAATTTGACTGTACCTAAGCTTACAAAGTGATCATCTATGTGGGGGAGATAATACCAATAAATTACCATAGCTCCTCAGATAAACCACGTCTAGTAATATGATAATATGATGTAGGAACAAAACCCATTATCCACTTGCGATGATCACATTACAGTAGAAAAACAATTCCTTGGCTCATTGATATTAAACGGCTAGCTCAAAATCAAATGTCTACAGACCTAATAACACTAACTTTTTCCCCTTTTGAGTTGAGGAAAGAGACCCAATGTTCAGAAGCACCATACAGGTCAAATTACATAAACCAAAAGGGACCCAATATTAAGAAGCACACTACAAGTCAAATTATATAAACCAAAAGAGACCCAATATTAAGAAGCACCCTACAAGTCAAACTACATAAACCAGCTATATAAACCAGAAATCCAAAGAATACACAAGATATATAATGAATAAATGGAGTAGGTCAGACAATATATCTATTTTTTGCATTGGCTACATCAGTTGGCTTAAATAAAGCAACAAAAATTTAGTCGTTCATTAAGACCATGTGGGGTCTCAGTTGCCAGTCTAAAAATCCATTTCGCTCCACGCTCTAGGGTGGCCTTTTGCCAATCCCCCATCTCGGATGTGGTTTAACCAGATCTATACCCATAAACCTAATGCAATTAATATTTCCACAATGGAGTCCATTAATGTGCCTTGCCACAGGGGTATCATTACGAATATCCCCCAAGTGCTCACTAATCCTCCTTCTAAACGCCCTATTGGTTTTCCCAACATACTCCATTTTAACTGAAACCAGAGACTGCACAGGTGCTGGGAGTACTAGAGATGAGTCCGGTAAGACTCACTAGACTGATCTCTAGGTAAGTACATTTTTTTCTTTTATATTTTTATGCAGGCACATACAACATTACAGTAGGTGTATTTGGGACAATAAGCCACCGATTCTTAAAGAGGTTGTGCGGACAAAATAAATATTTTTAAAAAAGCCCGGAGAAGGTGAAAAAAAAAAAATCATACTCACCAGTCCCCGGTGCTCTGGTGTCCTCCCAGCGCAGATTCCCTTTAAAACTAATACCTAAATGTTTAATTCTATATAATATAACACTGTAAGCATGTACCTTTTTGAAATGTCTGAAAAAATGTTTCACCATGTCTCCAGAGACCTTGTTTAATTCTATAAAGTTGGCTGAGCTTTGAGATAACATAAACTTGTTCACCAAATTGAACCTGAATAAGAAAGTGCAATATATAGGTATAAATGTAGGTATGCTTATTGCTAAATTAGGAGCTGATTATAGAATAGAAAATAAAATAAGTTATTGTACACTGTATAATTATATTACCATTGGAGAGGGGTGCATATGAAAAGCTTCTGGAGCGTCTAATGAATATTGGGGAATGGATTCTAGTGCTTGTATCAGTGAAGCAGGGTTTGCATCCAGATTAAAGAAAGGTGATGGAATTCTGATTTTCACTGCAAAATAACATAACAAAAAAGGAACAAAAAGCAGCTTTATCAGGCATGAATGTAAGTTTCATTTTTGAATAGTGTACTATATGGATATACATAGACATTTTACCAACTCATACTAGTTGCTAATGCTGAATAAAGCATTGATTATTACTTGTATATTGTAACATATTCTACATTGTCAATTACATTTTACTAGAAAGAAGTTGAAGACAAATTGATAAACTTAATAATAAAACCAGAAATTCTGTGCCTGTAGAGTAGAAGATTCATGTTTTATAATCACTCGATTTTCATTCTGTTTCGCTTGATTCAATTATCTTATAAAACTTACAGTTACTCTATGTAAAACTAGTAACAATGTTTGCCTATAGAAACCGTATCAGTTGTGCTTGGAGTGTCCCTTTGAATAAATAGTTGAAATAGGAAATGCCATACATTTAGTGAGTTCACTGTCTTTCTTCGTAGAATTCAGGTTGATCCAGTAATCAATCATTGATTTCAAAACTGTCATGTCAAATTCATCTGAAACATTGCATCCATAAATTATCTGCAAGAAAGACCATGCATTTGACAATGACTCTTTTCTGTACACAATACAATGTAACCAACAGAAGAGCAATGTTTACTCTTGTAGCTGCCTTCACAATTTTAAGAGAGTAATTTTATATTGCACATACTCATCCTTCTGATATCTCAGTATTTTCTATTATATTGAAAATGAGATCCATTTACAACCAAATAACACATATATAAAACAAGTGCAATTTAAGATATTCTTATATGCTCTTTTCTGGCAATTATTATTCTGGAACTTATGTTTAATCAATGATTATTGGAAATTTTTCAAATATAACATATACAAAACTTGTAACAAAAACAATACAAAAATGGCAGGCCAATGAGCCTATGAAAGCACGTAGAGAATAGTGGTGACAAACTGCACATGTGAACAAGCACCACGGCACAGATACAAGAGGGAAACTGGCCACAGTGTCACCTCGTAATACAGAACACGGAATGTCACTGTAGAACAGAATGTAAAGTCAAATGTCCATGTTGAGGCCCTGGCAAATGACGCACACAACCACAAAGATAGGAATATAGCTAGCACCAAAGGCCTCACCAAGCAAGCCAGGGAAGGTAAAATTAAAAGGCATGACAACAGACAAACAAAAAAAGAGAAAACGGAACCAGATCAGTAAAGCTCAAGGGAAGAGGTTGGAGAATACTGCAGACTCTTAGAACAACACCTACGGCTGCCAAAGGGTGTCAAACTTGAAGAAATAAACAGAGTCCTCCGCAACCAGGGTCTCCATTCTTCGTATGTGAAGAAACTCCTGGAGCCACTCCATTAATGAAGGAGCAACTGTTCTACACCATTGCCTAGGAATGACTGCCCTGGCAGCCATAAGGAAGTGATGCAAGAGGTCTCCCTTCACCTTAGAGATTTTACCCGGGATAACGGAGAGGAGAGTGAGCTGGAGAGAAGGCAACAGAGGCAAACACAGAGGTCCAGAAGGGTCGTAACTCCCACCAGATATGAAAGATGCAACCCCTCTTGGAACCACAGCACCAGCAGCGATCAGAGACACTAGGGTAAAACTTGTGAAGGAGGTCTGGACAGCGATACCAACGGATGGATTCTGGATTTTAACCCACAATCTTTGTGGCTATTACCTTGAACAGTACAATGCTACAATACCCAGAACAACTGCTAGGAAAACTACATAGTAATGCTACGGCGTTTTATGTAGTAGTACTATGGAGTGGATTGAGCGGAGAGGAGAAGTATAATAGCTTCCTATATACTGCCAATTTCTTTTGTAGCCACTCTGCTACATCTGTCGACAAGCAAAACAATGAAACTAATTGTGAATTATAAGGTCATGCACACACACTACATTATATAGCAAATCTGGCTCTTTACTGTAGATTCCTGCTGCAGATTATCTTCAAAGTGTGCTTATTGCAAATCTGAACGATGTGAACATACCCTTTGACATAATATGACTAAGAATTACTCCAAGTAAGGCAAAGTATTTAGAAAATCATTCAATTTGTTATCTGGATTATGTCTGTATATAAACAAAAACTATGCTTAAGAATGGAACATATGCTTTACATTTATTTTTATCTATCCAGGACAATCACAATTTCTGAAACCAATCAAATAAAATAAAATTGACATACTTCTGATAGTAGATATCTCATAGCAGTCCACGATGGAAGCTTTCCTGCATTCTCCATGACATCTTTAAATTCATCCTTTAGGACCTCAATGCTTTCCTAAAATATTACAAAATATTAATTGTTACAATAACTTCAAACATATATATGTGTAAAAGAATTTGTGGTGGCTACATAACATATTTAAATATGCGAAGAATATTTCTGCATAATCTTCAGCTGAACAGAAACAATGCAGCTGCAAGAGAGTGTCAGCAGCACCCTCCATAGATAAGAAAGAGATGAAATATCTCTACCTTCCTGATTGCTGAATATATACTGTTCAATGAGCACCATGTATAAAGGTAAGGAACTGGCAATGTCACCGACTGATCACAATCCAGCGATCAAGTGATCGCTGTCTGCCAGGAACCATGTACCTATACATTTTCTACATTAAATCGACCATAACAGAAAGGGGGACACATTATTTTAGTGGTACTTTCTGCTACCAAAAAAAAAAAAAAAAAGGCATACTAAAATAACTTGCCTTTACTATTTAACAGACTGTACATATCGAGAAAGTCTGACGTTTATTTATATGAATTACTAGCCAGAGGTGTAACTTGAACCACCTGAGCCTCAGGGCAAAATATATAACTGGGTTCCCACTTACCGTGTTCTATCTATATTTATGTTGTCTTCCTATGTTATAGAGAGACCTTTGGGCCCCCTGAGGCTCCCTGACTGGTTGTGATTGCATATCCTATAGCTAGGCCCCTGTTACTAGCAATTCAATGCTGGAGTCAGAGCTGGTAAGCTCAGTAATATTCATGAAAAATGTCCTAATGTTTTGCTGCTGTAAAGTATGTGTAACTCCATTATATAGTTGACTGTGCTGCTGCTTCTGACATAGATCCAACAGTGGATAGCTCTGATCCTGTTTTGTCTGTTTTCTGCTTTCTTCCTCTCATGGCAGCACAGTAACAGAGATGCAACACTTAAGGAGGAGGTTATACACCGCAGAGCAGAGTGTAGAGAGGGAGAGGGAGGAGTAGAGAATAGAGAGCAGAAAGGGAAGAAAACTACTAACATATATATCAATTATTTTTCTCGCCTCCATGGTGTCCAAAGCTTTTATTAGTCAGCCTCACATTGCTTCCATTTGCCTGATTATAATGACTGTCAGCTTTGCTTGTATATGCCACTTATCAGCCTGTGTGGGAAGAGGGAAGCCAGATTCATAGACTCACTTTGTGAGTCTGGCCTGAATTAAAATAATTATTGCTATGCTCAGTGAACCCTACTCTATCCAATGCAGCCATCAAACATGACAAGTCCACATTAAAGGAGTTATCCATTGCTTAAAAGATATAGTAGTGTATATGCAGCATTTTGCTAAAAATGCACAAATGGTCTCATTAGTTCTGTTCCATAAAGTGTGAAAAAAATGCAAAAATGCAAAGCCTGGAGGTATCTTAATTTTAAATATTTTTGAAACTGTCAACACCCTATTATCGAATCAAGAACTGGTGCAAAGCTCGGATATTATTACTGTTTTATGTTTCTTAATATTGCTAATCTAAATGTGTGTATTTCATTGATACATACCATTAATTCTGTACATCCAAATCGCATTGTATCTGGATAGTTCCAGCCTACTGAGGCACCATACGATGTTCTGAAGCGCATAGCACAGTGCAAGAAGCAAAGATTATGTAGAAGAGCTGGCCATTCCGTGCGGGAACTTGCAGCTAGTGTTTCACGGTTAACAAATTTCCAAGAATGAATAATCCCACGTCTTAGATTCTGTAACCCAAAAACAGAAAAACTATATAATCTAGATCAGTTCAAATGTTAGGAAATTTTATTTGTACAGCCTGTGAGTCCTCTGGTTTGTGCTGAAAAGCCTGTCTTATAACATAGGCACTTTTGCATATACAGGTGTATCTCAATAAATTCTTAATTAATTACTTCAGTAATTAAAACAGTGACCTCCTACATTTTCTAGATTCCTTACACACAGAGTGTTCTATTTCAAGTGTTTTATTTCTGTAAATGTTGATTATGGATTACAGCTAATGAAAATCCAAATCTAAGAATATTAGAATATTCTGAAAAAGTTCAGTATTGTAAATTCAGTGTGTAACCTGACAAGGTTTCCTAAGCCTTTAAATGGTCCCTCATTCTGGTTCAGTAGGACACACAATCATGGAAGACGCTGATTATGGATTGTATTACTGAATTACTGAAATGAATGAACGTTTCAAAGATATTCTAATTTATTGAGATGCACCTGTAGTAGAGTACTCCCTAGATAAGGCCAGGCTCTTCTGCATCTTCATGTCTGCTACCCACAAGATTGGTGTGGAACGTATAATCAAGCTAAGGTGCATATTATAAAGTTACATATTTGCCTATGGGGTAGCCTTTTATTACAATAATAAACCATTGTAGTAATAGTGAATACACAAAAATGTTTTAACCTACAAGTTAAATGTGCTTTAGACTAAGGCCCCATGATGCGGAAAAGCTGCTTTATTTTGTTGCAGATTTTGCTGTGATTTTTTTGAGCCAAAGTCAGGAGTGGATTTAACAGAAGGGAAACATCTAAGTGCTTCATTTATGTTTTTCTATTTCTTTTCAAGCTACTCCTAACTTTGGCTTAAAAAAAACTCAGCAAAATCTACAACAAAAAAAGCGGGGTTTCCACAACATGGGGCCTTAGCCTTAGAGAGTCCTTTTACATTGCATCATTTAGTATGTTCCTTTCTACATACTGACAAATAATTGGTCTCTTATGTGATCTCATATACTTTGTTGCATTATGGACACCAGGAATCTACACCTTTAGGAGATTCCTCTGTCCCCAAGGATAGCTGCAATAGGTAATGAGGTACTCTGCTTTAACTGTGCATGACATTGAAAAAAAAAGTCATACGAATGTTGCCTATACAGTATATTCATATTCATAATTAGTAATTCCCAATACACTTGTGTTATGTACTTTGCATCTCTTCCATAGTCATTCAAAGTAGAGAGTAGAAGAGCTGTGTTGTAATCACCTTAACAAAATTGCCACAGCTAATAAAAGGGAGATTTCCTTATCAGAGATACAAATAGAATTTCACCTTTTTGTCATATATAAATATATCTATGTTATAAACCGTGAAGTTAAATCCAGGTATGTATTGCATGACTGATATATCAGGTACATTGTTTATATTTCTTTACCATTGGAGTGTCCACCACAGTTTTTACAGTGCAATGAAGCAATGGTGATGGTAGATCTTCTCTGGCTTGAACAGAAAGCCACAGTCGAAAATTTTTGTCTGGGTTCTTCTTAGACTTTAGAATTTCTCCTAGTGACATCATTAATTTGTTGGCATTGTGGATGTTCTCTATTAGCATCCAAATACCCTGTATGATAGAGAATTTAATCATTAGTATATTTAACACAATTTTAAAATAGTACACTCTTTTACTTGACTCTCCACTGGATGGTCTATCAAGTTAACAATATAGAAGTGTTCTAGTAGAAGTTACAATTCATGTTTGATATCATAATGTGTGCAATTCTACAATAAACATAAAAGGAAAGACTGGACATATGTTTTGGGAGGAGTAGAAAAAGTAGTAGTTTTCTGGCTTAAATTAGCACTCCAGTAAAAAAAAATTGGTCAAACACACAATGCAAGTCAATTGCCGCCTCTATCTTAATCTTATAGGCCTGCATTGATACTTTGACTTTTTCATACAGGAAACACTATGTGCATCAAAGAAACAGAGATGAGGTCAGTGCTTTGGAGGATATAACGTCACAATAAGGCTGCGGTCACACTAGCGTTGGGTTACCGTTCGGGGACTCTGTCCCCTATTCCACAAGCCGGACTTTTCTCTCTGCCGATTTCGGGGCGGAAACCAGGCAGAAACCCAGCGGACCCCATTATAGTCTATTTTTAAGCGAATAGGGTTTATGTTTTTTTTGGTTCCCCAAGCAACCCGGTAGAACGGAAACCCGAACGCTAGTGTGAACCTAGCGTTAAGCTGTCAGTAAATTATTCAGCAACATTACACTAGATGTGAACTTATTTCCAAATACGAAGGGGCAAAGAAATGCATGGAATGCTTTTTTAAATATATTGACATACATGTATTTAAGTCAAATACCATATTATGAAGACCCTGCACCACTTTTCAATACAAACAAATATGACCTGTCTAACCATACACCATAACATAGTGATAACAAGAAAAACAAGAAGACTTCTAAGACGACTTACATAAATGATTAATACATACCTCAGACATTGCTTGAATCAAGACATCCTTTGTTTTGTCTTCAGGGACACTAATGGGCAAAACAGTAATTTTTTTGTTCTTTGTTTCTGCAAAGTCCTCGAGTAGGATGCGTGGCAGCTTACAATCTGCACCATAAATTAGTAACCCTGGCTTACATGGTGACATCCATGACAGAGTTGCCTGAAGATCAGTGAATACATCTAATGCATACCTGTAAGTATTTCAGAGTAGTTAAGAACACTTTGCATACAGATGTAGCAAAATTTAAAATCACACTTACTCTGACGAATCACATCCACATGTTGCAGAAAAATACCTGCAGTAAAATGCTGTGATTTGCAAAACGGATGTGTATTTGGAAATCGCAGCATGTCAATTATACCTATGGAAATGCTGGTGGTTTCTGTATAGATATAATTGAAGCAGAAAGTACAAAGAGGAAAACTCTACAGAATTTCTGTGAAAAGCGCTGCGGGAAAAAACACAATGCGTTTCCACAGCGTTTTTTCCCTCAGCACTTTTTTGCTGCAGTCCACTACCTGGGGTCTTAGCCTAAAGGGGCTTTCAGGAAATTTCATTTGATGACCATATCCTATCTGTTTCACAGGCCCTGCGACCTCTTTTTAATCGATCACATGGCCTGATCACAGCTCAAGTCCATTCAAATGAATGAGAGGAGCTGCAATATCAAGCCCAGCTGCAACACAAATATACGGCGTTGTGCTTGGTTACTACTTAAGAGGCTGCATCACTGACGAGAGCACTGCAGCCTCTTCATACAGCTGATCGGACAGAAGTCTGGGTCTCAGACCCATTACAATAAATGTAATAACATCTGAAAAACTCCTTTAGCCGGGCCCCACATTGCAAAAACACCACGATTTGGCTTGACTTTCTGTGAAAAGAGCTGTGGAAAAAAAAATGCTGTGTGTTTTCACCATAGTCTTTTCCACAGCGCTTTTAGGCTCGCTCCTAAGGCTAAGGGCCCATGTAGCGTAGAGCAGCAAAAAAAAACGCTGCAGAAAAAACATGGCTGAAATGCATTGTGTTTTCTTTCCACAGTGTTTTTTACTGCGATTTTGCAGTTCTCCTCTGCAAACTTTCTGCCCCTATTATACCTATACGCCAGCATTTCCACAGGTATAACTGACATGCTGTGATTGTCAAAAAGTTTTTTTTCCAATGGGATTAGCTAGAATCCAATCCACTTTGCAGGTACTGTAAAACACAGCGTTTTTGGCCATTGCATTTCCGCCACCAAAACGCTGTGTTTTCTCAACGTGGGGCCCCAGCCTTAGCCTGAGACCCCTATGTTGCGGAAATGCAGCTTTTTTTTGATCTGCAACAAAAAAAAAACTGCGTTTCCAGAATGTGGGACCTCAGCCTCAAAGAGGTTTTCCATGACTATGATACTGTAGACCAATTTTTAGTACCATGGCCCTTCAAAGAGTTGATCATCCAGATTCCATTTGATGGACCACCAATCATCAGATGACTAAGGATATGTCATCAATATCAGAGTCGCGGCAAATAATAATTTTAACAATAACTATTAAAATCGTAGAAATTTAGGTTTGTAGGTATAAGGTTTAAAGTACCACTTTGGCCAAATTTAGAAGCACAGACTTTTTTTCCAGTGGAAGTTCTAGGAAGACAATTACAAACATTACATAGAACCTGGTCACATTAGTAGGTTGTAATAAGACCCTGTGTGGTCAGAGTGGTAGGAAGCATATAAATTAAATTTAAGAACTGTGTTGGGCCATTGAATTGAATTCTAAACCTAAACTAAAGCTACACTTTTTGAGTTTTATTCCGCATAGTTTTTCATTGCGTTTCTGCCTATGGGACATATTATACCTATAACACCAGCATTTCCGCAGGTATAATTGCCATGCTGAGATTTTCAAAAATGCAGGCGTTTTTGAAAACGCAGCTTTTCCACATCGGATTTTTTTCTGCAATGTATGGATGGGATTAGGCCTAGTTCACATCTGCGTTCGGGTTTCCGTTCGGGGAGTCTGCTTGGGGACACCCCGAACGGAAACCTATACGCATAAAAAAGTGGTTTACCTGGGAAACCCGTGGACCCCATAGACTATAATGGGGTCCATGTGGTTTCCGCTCGGTTTCCACACAAAACATGCAGAGAGGAAAGTGCGGAGAGGAAAGTGCGGAGAGGAAAGTGCGGAGAGGAAACCCGAAAGCAGATGTGAACCGGGCCTTAGCCAGAATCCCATTCATTTTGCAGGTACTGCAAAACACTGTGTTTTTTAATGCAGCAGTTTCCGCAGTGGAAAAACGCTGCACTTAAAACACAGCATTTTACAGTCACAGCAAGTGGATGGGATTGGCTTGATGGGATTACCACTTTATGGAAAAATATACGTAGCAGACACACTGCCATTTCCAAAACCGTCACGGTTTTGGAAATCGCAGCATGTCAATTATACCTACTGAAATGCCAGCAGTTTCCCTATAGGTATAATTGAAGCAGAAAGTCCGATGAGGAAACCTCTACGTGGGGCCTTACCCTAAAGGAGTTTAATTTGGTGATAGAAATGTTAAAATAAAGGATATGTTTTGCAGAAATATCTACAAATTTCCTTATCATTTGCATGAGTCTCACAGAAATCCACGCACATGTTGTAGATATAATCCATTTCACACATATTGAACTGATTTTCAGAAATTTCTGCAATAAATTAGTGAACCTCATTTCTGTGAAGTAATAGGTAACCTACAGGTTTGAACTGAAAATATATCATTTGATTTTCACATTAAATGTCAGATTACCCTTCAGGATCTCACAGATTACATACATTTTCCCCAGTGCAGCACTGATATAGTTAGAGGCTGATGGTAGTATTCTGTCTATCCTCACTGCTCGCAAAACCATGAATTTTTGAAGTGAACTTAGTGCTTCAATTCCTTCAGGCCATTTAACCTACAATAGCATATAAAACATTAGTGACTTCAAAATGTATGGATTAAAAAGGTATAGTACCTAAATATATCATTACAATTAGTTAAAGAAAACTAACATCTTAAAGTGTAGGATGGAGGGAAGAGTTTGGTGACCATTTTTGTAATATACTTTTGTTTACCTATCTAACTTCCTTTTTATTATAAAACAGTCCGTAACATTCTCCCTAACAATCCTCTAACTGAGCTGTTACTAGGAAAAGTCCATACACATTTGTATTGTAAAAACGCAGAGACAAAGCATTTACCAAAGCGGGCTGGTCACTTCAAATGGCTGTATCTTCTGTTTTATATCACCTAGAAAAATTTTCAGCTTTCATATGCTGCCATGTTTGAAGTACTAGTTATAACAGAACCTGAGATATTGCTAGTTAAAAACACAGTTGGGAATTTGAACTTAATATGGAGCAGTTCATGCTGCATATACAATCACATTCCCAACTGTGTTTTTAACTAGTAATCTCTCTAATTCTTTTACAGCTAGTTCATTCTGAACAACATGAAACATGAAAGAAGAATCTCAGCTTTCTTGTGATACCAGAACCTTTTTTTTAGGTGGTATAAAACCAAACATACAGCTATTTGAAGTGACTGCCCCTTCCTCGTAAATGCTTCAGCTCTACATACTGCATTGAGTATGGGTGTACAGACAGAGTCTCCCAGGCAATGCTTAGTTAGAGCAAAATATCAAACAAATAAAATAAAATGGAAGTTACAATTTAAAGTGGTTATCCAGCTTCCAAAAACTATCTGCAAATACTCACTGTTCCCTTGTGCACCCTTTGCTTGACTTTATTTTACTTGCTGCTCCTTATATCAGTGTTATTTACATGCAGTGAATCAAACTACATTTCCCATGATTCCTCTCCCTGCTCCCTTCTCCACCCTCCCCTGCAATGAAATCACAAGTAATAAATCACTCCCACATCCGAGGTCACATGCTGCTGTCATGCTTCATTTGCAAGCTCAACCCTCCCCTCATGAGCAGCAAACACAGAGGGAACAGTAAGTGAATGTATTTGCAGATACTTTTTGGAAGCTGGATAACCCTTTTAAGTATCAAATATCACAGTAAATCAACACAATCAATTTTACATTGATGAGCAATGCCACATCAGGACCAGCATTGAGGGGGAAACGGAATTGCTCAGAGCCTCTGTCTGCTAAGGGGTCCCAGAGGATGTAGAGCATCAGACGTTTAGCTGATAACAGTAGTACTGTTATTGGTCACATGATGTTTTATCTTCTCCCCTTAGAGGGTAGGGCTATTTAAACCAGAACTATGCTCACAGTAACTAGGTACAGTTGATTTGAAAAAGAGGTCCAAACCTCAAAACGTGTTGTCTTTGTAAATTTTTTAACCTTTTACAGTATTTTTGATGCTACGGTATATTGTCATTGGTTGGTTTAAGCCTCCATTTTTACCTCAAAACCACCCCAGACCTCAATAGGGGCTCAGAGTGAAAAGCGCTATCTTCTGTCTCTACTACCCTTCCTCACAAATTTTGTTGTGAAAGTTTTTTCTACTATTTGTTCAACTTGGAATCCGACGAATCCCCAAGAAGAGGCCAGACGAAGCACCCTTCACCTTCCAGCTTGACATACTTTGTGAAACACAACCCCACAAGGTGAACCCCAAACCACCTGGGAAAGAAAGGTTCTTTGGGCTATGTTGTAAACCTAACTGGTTCCACACAGGAAGCACTTTTTCTGTTTATTTCTTCCTCATAAAGCAGAATACACAGGAGGGAATTTATAAAGTTCTGCACTCAAGAATTCTGGTGGAAACAAAAATTTTGAAACATTTAGCATTTCTAGGCTAAGGCCCCACATTGTGGAAAAGCTGCTTTTTAGTTGCAGATTTTGCTGTGTTTTTTGAGCTAAACCCAGGTGTGGCCACACCTGCATTTGGGGCCTTAGTCTTACACAACTCACTCCTTTTTTGACAAAGTGAGTAGAAAATTGGGTGTGGTTAGCCTGTTTGTTGTCTGTACACTACATCCATCACCTGAGCCTTTTTCAAAACTTGCAAAAATTGTCGCAATCTCACTCCAGGGAGAGGTAACACTAAAACGCGGAATGTTAAGCTGCACTAGTTAACCCATAATTCACTGCACAATGTGGAATATAGTGAGTGGTGAAGAAAGTGGAGTAACAGCTCAAGACAGACGTGTTAAGACTTATAGATGCAGCAAATTTATTAAACATTATGAATTTGAAACATTTTGCACAAATACGCCAATGAAGAATTTGTTTTTAAAAATCTCCCTCATGATAAATCTCCTTCAGTTTTGGTTGTCTTTCTTTGGACCACCTTTGGCAGGTACTAACCATGATTTTTTTAACACATTAATTATAGTAAAACATAATTAAAAACAGATTATCCCTACAGCAAATAACAATTTTATCAAAATACTCATTACTAACACTCTGTTATCAGTATTTAAGTTCTTTATGGGCAGTTTAAACTTGTAACATTGTGAAAAAAGATTTACCTTTGAAGGATTTTCTGGTTTTTCACTTTCACAAAACATTTTCCATGTTAGGTCTTTACTGTCTTTGTACATTCGATCAAATAGGTCTCCAAACCAGTCAAAGTATATGGCGAGGATCTTTAATAAGAAGAAAATAACTTCCAATAATAGTTGTATTAAGCTAGCATTATAACACATATGATATCAATGACTTGATTCCAAGTTTCTGTGTTTTTTTAATTATAGGGGGTTTCTACCAAATAAAGTTAGATTCTATAAAGGATTGGTGTTTCATTGATGGGGATTTGACTGCTTGTACCTCCAGTAATCAGGAGAATGAGGGTCACATGTTTGCCTAAGTGCCCCATTTGAATAGAGTGCTAGCCTGCATCTTCAGCCACAGCTCAATTAATGTTTATGGCACTTCCAGGACAACTGAGCGTGTATGCCACCACTCCATGCCAAATACCACCACACTTGGGGCCCCTCTACTCGTAATTACTGATTGTTTCAATCCATCTCTCTGCATATGTGGATAACTGCAGCACCACCTCCAACAAGACAACACTATCCCCTCCAGATTTGCCAACTATCTGCACTTCACATGTGCTTTTTTTGTTGCAGATTTTGCTGTGTTTATTTAAGAAAAAAAGCTAGGAGTGGATTGAGCAGAAGGTAGAAGTTTAACATCTTCCTATATATTACCCATTACGTTTGTAGCCATTCTTGGCTTTGGCACAAACAAACGAAGCTACAACAAAAAAAAGCTGCGTTTCCGCAACATGGGGCCTCAGCCTAATACAAAACATAAGATCATTTACCTGCACATTTTTAAACTGCTCTTCACTCATCCAGTCAAAAGGATTTTTTGACTGCTGGCGTGACTCAAACATCTTACTATTCATCCTCTGTTGCACTGTGACACAAAGCTCTGGTGAAATGATGAATTCTCTCTCACCTGGTCTTATTTGTTGTAGTGAGTCTTCCACCTAGTGTAATCATATACAATATGATACCAGACAATTTATCATTTGCACAAAAAATGTATGTATTTATTTTTTTCAAGTTTACCTCAAATGCTACAAATAAAGCATAAACCATTCTATCCTTTTCCAGCAAGGATCTTGATATGTATAAGAATATGTTACTTGTCACACAGGACACAATTCCTTTAAGTGAATACCTAAAACAGCAAGACAGAACAAAATTAGTATTTCACAACAGTAACATACAGTGGCTTACAAAAGTATTCATACTCCTTGAACATTTTCACATTTTGTCACCTTACAACCACATACTTAAATGTATTTTATTGAGATTTTAAGTGATAGACCAACACAAAGTAGCACATAATTGTGAAGTGGAACGAAAATGATACACGGTTTTCAAAATTTTAATCAAATAAAAATCTGACAAGTGTGACATGCAAAAGTATTCAGCCCCCTGTATTCTGATACTCCTAAATAAAATCCAGTGCAATCAATTGCCTTCAGAAGTTACTTCATTAGTTAATAGAATCTATCTGTGTGTAATTTAGTCTCAGTATAAATACACCTGTCCTGTGAAGGCCTCAGTGGTTTGTTAGAGAACACCAGAGAACAAACAGCATCATGAAGACCAAGGAACTCACCAGACAGGTCAGAGATAAAGATGTGGAGAAGTTTAAAGCAGGGTTAGGTGATAAGAACATATCCCAAGCTTTCAGCATCCCAAGGAGCACTGTTCAATCCATCATCCAAAAATAGAAAAAGTATTCTACAACTGCAAACCTACTAAGACATGGCCGTCCACCTAAACTGACAGATCGAGCAAGGAGAGCATTGGTCATAGAAGTAGCCAAGAGGCCCATGGTCACTCTGGAGGAGCTGCAGAAATCCACAGCTCTGGCCTTTATGGAAGAGTGGTAAGAAGAAAGCCATTGTTGAAAGAAAAAATTGTACAGTGCTGCGGAATATGTTGGCGCTATATAAATAAAATGTATTATTATTATATTATTATAAGACAATAAGAAGTGTCGTTTGCAGTTTGCCACAAGCAATATAGGGAACACAGCAAACATGTTCAAGAAAGTGCTCTGGCCAGAGCTACAGTGGAATGTTTTAGATCAAAGCATATTCACGTGTTAGAGTGGCATAGTCAAAGTCAGTCATTGAGCATCTGTGGCAAGACATGAAAATTGCTGTTCACAGACGCTCTCCATCCAATTTGGCTGAGCTTGAGCTATTTTGCAAAGAAGAATGGGCACAAATCTCAGTCTCTAGATGCGCAAAACTGGTAGAGACATACCCCAAGTTTGTAGTTGTAAGGTGACAAAATGTGAAAAAGTTCAAGGGGTATGAATACTTTTTAAAGGCACTGTATTAGCGGCTTCTTTGGCTTTGCAGTGATATATTTTGGTGGATTTTTGAGAAATCATTTGAATAGCAAAAGGATACTTTATATATGTGTTTTTTTTATATGTGTTTCTTTGAAACTCTAACACTTTTAAGCATTTGCCTATCCGACATCTTAGGACAGGGGTCAGCAACATTTGACACTTCAGTTTCTTTGAGACTGCCACTCTCAGCATGAGTCATTCACTTTGATGAGAGTTTCAGGAACAGCAGAGCAGGTATGCATGCCGAGAGTCATAATTTCCTAACAGCGGGATTGCCAAAGGTTGGCTACCCATTTGTTAGGATCTGACACTAAAGATCAGATCATGTTGGTGCTGGGTAAATTGAGCCTATGAATTATTAAATTAATTTTTACAGAATGTTGTGTTAAAGGGGTCTTGAAATATTGATAACTTAAGTTATCCTTAACAAAGTTCATCAGTATCAGATTGACATGGGGTATGACACCCAGCATCCTGACCCATCAGCTGATATCAGTAGCTGTGGCACTGTTTCTACACAGTGTACAGAGCTGAAAGTAGAGAGCTCTGTCTGTCAAATCAATAATAACTGAGCTAATGGAGCAGTCTGCTTCCAACTCTGTGCACCGTGTAGACACAGTGCCACAGCTGATGTCATACAAATGCTGATATTTTGCAATGCATTGTAATGCATTGCATCAGTGATCAGACCCCTGGGGTTCAAGACCCCTAGGGGTCCAATAAATGCAATAAAAAAATAAAAATAAAAAAATGAAAAAAAATATTAAAAGTTCAACTCACAAGTTAAAAATTACTGTGAAACACATACATATTAGGTATCCCTGTGTCTGAACATGGCGATTTAAAAAAAAAAAAACTATCCCCAAAGTTTAAGATTTTTTTAGGGGTTAAAATGTAAACAAAACAATATATAATATAATACAGGTGACATGTCATTTTGGCTGCAGAGTGAATGCCATAAAACCGAAGCCCGTAAGAAAGTCGCATAAATGACTTTCTACAATTCCACCCCATTCTGAATTTTTTTCCAGCTTCCCAGTAAATTGTACATACTAATAAATGGTACCATCAGAAAGAACAATTTGCCCTGCAAACAATAAGCCTTCATATGGCTCTGTGAACAGAAAAATAGCAGAGTTATGGGTTTTAGAAGGCAGGCAGTCAAAAATGAAAATCAAGAATCAAAGAATTCCTTCGGCAGGAAGGGGTTAAAATGGCCGTTTAGCATTGTCACTGATATATTCTCAATTTTTCAGTGAGCATGCGTTTGTCTTATGTTTGCTTGTCATATTGTGCACATATCTACATTTTTCAACATCTGACACTCACCTTTCTGAATGTGCCACAGATACATCATACAGGTGCATGAGCTTTTTATAGCTGGTGTCATACATTCTGTTTACTTTCTGAAGCATTTGAGCAGTGTCAAACATCACAGCACCACGCACGGCAATTTCACGGAAAGCTCCCCTGGCAAGTAACAAGCTGTCCTCTGAGGCAACAGTCTTCAAGTACCTTTAAAAGCAATGGTTACAGTGAATTTCATGACCATGTAAAAGTGGTTCTCTAGAAATAGGCCAAAAAATAAAAACTGAAAAAAGTGTTGGGATACCTGTCCTGTTATCTAACTGCATCCTCATAGAAGGATGCAGCAGCTTGTTTTGCCTCTTGGAGTATTATTGTAAAAAAATTTCTGAGGCAGTGACCATGGCTTCACTAATACCAGAAAATGGTAGCAGCACTGCACAACCTCTCTTCTCAGCTACTTCATCATGTTCTGGCATTAGTGCAGCCATGGTCATAGCCTGATACATAGCCTGAACAGAAACCACTGTGTTGAGCACCATCCCCGACTCTGCCTGTCCCTGCCACCTGCCACCTCTGCAGCATTGTGTCAAGTACTCTATATAAAGAATGACTTAGAATCTGGACAAAGGGAGAATATTTGAAGAGGACCTTTCACCACCTCCAACAATTCCAGCTCTTTGCATCATTTAATAAGTGCTGATCCACTGAACCTGACACATTTTGAATTTTTTCTGTAGCTCCCATCATTCCTGAGCAATCAATGCTGTTAGTTGTGGTGCCTGAAATGCTATTTAATCTCTGTACCGTCAGGAGGGTGGTGTCAGACAGGAGCAGACAAGGGGTGTGATTCTGAGCTCTGACACTGGCTGCCTCTGACTGGAGCTCTGAATAACACCCCTCTGCCTGACACCGCCCTTCTGACATTACAGAGCCTAAATAACACATCAGGCACCAAAACTAGAAAACAAATTCCAAATGTGCTGGAATCAGTGGAGCAGTGCCTATTAGCAGATACCAAGAACTTGAATTAGTGGAGGTGGTAAAAGGTCCTCTTTAACACAGAGGGTCATGTGGTTTATAATATCAATATGCAGTGTGAGCAAGTCAGTCCATACAGTGAGCAGACAGAAATAACCCTTGTGATCTCAACATAAGACCCCAGGTAGATAACGTTTTTTTTAGGATGGGAAAATACTTTTTTTTTTTTCAAGTTTTTACCTATAGATACAATGTTTACATGACTGAAATTCAACGTTTTGTTTGATAGGATTATTTTTTTCTCTTTGAATAAATGTAATTAAAACAATTATGTA
Organism: Leptodactylus fallax; assembly: GCA_947044405.1. NCBI lineage: Eukaryota > Metazoa > Chordata > Amphibia > Anura > Leptodactylidae > Leptodactylus > Leptodactylus fallax. Next base: position 209,595 of record CAMRHE010000424.1, read on the forward strand.
CTATAGTTATAAATAATACTGTATATACCAGGGGTCAGCAACCCCCGGCACTGGTGCCGGAGTCGGCACCCAAGGCATATCTATCTGGCACAGGACTCTCTCTACTCCAGATGGCAATCTCTCTCTAACCGTCCATGTAAATGGAGTGGAACGGGAAGATGCACTGGGAGGTGGTGGGAACATGAGACACAATGTCTAAGTGTCCAGGCTAGTAGCCTAGTCAAAGGTCAGCAATTACCTGTGCAAAGTATAATATGGCAGCTAAATTTGCCTTCATTCATTTCAATAAGACTGTAAAAATTTGGTTGGATTTCTTCAACAAAAAGACTAGGCTGTATGATATTCTGCCCCCCACAAAGCAGGCTTACTGCAGATTATACTTAGCCCCATATCCAGTCCAAATATCATTTTGCTAAAACTCAATCAACTAACTTACTGGTTGCAGTTACGGTTTGCGTTATATGACTTTTATGTAGGACAGTGTTTCCAAACCTTTTTATACTCAGGGTCCCCCTGGAAAAAAAATTTCTTGGGGCACTCCTACCAAATAATTTTTACCAAAAGTCAAAAAGCATCCTAAGGACGCAGATAACATTGCATAAAGGCATGGGATCATCCTTCTAAATACTTCTAGAGAGTTGAGGCCCCCTGTCGGTAATCACCGATGTAGGAGGGCGACACCCTTACAATTATTACATGGCACACTGAGTACTTCATCTTTTGAGTTTTTTTTCCAAATCGGCACCCCAGACTGAAAAGGTTGCTGACCCCTGGTATATACAGTACTATATAAGAATTGGAGGCAAAAAGGCCTTGACTTCTTTACACTGAATGACCAGTAAATATTATGGCAATTTTTTTGTTGGGAAAAGGGAGAGAAGAGGTATGTAATAATTGTAATGTAATAAAAAATATATATATAACTATTCATTTACAAAACACACAATAGCAGATTTATGAGATTGTATATTATATAACAATATAAGACATTTCACCAAACTTCACTGAACGTACATTTCTGTGGCTTCTTCATGCTGCAGGGTCAAGTCTCCCAACTTCTTGGTGACAGATAAACTTTGCAAAAGTGAGTCATGACTTTGCAGAGTTGCTATTATTTTTTCTTCCAAAGATGACAATGTTACCATATTGTTCAAGCACTCCTGAAAATAGACAGGATAGAATGTTAAGTTTCTTTTCTTCACAATTTACTTAAGGCTATGGCCCCACGTAGCAGGCTGCAGCAAAAAAAAAAAGCTGAGGGAAAAACCGCAAGGGCCCCACAGTGGATTATATAGAAAGTCCGCAGAAGTTTCCTCTGCGGACTTTCTGCGTCCACTATACCGCCAGCGTTTTCATAGGTATAATAAGACATGCTGCAATTTCCACTAGTATCCCATCCACTTTGCAGTGACTGTAAAACGCAGCGGTTTTGGCTGTGACGTCTCCACAGCGGCCTTAATAACAAACTATACAAAATAATTATTAAAGGGGTTTTCACGTGAATATAGCTATATTTCAATTTGAAGACTTTCCCTAGCCACCTCGTTAAAGAATTTAAAGTGTACACAAAGCGTACTTGAAAGAGTACTGTTTTGTATTATTTTTTGTCACTACCTCCACGAGTTGGGAGTGGGTAATTTGCGTACCTGCTATCTTCCTTGGATGTGGTAGCCGTTTATCAGGCTTCCTCTTCGGAATCGAACCCTGATTCCCTGTTACCTGTAAGTCACCATGGTGGGCACAGAAAGTACCATCGAAAGATGATAGTGCAGACACCCAAATGCAAGTTGCTGTCACACCATATCAATTTGATTCTGCCAGTAGCATATGCTTGTCTCAAATATTAAGCCATGCACGTGCAAGTACACACGGACTGTACAGTGAAACTGCGAATGGCTCATTAAATCAGTTATGGTTCCTTTGATCGCTCCAACTGTTAGTCAGATAACTGTGGTAATTCTAGAGCTAACACGTGCCGATGAGTGCTGACCCCCAGGGATGTGTGCATTTATCAGACCTAAACCAATCTGGGGGCTCGCAAAGCCTCCCCACATTTTTCCCTAGCCACCTTGGTGACTCTGGATAACCTTGTGCCCTTCACATGTCCCCATGATGGCGACGATACGTTTGGGTGTCTTCCCTATCAACCTTCGATGGTACTAGGTTCGATTTTGAAGAGGGGGCCTGAGAAATGACTACCACATCAAAGGAAGGAAGCAGGCACACAAATTAGCTACTTCCAACTCGGGGAGGTATTGATGAAAAGTAACAATACAGGACTCTTTCAAGTACACTTTAAATTGTTTAATGAAGATCTATCGGAGGGCAATACATTAGAAACCCCTTTTAAAGAACATACTTGTTTCAGTTGTAAGTGTTCCTCTTTTAGTCTAGGCTTTTCTAGTTCAATAAATCTGTCCAACAGTTGCTCTACTAATCCTTCTCTGTCCTGGTGGAAGTACAGTATGGTGCAGAAAGAGGCTACTTTTGGTGGTATTTCTTCTGGCATTTTGGTTGTATGCAGGTAAAGGCGGAAAGAAGGGTGACATTCTACTTCATGCTTTCCCACCTGTAAACAGAACAAGTTAATGACAGTCTAGTTACATTGTTTCCTATACATTTTCTTCAGTTCAATATTATATAGACATTTACTTTTATGACATGACTGTACATACAACGATACAGTTATGACTGCACATACCATCATCTTGAATGGCACATTATGCTGCAGAAATTCTCTTTTGGCACGGAGAATGTGTCTAAGCCGAACATCACAAGACAGGTCTTGTATTTCACAATAAGTCAGCAGCAGGGGATGTCCAACTGTCAGGCATGTATCCATCTCAGACAATAAAGCCTGAAAATGATTAAAACTCTTCTGAGTTACTGTTTACACATTAAAAGAAACAAGAAATATCTATACTTAAAGTACTGTTTGATCACTTTACATGAATTCTGACATCACTTTTTATATAAAGCAACTTTAAGAGATACAAGAATGGAAAACTAATGATACAATCACATATATATTGTTATGAGTATTAAAGTTGTGCAATACAACACTTCAAAAATTAAAGTGCATTTTTTGTGAGACATCTTCAAGAGATACGCTAATGGGCACCCACTGTACATCCCTATGAACTGAAACACAAAGAGCTTTACATTGCTTTCTGCCACACGGAATAGACAGCTGTACACAAGTACACCATTGTGCGGCTCAGTAGCTACTGAATTTTCTTTAATCAATAAAGTGTTAATGAAAATGGTGAGTGCTACGCTAAAATTCTATACTGGGTTACTGCTTGTTAGTTCACTAGTATCATATATGGTCAAAATTAGAAATAGACGTTGCAAAGAGTATGCTCTATACAAAATACACTTCAATAATACTGTATAACTAAAAAGAAAATACTTAGCTTACATTATACATTACTTCTACTGTGTCTTCTGGTAACAGGCCTTTAATCCAGTCAATTGCCTGTCCTGTGGGATCACTCACTAACACCCAAGAATTAGTGGTCGTTGTATTAGAAAAAATGCATGAATTATCTAAAGCAATGGGGTTTGTTGGGAGCCCTCTATTCTCCAAAGTCTTGATGTCAACCTAGAAAAAACAGTCATTTTCAAAATACAGAGAGTAGCAATATTTTTTTTTTTTTTTTCAGAAAAAAATACATCACTGAACTGACATTGTAACAAAATGGAAAATTGTTATAAGCACACTGGGTTTGATCAAAATATGAAGTGGAAATAGAACCATTTGATAGAACTTGAGTTGGACCAGCAGAGTAGATAAATTAAAGGGGTTTTCCCCATTATTCCCTATCCACAGGACAGTGGATAAGTGTCTGATCACTGGGAGCCCAATCACTGGGGATGGGGAACCAAAAGTTTCCCTAAGGAAACTCCTTGTGAATGGAGGGCCAGTGCTCTTGTGTGATCGAAGCTTCATTCACTTCAATGACGCTGCCAGGACTGTAATCTCCGCAGCCCCACAGAAGTGATTGGAGTGCCGGTCTGTAGTACAGTAGGATTGGAATGGACCAGCAGTTTAGCACAGCTGAGTCTGTGGAATAGCAGGACTGAACCAGTGTTATACAAGAGATGAGAATTAGGTATAGCAGGCCTGAACCAGCAGTATAGCAGTATTCATTCAGTGGTATAACTGGTTCAGCAGAGTGGTCCAGTACTATTGAAGAGTGATCCAGCAGTATTGCAGCAGCTGTCACATTAGATGAGGCACACAAGCTATATAATCATATAGAGTTAAATAACGCTGGAGGGTGATGTATCTGGTTAGCACCCAGTTGCCGCATCACCTGATGTTCAGTGCAGACAGCTGCCACATGAGGTAGAGGCAGTATGGCGCTGCATGCAGATGAGTAACAAATGTTATTGACAACATCTTTACTGGAAATTTTAGAACACACTATATACTGCACAGTATCAACAGTAAGTACATTACCGGAGATTGTAGGAGCTGAATGAGAGGAAGGTTCTTCAGAAGTGTTCTCTGGGGAAGGGGAAGATCACACCTCTCACATACTTTAAAAAGCAAATCAGTAACTTTTCTCCTAACATAAAATATAACATGTTAGGAATATTGTTCAATATGTTATTTTAGTACATGCATATTACTGGAAGTATAGCTTGTTAAAAGTCTTCTAAATGTGACATTTAAATTCTCACCTCCCATTCACACTGAGGGCAGGGCAATACGTGAGAAAGGCTGAAGCCAGCACACAGTTTGTTAGCAGATCATTGATATTACTTTGGTTCAGTTTCTCTCTCCATTCTTTTTCTTGCATTCTCAGTCTTCAAAATATTAAGGAGATTAGATATTTAGCTGAAATCTAGTCAGATATTTAGTATATCTTGTAAAGTGATGCAATATTAACAAACCTGTCCAGCATGTTTACTGCTGCATGTAGCTTCTCTTGGCATGACTGCAATTCTTCCTCAAGTTGGTGCTTATAATGGACAGCAACATCATATTCTTCATGGAGCTGTGTGACCTATTGTTGTAAATAAATATTCTGTTATAAAGGGCATATCTATAAGATGCATAAAGCCTACTAAGCATTTTTAAAGTCATTACAACCAGCTTGTACACAAAGAAAGTTCTTGTCACCAGGAGATGTGTGGACAATAGGCTAAGAATTCTATTGTGATATCTGAATTGAGAGTTTGCCATATTTTAATGTATCTATTTAGAAATTGACACCTATAGTGAATGTCCAAGCTGCAAATATGCAGGAACCATACACCAATCTTCAACACCAGCTCAGCTTTCTGGCATAAAAGCATCAAAGTGACTACCAAATATCAACAAGTTATTAAGAAGTCTTACTTATAATAGTAAGAATAGTGTTATACTGCAAGGAAGGCAGTGTACACAACAAAAATATGTAACTAAAAAACTCATGGGTTTTAAATGTGACAAATAATCTGACAAACTTGGTGTAACAGGATATTGTTAAAAATATGAGGAAAAAGAAGATTTTAAAATGGAATGGTTTTTCACTGGTGCAGCTAACTTTGTAAGAAAAATGGAAGGAGATAAAGAAATTGATGGAAACTGGTTACAGTAATTGCAACAAAGCTCTGTGTAAAGAATGTGTTTGCAATAATATATGGATCTGAACTAAATATGAACTGTTACCTCTTTTTGTAGACAAGGAAGATCATCTGCTGTGAGAGTGCTCAGTGTCTGATGATATAACACAGCTGGCTCTTCTTCAAAGATTTCTGGCATCTAAATAAAATTATCTTGATATAACATTATTATGCACATTGTATTGGATAGTAGAGAAAAAAAAGGATTTAGTCAGCCACCAATTGCGCAAGTTCTCCCACTTCAAAAGATGAGAGACATCATAGGTAGACCTCAACTATGAGAGACAAAATGAGAAAACAAATCCAGAAAATCACATTGTCTGATTTTTAAAGAATTTATTTGCAAATTATGGTGGAAAATAAGTATTTAGTCAATAACAAACGTTCATCTCAATACTTTGTTATATATCCTTTGTTAGCAATGACAGAGGTCAAACGTTTTCTTTAAGTTTTCACAAGGTTGGCACACACTGTTGCTGGTATGTTGGCCCATTCCTCCATGCAGATCTCCTCTAGAGCAGTGATGTTTTGGGGCTGTCGCTGGGCAACATGGACTTTCAACTCCCTCCAAAGGTTTTCTATGGGGTTGAGATCTGAAGACTGGCTAGGCCACTCCAGTACCTTGAAATGTTTCTTACGAAGCCACTCCTTCGTTGCCCTGGCGGTGTGCTTGGGATCATTGTCATGCTGAAAGACCCAGCCACGTTTCATCTTCAATGCCCTTGCTGATGGAAGGAGGTTTGCACTCAAAATCTCACAATACATGGCCCCATTCATTCTTTCATGTACACGGATCAGTCGTCCTGGTCTCTTTGCAGAGAAACAGCCCCAAAGCATGATGTTGCCACCCCCATGCTTCACAGTAGGTATGGTGTTCTTTGGATGTAACTCAGCATTCACTCTCCTCCAAATACAACGAGTTGTGTTTCTACCAAACAGTTCTACTTTGGTTTCATCTGACCATATGACATTCTCCCAATACTCTTCTGGAACATCCAAATGCTCTCTAGAAAACTTTAGATGGGCCCAGATATGTACTGGCTTAAGCAGGGGGACACGTCTCACACTGCAGGATCTGAGTCCCTGGCGGTAGCCTTTGTAACGTTAGTCCCAGATTTCTGCAGGTCATTCACTAGGTCCCCTAGTGTGGTTCTGGGATTTTTGCTCACTGTTCTTGTGATCATTTGGAACCCACGGGGTGAGATCTTGCGTGGAGCCCCTGATCGAGGGAGATTATCAGTGGTCTTGTATGTCTTCCATTTTCTAATTATTGCTCCCACAGTTGATTTCTTCACACCAAGCTGCTTGCCTATTGCAGATTCAGTCTTCCCAGCCTGGTGCAAGTCTACAATTTTGTTTCTGGTGTCCTTCCACAGCTCTTTGGTCTTCACCATAGTGGAGTTTGGAGTGTGACTGTTTGAGGTTGTGGACAGATGTCTTTTATACTGATAACAATGTCAAACAGGAGCCATTACTACAGGTAATGAGTGGAGGACAGAGGAGCCTCTTAAAGAAGTTACAGGTCTGTGAGAGCCAGAAATCTTGCTTGTTTGTAGGTGACCAAATACTTATTTTCCACCATAATTTGCAAATAAATTCTTAAAAAAATCAATGTGATTTTCTAGATATGTTTTCTCATTTTGTCTCTCATAGTTGAGTTCTACCCATGATGTCAATTACAGGCCTCTCTCATCTTTTTAAGTTGAAGAACTTGCACAATTGGTGGCTGACTAAATACTTTTTTTCCCCGCTGTATGCTCAACATACTGCTTATAGGTGTCATTTAATATTGATAACCTATCCTTAGGATTCTATAGGTTATCAATATCAATACATAACAACACTGAAACCCAGAACCCCTACCAATCAGCTGGTGTTGGAATTAAAATATCATACAGACAACTTTGTACAACTTGTAGTGGCTATGCTGGAAACTGAGCTGCAGTAACTAGGAATGGCCACTACACAGTGTATAGAGTTGCCTGCTTCTGGCTCTATACTCTATGTGTTAGTTTTGGCAGCTGTGTCTCTCCAGTACAGCTAACAGGTGGGGTGTGTTGTGTTAGGCCCCCACTGATGAGATATTGATCAGCTATCTTAAGTATAGGTCATTAATCTAAATCTGAGAAAACCCCTTTAAATGGTCACTATCTTTACACACAACATTTAATAGAGCTTGTGATTCTGGACCAAAATGTAATGCACTGTAATGAAAAATGATGCTGTTTTCTGCCTAATAAATGTCTCTAAGGCTAAAGCCCAGTGGCGTAACTAAAGTCTTGTGGGCCCTGGTGCAAACTTTTGTCCGGGGCCCCCTACCCCCTCCCTACATCAAATTCTTGATAGTGGTTATGGGGCTCCAAACAGTGTAATATGCTCAACAGTAGCCCCAGATAGCATTATATGCTCGACAATGGCACCCACACAGCATTATATGCTCCACAGTGCTTCCCCCACATACAGTATAATATGCTCCACAGTGGCAGCACACACAGTATAATATGCTCCACACAGTGGCCCCACCCAGTATTATATGCTTCCCACAGTGGTCCCCACCCAGTATTATATGCTCCCCACAGTGGGCCCCACCCAGTATTATATGCTCCACAGTGGTCCCCACCCAGTATTATATGCTCCCCGCAGTGGGCCCCACCCAGTATTATATGCTCCACAGTAGCCCCCACCCAGTATTATATGCTCCAAACAGCCCCCCTCCGCTCTGGTGCTATTATTATACTCTGGGGTCTCCTCATACTCTGGGTTAAAAGTGAATGCAGGAGGGAGGAGCTGGGCATTCTTTACACACTGAATGGACAGTAGAAGATTCCACACAGCTTTCTGTTTTGTTTTGTTTTGTTTGTTTGAGTTGGAAGGGACCTCAAGGGCCATCGAGTCCAACCCCCTGCAAAAGCAGGAATTCCTAGATCATCCCAGCTATATACCTATCCAGATTCCGCTTGAAGATTTCAATTGATGAAGAACTCACCACCTCCCGTGGCAGCCTATTCCACTCCCTCACTACCCTTACTGTTAGAAAGTTTTTCCTAATGTCTAATCTGAATCTCCTTCCCCTTAGTTTCATCCCATTACTTCTCGTGCTTCCTTCTGCTAATGAGAATAGGGTAGATCCCTCTGCACTGTGACAACCTTTCAGATATTTAAATACCGCTATTAAGTCTCCCCTTAGCCTTCTCTTCTGCAAACTAAGCAGTCCCAATTCTTTTAGCCTTTCTTCGTAGGACATGGTTTGTAGACCTTCCACCATTTTGGTTGCTCTTCTCTGGACCTGCTCCAATAAATCGATGTCTTTCTTAAACTGGGGAGCCCAGAACTGTACACAGTATTCCAGGTGGGGTCTGACCAGGGCAGAGTACAGCGGAATAATTACCTCTCTTGATCTAGCTTCAATGCTCGTCTTGATACATCCTAGAATTTGGTTAGCCTTTTTAGCCACCGCACCGCACTGTTGACTCATGTTGAATTTGTGATCTATTATTATGCCCAGATCCTTTTCCCCTGTACTCTCACTTAGTACTATTCCTCCCATACTATATATGCTTCTTGCATTTCTGTTACCCAGATGTAGAACTTTGCATTTGTCCCTGTTGAATACCATTTTGTTCACCTCAGCCCATTGTTCCAGTGTGTCTAAGTCCTTTTGGATGCACTCTCTCTCCTCTCTAGTGTTGGCCATTCCTCCTATCTTTGTATCATCTGCAAATTTTATTAGTTCCCCATTAATCCCATCATCCAGATCATTTATAAAAATATTAAAAAGTACTGGGCCCAGGACAGAGCCCTGCGGCACCCCGCTTTTTACTTTCTTCCAGTTTGATGTATAGCCATTTAGAATTACTCGTTGTGCCCGATCATTTAGCCAATTGTGAGCCCACCTTACTGATATTTTATCAAAGCCATACTTGATCATTTTTTCAATAAGAATGTTATGTGATACTTTATCAAAGGCCTTACTAAAGTCAAGATATACTATGTCCACTGCATTCCCCTGATCCAACCATTCAGTGACTTTATTATAGAAGGAAATAAGATTAGTCTGACAAGATTTATTAGGCATAAAGCCGTGCTGGCTCTGATTAATTAAAGCCTTCCCATCCAGGTACCTAATTAGATGTTCTTTAACGATTTGTTCAAAGATTTTTCCTACTATCGAGGTCAGACTTACCGGCCTATAATTTCCTGGGTCGTCCCTATTCCCCTTTTTGTAGATGGGGCCCACATTTGCCCTTTTCCAATCTAGAGGGACCACTCCTGTTTCCCATGACTTATTAAAGATTATTGCAAGGGGTTCTGTTATTTCCTCTGCTAATTCTTTTAAAACTCTAGGGTGTAAATCATCCGGTCCTGGGGACTTGGTTTCCTTAATCTTAGCTAAATGTTCTCTTACCAAACCTTCACTTATAATCAGCTTGGAGTCCTCATTCCCCTCATCACTATCACCATTAATGTTGATATTTCCATCCATTTCTTGGGAGAAGACGGATACAAAATATGAATTTAGTAACTCCACCTGCTGATCCACCATGTTAACTTTTTCACCCTTTTCGTTCTTCAGGACTCCAATGGTTTCCTTCACTTTTCTTTTGCTCTTAACATATCCCCAAAAACCTTTTACCTTACTCTTAACTTCTTTTGCAAGCTTCAATTCGTATTCAGCCTTAGCTTTTTTAATGCTTATCTTGCAGAGTCTGCAAACTGCTGTATACTCTCCCTTAGATATAGCTCCCGTCTTCCACTTGTTGTATGTTTCCTTTTTCTTTTTTAGTAGGTTATGTAATTTTTTGGTCATCCATCCTGGAGTTTTTAGGTGATTCCCATTTTTCTTGCTTCTAGGTATTGTTAGTTCCTGTGCATTAATGATTTCCCTACGGAAAATTTCCCACCCCTCATGTGCATTTTTGTGCTTAAGTATTTTTCGCCATGGAATTCTACTAACCCTTACCTTTAGGCCCCTAAAATCTGCCCTACTAAAATTGAGCCTTCTAGTCTTTGTCTTCTCAGGTCTTCTTCTTACAACCCCAAACTCGAGTATAGCATGGTCGCTGAATCCCAATGTCCCTGCTATCCTTAATTCCTTAACCATGTCCTCCTTGTTAGTTAAAACTAGGTCCAGAATGGATGTTCCTCTCATGTATTTTTCTACTAACTGGGCAATGAAGTTGTCTGCTAGAGAGGATAAAAATTTGATAGAGTTTTACTCGTAGCTGTGTGAGTTTCCCAATGAATATCTGGGTAATTAAAGTCTCCCATGATAACAATTTCAAATTTCTTCGAAAGCGTGGTCATTTGCTGTGAAAAAATCTCATCCATGTCTTCTGTCTGTCCTGGTGGTCTATAATAAACACCTATTATGATGTCCTTATCATTGTTTTTCCCCTGAATTGTTACCCAAATATTTTCCAATAAGTTATCATTTTGTAAAACTGTGATTTCCGTGGAAATGTGATCTTTTTTAACATACAATGCAACTCCTCCCCCTCTTTTATTAGTTCTATTTTTTTTGAATAAGTTGTATCCTTCCATCTGTATATTCCAATCATGCTTATCGTTCCACCAAGTTTCTGTAATACCAATGACATCATATTTTTCCTTCTCTATTATCAGCTCTAATTCTCCCTGTTTATTTCCCAAGCTTTGCGCGTTTGTGTAAAAACATTTCAGATTGCGCTCTGATACTTCCTTTTTCTTAATTTCATTCTGAGTATCCTGTCTTGGGTCCTCATTACCACATCTAGTAACCTTGTTTAGTATATCCTTTAGCTGCATGTTCTTGTCTTCCTTTTTACTTCCCATCCCCTCCTCTTCTAGTTTAAAGCCCTCCTGATAAGTGTGGCAAGTCTTCTGGCAAATATGTGTTTCCCAGGCTTCTAAGCTTCTAGACTGCACAGAAGTTTCTCACAAGTCAAAGTAAATATTTTTTTTTTTCTGACTATTTGCTTGTGTTATTACTGATGGGATATATGTCATAGACAGTAAGCAGCTTTCCTTCTTGTGCTCAGATTACTCTCTTCCTGTGTCAGAGATCTGTTTAACTGCATCACAACATGGATTTGAGTCCCAGTTTTCCTGGAGCTCCTATATTATGTTCTCTTGGGCTTTTCTCAGCTATGTGTTAGCTATTTTACAGTTATTCCTGGCAAGATTACATGTAAAGAAACCAGTTATTACCAGTAGTAGAAATAATGGGTAGGGGAGGGAGTCAGACTTCTCCCTATTGTCCATTTCCCTAGCGTCTCAGACAAATGTAAAATGTGCTGCAGCCATAATGGGACCAAGCTAACCAAGAACCCTGCACATATTTCAAAATCTGATTAAAACAAAGATGCTCTTTAATTAATTCCATGGGCCTGATTTATGATGCCTTGAATGATACTTTTCTCCTATACAAGGCACGACAAGTTCCAATTTTTATTGCACCTGTATGGATTTTTGTGCAAAATTGCAACTTTTCTGATTTTGTGTGGGGACGGAATCTAGGCAGGATGCCTCGACCAGTTACATTTGCTATAACTGAGTTACACTGGAAATTTCTCAGTCCTTGACTGCTGTAGATTTCATTTCTATCACATGGGGCCTCCTAGTGATGTGCCAAAATTATTAAGAGGCTAGACACTCTGGCACATTTTGCTCCACTGCACAAATGAATTAAGACTGGCACATAAAGAGTCGGTTTTAATAAATCACCCCTTATATGTTTACTATTTTTGAAGTACAGCTGTTTTGTATTGAAAATGAAAGACACTCATGATCTCATAAACTAAGGAATACTTATATACATAATCCATCAAGGAACAACACTGAGAGCCCTAGCTGCTTCAGTTAAAAAACATTATCATCCTAGTTTTCAAGGCTTTGCACTTTACACTCATTTACTAACGTTCATCTAAATAGATATGAAGCATCTGAAAAAGATTTTGTTCTGTAGATTAAGTTTGTTAAAGTAGTCTACAATAAAACTCAATACTGAATTCTCAGAAAAGATGGAAATTAGAAAATGTACAAAGACACAATATTGCACTGTTTATGAGTTTACTATTGTCAGAATAAACACAATTATATTCCTTTCTTTATTTCCATTGAACACTATCACTTAAAGGGATTCTGATAATAAGGACACTTATAAGTGTCTGACTGCTGGGGTCCAACTGTTGGGTCACCCAATGATGAGGAGAATGGGCAACCGTCACTCTAAAGTCTCCTTGTGAATGGAGGGCCAGTGTACTTGTATGACCGGCACTCCATTCACTTCTATGGGGCTGCTGGGACTTTAATGTACTAAATAAAATACACTTAAGAAAAGAACTGTAGTTTTGTTACCAGCCTAGCATATGTCATATACTCACCACTCTAGATTGTGCCTCTTTTAATATCAGATCTTCTTTCTCTGTTTCTAAATTGGCAAACTTTTTCTGAGACTCTTTTAGTGGTGTACAAAGACGAGTATACTCTACAATGGCAACAACAAATGCCACCAAAGATGCTGCATCCTCTGAACTGTATCGGGCGGTTGCTATAGTGATTCCTCCTCCTTTTCTATCTTTATTTTTGTTATTATCAATGTGATAATATTTTTTGGCTGGAGTGATGGACTGAGGAGTTGCATCTGCAAATGTTAAAGTGCAATGTGAATTATGTAGTTAGGTAATAGATAACTCAATGGTATTACATCATTCTCCAAGTATCACTTAATTTGCAATTACTACTGACAACAAGAAAGATCTTATCAGAAGTTTATTCTGTTGCAATGATTTTACAGAAAAAACAGAGAGCCACATTTTTGTTAAAGGGGTGCTCCAGGAAAATAAAATATATAATAATAATAATAATAATAATAATACATTTTATTTATATAGCACCAACATATTCCGCAGCACTTTACAAAATACATGTCATTATAAATAAATATGGAGTGGACTTCTGAGCTGTGTCTGCACCATAGATGGTGAGTGTTGGGTGTGTTACATAGCTGTCACGTACTGGCAGTTTCTGGGATTGGAGATATCCCTAATCCCACATGATTAATTCTAGAAATGCTGCAGTCAATAGTAACGGCAGCACCTATGTGGTTAGTAAGAGGGAGACTTCTCCTTATGACCCCCCAGTAGCCCCCCCTGCACTGCCAGAAGTCATGTCATGTCAGCTAGAAGTCTTTTGAAGGCTCCTAGACCTGCCATGACAATATTCCTATTAAGTCGTGGTACTGCCACATCCGACAATCTATTTATCCTGCACAGTTAAATAGCATAACGAGAAAAAAAAATTAAATGACACAATTGTAATTTTTTTGTTATCTCACCTATCCAAAACAGGGGTAAAAAGTCATCAAAAACATGCCAATATAAAGTACAGGTCACCCAAAAAAACAGGCACCACACTGCTCCATAGATGCCAAAACAGAAAAAGTTCTGGGTGTCAGAATATCATGAAGCAAAGCATTTTTTTTAAGGTTAAAGCTTAACAAAAACTATATAAATCTGTTATTGCTGTAATCATACTGACCAGCAAAATAACATGTAATACATAATTTGTACTGAACAGTAAACTCTGTAAAAATAAATTTTTTTCCTGCTCAACTGCACAAATATTTTTTTTTTTAGAGTTTCCCAGTTCATTATATGGAACATGAAATGCTTCCATTTGAAAAATCAACTAGTCTTGCAAAAAAAGTCCTCATATGACTACATGAACAAAAAAATAAATAAATAATGGCTCTTGTAAAACAAGGAGGAAAAATTCAAATAAAAGGAAATTTGTTGTGCCAGGAAAAGATTGATTAGCAATGCTCATCTTGTATTAAAGGTATTTACTTTGGGTTAGTAAGTGTTACATTGTCAGAAAACTCTCCTCTTTGGCTTTAAGACCTGCATTGCAGTGGTGTAATATATTATTCCTGTTCTTGCTGACTAGCAGCAAACCTGAGCCAAGTGTGTTGTCTCAGTCAGCCTAACTGATTATGAGACATGGACAGCGGCTACAGAAGCTGGGAAGGAGTGGTTAGCTCTTACACAAACAGCTACTAATGCTGCATGCTTATGGTTGCTGTCAGTCAACCAGAACAGTATATATTACGTTGCTTCCATGCAGTTCTTATACTACCCATCTTACGCTATGTTCACACTAGCGTTCGGACTTGCAGGACGTGCTTGCAGGACTTTCTCTCCGCATTTTTTAAGCGGGTTCAGGGACGGAAACCCCGAACAGGCAACAAGCGCTAGTGTGAACCTAGCCTTATTTACGTTTTAGAATGGGTTTCCCACAGGGTTACATAATGGTAGCCATTTTAATTTGTCACATAGATTTATCCCCTATAAAACAAGTATCTGTTGCTAGTAAAGGTATTCATTAATTTATTCAGAATTAGATATTTTAGATTTATTTTTTAGTCTTCCAATCCCCCCAAAAAAACACTTTAATGACCCCATTGTTTTAAATAAAAAATATAAATATCATCAGTTGCAGTGGCGTAACTAAACTTTTGCGGGCCCCGGTCCAAGCTTTTACAGCAGGGGTAGGTGACCTTTGGCACTCCAGCTGTTGTCAAACTACAACTCCCAGCATGCATACTTGCTCTGCTGTTCTTGGAACTCCCATGGAAGTGAATAGAGTATGTTGGCAGTTGTAGTTTCACAGCAGCTGGAGTGCTGAAGGTTGCTGACCCCTGCCCTACAGCGTACTCTTGTTGGCAATGGTTATGGGTTCTGTAGTGGTATCTCAGATACTTGAAAGGGATACAACTATAGTACCCACAACTGTGTTTATCAAGAATATGGTGAGTGACCTAAAGCTGCACTAAACAATAGTTTTAATTTTATTTTATCTAGATTTTTGTTTGATCTAAGGCCCGGTTCACATCTGCGTTCGAGTTTCCGTTCGGGGAGTCCGCTTGGGGACCCCTGAACGGAAACCTATATGCATCAAAAAGCGGTTTACCTGGGAAACCCACGGACCCCATACACTATAATGGGGTCCATGTGTTTTCCGTTCGGTTTCCTCTCCGCTTGCTTCGTGCAGAAACCGAGTGGAAACCACACAGACCCCATTATAGTCTTAGTGGTCCGCGGATTTCCCAGGTAAACTGCTTTTTGATGCGTATAGGATACCCGAACACAGATGTGAACTGGGCCTAAGCTTTTGTACCTTTGTATAAATAAATATTTAAAGCCACTGAAAAATCTAAATGTTTAAAAAAATATAGACACACATTTTTCAAATCCTGTACACATATATAACATATGAACAATCTGTACAAAAAAATGAAAAACCATAAAACTACCACTTTTTTTTCCACCAAAACTAAGACTAGACTATGTTTCAATAGAAATTATACTTACAAGGAGCAGCATTTTCTAATAAGGAACCTTCCCCAGTTATACCATGGGACCCTTCTCTAGCTTTGCCAAGGTAAGCCTCAACATCTTTCAAGGTCTGGTCTGGAAGTCCATCTTCAAGTTTAGCAATCCTAGTAAGAAATATGAACAATATTCAATATTAAAAAATAAAAATAGAAATATTTTCTATATTCCAGGTATCTATCCAGTGTTCACAGGAAAGGTATTTTACAAATACAGCATTTTTAAGATGTAGTATACCTTTCACAATTCTGACTTTAACTTAATGCAAGATATACAAAGGTTTCACTGTATTACAACATATTTATGTGCATAAAAAGATTGTAAATGAAAGAAAACATAATGAAAATTGCATATATAAAAAAACTATATTTTTTATTTTATACAGATGCCTGCAATTTCTAAAGTAAATGACAATTTGGATTAATTCACCACATAACAAAACTGGTTTTCTTAAATAAAATATACTGCCAGATGGGTTTCCATTTGGGAATGTTTATAAACATAAATGGCTTCATCCTTTTTGATGATATGAGATGCCATTTCATTTTATTTTTGTATTTTATTTAACTTTTCCTTATTGTTAACAAGGTTTTCGTCATCTTGATACCCGTGTTTCTTGTACAAATGACAAAATAATCTGTTTATTTTCTATTAATAGATTTAAAGAACACTTACTTATGTAACATTTCAACAAATTTGCTGGTCTCTCCAATTTGATATTGTATGTTTTTCCATTTTGCTCTGTCAACCCTGTCAGTAGGATCTCTCATACCTAATTGTTTATATAGATATAATTTACTATTGTTAAGTATGTATCATTGAGTTCTATACATAAAATGTCATAACAAATGTTTGTCTTATAATAATATAAAATATGGTACCATTAGTGTTTCTCACCTCTCTTTGATGGAGTCGATTTGCTTACAGGAGAGAGCTGAAATCTGTTACTAGCTCTACTTTCTGACTTCTCATTTACAGAAATACATGATTTTTGAAGGTCATTAATATTTTCAACTGTAGGGAGGCAACTGATCATGACCAACGCCATTTCCAAAATCTAAAGAGACCAAAAGACTCTTTTATCAGTGTAATGCAATTTAGTTTTTACTGTGTTTTACTTTTCTCTATCATTTTTAGTCACATTTAAAAAATTAATGCTGAAAATAACTATGTCACATAATAGATGTACTAGTACTACTATGATTAACAATAAATTAAAAATTATTTATTAAAATATTTTCTCTCTTGTTCATTTGTGCAGTCTTACCTGAGCAACCAAGTATGGTGGATTTTGACATCGGACAAGTCTTTCAACGCATGGTTTGTCTACTTTACTACACCAGTGCATCACCTAAGTGTAATAAACAATGAGAGAGAAACAAGAATTCTTAACATATGTTTACAATATTTATGTGTAAACATTTCATCATATCAACAGACCAAGGCTATGTTTACGCTATTGTTGTTAATGTCCGTATGTTCACGCTACTATTGTTAATGTCCGGTGCTGTCATCCGTCTTTGATAAATGATTCAGCTCTATATACTGGCAATATAAATGTATATGGCCTTTCCCTAGTAACAGCTCAGTTACAGAGTTTCTAGGGAGAATTTTAAAACCTGTTTTCTATTAAAAAGTAAGTTAGATAAGTTAATTAAGTATATTACCAAAATGTTCACCAAACAGCCCCTAACATAGTAGCAAAAATTTTAAAAATGTGGACTATACTAAATTTGTCCTACAACTGTAACTGTAGTTCTGTGTGCAATAGGGGGATGGGGAAATTCCCTGATGCACCATTGAAAAGCCCAGTCTTGGTAATGCGTAAAACATTAATTGTTTGCTTGAATCTGTCATGGACTGTTAGCCTGAATATCTTTTTAGGAGACTCCTTGTATTTCGCAAAATGCCTCTGACCTGTAAAATGTCGATGGCAGTATAAATGGGGTATGTTAAAATAGTGTCAACATGGAAAAGACAACATGTGCCAAGAAACCTCTCTTTTCTGTATTAGTCCAAATAGTTTAGGAAGAGTCAACAATTAACATGGATTATAAACCCTTAAAAAATTATTATTATTATTTTTAATTATTTATTTTTTTAAACTGACAATTTGAAACATTAGCCAGTACAACCTTTATAGAGGCTTATTTTCTTAACTTATAAAATACATCTACCTAGTTATTGTTTGAAACTTTGTTTACCCCCTTGGCTATATCCATGAGACAGTTCTTGGCTGAACAGTCCCTTTAGCTGACAGGTATTTAACTTCATTTTTTATGTTAAATTAAATAGTCTTTAAAGAGATGCATTTTCTTGACAGTGATGAATTCTCTATTAAATTTGTTTACAGTAATAAAATAAAACAGGCACAAATTTTTATGAGAAATTTGATAAAGACTTGATGGAGAGTTACCTCATTCTTTATGGATCTTTGGTTTTTCTTGAGTTCTTCTAGCTCATCAGCTGCTTTCTCTGTCTTCTGCAGAATATCATGCAGGTACGAGTTTTGACTTGCTTCTTTCATGCGATAAAATGCTTCATCATATTCATCACCATCTAGGATACAACAGTACATGTAGAAGGTTCTACAAGGTTCTAAAAATACAGCAAATTGATCAAGCACAGGTCTTTGATGTATTAGATTTCCATTTTAATAGTATTAACCAGGAGTAGCTGTGTAAATAATGCATTATGACCAGGGTCATTTTCAATAACAGCTAAAGATTATTCTTTTATTTCCATAAAGACACATCTAGTTTGGTACTTTCATCTCTGCAGTCCAAGAGCCATAACTTTTTTACTTTTCTGTTGGCATAGCTGAATGAGGGATTTTTTTTTTTGCAGAACAACCAGAACTTTGTGTAGAACATTTTTTTTTATGAAAAAACACTACTATTCTGTCATTGTTTTCTGTTTTCTTTTTAACAGCATTCACAATGCAACTAAATATTGTGTTTATATTATTGTATATTATTGTATTGTATTATTGTGTACACTATATATAATATGGACATCCAAAGAAAGTGTGTGAAATTTGGCTAATAAAAATGTCAATGTTGATGTCTCTACACCCGTAACTCCCCTCGCGGTGGGATAAGAGAAAGACCATCTATTTTGGGGTAATGAGTATCAACCCAAATGTTTGTGGCTTATCTGTCCTGGTGTCCCTTATACCTGGAAGTGCATAGATGGGGCATGGGATCAACCTCACTCCCTCAATCCACTCCATATCTGTCAGAAGGACACCCAGAACTATGTCCGTAACAGGTATAGCCACTAGGGTTGCTAATTCCCCAAATCATCTCAGTGACCCAATGCAACTCAAATGGTCAAGGTGGACATTCAGAATTGTATATATTAAATATCTACTTAAAATATGCTCATCAGTGAGTGTAACAATAATGACTCCAACAATCCCAATCCCCTGTAAAATGCCCAACACAAAAATAGCTTGAATATATAATGTAACAGTAGACAAATAGTTATAAAAGACAATACCATCTTTTAATGAGTCATCATTTTCATCAAAATTGTCAGATTCATTTTCATTTTGTGAAAGGAAAATTTGCAGAGTCTCATCTCCAATACCTAACAGAAATTAAAAAAATAAACATACGTTACATATGAAAGGAAATATTCAGAATATATTTTACTCCAGTATTTTCCAAGTGCAGGGCTTGGAGTGCCTTCCAATAAAATAAATAACATAAAAAACTGCAATGATAGAAGAAGAAGATAGATAGATAGATAGATAGATAGACATATAGATAATATGATAATGAAAATATAATAGATAACAGTAACTATCTGCGTTCAGACTGGTTGGACATTTGGAAAGAAACATAGCAAAAAAATAAAAAATAAAAATCTCCAAAATTACTAATATTATGTTGACACTAACATCATACTTTCTGCTCTTAATTGAGCCATGACCGATATGAAGTATTCATTTTAAAACTAATATTAAAAGGGTTATCTAGAATTTGGAGTAAACTGAGGAGCTGCTGGCGTGGGTGTAAGATTAAAAAAAAAATACTCCGCTGTTCCCAGTGCCCCATTGTCAGCTCCTGATCCTCTTTCCATCTCATGCTGATGCCCTCACTGCAGGACAACCCCTTTAACTAATTCTGATGGATGCTATTAACTTATAATGGGATTACTCAAGTGTCAGTCATGGGACCTGGTGTTTTTGATTCCAAAAACAGTGCTACAGACTATGCAATCCTTGTTGTGAAAAAAAAAAATAATATCAGAGGAAACACCAGGTCCAAGTATAATGTTCCTGCAAAGCTCTATTGCTTTTTCTTGTTTGAACATGTCAGCTTCGTCAATCACTAGCCAACCACTCCAACCAGTGACTGGATGAGAGGGCATCTTCAACCATTTCCTGCCTATCAAAAGATAGCTGGAAGTAAAAAGACCAGCAGGGGCCCAGAAACATCAGAATCAGAGGGGTGTGGCAATCACTAAGAGACTACTACAGTCATGGCCAAAAGTTTTGAGAATGACACAAATATTATATTTTCACATGATCTGCTGCCCTCTGGTTTTTATGTGTGTTTGTCAGATGTTTTTATCACATACAGAAATAGAATTGCATTCATATTATGAGTAACAGAAGCTTATATTGACAGTTAGAATGAGTTAATGCAGCAAGTCAATATTTGCAGTGTTGACCCTTCTTCTTCAGGACCTCTGCAATTCTCCCTGGCATGCTCTCAATCAACTTCTGGACCAAATCCTGACTGATAGCAGTCCATTCTTGCAGAATCAATGCTTTAATTTTGTCTGAATTTGTTGGTTTTTGTTTGTCCACCCGTCTCTTGATGATTGACCACAAGTTCTCAATGGGATTAAGATCTGGGGAGTTTCCAGGCCATGGACCCAAAATCTCTATGTTTTGTTCCCTGAGCCATTTAGTTATCACCTTTGCTTTATGGCAAGGTGCTCCATCATGCTGGAAAAGGCATTGTTGAGCGCCAAACTGCTCTTGGACGGTTGGGAGAAGTTGCTCTTGGAGGACATTCTGGTACCATTCTTTATTCATGGCTGTGTTTTTAGGCAAGACTGTGAGAGAGCCGATTCCCTTGGCTGAGAAGCAACCCCACACATGAATAGTTTCAGGATGCTTTACAGTTGGCATGAGACAAGACTGGTGGTAGCGCTCACCTCTTCTTCTCCGAATAAGCTGTTTTCCAGATGTTCCAAATAATCGAAAAGGGAATTCATCAGAGAAAATGACTTTACCCCAGTCCTCAGCAGTCCACTCCCTGTACCTTTTGCAGAATATCAGTCTGTCCCTGATATTTTTTCTGGAGAGAAGTGGCTTCTTTGCTGCCCTCCTTGAGACCAGGCCTTGCTCCAAGAGTCTCCGCCTCACAGTGCGTGCAGATGCACTCACACCTGCCTGCTGCCTTTCCTCAGCAAGCTCTGCACTGCTGGTAGCCCGATCCCGCAGCTGAAACACTTTTAAGAGACGGTCCTGCCGCTTGCTGGTCTTTCTTGGGCGCCCTGGAGCCTTTTTGACACCAATGGAACCTCTCTCCTTGAAGTTCTTGATGATGCGATAGATTGTTGACTGAGGTGCAATCTTTCTAGCTGCAGTACTCTTCCCAGTTAGGCCATTTTTGTGCAGTACAATGATGACTGCACGTGTTTCTTTAGAGATAACCATGGTTAACAGAAGAGAAACAATGATGGCAAGCACCAGCCTCCTTTTAAAGTGTCCAGTGGTGTCATTCTTACTTAATCATGACAGATTGATCTCCAGCCCTGTCCTCATCAACACCCACATCTGTGTTAATGGAGCAATCACTGAAACGATGTTAGGTGGTCCTTTTAAGGCAGGGCTGCAATGATGTTGAAATGTGTTTTGGGGGATAAAGTTCATTTTCTAGGCAAATATTGACTTTGCAAGTAATTGCTGTTAAGCTGATCACTCTTTATAACATTCTGGAGTATATGCAAATTGCCATTAGAAAAACTGAAGCAGTAGACTTTGTAAAAATTAATATTTGTATCATTCTCAAAACTTTTGGCCATGACTGTACACCGTGTTCCAATTTATTATGCAATTATATTTTTTTCTGATTTTCCTAAATGGTCGATGCAAATAACAGTCAGTATTATTTTCAAATCTTCAACTGTTAGAGTATAAATCAAATTTTATTTCCAGAAACAAAGCATCACCAATACCCCCCCCCCCGTTCCCCTCATACTTACCCACCATCTTCAGTCTTCTGGCATGACGCGTCACTTCCTCCGCTTCTGCCAGCGCCTGCGCAATAGAGCAGTCACCGGCAGAAGTGAAGAGCGCATACCACACATGCGCAAGAAGTCCACAGAAGAAGATGCCAGCGGGACCAAAGAAAATGAACTCCAGGACACAGAAGACAGGTAAGTATGATTGGGGAGGGGGAACTGGGGCTGAGTTAGGTAGGTAGGTAGTGTGGCAATTTGGGGGGGATTTAGCCTCACAGGCAGCAGCCTCCTGGACTCGACAGCGGTGTAGGCGGTACTGGGTGCCGGAGAAGCAGCATTCAGACGGTGCTAATCCAAAGTAAAATGGCTTTTATTTCAGCTTACAAATGGAACAAAAAATAACAAACAGCCTGGCTCAGTTAGTCCTTTCAGGACCCCAGTCCTCTTCGGACAGACCGCCCGTCCGTCTCCGACTGGTTTCCCGTCTCCCTGCTTCCTGCAGGTCTCCACAACACTCTCTCCTGCTGCAGACACTCCGTCTGGAGTTGGTGCCCCCACCCATAGGTGTGGCTGAGGACCTTTTCAGGCCTGGCCCTGGGTCTCTCACTAACGCCCTCTGGGTTCATACTCTCACATTCCCTCCCACTCAGCTCACTACCCATGGGGTGAGCTACAATGGGACAAGACATACTATGTCGAAGTCCCTCTTCAACCATGTATGCCTGTCCTGTGATTGTCCACATGTCCCAATCTGGCGGTCTCATTTTCCAAATTCTGGTTACTCGACATGTCCGGTTTCTCCGCCCTTCATATGCTACGCCAAGATCCTGGCCATTCTTTACAAAAGCAAGTTCTTCTTCATCACCTTCAAAATTCGCCATACAGGGGATCACATCATTTTCATCATGTTTCTCGCCATAGTCTTCGGCCACCCCATTGCATGACTTTGATCCCTTTAGTGAATAGCCGTAGGAATTTTCATGAATCCACAGGAGCTCAGAGACCCACCAACACGTACTTCATGCACATCGATGTCTTTAGAGCAGCGGTTCTCAACCTGTGGGTCACGACCCCGGCGAGGGTCGAATGACCAAAACACAGGGGTCGCCTAAAGCCATCGGAAAATACATATTTCTGATGGCCTTAGCCACTGAGAAGTCGTGCTATTCAGCTGGAACGCACGTCGTTATGGATGTGCGTTCCAAACTGAATGCCTGAGAGGGTGCCCCACGCTGTGTAGCTCCCGGCATCCGCCGTGCCGTTACGCGGATGTCGGGTCTGTTACAATGATGGCGGCCGCTCTGCAGCAGAGCGGTCACCATAGCAACCGAGCCTCCGCTGTACAGCTGAGTCCCGGAGCTAATGCCCGCGATCAGAGTCTGACCGCGGGCTGTAAAAACTGCCACCGGCCCCATACATGTTAAGTTGCAGGTCGACTCCCCACGCGGCGAGATCGCGGGAGTCGACCTGTTCCGGTGACAGCCTGGAGCCTAATGAAGGCTCCCAGGCCTGTCACTGGGATACTACTACTGAGACTGGTCTATGACCAGTCTCAGTAGTAATGTACAGAATCTCCCATAGACTGCAATACACTTGTATTGCAGTCTATGGGACTTGCAATCAAACGATTGCAGGTTCAAGCCCCATGAAGGGAGGGGGGCTAATAAAATAGTAAAAAAAAAAAAAAAATAAAATAAAAAAAAAGTTCTAACTCACCCACTTTCCCTAGAATACATATAAAAGTACAAAATTACTGTGAAACACATACACATTAGCTATCCCTGTGTCCGAAAATGCCCGGTCTACAAACTTATAAAAATATTTTTCTTGTAGGGTGAACATCAGAGCGGGAAAAAAAAATCAAAAGTGCCAAACCGCCATATTTTTTGCTGTTTCGCCTCTGATTTGAATAAAAAGTGATCAAAGCAATAGACATTCCCCAAAATGGCATAACTAAAAAGTACATCTGACCCTGCAAAAAAAGACGCCCTATTCCTCCCCGTACCTGTCAATGTGACCTTGCAGCTGTTGCAAAACTACAACTTCCATATATTAGACATTTTACCACATTTTTTTGTCTTAAAATATTTTTCCCTATTTTCCTCCTCTAAAACCTAGGTGCGTCTTATGGTCCGGTGCGTCTTATAGTCCGAAAAATACGGTAAATATTATAATATGACTCAAGCCCATATTAACCAGAAGCTTGGCCATTACTGCTCTCTGTCTTTATGTGAAGTCAGGCTATCGCCACTGTTAAGCGATATATTTATATGAACAATGGCCGTGTGGCATCTATTTTGTTTTTGGTCTGTATATGAGGGGCTATTACAGTTATAGTGACGCCACACAGGTAATAAGATTACTCATATGGGGGGCACTATTACTGTAATAATTCTCAATTTCCCCATAGTTAATAACATTACCTGTGTAGGGGGTAGATCACTATGTTTAAATTATGTTTGATTTGTAGCAATTAGAATACATAATGCATATCATGTATTTACATTCCGAATCATAACTGTAGCAAATTTATAGTTTTGAAGAAGCCACCAAAATTATTTTTTGGTTTGGGGTCACCGCAACATGAGGAACTGTATTGCGGGGTCACGGCATTAGAAAGGTTGAGAACCACTGGCCTAGATCAAGAAGTGAAGGAATGGCAGAGCAGAGCTGGAGTTCTGAAACAAAGAGAAATGGAACTCAAAGCTAGAAAATGTAGCCTGGAGAGGGCGCTGTCAGGATCTTGTGAAGATAATGAGAAATTGTCTGTTTTGGTGCAAAATAAAGACAAAGAATTGATGGAGATGTCGTCTGTCCATGTTCAGAGTTTACAAACCTTACAGGAGAGTCACAAAGAAGTTGAGAATAACCTGGAATCTGTGCAGATATTGTATGAGGACAAAGCCAATGCTTATGACAAGCTGGAAAAGTCCAAGAGAGAATTGGACCTCCAGATAGAAGACATGAGGATTCATTTTGAGGAAAACCTGTCTAATTTATCTGCTGAGATTGTAGATCTAAAAATGCTTGTTGCTAAACTAAAGGTGCAAGTAGACAAACAGGAGGAAGTTACACGCATCAAGGAACAGCTGGAGTTTCATATAGAACAGTTAAAAACCAAAGTTGAATCTAAAAGAGAAGAATTGGATCGATTGCAGCAGTCTTTATCCAATACTGAACAGTCGGCATCTGCACTATCTTCAAAGCTGGCAGCACTAGAAGCTGAGAAGGACTCGCTGCAGAGCCTGTTAACCTCTAAAGAATCAGAGCTGCTGTCCATGAAAAACGTGACTCAAGAGACAGAGTCTTTATTCAACCAAGAGCAAGATAAGAGAGCCACTGAGATACGGGACTTGAATGAAAGACTTGACAAAAAGTCTGCAGATGAGCAGAAGCTTTATCAGAAGATGTTGGAGGATCAGTTCAATATAATTCAGGGAACAGTGAGGGAAGCAGAAAATATCATCCAGGATGCAGTTGCTAAACTTGATGATCCTCTACATATTTGCTGCACTAGTTCACCAGATTACCTGGTAAACCGAGCAAAAGTTGCTATAGACCAGTGGTTCTCAACCTTTCTAATGCCGTGATCCCGCAATACAGTTCCTCATGTTGCGGTGACCCCAAACCAAAAAATTATTTTGGTGGATACTTCAAAATTGTAAATTTGCTACAGTTATGATTCGGAATGTAAATACATGATATGCATTATGTATTCTAATTGCTACAAATCAAACATAATTTAAACATAGTGATCTACCCCCTACACAGGTAATGTTATTAACTATGGGGAAATTGAGAATTATTACAGTAATAGTGCCCCCCATATGAGTAATCTTATTACCTGTGTGGCGTCACTATACTGTAACTGTAATAGCCCCTCATATACAGACCAAAAACAAAATAGATGCCACACGGCCATTGTTCATATAAATATATCGCTTAACAGTGGCGATAGCCTGACTTCACATAAAGACAGAGAGTAGTAATGGCCAAGCTTCTGGTTAATATGGGCTTGAGCCATATTATAATATTTACCGTATTTTTCGGACTATAAGACGCACCGGACCATAAAACGCACCTAGGTTTTAGAGGAGGAAAATAGGGAAAAATATTTTAAGACAAAAAAATGTGGTAAAATGTCTAATATATGGAAGTTGTAGTTTTGCAACAGCTGCAAGGTCACATTGACAGGTACGGGGAGGAATAGGGCGTCTTTTTTTGCAGGGCCAGATGTACTTTTTAGTTATGCCATTTTGGGGAATGTCTATTGCTTTGATCACTTTTTATTCAAATCAGAGGCGAAACAGCAAAAAATATGGCGGTTTGGCACTTTTGATTTTTTTTTCCCGCTCTGATGTTCACCCTACAAGAAAAATATTTTTATAAGTTTGTAGACCGGGCATTTTCGGACACAGGGATAGCTAATGTGTATGTGTTTCACAGTAATTTTGTACTTTTATATGTATTCTAGGGAAAGTGGGTGAGTTAGAACTTTTTTTTTTATTTTATTTTTTTTTTTTTACTATTTTATTAGCCCCCCTCCCTTCATGGGGCTTGAACCTGCAATCGTTTGATTGCAAGTCCCATAGACTGCAATACAAGTGTATTGCAGTCTATGGGAGATTCTGTACATTACTACTGAGACTGGTCATAGACCAGTCTCAGTAATAGTATCCCAGTGACAGGCCTGGGAGACTTCATTAGGCTCCAGGATGTCACCGGAACAGGTCGACTCCCGCGATCTCGCCGCGCGGGGAGTTGACCTGCAACTTAACATGTATGGGGCCGGTGGCAGTTTTCACAGCCCACGGTCAGACTCTGATCGCGGGCATTAGCTCCGGGACTCTGCTGTACAGCGGAGGCCCGGTTGCTATGTTGACCGCTCTGCAGCAGAGCGGCCGCCATCATTGTAACAGACCCGGCATCCGCATAACGGCACGGAGGATGCCGGGAGCTACACAGCGCGGGGCACCCTCTCAGGCATTCAGTTTGGAACGCACATCCATAACGACGTGCGTTCCAGCTGAATAGCGCGACTTCTCAGCAGCTAAAGCCATTGGAAATATGTATTTTCCGATGGCTTTAGGTGACCCCTGTGTTTTGGTCATTCGACCCTCGCCGGGGTCGCGACCCACAGGTTGAGAACCGCTGATCTAGGCGAACCTGCTTTAGTTCATGCAAGTTTCGCTCTGACTGCAATGTCTGCAACACAGATTCTAAATCACTCTCTTGGTCAGACACCTCCTTCCTCAGCTCTACAACTTCATTTTTTTTATCAGTTAATGCAGCCGAAAGTTTTTCACACTTCCTGACTTGGTCATCCAGACATTCTGACTGACACTACAAAAATTCACTTTTCTCACGTTTAGCAGTTTCAAGGTCATCTCTTAATTTTTCAATGACACTCTCTTTGGCAATGGAGTCTTGGGCATGCTGCTCCTTTAAATCCTGCAATTGCTTCTCAAGCACTTGCTTTTGCTCTACGCTCTGTAGGACTTTATTAGATAGAGCGCATTTCATTTCTGCAAATTCCTTCTTAGTGACACAATCCATTCCAGGCATACCCAGCACCACATTTTCACAATGACTAGGATATAACCTCTTCATAGAGTCAAGCTATTTCTTTAACTTAAGGTTCTCTTTTTCTGATACCTCAAGTTGCCATTTCCAATCAGATATTTCATCCTCATAAATGAACATGATGGTTTTAATCTCATCTTGAAGCTGCTGCACCATAATATTTTCATCTTTGGCGCTTTCATGCACTCCAGTATAAGACACACAGTCAGCAGGGACATATTCATTCATAGAACAGAAGTGCTTCAGAAAAACTAAGTCACTCATGCAACCCATTATATTTCCTTGCACCCCACATGCTCTGTTCCGGGTTTTGTGTCTCTCTGCGTTCAGACTGCTGCACTAATAAACCTGTGCACAGCTTCTCTGTTTTCTTACAGGCTGAAATTTTCTTTTTCTTGCCCATGGTTTAATAACAAGATTACGCAATATTCCACAGCAACCTTGGGTTCAACCGGCAGCAACTTTTTACTATCTTCTGCAGTCACATGTATTCAAACAGTTAACTTATGTGGCACTACAACAACCAGCATTTTCTTCTGTCTTTCACAGAAAACACCAACATGGCACCATAGCCTTTCACATAGACTGTTTGCAATATCCAGCTTCTATACACATTGCATACTTTCTTGCCATCAGCAAGCACTTTACAGACTTCTGTGCCACAATATACACAAAGTCCATTCCCTGGATTCCTCTTCCAGAGTTTTACTTTCACCAGTTTTGCACACAATTTGCTATGTTGCAGTTACACTCACCCCCTCCTGGGTTTCTCAGTTGAAATCACAGATTTCAGTACTGCAGTCACCAAACACTTGTCTTCCAGGACTTGCGTGGATCTCTTTATGCCCACATCCGAAGCACCATATGTGGCAATTTGGGGGGATTTAGCCTCACAGGAGGCAGTCTCCTGGACTCGACAGCGGTGTAGGCAGTACTGGGTGCCGGAGAAGTAGCATTCAGACGGTGCTAATCCAAAGTAAAATGTATTTTATTTCAGCTTACGAATGGAACAAAAAATAACAAACAGCCTGGCTCAATTAGTCCTTTCAGGACCCCAGTCCTCTTCGAACAGACCGCCCGTCCATCTCCGACTGGTTCCCTGTCTCCCTGCAGGTCTCCACAACACTCTCTCCTGCTGCAGACACTCCGTCTGGAGTTGGTGCCCCCACCCATAGGTGTGGCTGAGGACCTTTTCAGGCCTGGCCCTGGGTCGCTCACTAGCGCCCTCTGGGTTCATACTCTCACAGTAGCTAGATAGAGCAGTAGTCCGCGGGCTAGCTAGGGAAACAGGGAGGGGGTGTGAGAGAGGGAGTGAAAGGGGGATCATGGGAGTTGTAGGCTAGGGAAGCAGGAAGCTAGCTATGTAAACAAATGCAGAGGATGCTAAGAGCACCGAGAGAAATCCAGAAATCACTCAAAACACTTCTAAAGGTATTTTGGTGCAATTATTAACTCATTAATAGCACTAAAATACCTTTTTTTTTTTAAAAGTTTTTTTGTCCGGAAAACCCCTTTAAGAACTGAAATTGGTCATTTGTTGAATTTGCAGTGCAGCATCCAAGAGTGCTCCTGCTTTTATTATTTGTGATTTGTGCCTGTGGGTTGTGTTTGTATGTCCTGTGTTCCATGATCTTTGTACCATTTGTATATATTGCTTGCAGCTTTTCCCTTGCTGTTCCCTGTAGTTCCCTCCTATGTTTTAAACCTTGTACTTGGTACAGCCCTGGCCTATCACAGGCCACGGGACAGGGTCTGTGGAGACTTTTGTCTCCTGGGGAACCGTTACAGCTCAGTCTAGTCTACAGTCTAGTCGAGTCTATTCTTGTGCTAGTTTGTGCAGAGGAGACAGTGCAGGTCAGCACTGTGGACTGAGCCCTAACAGTTTCCAACACAGCCCCAAGGAGGAAGATACAAGCTTGAGGATACGCCAAAGGTTCTTAATAGGGTTGAGGTCAGGGGAGGATAGTGGCCACACCATGAGTTTCTATCATTTTATGCTCATAGCAGCCAATGACTCAGAGGTATTCTTTGCTGCATGAGATTATGCATTTTCATGAATGAGGAAGATGATTTTGCTCTGGAAGGCATGGTTCTTCTTTTTGTACCATGGAAGAAAGTGGTGAGTCAGAAACTCTATATACTTTGCAGATGTCATTTTCACACCTTCAGGGACCCATCCACATAATTCAGGCCCAAAACACGACTCCCCTATTTCCTTGCTGACGTCGCAGGGAGATGGTGACCATCCACCAACACTCCACTACTCCCGTGTTGGCAAACCTATGGCATGCGTGCCAGAGGGGGCACTCAGAGCCCTCTCCGTTGGCACGCGTGCTGTCACCCTGATCGCTCACTAATGGGGAATCCGGTACAGGATTTCCCATTAGTGAGCAATCACTTCTTTCAGCTGTATGTGCATATGTACTGTACATACAGCTGAAAGCTGTCAGTGTAGGCCGCGGACCCACTGGACCGCAGCTTACACTGACTGCAGAGTGTGACCTCTGCCCCGACGCAGGCGTGATGACGTAAGTCAGTCAGAAGAAGGAGGACTCATGGCTGCTCGTCATGGGACTTCAGGTAAGTAGAAGATAATACTGCATGGGGGCCCACTGTGGAGCATATAATACTGTGTGGGGGCCACTGTGGAGCATATAATACTGTGTAGGGGCCACTGTGAAGCATATATTACTGTCTGGGGGCCACTGTGAAGCATATAATACTGTGTGGGGGCCCACTGTGGAACATATAATACTGTGTGAGGGCCACTCTGGAGCATATAATACTGTGTGGGGGTCACTGTGGAACATATAATACTGTCTGGGGGCCACTTTGGAGTGCATTGTACTGTCTGGGGCCACTGTGGAGCACATTGTACTGTCTGGGGCCACTGTGGAGCACACTGTACTGTGTGGGGCCCCCTTCACTATTTATATCACACAGTATCTGTTTTATAGCAGACATGTGATATTAGTACAGGCTGTAATAACATTGCACGGTCACTATAAAAAAGATCCTGTGCGATGTAAATAGTGGACATTAATTGTTCAAAAGTACCAAATGCAAACTTCTACCTTTCAGTACAAAGTTGTTTGTATTATTGAAAGCTCTGTAAAGCCCCATTTACACAACTGTATTTTTCGGGTCCGTAACTGTCCACAATTGTGGATCCGCATAGTATTAACGTTAAATTGCTGTGTTAGCACTTTGCAATAATTTAGTGGGTTTTGGGTTGCAGTTTGGGCATTCGGTCTCTAAAAGGTTCACCATCACTGCGTTACTCCATCCATCTGGACCATCCAGGGTTGCACGGCACTCATCAGTAAACAAGAGTGTTTCAATATTAGTCTTCATGTATGTCTAGGCCCACTGCAACCATTTCTGCTTTTGAGCACTGTTTAGGGGTGGTAAATAGTAGGTTCATGCAGAACTGGGACTCCAGAGGCACCAACAGTTTCAAATAACTGTTTGCTGCTTTGTAATGGTATTGTAGCAGCTGCTTTCTTTATCTGATGAATTTGGCAGAAACCTTTCTCATTATGCTTTCATCTGCACAAACCTGTTTGTACTCTGAATCAGCCACAAATCTATTCACAGTATGACGATCATGTTTAAAGAGGTTGCCTGGCCAAAAAAATTATTTTTACAGTAGGCCTGGGGAAGTGAAAAAAAAAACCATACTCATCTGTCCCTGGTGCTCCGGTGTCCTCCTAGTGCAGTCCAGTCCTACTGCTCCAGTGTCTTCTTGAAGTGAAACTACTCGCTGGCTGTTGCGTCTCGGATCCCTTCAACTGAAGCTGCTGATTGGTCTCAGTAGTCACGTGCAGCGGAGACGGAAGTCTCATTACAACACAGGTAGTGATGTCAGGTGTCCTCAACTCAGGCCACTGATTGGTCTCAGAGGTCACATACGGTAGAGACTTTTGCCGAAAGACAACAATGGACCGGCAGGACTGGACCGTGCTGGGAGATACCAGAGCACCAAGGAAAGGGGAGTATGATTTTTTAAATTTTTTTTTTAACCTTAGGCCCATTTAAAATATAACATTTTTGCCCAGACAACCCCTTTAAGTTTTCTTGAAATATTTAGGCTTTTCATGCCTTGTCCAAGGCATTGCACTATTTGACACTTTTTAGCAGCAGAGCGATTCTTTATCTTTCCCATATTGCTTGAAACTTGTGGCCTGATTAATAATGTGGAATGTCCTTCTAAGGTTAAGGTCCCATATTACGAGCCACAGCGAAAAAGCACTGCGAATCACATCCACACATTGCAGAAAAATATGTGCAGCAGAAATGCTGCGACTTCCAAAACCGTTGCGTTTTTGGAAATCGCAGCATGTCAATTATACCTATGGGAACGCTGGTGGTTTACCTATAGGTATAATGAAGCAGAAAGTCCGCAGAGCAAAAGCGCTATGAAAAGCTCTGCTGGAAAAACCCCGCTATGTGGGGCCTTAGCCCAAATCAAATAAAGTGAATTTATTAGCGTCTTCCTGTGTATTAACATAGAGAATATAAAAACCTGAAAACAAAGGATGTCTTTGACCTTTTCTATGTAAATTTTAGCAGTGCTTTTAAAATAGGGGAAAAAAAAGAAAAAAAATCTTACCTAATACAGCTTTAAGTTGTTCCAACATGGAAGTCTTTGTTACAAGTTTCTCTAAAATATCTGAAACTATGATTTTCGTTTTCTCATATTTTTCTTCAAGACCAGCAATGCTTTCTTGAGTTTTCTTTGCATCTGTCCTGGTATTAGCAAATGTATCAAGTACATGTCTGTTGACATGAAAGAAATTCATATGTTATATAGCCAAGTCTTGGGGTTCATTCAGCATTAGCTAAAATATTGATTTTGCAATTGCCTGCAGTTTGAAAATTTATGTAATTGCCTTCTTACCTGGTTTACCACATGTTTAGCTTTTCACTTTATATTTATGAACTTAATTAAAGGGAGTCTGTCAGCAATAAATTGGTTATAAACCTAACCATGGTACCATATAGAAGTCATTCTACAGTTTTCATATATGGCTCTGTTAAGCTCTATTCAGATTATGTTTTTTTTTACATTCATTTAACTCCTTAATGACCACGGACGTAATAGTACGTCCTGACCACTACTGTCTTAACCACCAGGGATGTACTATTACAGCTAACACCCACTCCCAATGCCGTCTGCTCAGATAGTGAGTGGGTGGCATTGGGAACAGGTGTTAGCTGTAACTGAAGCTAACACCTTGCTCCATAATCCCCGATCAGAGCTGAACTCCAATCATGGGTTTTAACCCTTTGGATTCCACGGTCAAACATGGCCATGGCATCCAAAGGGTTCCATCATACTAATGTCATTCCATCGCCCCCCTCCCTTGCAGTGAGATCGGGGGGTTTCGATATGTATTTTCAGCAACCCAGGGTCTGACCAGTGCCCCCAGGCTGCCAGGAATCCCCATACCTGTTTGATCCTGCCGTTATGGGATGAAGTCAGCCTATGCGTCTGTGCGTGTAACACGTGTATTGCAGTATATAGTACTGAACCAGTGATCAAAGCATCGCTGGTTCAGGTCCCCTAGAGGGACATCAAGAATAGGTGAAAAAAAAGTGTAAAAAAAAAAAAGTGAAGTGCATTAAAAAAAATTTAATAAATGAATAAAGCCCCAAAATGCCCCTTTCCTATATAAAATTATTTATATAAAAAAAAACGTAAAAAATTAACAAAAACAATACATATTTGGTATCGCCACATCCGTAACAATCTGTACAATAAAACTGAAAAATTATTTAACCTGCATGGTCAATGTCAGAAAAAAATAAAAAAGGGGAAAAAACACCAGAAATAATGATTTTTCACCATCTTGCCTTACAAAAAATGCTATAAAAAGTGCTCAAAAAGTCATATGTACCGCAAAACAGTACCAACAAAAACAAAGGTCATTCTGCAAAAAACAAGCCCTCAACCTACTCTGTGAACTGAAAAATAAAAATGTTACGCATCTCAGAATATAGTGATGCAAAATAATTGATTTATGTTCCCAAATGGGTTTTTATTCAGCAAAATTAGTAGCGCATAAAAAAACAATATAAATTAGGTATTTCCGTAATCATACTGACCCACAGAATAAAGGCAACATGTTACTTACAGTGGGGAAAAAAGTATTTAGTCAGCCACCAATTGTGCAAGTTCTCCCACTTAAAAAGATGAGGCTGGCCTGTAATTGACATCATAGGTAGACCTCAACTATGAGAGACAAAATGAGAAAACAAATCCAGAAAATCACATTGTCTGATTTTTTAAGAATTTATTTGCAAATTATGGTGGAAAATAAGTATTGGGTCGATAACAAAAGTTCATCTCAATACTTTGTTATATATCCTTTGTTGGCAATGACAGAGGTCTAACGTTTTCTGTAAGTCTTCACAAGGTTGGCACACACTGTTGCTGGTATGTTGGCCCATTCCTCCATGCAGATCTCCTCTAGAACAGTGATGTTTTGGGGCTGTCGCTGGGCAACACGGACTTTCAACTCCCTCCAAAGGTTTTCTATGGGGATGAGATCTGGAGACTGGCTAAGCCACTCCAGGACCTTGAAGTGCTTCTTACGAAGCCACTCCTTCGTTGCCCTGGCGGTGTGCTTGGGATCATTGTCATGCTGAAAGACCCAGCCACGTTTCATCTTCAATGCCCTTGCTGATGGAAGGAGGTTTGCACTCAAAATCTCATGATACATGGCCCCATTCATTCTTTTATGTACACGGATCAGTCGTCCTGGTCCCTTTGCAGAGAAACAGCCCCAAAGCATGATGTTGCCACCCCCATGCTTCACAGTAGGTATGGTGTTCTTTGGATGCAACTCAGCATTCACTCTCCTCCAAACATGACGAGTTGTGTTTCAAACAAACAGTTCTACTTTGGTTTCATCTGACCATATGACATTCTCCAAATACTCTTCTGGAACATCCAAACTTCAGATGGGCCCGGATATGTACTGGCTTAAGCAGAGGGACACGTCTGGCACTGCAGGATCTGAGTCCCTGGCGGCGTAGTGTGTTACAGACAGTAGCCTTTGTTACGTTAGTCCCAACTTTCTGCAGGTCATTCACTAGGTCCCCCTGTGTGGTTCTGGGATTTTTGCTCACCGTTCTTGTGATCCTTTTGACCCCACGGGGTGAGATCTTGCGTGGAGCCCCTGATCAAGGGAGATTATCAGTGGTCTTGTATATCTTCCATTTTCTAATTATTGCTCCCACAGTTGATTTCTTCACACCAAGCTGCTTGCCTATTGCTGATTCAGTCTTCCCAGCCCTGGTGTAGGTCTACAATTTTGTTTCTGGTGTCCTTCCACAGCTCTTTGGTCTTCACCATAGTGGAGTTTGGAGTGTGACTGTTTGAGGTTGTGGACAGGTGTCTTTTATACTGATAACAATGTCAAACAGGTGCCATTACTACAGGTAATCAGTGGAGGACAGAGGAGCCTCTTAAAGAAGAAGTTACAGGTCTGTGACAGCCAGAAATCTTGCTTGTTTGTAGGTGACCAAATACTTATTTTCTACCATAATTTGCAAATAAATTCTTAAAAAATCAGACAATGTGATTTTCTGGATTTGTTTTCTTATTTTGTCTCTCATAGTTGAGGTCTACCTATGATGTCAATTACAGGCCGGCCTCATCTTTTTAAGTGGGAGAATTTGCACAATTGGTGGCTGACTAAATACTTTTTTTCCCCACTGTATAGTGTACGACTGTGCAGAAAAAAATTAAAAGGTAAAAAGCTATGCTAGAATTGATGTTTTTTTTTTTAATCCACCAAGAAAGAGTTAATAAAATTTCGTCAATAAGTTATAGGCACCCAAAAATGGTGTCATTACAAAATACATCTCATACCGCAAAAAACAAGCACTCATATGGCTACAGCACCAGAAAAATAAAACGAATATAGCTTGCACAATGTTAAGACAAAATGCTCAAATATCACTAAACCATTAGAACAAAACTGGCTGTGGAAGGAAGGGAATGTTTAAGCTGTATGATCATATATCAGGGTACACCCCAGATTTATAGCTTACAAGGGAAAAGAAACCAGAAGTGACCCCCAAAGTGACCCCCCCCCCCCCATAGGACCTACGGGGAAAATAGTAGGGAACTTGGTGTTCCCACTGTACTCTGCACAGCTTATATATTCACTTTTCACCATGCGCTATGCATTCAGATCTGGGATACTAATGCTCACTACAGCCCTTGATAAATTCTTTAAGGGGGGCAAAGACATGGCATCCACACAAGACATGGCATCCAGATAACAAACATCCAAATCTGCACTCCAAAATGGCAATTTTTCCAGGAATATGTAATTTCAATGTGTAATATGTTGTGCCCAGCTTGTATTAGAGATACAAAAGCTGTGATACCCGCTTAACAATTTTTGGAGTGCGTCTATTACGGTGGATGTCGGCAAGTGGTTAAAAATTTCAAATTTTCACTTTGTACATTAATTTTTGGGAAGCAATTTTGGGCTCAAAATGATAATACACTTTTGAGGGGTTTCCATTGTACTGGTACTTTAGGGGTTCTACAAAAGCCCTCCAAAAGTCAAATAGCGTTCTTTCCATTCCGAACCCCACCATGTACCCAGTTTACGACCACATATGGGGCATTTCTGTGTTCAGAAGAAATTTTGTTACTAACTTTGGAGGGCTTTTTCTCCTTTATCCTCTTCTGAAAATGAAAAATTTGGGGCTAAATTGATGGCTTTTTTGAAAAAAAAAGTAATTTTTCATTTTCAAGTCCCAATGTTTATAAAATTTGTGAAATGGTTGTAGGATCAAAATGCTCACTATACACCTTGATATGTTCTTGGAGGGGTGTAGTTTCCAAAATGGGGTCACTCTAGGGGTTCTGCAAATGTGACATATCACCTGAAAACTATTCCAGCAAAATCTGCCCTCCAAAAGCCAAATAGCGCTCTTTCCAATCCGAGGCCTGCCAGGTATCCATACAGCAGATTACAACCACATATGCGGTATTGCCATGTTCAGGAGCAATTGTTTAACAAACTTTTATAAATACAAAAATATTGAAGTACAATGTGTCACGAAAACACAATCTCAAAATCACTTGTCAGTTTTGAAAAATGAGGCCTTCTACTTAAGGTACTTTTAAGCTGTGTCCTTAAGGGCAAACGGATGCAAACTGATGGTCATGCCCTTACATAGACATCAGTGTTAAAAAAACATATCCGTTTCTGTTTATGTTTTTGGTCAGACACAAAAGTATGATATACTATGTTTTTGTTCCCTTTAAAAAAAAACAAAAAAAAAAAAACAGACAGAAACTGATGTTTTTGTAAACGGATCACTATCAGTTTGCATCCATTTGCATTCTTCCTTTTTTTTTTTTCATCCGATTTTAGCATCCTTTAAACGGATGTAAGAAATGTAAAAAACATCATCTAAATAGAGCCTTATTTCTGCTTTAGAGCCCTATTTCATGCACATTAATTTTATTCAAATGAGGGAAAAAGTGCTTTGCCTGGGAATCTAGAGCTGAGATTAATCCTAGGCAAGCTATGACACCCGCCCACACACATGTTCCTCATTTGCATATGAATATCATGCCGATTTACATAAAATTATGGCTCCAAAGCTGAATAACAGAGGTCTATTTCAAACCTGTAGAATCATCTCTACAAGGTACTGAGGTTAGGTTTAGAATCAATTTACTGCTGACAGACTCCCTTTAAAGCTACCAGACACCTCTGACATTGTTTATCTCTCAAGGACAGCTGGATAGTCCTCTTTCATATCAGTGGTTGTAGGATGAATTTTATCTCAATTGGAAAGTGAAAGAGCCTGAAGAAATAGAGCAAATCATTGTCCACCTAAAGATCATTTTGTTGAATACTAAAATTCCCCATTCATGAGCTTGTTTGGCACAATGAATGGGCATGTAATGGTGTTGCATGTCATTCATCTGTAAAGTTTGTGCAGACAAAAACTGTATCTCCAAAGTGATATTATTATTTGTGATTAAATGT
Source organism: Leptodactylus fallax (assembly GCA_947044405.1). NCBI lineage: Eukaryota > Metazoa > Chordata > Amphibia > Anura > Leptodactylidae > Leptodactylus > Leptodactylus fallax. The sequence continues at coordinate 247,396 of CAMRHE010000424.1, forward strand.
GCAGTTTTATATATTTCACGCACCATCAGTGCCAGATTTTATGCAGGAAGAGAGAAATTAAGAGAAAAAAATCATTTTAAAAAATTGAGGTGCATCAAAAAAGAGAAACAGCACTCCTGGTTATAGGCTTCATGAACACAACCAGTTTTGCAACCTGTGTCCTCTGTTTTTTTAACAGAAGGCACTCGGATGACATCGAAGTGTAGTCCATTTTATTCATGGTTCCACTGATTTCAATGGTCAGCTCAGTTCCGTCAAAATGGATTTGAATAGAACATACTGTAAAATAATTGGAATGGACAGATGATACAGAATACACTTGGACTGCAAAAAAGGTTGCATGTATGAAGCCTCAAACAAAATGCACACAACCCTGTGTGTGTAGTTGGACCATGATCAAACGACACGGATGGCACATGAATCAGTTTTCCTTTAGACCTCATGCATATGACAGGGTATACATCCGATGTAGGGTCGAGATTATAGCGGAATGCACTTGGATGACACTCGGAGTGACATCCAAGTGCATTCCATTATGCATTCACGTCTATGAGAGCTTCTGATCCATTCTGCTCTGATGACACAGACCAGGATAAGACCTGCTCTATAAGCATTTGTGTCATTGAACGGAATGGATTGGAAACCCTCATAGATGTGAATGCATTACAGAATGCACTTGGATGACACTGTACGTTCAGTGTGCATTCAGGAAAAAAATGATGATTTACATCAGTGTTGAATTAGTTTTCCTTTAGACCCCATGTACACGACCGAGTGTACATCCAATGTGAGGCCAAGTTAACAGTGGAATGCACTCAGAGTGACATCCGAGTGTGTTACTTTCATGTATATGGGAGCTTTGAACCCATTCTGATCCAATGACACTGAGTGAAACAGAATGGAATGGAAGCCCACATAGACGTGAATGCAATACGCAATGAACTCAAGTGACACTTGGAGTGACATCTGAGTGCATTCCATTGCAAACTTGGCCCCACATCTGAAGCACACTCAGTTGTGTGCATAGAGTCTTACAGTTTATTCCTTTTGTGAGTTTTTTCCTGATCAAGTTTTTTTTTTTTTTCAATGACTGGGTACAGTGGGACATGTTCTCTGCATGACTGCGATTTACTCGGCATGACTAAGAGTCTATGAAAAATGACTGACAAGTTAATATACATTATGCAGTGTGGAATGTGAGCCTATGGTTTGTAAACTTGTGCAGGACCCACATGTGAAAAGCGCTTGTGTGAAAGGGCCCTTAGTGTGACAGTGGCCTATGGTAAGGTAGCTACCAGGATTACACAATCAATACTTACTTCAGCAGGATATCTGTGTTATGTTGCTCTTCCATTTTCTTTAGTAAGACATGTTTAAAGTGATCCAAGAACATCTGTAATGTGCTAGGACCAACAAAAACTTTGTCTGTCCTTGTCACCTCCTTTGAAATGAGAATCTTGAGTTTTTCCTAGATAGTGAGAATTAATATACATGCTAATACATATACAGCAATTCTGATGTACTACAAATTATTCATAACCTTATAGAGAGTAGGGACCTTTTCATAAAATACCAAGAGACCCCCATCAGTAATAGGAGACCATTATTCATATAGCAGCCCTAAAAAGTGAACTATCAGAACCAGCATAACCAGAATAACATTTGCACAAGTTATAAATGAAAGTAAAACACATTAGAAACCATATTATGTGATTAAAGTTTCAAGGGGTTGAAACAGAAGATAAGTTTCATAAATACTCTTTGTATCACGTCCCCCTGTTAGCCAGACTGGAGAGTGGCTCTTGCTCTGGAGGACGCAGCAGCCCGATGTACTACATGATCGTCCATTAATGACTTTTTTAGCCACTGAATTTGGGGCTTTCAGTTGATCAGCATTGGGTGCTTGTTTAAAGAAGCCAGATATCTGTTTTATGATCTATACCTGAGTAATATCTTCGCAGTATGGAAACTGAGCAGAACCACCATCTCTGAGCATACAGTTACTCTGGCCAACTTCATTTGCATTCTTGGAAAATATACTGGGATTACTGTTTCCTGTCCATGAGACCTGGTCATTTTGATGGAGCATATAACTATGAATCAAGGTAATAGCTGTTGCTACATTTTCACTGAAAACACAATGGAAAATAAAAATTAGTTAGGTAAACATGTTTTGCTTTTTTCAGCTTTATTTCCGATCATTAAAAATGTATTCTCATTGAAAAAGGAACTGTTCCATACAAAGGTATATGAATAATACAGAACATGTTCCATGAATACTGATCTATTTACAATAACACATCACCAGCAGTCATACCGTGTTTCTTCTGTGTGGGTTTCCATAATCCTGTGTTGCATTATGTAGTGATTGGCTTCCCTGTTAATAACATCTTGTGACCAGCTGTCAATCCAGATTAGCTGGCAACCAGTTAAGAATCCAGGGTATTTTCTGTTGTAGAAATATATGTATACATGTAAGTTTATGAAATCCATAGGATATGTCAAATTCTTCTTTCCTGTTCAGGCATTGGTGTGTGCTCACATATAGTCTAGTATTTGCTCTGGTGAGGTTCTGGTACCATGACAAAATGACTAGTGAGGCTTGAGTAAAAAACATTTTCTAGCCCTGCACTAGACTATTTGCATAGAGCTTATTGAAAAACCCCTCCCCTCTGCTCTGAATGATGACTGTACTGTTCAACCAGGAGACCACTACGGCCATTTCATTTTTTAAATTTATTCTCTGCCTGGATGTGGCGGGTGGTGTTTCCCCAATTGTGATTGGGACCTCAGTTGTGGAAATAGATGTGGGTGAGTCCTAGAGGTGGAACCTGTATTTATCAGTCATTTATGGCATATGCTATATATGCCTAAGATATATGCCCTTTAATAGAAGATATTGGAAATACAAATATTAGGGAATATTGAATTCCTCTTTTAAGCTAATTAGATGACTTAACCTGCCCATTTACCATGAGGCAAACAGCCTTTGCATCTCCCCAATTTATCAAATATATAAATCCTTGAAAAATAATAAAAGTGCTCCAAATATATAAATTTATTCCATAGTTTATATATTACTGTTCTGCTAGGAAAGTGGTGTTAAAATGGACAATTACTTTAACAAAAAAATACAACGTACAAGTTTAAATAGATTTTCCTACAAACTCTTTTAAACCCATATGTATCCTAAAATAACACATGTATTAGACTTACCCGGATGCAGTCTTCAGAAGTTCATGGCATGGAGAAATACACACTATTATTCGTAGGTATGATTTCACTTGCGAAATGAAGTACTTGGCTGGGTCATAACCAAGATGTGGAAATTTCCTTCGTAGTGCTGGTTCTAGAACCTAGAAATATACATGTATGTCTTAGTAGAATTTATCATTTCCAGTGAAGTTAAAATGTATGTATCAGTTTTTCAATTATATTCTGTAAAGAAATTTGAAAATTTCTTGTCTCATTGATCAAAAAGGAAAACAAAATGATTTTGAGTAGTATCACCCACTGACCACAACTATAAAACAAATTAGGAGGAACCATTAAATCAATATGCAGGAATTATCCGCTCCAAAGAAATTAGAAGCGTCTTCCAGGCTAAAAATATTAATGACCTGTCCTAAGGATAGGTCTCCAATATCAGCTCAACGTGGGTCCAACATCTGGCACCCTCATGAATAAGCGGTTCTCAGCAGCTGAAACACAGAGAATGGAGCATTTTTCTATTTTCTGTGTATCAGCTGCTAAGAATGTTTGATCAGTGGGGGTGCCAGGTGTTGGACCCTCAACGATTTGATATTGATGACCTATCCTACGGATAAGTTATCAATATTTTAAGCATGAGAAAACCCTTTAATAAGATCTATCAACAGGTTAATTAAAATAAAGCCAGTGAGGACAAAGCTAAAAGGGTTGTCTCATAATATAATTATAGACAGGTCTTACAGCCTAGTGTCATCGCTGGGCTGTCAGGAATGCCCCCCTGACAGTACAAGGCCATGGAAGAGTATTGTTACGAGGAGCGTACCTCACAGTGCAGTGAAGACGCTGAGCTGTAAGGCCCACCCTTCTGACACTGGAGGGATATCAGTGCCAAAATTAACGTCACTAATATCTTTGGCACCAGGGTGCATACAGGATGAATACAGCACACTGTCAGCTTTCTAGCAGTATATAATAATGCCAATGTCAGGGGACATCAAAGGTCCACTTTAACTAGCATTGCAGCCCCTACATTCTTAGGACTGTGAAGGTCTCAGCAGCCAGACCAATACCAATCATTACAGGATTTCCAAGAATGGACAAATTGGAAGATGTGTGTAAAATAACAAATTGAGCATTACGTACCTGTGAATCTCCTGCCACTCCAAATCCACTGTTCTGATCCTCCTTGAGGCCAGTGACTGTCTGCAGTGGTCACATGTTACCAATGTCAATGATATCATCACTGCATCCTTGTAAACAAAGACGGGCAGGAAGAACAGAGTGGTCTTGCTGCCATGGCAGAGAATTCAATAGGTAAGAAATGCTTTCCTTGTTATTGTAAGCCTTACCCATTTTGTGGCAATTTTGTCTGATCTTGAACAACCCCTTTAAGTGTTTTTAATGGTGTTAAATCCCTTTAAAGTATGGCATTGGTTCATGGCATAATCGGTGTAAACTGAAACTTTAAAATCAACTAGTCCCATAGAAATGAATAGGATCCATTGAGCAATCCATTAAACATCCTTATTCATGAGTCTGGCAGTCTAATTTTTTGGGTTATACCAGGGATGTATACATCTTATTATGGAAATATACAAGTATACATAGGAAGAATGCCACATACAGGAGGCCAAAATCAATTCGTTAGTTGCAAAGAAAATTATTGGATTAAGATTAGAATAGGTTACAATGGCCCTAGATTTAGTAGCATCACATTTGAAAGTTGTATTTACTTTTATTACTCTGTTATTGCTATACCAGGCTGTACCAAGCTGTTTAATGTTTGTGATTAATATTATGTTTGATTATGTGTCTAAACTGCTGACATTCGATTTTGATTATACAAACTGCTGAAACCCAAGTACGTGACAGGAAGTTTCTGACCACTAATTATATTACGTGAATAAGTATAATAAAAGTATTAACTGGAAAGTCCCAAAAAATTAGGTATACAGAATGGACTTTGACCATACATGTACGCACCGGCCTTAGTAAAATGTATAAAGAGGTATGACTTAATCAATAAAGTGTGCTTGTGCTCAGATTCACTCCTGACTCTGTGTTCATTGCATCTGGCTGCAGCCGCCATCTTGTAATCAGACTGCCATCCAATATATATATTTGTGGTCTGATATGAAAACCACCCCATCATTTATGGCGTCCCTGGGTGGGCCGGAAATGACAAAAGACCCCTAATACCTGGGAGGCGGCATCCACAGACTGAGGACCAGAGGACACACAGACTAAAAACACCAGCGTTGGTAAGAACCTTAGCTTCTTGCAATTCTCTTTCTCTGTGTCTCCACTGCCTTCTAATCTGTAGCCGGATCCTGCAGTATGTTACAGTAAGTCTTTTTGTATATCCGGTCCATATTGTTTGGCAAGAACCATAGAATATCTTTGTGATACTTCAAACTGTCAGCAGCTGCCTGCTCTGGTAATCATAGCCGATTATAATGGGTCTCTTCACTGAGCCCTCTCCTCTATACCCCTCTTGTTGGAGGAAAAGCTAAATGCACAGGTGTAACTTTGGATCCCAATGCAATATCTATAATTTAGAATCTAGCCATTTACAATAGTGGTATATTTTATGTGGCAGCGGGACCTTTGGGACCGCCTGAAGGTCCAGGGCCTGGTGGCAATTGCAGCTCTGCACACCTTATAGCTACACACCTGGCTAAATACAAGTATTTGTTCAATCTAGCAAACATATTACATAAGAAATTAGATTCAGTCCTGACTGTTTGTCACACATGTAACAACCATGATACCAGACAATGACTTATTTAGCACTTACCTGCAGAATATCATTCATCTCTTCAATTGTGAACAATGGTGAATATTCACCACAGATTAGCAGGCTGTTAATAGCATTCAGGCAGCCCTCAGTGGCCAGCTCTTCTGCCTGTTATTTATTGGATATACATATTAATGCAGGCCAAAAATAGTCACTGAGCAGTTTATAGATTAGTTAAGTAACAATTACATAAACCTTTTAGTTCTACCACTTTTTACAAACTCTGTTTACTAATCTCCAGCAATAACGTTCTAAGGACCTGTGAGTACCGGATTTTATGAATAGATACAGTGGTGTCCAGTCTCTAGCTGCTGGCCTACTTTTTTAATGCATGTGTTTGGTAGCTGGAGCTCTATTTTCAAGATAATTCCACATAGACGTAGAAGTGCAAAGACGTAAATGATACAGTTCTGGCTAGCTGCAGCTTCCGCGTAAGGTTGGCTTCACATGTTCAGGTTTTTGCATGCAGATTTGAAGCTGCTTGGCAGTTTATTACATACTAATATACACTGAACTAATAAAACAGTGTGCAGTAAGCTCCTGTTATAATTTGCTTATAATTTGTAGCCCTGCATAAGAAACCCTAATATAAATTATGTTGGATTATGTCACATAGTTTATTCATCTTTCTAATACTGAAAGCCTATCCAGTCCTCTGCAGATCAGCGGTTCCTACGCCAGTAACCATGCTGCTTACCTGCTATTCTATGAGAACTTCTGCAGTACCTAAACCCACCACTGCGCACTTTTCGGCATATCAACATGTGTGTCACCTCACTGTCCTGGAAAAGCTAATGTGCAGGGGTCCTGGATGTCAGACCCCCACACATGGAACATTAATGGCCTATCCTAAGGATAGGCCATCAGTATTAGAAAGCTGGATAAGCACTTTAATTTTCAGCCCTAAAATTTCACACTGTTTAATGCTCCCACAGGATATTGTCTACCATTACTGCCATCATAGAGTATAATGGTGCCCATCACCGTTCTTGTACAATATAATGACCCCCATTACTGCCTACAAACGGCCTAATGGCCCCCATAGTGACAACAAGATAAAAAAAATATATATATTGTCTGTAAGCAGAGATGTCAACCTGGGAGAGCCTTACACAGGGTGATTCCCAAATGGCAAGTTGCGGGAAATGTGGCAGTGGCCTTTTAAGGGATGTGGCCTTTATAAATGAGCACAGCTATATATATCCAGACCCCATGTAATAATAATACATTTTTGGCGATACTGAATATATATGTAATCATATAATAATAAAAAAAATGGTAACGTCTTATCTGAAGAATTTTTCTTTCCCTGTATATGTATGATATATAAAGAAATCTCTGTATATGCCAGTACATTGTATTCTCAGAGAACATATTATTAAGTATACAATGCACTAACACATAGAGACATCTCTATATACCAATATATTATGTAGGCACAGTACAATACTATTGCAGCTTGGTATAAGAAAAAAAACCTTCAATTGAAACTAATAGAGCTTGTGACTCAGTCAGTAGACTAACAGCCTACTGTGCCCTGAGTTTAAATACAGATACCTAATGAAAAAAATGAATAAAGTTAGGATCTCCCAGCAACCACTTCATTAATATACATTGCACTGAGGTGACGTCACAGAGCAGTGAATCCTAATGAGTCAGTAGTCACGTAAAAGAGACTATTCATCTGGGGACCTGAAAACTGGGGCACTTCCAGGAATCCCAGGTGAATTGACATGTCTGTGTAAGTTTAAAGAATTGTTATTTGTTGATTAATCAGAGTACATAAACTGTATTAAATAAATTTGTTAAAACCTAGGGGGAGATTTGGCCAGTGTGAACAGTCACTAGCTGTTGGTGCTTATAGCTAGATGGCTGCAAATATTATTTAGAAAAAGTATAACCCGGATTTTTATTAAGCGCTGTAAATGAAACACAGGCCAGTAGCACCCTCTGCTGCCTGAATAATAAATTGTACTGTACACAGCTATTTTAGTATATTGTACAGTTTAAAATGTAAGTTTTGCTCATGATTTTACTTTTTGCTAAAGCTAGCACAATGAACAATGGATATGGCTAGCAAACAAATTAATAGAATTTTTGACATATAGACAAAACTGAATTGTTAAGATTTGACCCAATTTCTAATTTTTATCAGTGTAATAGAAATGATACCAAAATAGATTGTGGTTGTATTTAAGCAGCCTTCAGAGACTTTTGTCAGTCTCAATTTTATGTCCTCCATTTGGGGAAGGAGGAGGGGGTCAGGCACGTTGTATTCCCCCCTCCCCTCATTTATAAACAGCACAGGAGGTATTCATGAGTAAATAAATGTGTCTATTCAGCTTCCAATACTTATGTTTATGGTGGAGGTTGAGCAAAATAGCTGTTGGCGGAACAACTTCTCTATCCGTATTTAGCTCAAGTCAATTGTCAGTTTAGTTGAAAAACAACTCAGCAGCAGTAGCAGAGCAATGAAAAGCAAGGAACAGATTAATAAGTAGTATTTTAGTTGGTCTTAAGTCTCTGTTAAAGGAAACTGCTGTATGCAGCGATACACATGGGGGATCTGTGGATGGCACAAAATTTGGCTTTTTTTTTTTTTTTTGAGTATATAAATCCTGCATTGCTTAGCTTTTCTTTTTTACCATTTTTGGGTGTCTTTTTTTTATCTTGCCACTTTTGGTACACAGTTTTTAAAGTATGTATTCTGGAACTTTTACACCTATAATAAAATTCATAGGAAAACTTCTGAAAAAAAAAAAGCATGCTGCATTTTGAGAAAGAAAAAAAAAACCTAAAAAAAAATGTAGTATAAATAAATTCATACTTTCTTATTGAATAATCTGGAACAGCTGGATGCAGCATTTTTAACAATGTTTCTTGCGGTAATAAATGCAGCAAAAAATATGTTAAAATGCAGAGAAAACACCAAAGATTACTGTAGTGTGAAAGCACAACATTATCAGGTTAGTGTAAACATGTCATTGTTAAAAAGGACCTTTCACCACCTCCACCAATTCAAGTTCTTAGTATCTGGTAACCGGCACCACTCCACTAATTCCAGCGCAGTTGGAATTTTTTCTCTAGCCCCCATCATTCCTTAACACTAAGTGCAGGTAGTTTTGCTGTTGATGTGCTATTTAAGCTCTGTAATGTCGGAAGGGCAGTGTTAGGCAGTGGGGTGTGATTCAGAGGCAGTCAATGTCAGAGCTCAGAATAATACCCCTTGCCTGTTCCTGCCTAACACTGCCCTCCTGACAGCACAAGTCTAAATAACATATCGTGAACCAAAACTAACAGCATTGAGTGTTCAGGAACAGTGGGGGCTAGAGAAAAAATTCCAACTGTGCCAGAATCAGTGGAGCAGCAGCTATTAAATTATGTAAAGAGCTGGATTTGTTGGAGGTGCTGAAAGGTCCTCTTTTAAGAGGTTTTCTGTTCTCATGATTTTGAACAACTATTTCTATATTTTGAGCATAATAGTTTGAGTTTGCTAAATTTGACTGAGACATACAGTTTAGGCTACATGCACATGACCGTCTCCATTCACTGCCCTCAGTAAAAAATAGGATTAGTATGACTGTGTGTATTAATGTTTCATTTCGTGTTATAGAGCCACAACAAAATATATGTTATGGTTATGCCTGGTGGCTTGCTTAATGGACTTTTTCTAATGTTAAACTCTGTGCAGTTTTTGCTCTGTAATTATATTTATTCTACATTCACCTCTGAGACAATGATTACTAAGACGTGAAATTGATGATGGGACCTAATATTGTAGACTCTACATAACCTTCGATATATAAAACATTTTAATCATTGTAAAAGTAGTTTTATGTTCTGCTTAGCAAAATAAGGAATACATTTCTAATTGGAATGTCTCTTTCATGATACTCAATAGGTTCTAAGCGTGGCTGGGTAATTGATGATTTAGCTGCAGCAAGCATTCACATTAAAAAGCAAACAATGACTTTTTGTTTGGATAGAGATTAACGTGGTCTGTGTTTGTGACTAATAGGCTAATAGAAGACACAGAGTTTGCCTTTTATCTCTGCTGTAATCATACCATGATTGCACATAGCAGACACTGATAAATACTATGGCAACAGAGCGCACTCATTTTTAAAAGCAAATCAGACAATTGTTCAGTTGAAAGAGTCACAGTGGCTGCAATAAAGATGATAATTAAGATAATTAAGGGTAATTGTAATTAACTCCTTAGTATCAGCATGTATGATTTCAACAGAGTTAATATAATACATCATTATTTCCTGTTCTGTTATAGCCAAGTTTCTCAAAAATTCAGCCATGGTTTATAACTATATGAATAATACTGAACATCAATGATCATTGACATGAATGTCAATCAAAATGAAATAACAGGTTCAAAATGTAAACAACAGAGATACTTTGTGTTCTTTATGTTCCTGCAATAATTAATTAAAACCCTTAAACCTCAATAGGTCTACTTAAAATGGTCCAGAAGTGGTTAAAGAGACATTTACCCCCCCCCTCCCAAACATATTTAACTGCCACCACAGTGTTATAGAGCACATTACACTGATAAACAATATATCTTTGTTATTTATGTTGCTCTTGTGGATTTGGAGGAAAATAACTTTAAAAATCTTAAATAAATTGATGCATTGGAGGTGGGCTTTCAGCCTTGGGAGCACTGCTCTTCCTGCTCAAGTAAGATGGTGATGTCATAGCAGTTGGAGGATCAACTCTTACTGCATGGGGTAGCACAGGCAGGAGATGGTAGAGGTCTGAGTAGCAAGAACAGTGCCCAGTAGCAACTGCTTCCACTGCACCCCCTTTAGCTACTCCCTTGGATGTGAGCTGTAATGCCAGGCACAGCGACTACTAATAGTACAGACCTGTGCCTAGTAAACAATGAAGTGGACTACACTAGCTGTCATGGCTCTTTCAATCAGCTGTTCGGTTGGGTGCTGAGAGAACCTTCACCAATCTGATCCTGATGGCCTATGATAAGCATCAGCCAATAATCTTTTATTCCTAGATAGTATATTAACCCCTTAATGACCGGGCCATTTTTTGTTTTTGCACTTTCGTTTTTCCCTCCCCACGTTCCAAGAGCCATAACTTTTTCATTTTTCAGTTCACAGAGTCACATGATGGCTTATTGTTCGCGAAACAAATTGTACTTTGTAATGTCACTATTCAATATGCTGTGCAATGTACTGGGAAGCTGGAAAAAAATTCAGAATGAGGTGCAATTGGAGAAAAACTGCATTTGCACCAAATTCATATGGGTTTAATTTTGACACCATTCACTGTGTGGTAAAAATGACATGTTACCTGTATTCTGCGGGTCAGTACGAACACGGCAATACCAAATTTATATAGTATTTGTAATGTTTTGATACCTTTTAAAAAATTAAAAACTTTGCTAAATAGAAAAAAAAATTTTGCGTCGCCATAATGTGTCACCTGTAACTTTTTCATATTTACATGTATGGAGCTGGGTAAGGCGTCTTTTTATGCGGGACAACATGACGTTTTTATTGATACCACTTGTGGAATGATCTGATGGTTTGATCACTTTTTATTAAATTTTTTATAGGAGACAAAGTGTTGAAAAAAACGCTATTTGGCCATTTTGATTTTTTTTCCCGCTACGCCGTTCACCGTATGGGATAAATATTTTAATATTTTAATACTTCGGGCATTTTGGAGCACGGGGATACCTAAAGTGTTTATGTTTACTTTTGTTTATTTACTTTTATATCTGATCTAGGGAAAGGGGGTTGATTTGAACTTTTGTGTTTTTTTTAATTTTTACATACTTTTAAAAACTTTTTTTTTTTATACTTTTACTTGTATGATCAGACTCCCTAGGGACCTTGAAACCTAGGGAGTCTGATCGATCATACTATTCACTACGATACTACTGTATCGCAGTGAATAGCAAAATGCCTTCACTGCTATTAGACGATGCCTCTGGAATCGTGTAATAGCTATACTGTAATGACAGGCTTGGGAGCCTTCAATAGGCTCCCGGCTGTCATGGCAACCAAGCGCCGCCCTCCGATGACGTTCTGGAGGGCGGCGATGAGGTAAAAATGGCGGCGCCCTTGTCGGCTCCGCAATTTAGACGCCGTGGTCGCGTTTGACCGCGGCATCTAAAGGGATAACAGCCGCGATCGGTGCAGGCACCGATCGCTGCTGTTAGCTGCGGGTCCTGGCTGTATTATACAGCCGTCACCCGCGGTGTATGGAGAGCGCTCAGCTCAGCTCCTGAGCGCTCTCCATACATCGTCATGCGACTCAGGATGTACTATTACGCCCTGGGTCGTTAAGAGGTTAAAGTACTTCTGGACCATCCGTTGACATTCTATGTCCAGGCAGTCTCTTAAGACTGCAAGGACCTGCAGAAGAGAGGAATCAGTTGTTACTACAGCCGGAGCTCCTACAGGGAAGGCAGGGGTAGTTTATTACCATTATATAAAATTTTTAGTAGCACTTTATGCTATTAGCAAACTAATATGAAAAACAGACACATTCCCTTCCTTTTTTTCACATTTTCTCAAAATAAAAAACCAGAAACATAAAGCCCTAGAGGTAAAAAAAAAAACCCAAACACTTTTTTTTATAGCCCTCAAAACCGCATGTATGAAAAAAAAAAAGAAAGTGTCCGTCCTGAAGCAGGGAAAATGGCCCTGTCCTGAAATAGTTAAGAAAATATTTATATCTATGACACCACTAAACTATGAATCTGCAGGTTAAACTTACAGTGCAGAGAATTGCTGTTGGATTTCCTTCAACGGCTGAGATCTGAATAGCTGACTTCAGACTGTTCAAAAAGCTGTTCTTGCCAGATATATCCAGAGCATGAAGAGGTATGTCAGCAATGTGCAAAGCCAACTTAACCAGGGTGGATAGGTGGGATCCCACACAGCCTACTAGTAAAGCATTACCACTGTAATGACAATTTTCATAGGTGAAAAATCACACGCTTTTTCCTGTGTCATACTTTATAAATGATAACTTATTCAGTAAAAAATACATACAGTACAGACCAAAAGTTTGGACACACCTTCTCATTCCAAGAGTTTTCTGTATTTTCATGACTATAAAAATTGTAGATTCACACTGAAGGCATCAAAACTATGAATTAACACATGTGGAATTATATACTTAACAAAAAAGTGTGAAACAACTGAAAATATGTCTTATATTCTAGGTTCTTCAAAGTAGCCACCTTTTGCTTTGATTACTGCTTTGCACACTCTTGGCATTCTCTTGATGAGCTTCAAGAGGTAGTCACCTGAAATGGTTTTCACTTCAAAGGTGTGCCCTGTCAGGTTTAATAAGTGGGATTTCTTGCCTTATAAATGGGGTTGGGACCATCAGTTGTGTTGTTCAGAAGTCAGGTGGATACACAGTCCTACTGAATGGAGTGTTAGAATTTGTATTATGGCAAGAAAAAAGCAGGTAAGTAAAGAAAAACGAGTGGCCATCATTACTTTAAGAAATGAAGGACAGTCAGTCCGAAAAATTGGGAAAACTTTGAAAGTGTCCCCAAGTGCAGTGGCCAAAACCATCAAGCGCTGCAAAGAAACTGGCTCACATGAGGACCGCCCCAGGAAAGGAAGACCCAGAGTCACCTCTGCTGCGGAGGATAAGTTCATCCGAGTCACCAGCCTCAGAAATCGCAGGTTAACAGCAGCTCAGATTAGAGACAAGGTCAATGCCACACAGAGTTCTAGCAGCAGACACATCTCTACAACAACTGTTAAGAGGAGACTGTGTGCAGCAGGCCTTCATGGTAAAATAGCTGCTAGGAAACCACTGCTAAGGACAGGCAACAACCAGAAGAGACTTGTTTGGGCTAAAGAACACAAGGAATGGACATTAGACCTGTGGAAATCTGTGCTTTTGTCTGATGAGTCCAAATTTGAGATCTTTGGTTCCAACCACTGTGTCTTTGTGCGACACAGAAAAGGTGAACGAATGGACTCTACATGCCTGGTTCCCACTGTGAAGCATGGAGGAGGAGGTGTGATGGTGTGGGGGTGCTTTGCTGGTGACACTGTTGGGGATTTATTCAAAATTGAAGGAATAATGAACCAGCATGGTTACCACAGCATCTTGCAGCGGCATGCTATTCCATCCGGTTTGCGTTTAGTTGGACCATCATTTATTTTTCAACAGGACAATGACCCCAAACACACCTCAAGACTGTGTAAGGGCTATTTGACCAAGAAGGAGAGTGATGGGGTGCTACGCCAGATGACCTGGCCTCCACAGTCACCAGACCTGAACCCAATCGAGATGGTTTGGGGTGAGCTGGACCGCAGAGTGAAGGCAAAAGGGCCAACAAGTGCTAAGCATCTCTGGGAACTCCTTCAAGACTGTTGGAAGGCCATTTCAGGTGACTACCTCTTGAAGCTCATCAAGAGAATGCCAAGAGTGTGCAAAGCAGTAATCAAAGCAAAAGGTGGCTACTTGAAGAACCTAGAATATAAGACATATTTTCAGTTGTTTCACACTTTTTTGTTAAGTATATAATTCCACATGTGTTAATTCATAGTTTTGATGCCTTCAGTGTGAATCTACAATTTTTATAGTCATGAAAATACAGAAAACTCTTGGAATGAGAAGGTGTGTCCAAACTTTTGGTCTGTACTGTATATGGAGTAGATCTATAAAGCTGCCAGATGTGTTTCCAGCCTAGATGTGTGTCTAGCAATAGTTATAAAAGTCAGAACTAGTTATAACTAGCTATATTTAAAACCCTTTCCAGACATCTTTAAATATTGCAGCCTCTCTGAAGCTGTATTATACAGCAAAGACCCAGTGACAATGCCTGTGATCAGTGCCCACACCATTTTACCGGCGGACGTGTGAAAGCAGATGTGTGAATAAGGTCTAAAACTAGTGACGAGAGAATCACAATCTAGCAGATTAGTAGTGCCATGAAGTACTGGGAGTATCAATTGTTCTATATTTAGTAACCATTTCCTGACATCCTATGTACTATTACGGCACTTGTTAGGTCTTTAAACATGGCATTAACCCTTAAGTGCCTCAGTCAATCTTTTTACAGTCAATGCATGAGCGCCACCATTTTGGCTGAGATTGCCGCCCCCTCTTACGAGATCTGGGGGAGGCCATTTGCTGCCTGGACAGCTGGGAGCCTATTGAAGGCTCCCAGGCCTGTCTTCAGGTAAAAACAAAAAAAACAAAAGCACCGAGCAGCACTTCATGCATTAACCCCTTAAATGTGAAAAGAATGCACAAATAATAATAGCTCCTCACCTGATGGGGTTCTGTATGTCACAACGTACAAAGAATGCAAAATAATGAAGCATAATCAGATCCCAGTTAGAATGCAGGGTTACAGCAGTAACCTGTAGAGACCTATAAATAGGTGCAAGGAGGATAACAGCATGTAGGACCAACAAAAGGACTGTGCAAATCCGTAATAATTTCTTTTATTTCCAGACAGACGTTCTGTCCCACACAGCTCCATTTTCTGGTGGTCTGCACACTTGATAAAGGGGTATTAGGCACCCCGAAACGCGTTGTGTGATTTTATCCGTCTGTCTGGAAATAAAAGAAATTATTTATGCATTAGCTACGGATTTGCGCAGTCCTTTTGTTGGTCCTACATGCTGTTAGGCCTGTCTTCAGCACAGTGATTTTTTATGCCAATTCCCTTAAGTGTCTCTACAGAGATTATTCTCTAGTATGGCACATATAAAAGTGCAGAGTTTACTAAGAACTAGGTAGTAATATGATGTAGGGATTCTGTGGTTTTAACCAATACAATATGTACAGTGCATTAAATCTGTAATACAAACATCTTAAATATGAGAAAAAAAGGTTCTATGATCAATTATGACCAATCGAGATGAATTCATAATTATTTAAAAATGGAGACTTTAATTTGTATTGAAAAATGTCACATAATGTCTATAGCATGTACAAAGTCAACACTCATTTTACTCACCCATTTTCACCACACAAGACCCTGTGTATACGAATCACTTGAGTTACAACATTTTCTGATAGCTCAATATACATCTTTTGGTGTCCAAGCTCCTCATTGTAATGCTGCACAATGGTCTCCAAGAAGCTTTGCACATTTTCAAGTTTTTCAAGGGATTGCAACAAGACCTATGTAACCATAACCAGTAAAAGTTTACTACCAAAAAGGCCACTTTCCTGTGGATAGTATTTGGTCAGTATTCTGAATCAGTATTTTTAAGCCAAAACCAGGACTAAGTCCAAAACACAAAAGAGGAGCAAATCTTTCCTCTGCGGACTTTCTTTCCCTATTATACGGAAAACTCCAGCATTTCTGTAGGTATAATTGACATGCTGCGATTTACAAAACCGCAATGGTGTTTGAAATCGCAGCATTTCCGCTGCGTATATTTTTATGCAATGTGTGGATGAGATTAGTCAGAATCCCATCCACTTTGCAGGCACTGTAACGTTCCGGCGTTTACGCTATGTGGGACCACGGCCTATTTCAGTTTTTTTTCCTGTGTAGTTTCCACATCTGGTTTTGAATTACAAATACTGATACAAAATACTGACCAGGGGAAAGTGGTCCAAAGAATAGAATAATAAAAAATATACAGTATAGTACTGCATGTTACCTTGACATCTTTGTTATCTGTGCTGACTTGATGAGAAAATTTAATTTCCAATGGAAAAGTTGTATATGATTTTTGAAGTGCAGATTTATTTATGTCTGGAAAATACTGATGGCATACAGATATTAGCAGTAACTTGTGTTAATGATTGTAGAAAAATTCATTAATGTTTATTAAACCACATAAAAACAGCACATTTAAAATTAAACCAATAAGAATTCAAATATTCTAAATTTAAAAATAGCAACATTACAAATACTCCAAACATTTTTTATCCAGTGACAAATAATCCAGAATACCTAGTAGTCCCATTCTCCTCAATAAAAATGGAATGATAAGCCAAGGAAAATTTGGACTTTGAAAATATTTTTCTGTTAGGCAATTGGCACAATAACACAGACTAGGATAGTCGGTGTTATATAGGCAAAAAATATATACAATTATACAAAGCCACCCATTAGATGGTATTGGAAACAATTCACAGTTCTGCAAAAAAAAATTTTTCAAGAGCTGTTTTGGTTATTCCACGTAATCTTTATGTTTTTTGGTGCGCTGAATCCAAAAATGACCTCCATTTCATTTTGTCATAGGACATCACGTTTCATGACAATTTAGGTAACTATGTTAAATAAGGCAATACCTCAAAATAAGTGGAAATAGACTAAAATTAATGTTTTTTTACAATTTTTTTCATGAAAATCTTTTTTTGAACTGAAATGAGCTCACTAACATACACTAAACTCGATTCTTCTTCCCTGTGAGGCTCCTCTTGGTGCATTTATGCTTGTGAGTAGCATCTGGACTTTCTCTCTGAAGCATCTAACAGTAGTCTGCCATCATTGTAATGCTCCATTTTCCCTGGTATCTCCTTTCCATCTCTTTAATGTCTTGGTGGAATCGGTCACCTTGTTCCTCACTCACAGCTTCCAAATTTTCAGGAAAGTAGTCAAGGTGGGACTGGAGGAAATGCACTTTCAAACTCATCAGGCAACCTAAAGCTTGAAATGTTTTCAGCATTCGTCCAACGATCCTTTTGTAGTGAGGATCTTTGTTATTGCCTAAAAATGTCTCTACGACTTCTGTAAATGCAATTCATCCTTTTTGAGGATTCATCATGGTATTGACAAACTCTTGATCAACTATAAGCCTTCTAATGTCTGGTCCGACGAACACACCTTTCTTCAATTTTGCCTCCGACAGGCCTGGAAACTTGGTGACCAAGTATTTGAAGCATTCTCCATCTCTTGGAAGTGATTTTACGAATTGCTTCATCAATCCCAATTTTATGTGGAGAGGTGGTAGAAGAACTTTATGGGGAGGTACTGAAGTTTCTCGGAGGACGTTTTTTTCACCAACTGTTAGCACTCTCGGCTGTCAACTCTTCTTGGTCCAGTGATTTTGTTGGTGTCGACTGTCCCATAGACACAGAAAACAAGGGTATTTGGTATACCCGGATTGTTGCCCAAGCAGCATGCACAAGACCTTCAAATCCCCACACACTTGCCACACTTGCCATGGTCTTCATATTTAAGTTTATGAAGAACCGATTCCAAGTTCTCGTAGGTTTCCTTCAAGTGTACGGAATGACCTACAGGGATGGAAGCGTAAAAGCCACCGTTGTGGAGTAAAACTGCTTTGAGACTTCTTTTTGAAGAATCTATAAAAAGACGCCATTGCTCTGAATGATATTGGATTTTAAATTGACCTATCAGATCTTCGACATCCATGCAATAAACCAACTTGTCTTCCTGGGCGAAGTAAGGAACGAACTCCTTTTCACGATGTCTGAACCATGAAAATGACACTCCTGGCAACAATAAATTCCTGCTTTTCAGCCTTGAGTAACTCAGCTGCATCTTTGGGAAGATTCAAGTCTTTTACCAAATCATTCATCTCCTCCTGAGAAAACAATTTTGGTCTTGTATCATCTTCAAAGTCAGAACCTGATTCGTCATCTGGTTCAGGTATGACTTCACCTTCATCGCAGCTAGGTATCTCTTCCAAGGTAGCAGGGGGCTTGGGTACTGGTATATCTGTGCCATGGGGAATGGGACGAATTGCTGAGTGAAGATTGGGGTATGAAATGGAATGCTTCCATTTGGAATTAAACCCTTTCACATCGCATGTACATACCATAGGAATCCCATAACGGAAAGATTTTTTGTTACCCTTGAACCAGTTTTGGAGGTCCTCAACACGCCATTTGCACACTTTATGAGGCGCCAAAACTTTATCTTGATCTCCAAGTTTTAGTCCAAGTATGCGAAGTATACTTTTTTCACAAAGTCTGTAATATTCTGCTGTTGCTTCAACACTGTATATTCACCACATCTGAAACAGAAACTGTCTGGTGAATTAATACACTTTCGCTGAGCCATAACACTGGGAAACACGGTTGAAGAATGAAGAGCTAACACGAACTGCGATGAAAAAGTGTGAACAGACTAGAACCAAGAAAAAAAAATTGAATCAAGCCCGGGCCTGCGCGTTCAGCTTGCTACATGTTGACGCTGGTTTCCATTAGCTCACTCTGGAAGTTCTTTTCTTTGAGAGTTAAGGTTTTTTGGCATTTTATATCTTAAATACACTTATGTGAATTAATTAATAGTAATTTGAACTTTAAATTTGGTTAGAAACCCATAATATAAAAAAAATACCAAAAATTTAAAATAATTTGAGAAATTTGAAGACAATTTTGCATTTTGTGGCAAATCCTGACGTCTAGGAGTTTTTTCAATATTTTGTTTTTAGCACACCAAAATACATGGAAATTAGATGAAAATAATCAAACAGCTTTTTAGTCGCAGACCTGTGTAATGTATGTGAAAAGATAGAACTGGAACTGTTAGGACAGCATAAAGCTCTTTAAGGCTAAGGCCCACGTAGTGGGTCACAGTGAAAAAACGCTTGCGGAAAATCTCTAGCTGCAACGTATCGTGGTTTTTCCCACAGCGCTTTTCACAGAAAGTTCACAGAGTTTTCCGTAGGTATAATTGACATGCTGCAATTTCCAAAACCGCAACGATCCGCAGCACGTATTTGTTCGCAAGGTGTGAATGGGACTCACTAGAATCCCATCCACCTTGCAGTGAATTTTTCCACGGTGTTTAGGCTGGGGCCCCATGTGATGTACAGTCACTACAAAGTGAATCCCTCCCTCCCATTCACACATTGCAGAAAAATACACACAGTGGTAACGCTGTGATTTCCAAAACCATTGCAGTTTTGGAAATCGCAGCATGTAAATTATACCTACGGAAATGCTGGCAATTTCCCTATAGGTATAATGGAAGCAGACTTACTTTGAAAAGTGCTGTGGGATAAACCCTAATGCGTTGCCACCGTGGTTTTTCCTGCATCACTTTTTTGCTGCAGCCCCCTACCTGGGGCAATAGGCTAAGGCGTAGGCTGAAGCCCAGCATTGCCGGAAATGCAGCTTTTTTGTTGCAGAATTTGCTTCAGTTTTTTAACCCAAAGCCTGGAGTGGATTGAGCAGAAGGTAGAAGTATAAGTACTTCCTATATATTTCCCATCCCTTTTGTAGCCATTCTTGGCTTTGGCTCAAAAAAACGCAGCTAAATCTGCTGTTTCCGGCAATGTGGAGTCTCAGCCTAAGCCTTAAAGAGCTTTATGCTGTCCAAAGAGTCCACAACTTAGGGCCTCAGCCTTAAGCTGCAAGTAGCGAATAACAGCTAAAAAATGCTGCAGAAAAAAAATGCAGTGCAAAAAAAGAGTTTTGAAATTTTTCAGCCCCATGTCTACGGGGAAAACACATTATTTTCACAGGTAAAACTGACATGCTGCATTTTTCAAAAACATACATTTTTTTCCTGCAATGTGATGATTAGATTGAATAAAATCTCATTCACTTTGCCATGACTGTAAAATACTGCATTTTTTCTGCTGCATTTTCACAAAAGGCCAAAAATGTTATGTATCTGCAACTTGCCTTAGAGCACAGTTTATCCTACAACATTGGCCAGTGTTTCCGTAGGTATAACTGACATGCTGCGATTTCCAAAACCGCAACGGTTTTGGAAATCACAGCGTATCCACTGCATGCTTTTTACCACAAAGTGGGGATGGGATTCACTAGATGGGATTCGCTAGAATCCCATCGACTTTGCCGTGACTGTAAACCGTTGCGTTTTTTTCTGTGGCGTTTACACCATGTGGAGCCTCGGCCGAAAAGCTAGACAGTGCAAACTCAGACTAGGCAATCTTAAACTGAACCAAATTTATGAAAGTGTCCAATGCTGTTTGATAAATCTAGTTTATTTTTAGACTGTCTATTCTAAGTTTACACCTCCTATTATTTGACTTAAAAGTTCTTGGTGCATTGTGGCGCATTTTTACTAGACTACGTCCCTTTACCACAAAGCCACACCCGTTTCACACAAGGCCACGCCCCTTTCAGTCAAATCGGAAAAGTGTCTAAGGCTGAGGCCCCACATTATAAAAACGCAGCCTTTTTTTGTTGCAGATTTTACTATGTTTTTTGGAGCCAAAGTGCTTCCTATATATTTCCCATTCCTTTTGTAGCTATTCTTGGCTTTGGCTCCAAAAACCTCAGAAAAATCTGCAACAAAATAATCTACTTTTCCGCAACGTGGGACCTTAGCCAAAAAGTATCTAAAACAAATGATAAATGTGGCACACAGCATCCTAGACAGTTTTTGGTGCAAAATATGCCAGAATTCTGGTGCACTATACTTAGTAACTCACCCTCATTGCTTGTTAAGGTGTTTGGCAGGCTGTACCCTGAGTAAAAATCACTAAGTATTTATATACCTCTTTGATTGTTGTTGTTAGTTCTGATTTAAACCAACTGATGTCTGCATGATGGCACAGCTTGTCGCATACTACGCAATTCATTTCATGCTCCCAGTATCCTACAACAGTGAAACGGTCTTCACGATCTTCATTAGAGAGCTTCCGAAGGGACTGTGAAGGTATATATATATTTTTTTTTTTTGTTTACCTTTCTGAACATGTTTTCATATTATCATTACAAATATTCTATTAACCATTTTTCGATTTTTGTTTTTTCACTCCAAAAGCCATAACATTTTAATTTTTTTGTTCATACGGCTGTATAAGGGCTTAATTTTTGCAGGACAAATTGTACTTCCTAATGGTATCATTGAATACGCCATACAATGTACTGGGAAACTGGAAAAAAAATTAGAATGTGGTGGAATTAGACTTTCGGACTTTGTTTTTACAGCATTCACTTTGCAGCTGAAATGACAATTAGGCTAAGGCCCCACATTGCGAGCTGCAGCCAAAAAGTGCTGCGGGAAAAATTGCTGTGGAAAGGAATTGCATTTTTTCCCACAATGCTTTTCTGCTTCAATTATGCCTATACAGAAAACGCCAAGTGTTTCGGTAGGTATAATTGACATGCTGCAATTTATAAAAACACAACTGTTTTTGAAATCGCAGCATGTCCGCTGCGGATATTTTTCTGCTATATGGGTTTATCCAGAATCCCATCCACTTAGGCTGCAGGTACTGTAAAACACAGCGTTTTTTAATGCAGCGTTTCCGCTGGAGCAAAATCGCAGTGTTTACGCTACATGGGGCCCCCGACCTTAACTTGTATTCTATTGTTAGGTATAATTACTGCAATACCAAACTTAGGCCGGGGGCCACATGTAGCATAAACGCTGTGCCAAAAACCATGGCGTTTTACAGTATCTGGAAAGTGGATGGGATTCTGGCTAATCCCATCCACACATTCAGAAAAATATCAGCCGGCGACATGCTTCAATTTCCAAGTACACTGCCTTGCGAAAGTATTCGGCCCCCTTGAACTTTTCAACCTTTTGCCACATTTCAGGCTTCAAACATAAGGATATAAAATTTTAAATTTTTTGGTGAAGAATCAACAACAAGTGGGACACAATCGTGAAGTGGAACAAAATTTATTGGATATTTTAAACTTTTGTAAAAAATAAAAAACTGAAAAGTGGGGCGTGCCAAATTATTTGGCCCCCTTAAGTTAATACTTTGTAGCGCCACCTTTTGCTGCGATTACAGCTGCAAGTCGCTTGGGGTATGTCTCTATCAGTTTTGCACATTGAGAGACTGAAATTCTTGCCCATTCTTCCTTGGAAAACAGCTCGAGTTCAGTGAGGTTGGATGGAGAGCGTTTGTGAACAGCAGTTTTCAGCTCTTTCCACAGATTCTCGATTGGATTCAGGTCTGGACTTTGACTTGGCCATTCTAACACCTGGATACGTTTATTTGTGAACCATTCCATTGTAGATTTTGCTTTATGTTTGGGATCATTGTCTTTTTGGAAGATAAATCTCCGTCCCAGTCTCAGGTCTTTTGCAGACTCCAACAGGTTTTCTTCCAGAATGGTCCTTTATTTGGCTCCATCCATCTTCCCATCAATTTTAACCATCATCCCTGTCCCTGCCGAAGAAAAGCAGGCCCAAACCATGATGCTGCCACCACCATGTTTGACAGTGGGGATGGTGTGTTCAGGGTGATGAGCTGTGTTGCTTTTACGCCAAACATATCGTTTTGCATTGTGCCAAAAAGTTCGATTTTGGTTTCATCTGACCAGAGCACCTTCTTCCACATTGTGGCAAACTTTAAACGAGACTTTTTATGGATATCTTTGAGAAATGGCTTTCTTCTTGCCACTCTTCCATAAAGGCCAGATTTGTGCAGTGTACGACTGATTGTTGTCCTATGGACAGACTCTCCCACCTCAGCTGTAGATCTCTGCAGTTCATCCAGAGTGATCATGGGCCTCTTGACTGCATCTCTGATCAGTCTTCTCCTTGTTTGAGATGAAAGTTTAGAGGGACGGCCGGGTCTTGGTAGATTTGCAGTGGTCTGATACTCCTTCCATTTCAATATGATCGCTTGCTCAGTGCTCCTTGGGATGTTTAAAGTTTGGGAAATCTATTTGTATCCAAATCCAGCTTTAAACTTCTCCACAACAGTATCACGGACCTGCCTGGTGTGTTCCTTGGTCTTCATGATGCTCTTTGCGCTTTAAACAGAACCCTGAGACTATCACAGAGCAAGTGCATTTATACGGAGACTTGATTACACACAGGTGGATTATATTTATCATCATCAGTCATTTAGGACAACATTGGATCATTCAGAGATCCTCACTGAACTTCTGGAATGAAAGTAAAGGGGCCGAATAATATTGCACGCCCCACTTTTAAGTTTTTTATTTTTTGCAAAAGTTTAAAATAACCAATAAATTTCGTTCCACTTCACAATTGTGTCCCACTTATTGTTGATTCTTCACCAAAAAATAAAAATTTTATATCCTTATGTTTGAAGCCTGAAATGTGGCAAAAGGTTGAAAAGTTCAAGGGGGACGAATACTTTCGCAAGGCACTGTAAATCGCAACATGTCAATTATACCTACGGAAAAGCTGGCATTTTGCGTATAGAAAACTCTTTTGATTTTTTTTTCCTGCTACTGTGCTCTTGTAGATTGGGCATTTTCAGGGATACCTAATGTGTAGGGGAGATTTCCCAAGATTGGTGTTTCACATGCTAGTCCTAATTCCATGGGCACTGTATTAAAGATGTGCCTATCTAATTAATCTAATTAAAAAGGTAAAAATCATTACCAGAATTGATGTTTTTTTTGGGTTTTTTTTAAATCCACCAAGAAAGAGTTAATAAAATTTATTCTATAAGTTATAGGCACCCAAAAATGTTGTCATTACAAAATACATCTCACCCCGCAAACAAAAAGCCCTCATATGGCTACATCACCAGAAAAATAAAGAATATATAGCTCGTACAATGTGAAGACAAAAACCCCAAAAATCACCAAATCATTAAAACAAAACTGGCTGCGGCAGGAAGGAAATGTATAAGCTGTGCGAGCGTAAATCAGGGGACACCCCAAATTTAGAGATTACAAGGGAAAATAAACCAGAAGTGACCCCCAGAGTGACCCCCCCAATCATAGGAGCTACTGGGGAAATAGTAGGGAGTTTGGTGTTCACAATGTACACCGCACAGCTTATGTATTCACTTTTCACCATCCACTGTGCATTCACGTCTGGGATACTAATGCTCACTACACCCCCTGATAAATTCTTTGAGGGGTGCAGTTTTCAAAATGGGGTCACTCCTTTGGGGATTCCACTTTACTGGTACTTTAGAGGCTCTGCAAACATGGACATGGCACCCAGATACCAAATATCTAAATATATACTTCAAAAGCCACATACCGCTCCTTCACATTTGTGCCCTGCTGTGTGCCCAAACTGCAGTTTATGCCCACATGTATGACACTGTTGTACCCAGGATAATGTACTTAATATCACATGTGGTATAAACTGCTGTTTGGGCACAGAAGGGAAGGAGCGCTCTTTTGGTTTTTGGAGCACAGATTTAGACGGTTTGCTTTTTGGACGCCATGACACTTTTGCAGAATTTCTGAAACACCAGTAAAGTGAAATCCGCTGACATGTGACACAATTTTGGAAACTACACCCCTGAAGGAATTTATCCAGGGGTACAGTGAGCATTTTTAACCCCCAAGTGTTGCATTAATTAAGTTTCCAGAAATGAATACGCAGCTGATAATGATAGGAGAAAATGACAATTTTTCCAGGAATATGTCATTTCAGTGTGTAATATGTTGTATCCGGCTTGTATCAGAGATGAACGCTCCAAAAGCTGTTGTTCCCGGGATACCCGCTTTACAGTTTTAGGACTGCGTGTCTCTGATGACACAAACTGGGTGCAACGTATTGGGCACTGAAATGGCATGTTTATTTAAAAATGTCAATTTTCACTTTGTACATTAATTTTCGAGAGGCACTCTTGGGCTCAAAATGATAATACCCCTTGATAAATTCTTTGAGGGGTGTAGTTTCTAAAATGGGGTCACTTTTTTGGGGTTTCCATTGCACTGGTACTTTAGGGTCTCTGCAAATACGACATGGCACCTGAAAACTATTCCAGCAAAATCTGCCCTCCAAAAGCCAAATAGCGCTCTTTCTTTTCCAAGCCCCACCATGTACCCATACAGCAGTTTACAACCACATGGGGGATATTGCAGTGTTCAGGAGAAATTGTGTAACAAACTTTAGGGAGCTTTTTCTCCTTTATCCTCTTGTGAAAATAAAAAAATTTCGGACTAAATTGACGGTTTATTAGAAAAAAAAGTAATTTTTCATTTTCAAGTCCCATTGTTAATAAAATCTGTGAAACAGCTGTAGAGTCAAACTGCTCATTATATCCCTTGATATGTTCTGTGAAGGGTGTAGTTTCCAAAAAAATGAAATGTCTAAATATCACCTCCATATTGTTTTAATCCTTGTGAAATGCTTAAAGGGTTAACAAACTTCCCAAATGCTGTTTTGAATTATATGAGGGGTGCAGTTTTGAAAATTTGGTGATTCATGGGAGGTTTCTAATATATAGGCCTTTATAATTCTCTTCAGAACTGAAGTGGGCCCTAAAAAATTAGTTTGAGAAATATTCTTGTAAATCTGGAAAATCGCTCTTACAACCGCATGGGAAGTTCTGCAGGATTCTTATGGGGAAGATATAGAAGGACTCACACACTGCATAACGGACTACATTAATTTTTGTGTGGACAACACAGTACCCACAAAAGTGGTGAGGTGCTTCTCCAATAACAAACCATGGATTAACTCTGATATAAAAACACTACTTAAGGAGAAAAAGATGGCATTCAGGACAAGAGATAAGGAGGGGTTGAGGGAAGTACAAAAGGAGCTGAGGCATCAAATCAGGCAGGGAAAATCCAGTTATAAAGAAAAAATGGAAAAGCAAATGGAAAGAAAAGACATAAGGGGGGTCTGGGAGGGGCTTAAGTCAATTTCGGGTCATAAACAGTCTGTCTGCCAGATTGAGGCAGATGTTAACTGGCTTAATGAACTAAACCTATTCTTCAACAGATTTGATCACACACCAGCTCCTCCCACCCCAGTATGTCCTTCAGCTCCCCCCACCACAATGACTTCACCCCATGCGGCCACTTCCCAACAGACCAGTAAATCCAGAAATCCATCTTTATCTGACCACAGTCTGACCTTCACACGGGCCCAGGTGAGGAAGGAGATGAAAAAGATCAAGGCGAGGAAAGCCGGAGGGCCAGATGACATCAGTGCAAGGCTAATTAAGACTTGTGGGGACCAGCTGTGTGGTATAATTACATATATGTATAATATGAGCCTGAGGCAGGAAATAGTCCCTGAATTATGGAAATCTTCTTGTGTGGTACCAGTTCCAAAGAAACCCCACCCTATGGACCTCAACGACTACAGACCTGTAGCACTGACATCCCACCTGATGAAGATCTTGGAGAGATTGGTTCTCACACATCTCCGCCCTCTAGTGAGCCCCGCTATGGACCCCCTCCAGTTTGCTTATCGGCCGGGCATTGGGGTAGATGATGCCATCATCCATCTTCTGCACAGGGCTCTGTCTCACCTGGAGAAACCAGGGAACACAGTGAGAATAATGTTCTTTGACTTCTCCAGTGCTTTTAACACCATACAGCCCAGGTTATTGAGGGACAAGCTGGGCCTTGCTGGAGTGGACCACCACCTCTCCAACTGGATCCTAGACTACCTCACAAATCGACCTCAATACGTGAGAGCCCGAGACTGTGTGTCAGGTACAGTGATCTGTAATACGGGGGCACCTCAGGGTACGGTTCTCGCCCCTTTCCTCTTCACACTGTACACTGCAGATTTTAGGTGCAACTCATCCAGCTGCTACCTACAGAAGTATTCTGACGACTCTGCAATAGTGGGTCTCATCACAGATGATGATGACAGGGAGTACAGAGAACTGAACCGGGATTTTGTGGACTGGTGCCACCGGAACCACCTGAAGATTAACGCGGGGAAGACCAAGGAGATGGTGGTGGACTTCCGCAAAGGCAGAAGCCCTCCTAAACCAGTGGACATCCTGGGGACGGGCATCGAGATTGTGAACACCTATAAGTACCTGGGTTTGCTCCTTAATAATAAGCTGGACTGGGCAGATCATATGGAGGCCCTGTACAGGAAGGGCCACAGCAGGCTCTACCTGCTTAGGAAGCTGAGAGCCTTTGGAATCCGGGGGGCACTTCTTAGAACTTTCTTCAACTCGGTAGTGGCATCAGCCATCTTCTTTGGAGTGGCCTGCTGGGGGAGCAGTATATCAACCAGGGACAGAAATAAACTTGACAAGCTGATTAGAAGGGCCAGCTCTGTCCTGGGGAGCCCACTGGACCCAGTGCAGGTGGTGGGTGACAGAAGGATACTGACCGTGGTGAGCTCCATGCAGAAGAAGAAGTCCCATCCCATGCATGAGACTGTGATCGCGCTGAGCAGTACTGTCAGTGACCGACTGCTCCACCCTAGGTGTAAGAAGGAGCGCTATCGGAAGTCTTTCCTCCCCACCGCGGTTAGGCTGTACAACCAACACCGACCTAAGCGGAGATCATTACACACAGAGAACTGAAAATATCTCTCTGCCTGTTAAATCCCCCCCCCCCCCCCCTGCTACGCCCTATCTGTCTGTCTGCTATCAATGTAATGCCTCTCACCTTGGAATATTCCTGTACATGTTGTATTTGTATTTGTATCTGCTTATCTTTGCTGCTGTAACACACTGAATTTCCCCATTGTGGGACTATTAAAGGACTATTATGTTATTATGAAAGCTTTATAATGTCCAAAATACATTAAAGGGCGATTAAAAGATAATGCCAATATATAGCAGAGATATGGTAGATAATATTTATTAACTTATTTGGGTGGTATGACTATCTGTTTGAAAAGCAGAGCATTTCACATTTTGAAAATTGCGATTTTTTTTTCCAAATTTCCATCAAATTTCCTATTTTTTTTATAAATAAATGCAAAAATATTGATCAATGTTTACCACTAACATGAAGTACAATGTCTCACGAAAAAACAATCTCAAAATCACTTGTGCAAGTTAAAGCATCTTAAAGTTATTGCCATATAAAGTGACACATGTCAGTTTTGAAAAATGAGGTCTGGTCCTTAACGCACTTTTGGGCTCAGACCTGAAGGGGTTAAATGTGTAAAAGCAAGTGGCAGGGCAGTGTAACATTAAATTCGGAGTCTGTATCCACTGCTTACCATCCGTTTTTCCAAAGACATAAATGTCACTTTCACTTTGACATAACCAATTGTGTTTGCTTTGGAGAGCTAAAAATTGATAGATAGGTTCTTAGGAGCCCTGAGACTGTTCTGCACCAGTGGTTCTCAAGGCCTGGTACATGTACCCCTGGGGGTATGTCCAGTTGGCGGTACGTGCCGCAGTGAGAGCCCCCCACCCCTAATGGTTGTTTGTGTGGTTCGCAGCCCACAAACTTCTATTATATTCTAGGGTCTCTTCAGATCCTTGGAGTATTATTAGCAGAGTGTGAAGAATATCACCTCGCCCAGCCGCCTGGCACGCCTGCGATCAAACTTCTTTCTTAACCTCCCACTCACACACCGTGAGTAGACCGGGTCATAGGATAAAAACGAAGCGAGCGATATAAATTTTATATGTTTAATAACCCAAGTGGGTCGGTATGGATTAATAGCATATACAGAAATATACAATATTAATATGATCAAGCATAAACATACAAGCAAAAGGGCAATGATGCAATACACCAAAATAAAAGGAAATAAAGATTAGAAAAAATACCTGAGCACACAGCTTTGTCCTAGCTGTCTCTCTTCCATGCTCAACACAATAGACTCGTAGTCCGTTTCTCTAGGCCACAGCAGAGTTTTGGGCCTAGGGCGCAAGCTTAAGCAAGTTGCATAAAACAATCCTTCTACATGATGTCCAGAACTAGGCCCTCAAAGCATTCCTCAGTAGGGCAGGCCCTCTCATCTTCTCCCAGATCAGAGCTCCTTACTGCCTCTTTGCTGAATGACCCCAGAATCCAGGTCTGCCCACAGCATATGGCTAGTGCTCCACCCACCCCTTGCACCCAGGCAGCCCCCTTCTCCCACCTTTGCAGAACCCTCGGAGAGAAGGGTGAAGTTAAGGCTTGCTATCCCCCATCCCATCTGGCCAGGGATAATAAAAGTGCCTGGCTATAGCAAGCCATCTCCAATGAACACACATAAAACCAGTGAAGCGTATCGTCCAGCAATGTGGACTCCACTAAAGCACCGCATTCCAAGTGGGGGAAGGACTGACCTAAGCAAGTAAAACACACTTCCAAGAAAGATATAAAACTGAGGGTCGGTTCATCACACCTCCCCCTTTTAGAGCGTGTCGGGAGGAAGGACGATCCTAAGATCGCCTTCCGCGGACACCTTGGCGGCCTCACCCCGCCGGGACCTGCGCTGGTCCCTGACCATATTCCTGGCGTACTGATACCCTCTTCCTCTCCTGTCTGAATGGAGACTCTTCTAAGGTTCAGGCTCTGAATTAAGTAGACCTGGCTACCTCCTGCTTGCTCTGGGTCCCTCCCCCGAGTGCTGGCGTCCCTCAGACCCACACTCACAACCCCAGGCCCTTGTGGTACCGGTGCTGAGACCCCATCCTGGCAGTCTCCGCCCACCTGGCTACCCCCGGCCTGCACTGGGACCTCGTTCTGAGTGCTGGCATCCCGCAGATCCACACTCGCAACCCCAGGCCCTTGTGGTACCAGTGCTGAGACCCCATCCCGGCAGTCTCCGCCCACCTGGCTACCCCCGGCCTGCACTGGGACCTCGTGCTGAGTGCTGGCATCCTGCAGATCCACACTCGCAACCCCAGGCCCTTGTGATACCAGTTTAGAGACCCCTTCCCGGCAGTCTCTCAGGGTCTCTCCCACACTAGCCGCTAGTTGGGAGAGTTCTAGGGGATTCTGCACCTCCCCCTTTGCTTCCAAACCTAGGGGCACCTCTGGTTCTGGCACAGGTATGTTTGGACCCTGTCCTCCCTCCCAGACGCCTTGCCCCTTTGGGCCTACACCCTGTTCCTCCTGTACTTGGGTGGGTGATGGTGATACCTTGGGCAAATGACTGAGATTATGCTTCCCCAAACCATCCCTCCACAATACATTGACAGGTAATACATTTGACACACCCCCTTCTTGGGTCCCACCTCCAGCACCCCATGCCGTCTGCACTTGGTCCATGGGCACGACTGGCACACCTTGGATGGCTATTTCTCCTTCCTTGTCTTTCACAAGAGTTAGGGGCCCACGTACACGTCTCCCGTACAAGAGCTCAAAGGGGAAGAACCCCGTTGAGGCTTGCGGCACCTCCCAGTAAGAAAACAGCAGGTGCGGGAGATAAGGCTCCCAGTCGCGCCCGTGGGACTCGACTAACATCCTGAGCATCTGCTCCAGGGTGCCATTGAAGCGTTCACACAGGCCATTGGTCTGTGGGTGATACGGGCTGGACACCAGATGTTGCACCTCTGTTACCTTACACAGGCCTTGCATCAAGGCAGACGTGAACTGGGTACCTTGGTCTGTGAGCATCTCTCTGGGAAATCCAACACGGGAGAAGATGCCTACCAGAGCCTTGGCCACTACATCAGCCCGGGTGGAAGACAGCGCGACAGCTTCCGGGTACCTAGTAGCGTAGTCTACTACCGTTAATATGAAACGTTTCCCGGTGCGACTGGGAATGGACAGGGGTCCAATGAGATCCACAGCCACCCGCTGGAAAGGTTCGGTTATGATGGGCATAGGTATCATGGGTGCTTTGGAGCCTTGCCCCGCCTTGCCCATCCTCTGACAAGTGTCACATGAACGGCAGTATTTAGCTACATCTGTCCCCATCTTAGGCCAGTAGAATAAGTGGCTGAGGCGAGCCTTGGTCTTAGCGATCCCCAGGTGGCCTGCCAGTGGAATATCATGAGCAATCCGCAACAACTCCACCCGATAGGGTTGGGGTACCACTAAATGTTTCTCCCTGAGCCGACTTTCTTTTCCCTTTGTGGGGATCGTTTCCCGGTACAACCTCCCTTGCTCCCAGTACACGCGGTCCTTGTCCGACTCCAAGGGAGGTTGATCAGCACGCTCCTTCAATGCGTCCAGACCGCGGTCAGCTTGGACAGCGTCCCTGAACTCCTGACTGGAACCAGACAGAAGAGATGTGCATGTCACATACCCGCCGGGCTCCTCTGGCTCCAGTGTGGGGAGGTTAGTCATGGCGGTCTCAGTGCCATCTCCGGGTGACAGAGGGAACGGCTCAGGGGTCGGAGCGCCTTCCACCCCTCTAGCACTCTGGCTGCGGGTCACCACCGCAACTCC
Source organism: Leptodactylus fallax (assembly GCA_947044405.1). Lineage (NCBI taxonomy): Eukaryota > Metazoa > Chordata > Amphibia > Anura > Leptodactylidae > Leptodactylus > Leptodactylus fallax. Next base: position 279,278 of record CAMRHE010000424.1, read on the forward strand.
AGCAGTCCGTTCCTCATCCGGATCGGCCCTGAGATCCCCGTGACCCACCTGACCACCTGGCACATTGTCCTCAGTTGGGGTTGCCCCCAGCATCTCAGAAGAGCTACCCTGTAAACCTGCAAGGCAAGAATTAGCAATTACATTGACATTGCATTCATTCATTGATTCACAGTGAACTGCATGGGGGAATGGCTGAGCCAGGGTCACACTGAGGGGGCTCTCATCACCCGCAGATGTGGGCGGGGCTACAGCCAGGTCAGCATTCCACAATGTCTCATTCACATGCTCACTGATTACTTTAGCTGGACACACAGCAGGGGGAAACAGGCAGCTGACCCCTCCCTCTGCCTGTGTGACAGGCTTCAACACCTCATTAAAATCATCCTTCAGTACAGACATTTTGTCACAGCGAGGTGGGGCTGCTCCCACCCCATATTGGGACACCAAGGGCCCCAAATCTCTTCCCAATAGTACATTGGCAGGCAGATCAGACACTAGCCCCACATCACGCATCCCTTTTCCCGCACCCCAGTCCAAATGGACGCAAGCCATGGGCACAGTTACGCGTTGTTGTCCAATACCCTTCAGGGTCAGAGTTTTTCCAGGGATAATACTGTCCGCAGGGACCAAGTCAGGTTGCACCAGAGTAATCTGCGCCCCAGTGTCCCGAAATCCCATGACCACTTTACCCCCCACAATGACCTGTTGACTGTTGGCATTGGATTGCAACCCCTCCCTCCCCACCAAGTATACAGATGGGCCAGCTGCCGTGGCTGGGGAAACAGGGGGGTTCTTAGAGCGGTTGGGGCACTCTGCCTTGAAATGTCCTGGCTGGTTACAGGCATGACACCGCCGGCCTCTCCTTGGGATTTGGAGGGGATACCCGGGGCGCCCAGAGTTCTTGGGACAGGGGAAGTAGAGGGGGCACCCAGGACAGAGTTTGTCTTACCCCACTTGGAGACCGCAGGCTGTGGTGAACTCCAACTTTGCCCCTCCTTCCCGCTTGGGGGTCTCTGCAGTGTGGCTCCTCTCTTGATCCCTTGCTCCCTGGTGGACACATAGTCGTCAGCAATCTCTGCAGCATTGTCTGCTGTTGTGGGTTTCCGATCACACACGAACTGGCGGACCTCCAGAGAGCACACCTGGAGAAATTGTTCCTTTATCATAAGATCCCCAATTCCCTCAAACGTGGTGACAGTAAGTCCTTTGATCCACTGCCAGAATGTAACCTGTAAGTGGTGCAGAACATCCGCATAGCTCTCTGTGGGACCCCGCTGGATATTCCGGAACTTTTTGCGGTACACCTCCGGCGTGAGCCTGTATCTCCGGATCAGCGCCGCTTTGATGGTCTCATAGTCCGCGTCCACTGGTAAGCTCGTGGAAACATCCAGGCCTTTTCCCTTCAGCCGGGGAGACAGGTAACGGGTCCATTCTGCCTGGGGAATATGATGTTGCTTACACACCCGCTCAAATCCCCGCAAGAACGAGTCCAAGTCCCCGTTATCTTCCAAGATTGGAAAGTCCTCGGATCGGATCTTTAGTGCTCGGGCTCCTGGAGTTGGTGCAGGGGAAGGTTGCGCCTGCCGGGGAAGTTCCAGCTTTCTTAGCTCAAGCTGATGCTCTCTCTCCGCCCGGCGCTCTGCAGCTTCTCTCTCCGCCCGACGCTCTGCAGCAGCGGCCTCTCTCTCCGCCCGGCGCTCTGCAGCTTCTCTCTCCGCCCGGCGCTCTGCAGCTTCTTGGTACTGGTGAATCACCTGCAGACGGGCGCTATAGTCACTGGCGTCTATCTGCTGTAAGGCCATTTGCAAGTATAAGTCCGTTACCCCCACAGAACTGGGGTTAGTGGTCCCTCCAGGCACAGTTACCTCTGGGGTCCGGGCACCTGCGGAACCGTCTGGCATGGTGATGTTTTCTGGTGCCAGCCTCTCAGGACTTTGCTCCGCCTCCTGCATGGCTATGGTAGCTTCCATATCTGCCATCTCCTGGAGTTCAGCAGCAACCAAGTCCTGCAGACGTTTGGTTATGCTTCTGGTCCCACCAGCCATCCACTGGAAGCCGTTGCCAAATAAAAGATAGGACAGAAAAACGAAGAAGGGAGGGAACAGTACTGTACCAAACTTTCACCGTATTTTAAGCTTGATCTCATACCGCGCTCGTTCCATAGGATTGCCGCAATCCCCAGTGTCTGCGTGATACCACACCCACACACTGTTACCCTAATATCCCACCACGCTGCCACCACTGTGAAGAATATCGCCTCGCCCAGCCGCCTGGCACGCCTGCGATCAAACTTCTTTCTTAACCTCCCACTCACACACCGTGAGTAGACCGGGTCATAGGATAAAAACGAAGCGAGCGATATAAATTTTATATGTTTAATAACCCAAGTGGGTCGGTATGGATTAATAGCATATACAGAAATATACAATATTAATATGATCAAGCATAAACATACAAGCAAAAGGGCAATGATGCAATACACCAAAATAAAAGGAAATAAAGATTAGAAAAAATACCTGAGCACACAGCTTTGTCCTAGCTGTCTCTCTTCCATGCTCAACACAATAGACTCGTAGTCCGTTTCTCTAGGCCACAGCAGAGTTTTGGGCCTAGGGCGCAAGCTTAAGCAAGTTGCATAAAACAATCCTTCTACATGCTGTCCAGAACTAGGCCCTCAAAGCATTCCTCAGTAGGGCAGGCCCTCTCATCTTCTCCCAGATCAGAGCTCCTTACTGCCTCTTTGCTGAATGACCCCAGAATCCAGGTCTGCCCACAGCATATGGCTAGTGCTCCACCGACCCCTTGCACCCAGGCAGCCCCCCTTCTCCCACCTTTGCAGAACCCTCGGAGAGAAGGGTGAAGTTAAGGCTTGCTATCCCCCATCCCATCTGGCCAGGGATAATAAAAGTGCCTGGCTATAGCAAGCCATCTCCAATGAACACACATAAAACCAGTGAAGCGTATCGTCCAGCAATGTGGACTCCACTAAAGCACCGCATTCCAAGTGGGGGAAGGACTGACCTAAGCAAGTAAAACACACTTCCAAGAAAGATATAAAACTGAGGGTCGGTTCATCACACAGAGGCCCTGTGATTGGACCTCAGTGGTCCTTGACATCATCTGTGGAGGTCAGAAGAGCACGGGAAACAGCGCCGAAGCCCAAGGGAGGTAAGTAACACTATGTGCTATGTTTATTCACCTCCCCTGGGCCTCTGCTAGAGACTCTGAAGAGAAACCAGAGTATAATAGTAATTTGTGGGTGACGAACCCCCAAAATTTTAGGCCGAATCCGAAATTGTTAGAAAATCCCTATGTATGTGGGATTTTTAAATTTTATTAATCTAGGGGCCACTTGGGAACATTATACTATATGGAGTGTTCGCTATGGGAAATTATATTCTATGGAGGGCCACTATGGGATATTATACTGTGTGGAGGTCCACTATAGAATGTTATACTGTTTGGAGGGGCCACAATAGGAAATTATACTGTTTGGGTGCCACTGTGGGACATTATACTGAATGGAGGGCGACTATGGGACATTATATTGTTTGGGGGCCGGTATGGGACATTATACTGTGAGGGGGCCGCTATGAGACATTATTCTGTCACAGGGATTTTTGGCATGAATGGGGGGGCATATTTTCTTAACAGCCTGAAGCCCATAGTACCCTTAATCCGCAGAGCCCCTAAAGTACCAGCACAATGGAAACCCCGCATGGAATTTCTCAAGGAGTATTATCATTTTGAGCCCAAGATTGCTTCCCAAAAATTAATATACAAAGTGAAAATTAAAGTTTTTAAAGAAATATGCAATTTCAGTGTCCAATAAGTTGCACCCACTTTGTGTCAATGGAGACATGCACTACTAAAACTATTAAAGGGGTTATCCAGGCTAAAATTTTATTTATTAATTAAGCCAGGGAGGTGAAAACCATACTCATCTGTCCCCAGTGCTCTGGCGCCTCCCTGTGCGGTCTGGTCCTGCAGCTCTGTTGTTGTGTTCTGGCAGAAGTACCCGCTGCACGTGACAGATGAGGCCAATCAAGAAGAGAACAGGGGAAGTCACTACCTGTGATGTCCCCCGCAACCTTCCTGAGGCCGCTGATTGGCCTCAGCAGTCACATGACTGTTGATGCCACTGATGGATGCTGAAGGGAACTGGGATGTCACAGCCGGGAGAAATTCAACAGGAAAAAGGCAGCAGAGCTGTAGGACTGGACAGCCCTCGGAGGACACCGGAGCATCAGGGTCAGGTGAGTATGTTTTTTTTTTAGATTTTTCACCTTCCCCGGCGTAATTAGAAAATATTGTTTAGTCTGGACAACCTATTTAAGTGAACTATCTCAAGTACAAAAAAAGTTGTATATGTGGGCGTAAACTGTTTTTTTGGGCACACAGCATGGCTCACAAGGGAAGGAGCACTGCGCTTTTTAACTTTTGGAGTATAGAGTTAGTAGTACTTTCTGAATGCCATGCTGTTTTTGCAGAGCCCAGGAGGTGCCAGTAAATTGGAATAACCCAATAAGTGACCCCATTTTGTAGGGGCAATTTTAGAGTCTATGCAAATGTGACATGGCGTTCGAACACCAACAATCAAATCTGCGCTTCAAAAGCACATAGCGCTCCTTCACATCTGCACCGTGCTGTATGCCCAAATGGCAATTTAACCTCACATGTATGACACTTGTGTACCTAGGATAATGTACTTAACAATGTCATATCTTGGTTTAAACATCCTGTTTGGACACAGCTGGGCACAGAAGGGAAGGAGCGCTATTTTGGTTTTTGGAGCACAGTTTGGTTTTTGGACATCACGCCACTTTTGCAGAGCTCCTGAATTGCCAATAAAGTGGAATCTGTAGACATGTGAACCTATTTTGGAAACTACACCCCTCAAGGGTTTTATCAAGTGGTGTAGCAAACATTTTAACCCTTGAACATTGCATTAATTTAACTTCCAAAAATGAATACGCAGCTGATAATGAAAAGTGAAATCTTTCCACAGATACACCATTTCAGCGCCCAATATGTTGTGTTCAGCTTGTGTCAGCAGAGACACACACTCCAAAAACTATTAAGTGGGTATCCCAGACACAACAGTTTTTGGAGCATTCATCCCGGATACAAGCACAACATTACACATTGAAATGACATATTCCTGGAAAAATTTTCACCTTTCAGCATCAGCTGCTTATTCATTACTGTAAAATTAATCAATGCAACACTTGAAGGTTAAAAATGTTTACTGTACCCCTGGATAAATTCCTTCAGGAGTGTAGTTTCTAAAATGGGGTCACATATCAGGGGATTCCACTCTACTGGCATTTCAGGGCTCTGCAAAAGTGTTGTAACAACCAAAAACCAAACTGTCTAAATCTGTGCTCCAAAAACCACATGGTGCTCATTCCCTTCTATGCCTGGCTGTGCCCAAACAGCAGTTTATAGCCACATACGACATCAAGTACGTTATTCTGGGTACAACAGTGTCATACATGTGGGCACAAACTTCAGTTTGGGTACTGTGACAATTTGGGGTAGTTTAGCATCAAAGGTAGCAGCTTCTTGGACTTAACAGAAGTGTTTGTGGTGCTGGGTGCCAAATAAACAGCATATCTGGTAACAGCAATCCAAAATAAATGGCTTTATTCAGCTTGTAAATGGTAAATAGAACAAAAATAACAAAACAGCCTAGCCCATACACAGGACAATACCTCACTTCTTGAACCCTGACTAACTTCTAAAGGCAAGATGCTTTACTGAGATTTTTTTCTTAGCAGTCTGGTTCTCGCTGAGCTTAACCAAGTTCCTCCTGGAATCCAGTCCTCTAGGTACAGACCACCTGTCCGTCTCCAACTGGTCCAGGGACCTCCTGCTCCCTGCAGGTCACCAGCAGCACTCTGCTGCTGTGTGCACTCTCTTCTGGAGTGAGGCTCCAGCTATGGGTGTGGTGGAGGACCTTTTCAACCCTGTTTTTGGGTCGCTCTCCAGTGCCCTCTAGGTTCACACTCTCACAGTACACAGCAGGACACAGAAGGGAAGGAGCGCTATGTGGTTTTTGGAGCGCAGATTTCGATGTTTGGTATCTGGATGCCATGTCATGTTTGCAGAGCCTCTAAGTTGCCAGTAAAGTGGAATCCCCTAAGTAGTGACTGCACCCCTCAAAAAATTTATCAAAGGGTGCAATGAGCATCAGTATCCCAGACGTGAATGCACAACGGATGGTCAAAAGTGAATATGTAGGCTGTGCGGAGTACATTGGGTACACCAAATTCCCTACTATTTTCCCAATAGCTCCTATGACTGGGGGGAAGGGGTCACTCTGGAGGTCACTTCTGGTTTCTTTTCCCTTGTCAGCTTTAAATTTGGGGTGTACCATATATCATATACGCTCGCACAGCTTATACAGTCATGGCCAAAAGTTTTGAGAATGATACAAATATTAAATTTTACAAAGTCTACTGCTTCAGTTTTTCTAATGGCAATTTGCATATACTCCAGAATGTTATAAAGAGTGATCAGCTTAACAGCAATTACTTGCAAAGTCAATATTTGCCTAGAAAATGAACTTTATCCCCCAAAACACATTTCAACATCATTGCAGCCCTGCCTTAAAAGGACCACCTAACATCGTTTCAGTGATTGCTCCATTAACACAGGTGTGGGTGTTGATGAGGACAGGGCTGGAGATCAATCTGTCATGATTAAGTAAGAATGACACCACTGGACACTTTAAAAGGAGGCTGGTGCTTGCCATCATTGTTTCTCTTCTGTTAACCATGGTTATCTCTAAAGAAACACGTGCAGTCATCATTGCACTGCACAAAAATGGCCTAACTGGGAAGAGTATTGCAGCTAGAAATATTGCACCTCAGTCAACAATCTATCGCATCATCAAGAACTTCAAGGAGAGAGGTTCCATTGGTGCCAAAAAGGCTCCAGGGCGCCCAAGAAAGACCAGCAAGCGGCAGGACCGTCTCTTAAAAGTGTTTCAGCTGCGGGATCGGGCTACCAGCAGTGCAGAGCTTGCTGAGGAATGGCAGCAGGCAGGTGTGAGTGCATCTGCACGCACTGTGAGGCGGAGACTCTTGGAGCAAGGCCTGGTCTCAAGGAGGGCAGCAAAGAAGCCACTTCTCTCCAGAAAAAACATCAGGGACAGACTGATATTCTGCAAAAGGTACAGGGAGTGGACTGCTGAGGACTGGGGTAAAGTCATTTTCTCTGATGAATCCCCTTTTCGATTGTTTGGAACATCTGGAAAAAAGCTTATTCGGAGAAGAAGAGGTGAGCGCTACCACCAGTCTTGTCTCATGCCAACTGTAAAGCATCCTGAAACCATTCATGTGTGGGGTTGCTTCTCAGCCAAGGGAATCGGCTCTCTCACAGTCTTGCCTAAAAACACAGCCATGAATAAAGAATGGTACCAGAATATCCTCCAAGAGCAACTTCTCCCAACCGTCCAAGAGCAGTTTGGCGCTCAACAATGCCTTTTCCAGCATGATGGAGCACCTTGCCATAAAGCAAAGGTGATAACTAAATGGCTCAGGGAACAAAACATAGAGATTTTGGGTCCATGGCCTGGAAACTCCCCAGATCTTAATACCATTGAGAACTTGTGGTCAATCATCAAGAGACGGGTGGACAAACAAAAACCAACAAATTCAGACAAAATTAAAGCATTGATTCTGCAAGAATGGACTGCTATCAGTCAGGATTTGGTCCAGAAGTTGATTGAGAGCATGCCAGGGAGAATTGCAGAGGTCCTGAAGAAGAAGGGTCAACACTGCAAATATTGACTTGCTGCATTAACTCATTCTAACTGTCAATATAAGCTTCTGTTACTCATAATATGAATGCAATTATATTTCTGTATGTGATAAAAACATCTGACAAACACACATAAAAACCAGAGGGCAGCAGATCATGTGAAAATATAACATTTGTGTCATTCTCAAAACCTTTGGCCATGACTGTACATTGACTTCCACCCACAGCCAGTTGTTTTCTAACGATTTGGCGATTTTTGTCTTCACATTGTACAACCTATATTTGTTTTATTTTTCTGGTGATGTAGCCATATGAGATGCATTTTGTAATGACACGACACCATTTTTAGGTGCCTAAAACTTATTGACTAAATTTTATTAACTCTTTCTTGGTGGATTAAAAAAAAAACAAAAAAACAAAAAAAAAACATCAATTCTGGCATAGCTTGTTACCTTTAAATCTGTGATACCTAATTTGTAAAATAATAATTTTTTTTTTTTTTTTAATGCGTTACTAATTTTGCACAAGAAAAACCATTTGGGGACATAAATCAATTATTTTTGCATCACAATCTTCAGAGATGTGTAACATTTTGATTTTTCGGTTGACAGAGGAGGTTGAGGGCTTATTTTTTTGCAAGACGACCTGTGCTCTTTATTGGTACTGTTTTGGGGTACATATGACTTTTTGGTCACTTTGTATAGCATTTTTTTGTAAGATGAGATCATGAAAAATCATTATTTCCACCGTTTTTTTTTTTTAAGTTTTTTTCCCTGACGTTCCCAATGCAGGTTGTTACGGACATGGCGATAACAAATATGTATTGCTTTTATTAATTTTTAGTTTTTTTTTTAATATAATTAATTTTATATAAGAAAGGGGCATGTTGGTGCTTTATTCATTTATTGATCTTTTTTAATATACTTCACTTATACAATTCACTAAACCAGTGATCCTCTGATCACTGGTTCAGTACTATACACTGTAATACACATGTATACATGTGTTTTGCAGTGTATAATGGAAGTCAGCCTAAGCAGACGCATAGGCTGACTTCCTCCCATTGACAACAGGATCAACCAGGTATGGGGACTCCTGGCAGCCGGTGTCTGGCCAGTGAAAAAAATAGATATTGGCACCCCCAATCTCGCCATGGGGAAACATTTGTTTGGTGGAACCCCTTGGATGCCATTGTCATATATGAGCTCTGACTGGGGGTTATGGAGCATGATGTTAACTGGCAGTTACAGTTAACACCCGCTCCTGATGCCGTCCACAGAGACTTTGAGCGGGTGGAAGGCTGCCGCTGTAGTGGTACGATGGCTCTCCTATAGAACTAGGCAGCAGCACCGTAATAGCATGGCGCTTCTCGCCTAGGGGTTAAACATCTCTGAGTGGGGGCTATTATATATGGGAGCACTGTGGGGGACATTTTATTGTATGTGGGGCACACTGTGGGAGTCATTATTTTACATGTGGAGGCCATTATATTACATGTGGGTACACTGTGTGGGCCATTATATTACATATGGAGTACTAATGTGTGAGGGTTGTTATACTACATGTGGATTCACTGACCAGGACATTCTACTAAGTGTTGGGGCACTGAGGGGGCCATTATACTACATGTGGTGGCACTGAGGGGGCCATTACATAATTGTTAACAAAGGCTCCAAACGAAGCACTATTTTATTAACATTTATAAGTGATCGCTACTTTGGGGACACATGGTTGAGATACTTTCACACTAGGGGGCAAGTCACTTGAAAATGTTGAGAACTACTGTTCTGCAGTTTGTTTTAAACCACTTTAAGATGTGGTTCATACCGAACTTGTTCGACCAAAATCTTGATCGGTTTGCCCATCTCTGATATTGAGTTATTGCTTAAACAGCATGTTCTAGGGCCTCTGGGTATTTTGACTCAGAATATATTTCTGATGGTTTATACTGTATACTTTAGTCTTCCTAAGTGATGAAATGAAATTGGGATGCAATCAATTTAAATACTATACAGAGAATATGTTTTCATAAATATGTCAACAACACTTTTTAGATCTTTTACATCACAAATATGCCCACGCATTCTGATGTTTTTTTTTTCTAATACCTGAAATACTTTTGTTATTTCTCTCAAAGAAAACAGATAGTGTTGTCTTCCTGGTGTTGACGAAGTAACTAAGACTTTTTTGACAGATTCCAAAAGACAGCATGAAGCTTTTGCCAAGGATAAGTGAAGATCTTCCTGTAGAGAGATGTCATCCTTGTCACCCATATTTGCCTGAAATGGAAAAAAACTAAGTGGGTATCAACACAGTTGAAACCAGAAGTTTACATACACTATATAAAAAGACACATATGCATGTTTTTCTCACTGAAACAAAATCAGAATAAACCTTTCCCATTTTAGGTCAATTAGGATTACCAAAATTATTTATATTTTCCAAATACCAGAATAATGAGAGAGAGATAATTTTTTAAGGCATCTTTATTACATTCTGCAAAGTCAAAAGTTTACATGCATTTCATTAGTATTTGGTACCTGTTAGGATTCAGATGTAAGGCCACAATAACAATCTTGGTTAAGAACAGGACTTAGGAGAGCAGCAGCAGAAATGGGCTGACAACTGCGAGCAGTAGAATATGCTACCTAAATGCAACACACCTCTGCGAGCCAAGACCAGCCCCAGACGCCTTCACCAGACCTCCTCGCAAGAAGAGATGGACTTTGGTTGAATCTGGAGACCAGAATTGTAAACCAAGACAGAAAAGTGTACTACAAATAGATGCACTGCAGCAGAAACCAAACACCATATCCACACACTTCCTCACAGGGACAGAGAACACAGAATGGTCATCAAATCACAAGTCAGCAGCTGAAGAGGGCAACGAGGAACCAAATCGTGAGACGAAGACAGGTCCAGTAAAGAAGCCAAAAGTTGAATCCAATCGGGAACTCCACAACCAAATCAGCAGACAGGGAGGAATCCAAAAATGTGGCCAGAGGTCAGTATAGGAGTATCAATACAAAGTCAGGAGAAAACTAGCAGATAGCAAACAGAGCTAATAGTCCACACATGAGTCAGGAGGGCGTGGCCTTATATAGGCCTCCTCTGCTGCTAACTTGACCAAGCCAGGAAGCCTCTGGAACTGCAAAAGCTTCCCAGGTTGTCCATGTAATGTTAAAGGTGCAGCAGCCGGATAGAGAATCCTGACAGTATCCCCCCCCCCTTTATGAGGGGCCACCGGACCCTTAGATTTCAAGGCCGATCTCCAAATCTTATGACGGCAGATTTTTCCCAGAGAATCAGTCCTCCTACTATAAGCAGACTGAGATCTTCTCACAAACGACAGATTCTAATCCCAGACTGTATACAGTCTGTTAGACTCCATGTCCACACCTGAACTCATCACTGTGCAGGCAGGAGGAGAGTCACAATTATCAAGAACCAGAAAAGAAATAGTTTCAGAATGCCCAGAGTCTATTACTAGAGTGATGGGTGCAGTGGCATACTTAACCGGGCCCTGAGCTAGTGGGGTACCGTCCACAACGGTAACATTGACAGGGGTCACCAGTGGAAGCACAGAGATCCCCAACTGTCTAGCATCCCGAGAGTGTAGAAAATTAGCTGCAGAACCACAATCAATAAATGCTTTACCAGCAACAGTTTTACGGTTAGGAGATACTTGAGCAGAACACAGAATTTTTTGAGAAAAAGAAGACGATACCTGGTCGCCTAGGTGGCTCTACCATGAACCACCTAGGCGCTGAAGTCGTTTTGAAGCTGGACATTTAGAACAGTCCTTTAGCCAGTGATTGGCATTTCCACAATAGAAACAAAGTCCTTTTTGCCTTCAATGTGTTCTCTTATCAGGAGTTGATCTTGTGAATCCTACCTGCATAGGTTCATGGTGCGACTCAGAAGTGAACTCAGGCAGAGGCAAAGGAGTGGAGTTAAAGGTTCGTTCTGTCTTGCGTTCGCGTAAATGCTGGTCCAAACGAATGGCAAAAGTCATAGTGTCATCCAGAGATGTAGGTTGCAGGTAATTTACAAACAAGTCCTTAATAGCATTGGATAGGCCCTGATGAAACTGGCAGCAGAGAGCAGGATCATTCCATTGAGAGTAGACAGACCATCTACGAAATTCTGAACAATAATCTTCCACAGGACAACGACCTTGGCGGAGGACAATCAGGTTTGATTCCTCGACTGCTGTAAGGTGAGGTTCTTCATAGAGCAAACCCAGCGCTGTAAAAAACGGACCACAGAAAACAATTCTGGGACTTTGGCATCTAGTGAAAAGGCCCAGGCCTGAGGGTCTCCTTGCAGAAGCGAAATAATAATGGCTACACGTTGCTGCTCATTTCCAGAAAAGTAAGGTTGGAGACGAAAATACAGACAGTACCATTGCCCTTAAACTGTATGACTTGGGTCAAAGTTTTAGATATCCTTCCACAAACTTCTCACAATAGTTGGTAGGAATTTGGGCCCATTCCTCCTGACAGAACTGGTGTAACTGAGCCATGTTTGTAGGCCACCTTGCTCGTACCTGCCTTTTCATAAATTTCAATAGGATTGAGATCAGGGCTTGTGTTGGCCACTCCAAAACATTGACTTTGCTATCCTTAAGCCATTTTGTAACCAGTTTGTCAGTATGCTTCGGGTCATTGTCCATTTGGAAGACCCATTTGGACCCAAGCTTTAACTTCCTGGCTGATGTCTTGAGATGTTGCCACATAATGCTCTTTCCTCATGATGCCATCTATTTTGTGAAGTGCACCAGTCCCTCCTGCAGCAAAACAACCCCACAACATGATGCTGCCACCCCCGTATTTTACAGTTGGTATGGTGTTCTTAGGCTTGCAAGCTTCTCCTTTTTTCCTCCAAACGTAACAATGGTTATTTGGGCCAAACAGTTCAATTTTCCTTTTGTCAGACCACAGGACATGTCTCCAAAAATTAAGGTCTCTTTTCCTGTGTGAATTTACAAACATTAATCTAGTTTTTTTCATGTTTCTTTTGGAGTAATGGCTTCTTCCTGGCAGAGTGGCCTTTCAGCCCATGTTGATACAATATTCATTTCACTGTGGATAATGACAAACTCTTACCAGCTTCAGCCAGCATCTTCACAAGGTCTTTTCCTTTTGTGCTTGGGTTGATATGCACATTTCGGATCCAAAGCACGTTCATCTCTGGGACACAGAACCCGTCTCCTTCCTGAGCGGTATGATGGCTGGACATTCCCATCTTGTTTGTACTTGCATATAATTGTTTGTACAGATGAACGAGGCACCTTCAGGTATCTGAAAATTGCACCCAAGGATGAACCAGACTTGTACAAGTCTACAATTCTTTTCCTGATATCTTGGCTGATTTCTTTATGTAGAGTCCCTCTGCTAGTGACATTCTTCAGCAAATAAACAGTTAATGTTGTTTTAGGAAAGGAGCTGGGGAGCTCAAGCGCCCTCTATTGGATGTAACAGATCCTCAATTTGCTTTTGACTCACCGAGCCTTGAGACAGCAAAAGGGATCTTAGCCAAGCCAATTTCACTTATCTGCATACAGCGCTGTTTCCGGATTGTTGTCCTTCATCAGTACAGAGCAAAGTGAATTGGCTGGCTTAGTGGGAGGCAATGAGTGGGTTAGGGACAAGAATCTCTCACATTGAGGAGAGCACCAGTGAAGGTGTGTAGAGATTTTAATTGCCTTTCGCCCTCTAACCCACTCTAACCCACTCATTGCCTCCCACTAAGCCAGCCAATTCACTTTGCTCTGTACTGATGAAGGACAACAATCCGGAAACAGCGCTGTATGCAGATAAGTGAAATTGGCTTGGCTAAGATCCCTTTTGCTGTCTCAAGGCTCGGTGAGTCAAAAGCAAATTGAGGATCTGTTACATCCAATAGAGGGCACATGAGCTCCCCAGCTCCTTTCCCATAATGCCTTGTGATATGTAGATGCTAAGTAGAGGGCGAAAGGCAATTAAAATCTCTACACACCTTCACTGGTGCTCTCCTCAATGTGAGAGATTCTTGTCCCTAACCCACTCATTGCCTCCCACTAAGCCAGCCAATTCACTTTGCTCTGTACTGATGAAGGACAACAATCCGGAAACAGCGCTGTATGCAGATAAGTGAAATTGGCTTGGCTAAGATCCCTTTTGCTGTCTCAAGGCTCGGTGAGTCAAAAGCAAATTGAGGATCTGTTACATCCAATAGAGGGCGCATGAGCTCCCCAGCTCCCTTCCCATAATGCCTTGTGATATGTAGATGCTAAGTAGAGGGCGAAAGGCAATTAAAATCTCTACACACCTTCACTGGTGCTCTCCTCAATGTGAGAGATTCTTGTCCCTAATGTTGTTTTAGTTCAGACTGTGCTTTGGGATCAGATTACACTCAGAGCTATTCAGTGGAGAGACAGTGTAAAAACTACAGGACCCACGATCCAACGGGAGTGAGTTGGGGGAGGAGGGAAGAGAGGAAGTGAAGAGGCTCAGTTGTTGTTCTTCTTGATCTAGAGGACATTTTGTTGATCACCTCAGAAAGGACCTGTAAAGAACCTGCCTGTTAGCAGACACGTGCCCGGGCCGTGAGTACAAGTTACAGTTTGTGGACATTATTAGATAGCTGGATGAGAGACAGCATGGTGTGAGGCTGCCACCATTTCACTAAAGACACATGTTGGAATTGTAATGCAGCCAGCCATTTCAACTAAAGGAAAAAAAAACAGTGGCACATGCATGCAGGAGCCACACCAGATGCAGCCCCAGTTTTCAATTATAATTCTGCAGATTGGAGTGAAATACAGAGATAAATGCCAGTGATGTGAAGTGTATCTGTAACAGTAAGGGGAACAAGTGGGGAACAAGTGAGAGACAGCAGCCTGAGGTTACCCCACCTGCCTGTAAGGAGAGAGACTACACCTAAAGCTCATCCGCACCTCTGCATGGTTATTTGTGATTCATTTGGGAGCTGCACAGTTGTGGATATATTGGACTCTTTTTGTTTTGGTACTAGAGGACTATGGACACATTTTGTTCTCCTTAAACCTGTTTTTCCATCACCTCAGACACAAGCTTCTGAGGGCATTCTGAACCAGCTGGACAATTAGAAGTGGAGTTATTGTGTGATTAGATGCATGCATTTGAACTAATAATATTACCTTAATGTCATTACTGGTGGTTAATTAGCCAATCATTTGATTTTTTTTGTCATTTTATATTGCTATCTATACACTTTATAACTTGTTTGAGAAAATTTTACTAACCTGTTCAAATAAATGTTTTCTGCTGACAAAGGAAAATTGTGTCAGAAAGTTGGGGAATATTTGGGGTGTCACCAAGGCTCTAGGCAGGGGTTATATCCCATAATCAAATCAAGCTCCACCCACGGGTGTGCTACATTTAGACTTTCTCATGATGTTACACCACGAATCAGTGTGTTTCCAGTGGGCCTTAAAATACATCCACAGGTGTGTCTCTAATCAATTCAAATGTTGCCAATAAACCTATCAGAAGCTTCCAAAGACATGACATCATCATATGAACTGTCCAAAATTGTTTAACCCCTTAACGACCCAGGGCGTAATAGTACGTCCTGAGTCGCATGACGATGTATGGAGAGCGCTCAGGAGCTGAGCTCTCTCCATACACCGCGGGTGCCGGCTGTATAATACAGCCAGGTCCCGCAGCTAACAGCAGCGATCGGTGCCTGCACCGATCGCGGCTGTTAACCCTTTAGATGCCGCGGTCAAACGCGACCGCGGCGTCTAAATTGCGGAGCCGCCATGGGCGCCGCCATTTTTACCTCATCGCCGCCCTCCAGAACGTCATCGGAGGGCGGCGCTTGGTTGCCATGACAGCCGGGAGCCTATTGAAGGCTCCCAGGCCTGTCATTACAGTATAGCTATTAGACGATGCCAGAGGCATCGTCTAATAGCAGTGAAGGCATTTTGCTATTCACTGCGATACAGTAGTATCGCAGTGAATAGTATGATCGATCAGACTCCCTAGGTTTCAAGGTCCCTAGGGAGTCTGATCATACAAGTAAAAGTAGAAAAAAAAAAGTTTTTAAAAGTATGTAAAAATAAAAAAAAACACAAAAGTTCAAATCAACCCCCTTTCCCTAGATCAGATATAAAAGTAAATAAACAAAAGTAAACATAAACACATTAGGTATTCCCATGCTCCAAAATGCCCGAACTATTAAAATATTTATCCCATACGGTGAACGGCGTAGCGAGGAAAAAAAATCAAAATGGCCAAATAGCGTTTTTTTCAACACTTTGTCTCCTATAAAAAATTGAATAAAAAGTGATCAAACCATCAGATCTTTCCCCAAATGGTATCAATAAAAACGTCATGTTGTCCCGCATAAAAAGACGCCTTACCCAGCTCCATACATGTAAATATGAAAAAGTTACAGTTGACACAATATGGCGACGCAAAATTTTTTTTTCTATTTAGCAAAGTTTTTAATTTTTTAAAAGGTATCAAAACATTACAAATACTATATAAATTTGGTATCGCCATGTTCGTACTGACCCGCAGAATACAGGTAACATGTCATTTTTACCACACAGTGAATGGTGTAAAAATTAAACCCATATGAATTTGGCACAAATGCAGTTTTTCTCCAATTGCACCTCATTCTGAATTTTTTTCCATCTTCGCAGTACATTGCACAGCATATTGAATAGTGACATTACAAAGTACAATTTGTTTCGCAAACAATAAGCCATCATGTGACTCTGTGAACTGAAAAATGAAAACGTTATGGCTCTTGGAATGTGGGGAGGGAAAAACGAAAATGCAAAAACGAAAAATGGCCGGGTCCTTAAGGGGTTAAAGGCATAGTAATCTTAGTGTATGTAAACTTTTGACTTTGCAGAAAGTAATAAAGATGCCTTAAAAAATGTTCTCTCTCTCTCTCATTATTCTGGCATTTGGCAATTATAAATAATTTTGGTAATCCTAATTGACCTAAAACGGGAAAGGTTTATTCTGATTTCATGTCAGATAGTGAGAAAAACATGCATATGTGTCTTTTTATATAGTGTATGTAAACTTCTGGTTTCAACTGTAGCTAGCATGAAGGCCATTATATTTTCAATTCACAATTGCAAATCTAGATCAATTTTTTTTGTTTAAAATTTCTGTGCACATACCAAATTAAAGGGAACATATCATCTTGTGTTTTTGTGTTACTAATAGAAACAAAATTCAAAATTAAAGGGAGAGATTTTTCAAAACTGGCTTTTTACATGCCTGGGTGTACCTAATTTATTAAGTTAGAGCTAGTTAGTTAAGTTAGTTAAGTTAGTTAGAGCTGCATAGATTTGAACTATAATTTATGGTAGTTTCTGGTGTAAATTATAGTAAATTCGATGGCCATGTTCTTCCCACTATGCCCCAATCCCACGACACCCACCTTTTAGAAATGTGGCATTTGGGGGGCAAATATTTCATATATTGCAAATTTGCATGTAAATTTCATATTCTCTGTTTATTTGTTTAGTCTGTTTTCTGTACGTGATTATGCGGTGAATATCTTGTGTCATGTCCCACCTTGGGTCATGCATACAGTGCTTCACTGTTTATTGTCATGCTTTGTTTTACTTGTGCTTATCATCTAATCTTGTCCTATCTTTGCTCCCTTACTCACTCTCTACTCCCCCCCTCCTGTCTGTGACATTATCCAGGTTCTGTAGTTGTTTACTTCCTGCCTCCCTCAGCTTGGAAAACTACCATCTTTTTAACACCCTGTATTTCATCTATCAAGAGTTCTATTTGAATAAACCTTCATTTGAACATCTTCCACGTGTCTTACAGAGGAGTTGATCTATCTGGTAATGTTTAGTGTTATAATATCAGTGAAGTCTCTCTCAGATCTACAGGCAGATCTCCATCACAGACTCCATGCAGGTCTGTATCCTCTACTCTGAGCCAGAATATCTTGTCTGAGCTGCTGTTTTCAGCATTTAGAGGTATGTTTTAGAGCAGCCATGTAGATCATAGAAATCTGTCTGGAAAGGACTCCTTTGGACATATATATCTTGCCTTGTACACTAGTTTACAGGTATACAGAGCATGAAATAGTCACAATTTTTGTCACTTGTGATTCTTTTTTCCACAAAAAATGTTTTCCACAAAACTTATTACAATTTGCGCTCCACACACCGCATTTCAAAAAAGTGGGTGAAGTGGGACAGGAAACTACTGTAGGGAGAGCCCATCCTTGTCACCTATACTTGCTTGAAGTGAAAAACAAAACTAAATGGGTATGGATTAATTTATAGTGCACATTAAGGTCATTATATTTGCTATTCATAATTCACAAGAACAATTTATCTAAAACACTAAATGGCTAAATTGTGAGGCAAATGTATACAGTGAATGGGGAACAGCACAGATTATTGTAAAAATAAATTATGTTTTATGAAGTAACAAATACAATTTTAGCTTTTGCTTTTAAGTTAATACTTAGAAAATCTAAGCAAAAGGTCTGACTAGTTGCCAATACAGTTTTCATTATGTGTTTGCTTTTTTTTTTTTACAGTAAGGTCCATATACACACGTGGACAAAATTGTTGGTACCCCTCGTTTAATGAAAGAAAAACACACAATGGTCACAGAAATAACTTGAATCTGACAAAAGTAGTAATATATAAAAAATCTGTGAAAATGAACAAATGAAAGTCAGACATTGCATTTCAACCATGCTTCAACAGAATTAAAAAAAAAAAAACAACTCGTGAAACAGGCCTGGACAGAAATGATGGTACCCTTAACTTAATATTTTGTTGCACAACCTTTTGAGGCAATCACTGCAATCAAACGATTCCTGTAACTGTCAATGAGACTTCTGCACCTCTCAACAGGTATTTTGGCCCACTCCTCATGAGCAAACTGCTTCAGTTGTCTCAGGTTTGAAGGGTGTCTTTTCCAGACAGCATGTTTCAGCTCCTTCCAAAGATGCTCAACAGGATTTAGGTCAGGGCTCATAGAAGGCCACTTCAGAATAGTCCAATGTTTTCCTCTTAGCCATTCTAGGGTGTTTTAGCTGTGTGTTTTGGGTCATTAACCTGTTGCAAGACCCATGACCTGCGACTGAGACCAAGCTTTCTGACACTGGCCAGCACATTTCTCTCTAGAATCCCTTGATAGTCTTGAGATTTCATTGTACCCTGCACAGATTCAAGACACCCTGTGCCAGATGCAGCAATGCAGCCCCAGAACATAACAGAGCCTCCTCCATGTTTCACAGTAGGGACAGTGTTCTTTTCAAGATATGCTTCATTTTTCCATCTGTGAACATAGAGCTGATGTGCCTTGCCAGAAATTTAGATTTTTGTCTCATCTGTCCATAGGACATTCTCCCAGAAGCTTTGTGGCTTGTCAACATGTAGTTTGGTAAATTCCAGTCTGGCTTGTTTATGATTTGTTTTCAACAATGGTGTCTTCCTTGGTCGTCTCACATGAAGTCTACTTTGGCTCAAACAACAACAGATGGTGCGATCTGACACTGATGTTCCTTGAGCTTGAAATTCACCTTTAATCTCTTTAGAAGTTTTTCTGGGCTCTTTTGTTACCATTCGTATTATCCTTCCCTTTGATTTGTCATCAATTTTCCTCCTGCAGCCATGTCCAGGGAGGTTGCTACAGTCCCATGGATCTTAAATTTCTGAATAATACGTGCAACTGTAGTCACAGGAACATCAAGCTGATTGGAGATGGTCTTATAACCTTTACCTTTAACATGCTTGTCTATAATTTTCTTTCTAAGCTCCTGAGACAACTCTTTCCTTTGCTTCCTCTGGTCCATGTTGAGTGTGGTACTCACCATGTCACCAAACAGCACAGTGAGTATCTGTAGCCCTGTATACAGGCCCACTGACTGATTACAAGATTGTAGACACCTGTGATGCTAATTAGTGGACACACCTTGATTTAACATGTTTCTTTGGTCACATTATTTTCAGGGGTTCCATCATTTCTGTCCAGGTCTGTTTCATGAGTTTTATTATTTTTTTTTAATTCTGTTGAAGCATGTTTGAAAAGCAATGTCTGACTTTCATTTGTTCATTTTCATAAAATTTTTATATATTACTTTTGTCAGATTCAAGTTATTCCTGTGACCATTGTGGGTTTTTCTTTCATTATATGAGGGGTACCAACAATTTTGTCCACGTGTGTATATTTGGACACTGACACAAATTTTGTTTTTTTTTTTTACCTGTTTACTGAAACATAATCAAGTTATAGTTATATAGTGGACATGGGCATAAAGTCCAGACTTTCAGCTTTCATTTGAGGGTATCCGCATTAAAAGTGAATGAAGGGTTTAGGAGTTTCAGCTTCTTAACATGTGCTACCCTGTTTTTAAAGGGACTAAAAGTAATTGAACAATTGATTCATGGGCAGGTGTGGGCAATTCCTTCGTTATGTCATTCTCAATTAAGCAGATAAAAGGCCTGGGGTTGATTTGAGGTGTGGTGCTTGCATTTGGAAGATTTTGCTGTGAAGAAAACATGCGGTCAAAGGAGCTCTCCATGCAAGTGAAACAAGCCATCCTTAAGCTGCGAAAACAGAAAAAACCCATCCGAGAAATTGCTACAATATTAGGAGTGGCAAAATCTACAGTTTGGTACATCCTGAGAAAGAAAGAAATCACTGGTGAACTCATCAATGCAAAAAGACCTGGACACCCACGGAAGACAACAGTGGTAGAGAAACCCCTTCACAACAGCCAACTAAGTGAACAACACTCTCCAGGATGTAGGCGTATCAATATTCAAATCTACCATAAAGAGAAGACTGCATGAAAGTAAATACAGAGGGTTCACTGCATGGAGCAAGCCACTTATAAGCCTCAAGAATAAGAAGGCTAGATTGGACTTTGCTAAAAACATCTAAAAAAGCCAGCACAGTTCTGGAAGAACATTCTTTGGACAGATGAAACCAAGATCAACCTCTACCAGAATGATGGAAAGAAAAAAGTATGGCAAAGGCGTGGTACAGCTCATGATTCAAAGCATGCCACATCATCTGTAAAACACGGCGTAGGCAGTATGATGGCTTGGACATGCATGGCTGCCAGTGGCAATGGGTCACTAGTGTTTATTGATGATGTGACACAGGCAGTGGTGAACCTAGCCTCTTTGCTGCCTGAGGCAGACTATAGAAAGACGCCCCCCCCCCCCCCAAAAAAAAAAAATTGAGATTCCATGCTACTAGTTTAACACACTGTTATCGTCGCACAATATACACAATACACAAAGTTATAAAACAGTTTTTTTAAGAATTCTTCTTCCTGTATTACTTCAGTATCAGATCAACAACACGGTATTAACAATGACAATAACTTCACACATCTTCTGCTTGGTGGATGGACGAGCCCACGTGGCCCCCATTCTCTATAATAGGAGCGCCACAGATAGCTGAGTACTGGACTTCGGGTATCTTTGGCACTCCCATTAAAGTGAATGAGAGCCACATGGGTTTGTCCATCCACCAAGAGACACACCTATATATATGGCTGCGGTCATGCTGAATTCCCACCCAGTGGGGGAAAAAACCCAATTCTCAGGTTCAGTGGGGGTCTCAGCAGACAGAACCCCATCAATCAGGTATTTATCCTCTATCATTTAGATGTATACAGTGTAGTAACATTTTGTGACTTACAGGTGATGTCTCTGACTAATCCTTCACATTTCCATTCTCTTCCCTTTGGACTGCCATGACCACTTCTTCCAGCTGTGACTTGTCTCTGTAAAGTTTGCAACACAGACATCTTTGGCTCCTCACTTTTTCAGGCATCCAACCCACATTGTCCTCACCTACACACCCATCCTGCTGCTACCCCAATTATAAAATATATGATGTAACCCCCCCCATAATGAATAATACCCCCAAGTGCATCTTTATATTAATGTCCGTGTGTACCCTGTATAAATAGTGCCCCTTATTAATAATGCCCCAAGTGTTAACTAATTAAAAGGTTTTCCAGGTCATTAATAAACTAATCAGTGGGGCTCAAAAACCCAGGACCCCCACTGATCAGCTGTTTACATGGTACCTGTGTAAGTGCCATGACCGCTTCTCTGTTTACATAGTGTCATTCATCTCATAGCGGCCACGTAATGTAACCACAGCCTCGTCCTGTACATGTCTACAGTATGTGACAAGGCTGGAATTACATCAAATGGCCACTATAAACAGACAGCATATAATATAAACTGGTGCCATATCCCCTGTTTATAGCGCCCCATTTACACACACTATAATGTTCCACAGCAGCCCCTGCACACAGTATTACACAGTATTATGGCCCGCAGCTGCCTCTGCACACTGTATTATGCCTCGCAGCGGGCCCTGCACACGGTATTATGCTTCATAGTGGCCCCTGCACACTGTACTATTCCTCGCAGCGGCCCCTGTACTAGTATTATGCTCCATAGTGGCCCCTGTACTAGTATTATGCTCCATAATGGCCCCTGCACACTGTATTATGCCTCGCAGCGGCCCCTGCACTGGTATTATGCTCCATAGTGGCCCCTGTACTAGTAATATGTTCCATAGTGGCCCCTGTACTTGTATTATGCTCCATAGTGGCCCCTGCACAGGGTATTATGCTCCATAGTGGCCCCTGCACTTGTATTATGCTCCACAGTGGCCCCTGCACAGGGTATAATGCTCCACAGTGGCCCCTCTACACGGTATTATACCCCATAGTGGCCCCTGCACACTGTACTATTCCTCGCAGCGGCCCCTGTACTAGTATTATGCTCCATAGTGGCCCCTGTACTAGTATTATGCTCCATAATGGCCCCTGCACACTGTATTATGCCTCGCAGCGGCCCCTGCACTGGTATTATGCTCCATAGTGGCCCCTGTACTAGTAATATGTTCCATAGTGGCCCCTGTACTTGTATTATGCTCCATAGTGGCCCCTGCACAGGGTATTATGCTCCATAGTGGCCCCTGCACTTGTATTATGCTCCACAGTGGCCCCTGCACAGGGTATAATGCTCCACAGTGGCCCCTCTACACGGTATTATACCCCATAGTGGAACACCCATGAACTATTATTATACTCTGGGGGCTTTTCAGACCCCAGAGTATAATGATTGGAGACCCAGGGGAGGTGACAAACATAAAAACTAGTGTTACTTACCTATCCTGGACACCGGTGCACTCCTTGCAGCTTTCTGCCCTGTTTAATTGCGCACACACATCACGTGATCAGGCCGGCGACGTGACCTGATGACGTCACCAGAGGCCCCAAGCCTGCTTGGAGTAACATCGATTGCAGGAGAGGTAAGTAACATTGGTTTTTATGTTCCCTCACCTCCCCTGAGTCTCCGATTATTATACTCTGGGGTCTGAAAAGACCCCGGAGTACAATAATAATAGTATTTGAGGCCCGCGACCTCACTTACCGATGCCCGCGGCCTCACTTACCGATGCCCGCGGCTGCTCACAGCGGCATCCACTTCCCTTTCGAGCAGACGCGGGGTAAGTAAACAAATAGGCCGTTACCTGCTGGGGATACTCCAGCAGGTTACGGCCTATTTATATATATAAAAAAAAAGTTATCCTCACCTACCTGCGATGCCTTGATGGAGCCGCTGCCGCCTCATCTTCTTGTCCGCGACATCTGTGTCTCAGCGTAGGCGGCGCGATGACGTTATTGCATCGCCGCCTGCGCTGAGATGCGACGTCTCGTAATCAGGGCTGGTTTACATTAAATAGTAAAAATGCCGCCCCCAGACAGTGATGGACAGTGCCGCCTGAGGCAGCCGCCTCACTTCGCCTCATTAGCAGTGCGCCCCTGGACACAGGACAGAAGCAGCCGGATGAAGTCCGAGGTATTCAGAGACATACAGTACTGTGTGCTCAAATCCAACCAAATGCAGCCAAACTGATTGGTCAGTGTGTCATAATACAGATGGACAATGACCCAAAACATAAAGCCAAAGCAACCTAGGAGTTTATTAAAGCAAAGAAGTGGAATACTCTTGAATGGCCAAGTCAGTCACCTGATCTCAACCCAATTGAGCAGCATTTCACTTCTTAAAGACTAAACTTCAAATAGAAAGGCCCACAAACAAACAGCATGTAACGTCTCTGCCTGTTCAGGTCTCTGTGCCACCCTCTGCTCACATGCTGCGGCGAAGGAGGTGCATTCAGTTTGATTCCTTGCGTAGGTTTCTTGTTGCTCAGTCTGAACACTGTTCTAATACCTCCTGTCTGTAATTGAATTTCAGCCACACCCGTCTCTTACATCTTTGTTTCTCTCTGCTCCTCTAATAGTTGATCTCAGCCTTGCCTGTGTGATTGACAGTCTGTCTACCAATCCAGTCTGGGGTAGGTCCTGACTTTCTATAAACAGGTTGTCAGCCCTCACATGCTCGCTGGCTATTGATTCTGTCTTGTGACTTGTCCCTGCTAGCTCCTTTTCTGCTGTTTCCTGTAGTCCTATTCCTGACCACTGGCTTGTCTGTGACTGTTCTCTTGGATTGTGATTTTGTACTGTATTGCTCGACTGTTACCGACCCCTTGGCTAGCTGACCTCCCTTTGTTTTGTTTGTTTGTCCTGTCTGCGTTCTGTGTTCACCTTATTCAGAGTAGGGTCCGGCTCCGAGTTGTCGGCTGTCACCTAGGACAGTCAGGCAAGAGGCAGGGCCAGTAGGGGGGGTTCAGCTTTAGGGCTCACTGTCTTGTTGTGCCCCTCCCCCCAAGGTTCTCCAGCAGCTACTGGGGAATCGCTCCTCTAGCGATTCCCTTACACAGCAACTGAAAACTGCTGCAGTAAAGGCCTGGCAGAGCATTAAAAAGGAGAAAACACAGCATCTGGTGATGTCCATGAGTTCAAGATTTCAAGCAGTCATTGCCAACAAAGGATGAACAACCAAGTATTAGAAATTAACATTTTATTTACAATTATTTAATTTGTCCAATTACTTTTGAGCCCCTGAAATGAAGGGATTGTGTGTAATAAATGCTTTAGTTCCTCACATTTTTATGCAATCATTTTGTTCAACCCACTGAATTAAAGCTGAAAGTCTGAACTTTAACTGCATCTGAATTGTTTTGTTCAAAATTCATTGTGGTAATGTACGGAACCAAAATTAAAAAAATGTTCTCTCTGTCCAAATATTTACGGACCTAAGTGTATGATTTGAGTTTTTTGTTTTCAAATCACCAATCACACAAAGTGTTCTCTAGAGCATAAAATCAAAAAATAAAATGACATACATTCCAATGATATTCTGGGGGGGGGTAATGACTGAATTTAGATATATTTACACTAAAATAAAAAATCTGACTAATTAAACCATGACATGAGGTTATCCAATGCCATGAGGTTATTAAAACTTACTTCTAGTACAGAGAAAATAACTTTTTGCAGCTGGGATCCTTCTATATCCGGTAGATGGAATATGGAAAAATGTCGCTAAAAGAATAACATTGAAAGGTTAATGTAAACCTGTGAACAACGGTTAAACTGTGTTACTAAAGCAGAAAACAAAAATAACGTCTATGCAAACAGTTAGAGAATTAATACGCAATCCTCTATCATTTTATGGTACTGTTGGTAACTACCATGTAAACTTCATTTTTTACAGGGTTTTAAAATAAATAACTTTTACGATTTTATGTGATGTTTCTATTGCTTATCCTATTTCTATTGCACATAGTGAATTTATTACTTTTAATATACAGTCAAATCTGCCAACAGAATGTTATAGAGCAGGAGGATCTTAACAGAGAGATACATAGTTTTATGGGAAAAGATTTAATATAACCTTACTTTACTTGGGGAAATTTACATTCAGGGTTTATCTAGCAGATAGTATCTCATAATATATTATTGATCAAAAGTCTAAAAAAAAAACTTCAAAGTTTATGATATAATGGATATAACAATGTTTATTATGACAAGTTTGATATTACACTAAATATGTATATTTAGGGATCACTTGTAGTATGAGATTGATAATAAATGCTCCAGGTAGCACCTAAAGGGATTATGTGTGGAAAAATAAAGCTCACCAGCCCCAATAACTACCTTTGCAGAACACAGCGAGGGAGGTTGAAATTCTCATTCCTCTGCCTCCGCTGCTGCCATGCCGTCTCTTGGTCACATGACTGACTCTGCTCTACTCTATGAACAAGCAACAGGAATAGAGCAGAACATCTCTGAGAGCCAAAGCTGCAGCACAAGAGGCAGCGTGTATTTCCAGCATCCTGCTGCATTCTGCAAAGATAATCATTGGGGCTACAGAGAACCTGGATATATATTAATAATAAAGCTTATGCAGTGCAGAGAATGCACTGGTAAGCTTTATTTTAATGTAAAATTTGTATCAAAGTTGATAATATGGCATGTATTCTGGTGCCTTCCTGTATTCTAATTATGTAGTTGATTTTGACACACTTAATCTTACAACATTTTTTTAATATCTCACCAATAGCCGTTGAGCTGAAATTCTATGGGTTCTGTTGGTGTAACTGGGTTGACCCATTACAGCTTTTACAAGGAGTCCTTCGACGATCTGCCGCTCAAAAGGCTTGCTATATTTTACTAGAGTTTGGTCATCAAGAAGCATTCTTAGTAGCTAGATTAATGTATAAGGACAATATTTTCTATTAAGTCACTTTGACACATAGAAACAAATACATTTAACAATATCCAAATACAATGTCAAAGGCAAACAGAGTGTAGCAGGGAAGGAACCTGTATCTCAACATCATGGTTCACACAGATACGTGAATGATGGTTGCTTTTGTATACTAGCTTAACCAAACAGTTAGGTCACTGCTTACACTGGTGCTTGCTAAGACTGGCTGGAGAAAGCACACACACTTAGAGGTTTTATTATCATCAGTGCTTTAATGAAGTAGATGTTTGGTACAGCAGTGTTTAACAGCAGTTGCTCGGACACAGCAACAGTTAATGATAGTTGCTCGGAAACAGCAAAAGTTTCTCACAGTTTAGTGGAATATTCAGCAACCTTCTAAGGCTGGGTTCTCACCAGCGCTTGAATCCCATTCGTTGAAAAATTTTAAGCATTACTTTTCTCTTCTGGCCCTTTACAATGTAATTGTTTACCTCATTACAATGCTGTACTCCATTGTCATCAGGTGTAGGAAGATGTAGATCATCAATAAATAACTTCAGAGTTTTTCCATCTTTTGCGCCATATACAAAACCTGAAACATATGGTATACATAAGAACGTTTCAAAATTACATCTATTTGCTCTTCACAGATAAAAAAACAGTAAATATAAGGTATTATTATCATCAATTATTTATCTAACTACAGCAACTTCTTCAACACTTTAATAGCTAAATGGAGAATAGAGCCTAAATTTGCTTCCTGACATATATGCATATTTAGGCCAATTTTTATAAGAAATGATCTATGGAGCAGATTTATTATGCCTTGTACGCCAGTTTTTTTGGTGTACACAGCATAAAAAGTTGCAATTTCTTATGCAAATCAAGGGTTTTTATGCAAAAAAAATTGCATCTTTTTTATTTCTGCGCCACTTTTCTGATTCTGCTGCACTCTGCTACTATATATTCTTTTAACACTGCTAGTTTTGTAGATAAAAAGCTATCGCTGCAGAGAATGAGGCAATACATCAATTAAAGGGAGTCTGTCAGTAGGAAAATTGGTATCAAACTAATGACAGTACCTTCTAGAGCTGCTTCTACACTGTTCAACGATATCTCTTATTCTGCTTTGCAGCTCTATTTTCATGAAAAAGATTTTAGTCTTATGCAAATGAGCTGAAAAAGGACTTTATAGGGGTTTTTCTTCTCCTACTGGAGCTTCACTCTCCACTTTAGAATCACTCCTAATTGCCACCCAGCTCCTCAGCATTGCTTGAGTGACACTACCCACTTTGTCACACTTTGTATGCATTTAGGGGCAGTTATTTAGAGTGAAGTGTGAAGCCTCAGCAGGAGAAGAAACACCCAAAAGCCCTTTTTCCGCTAATTTGCATAAGAATAAAAGACTGACTTTCATCAAAATAGAGCTACAATACAGAATAAGTAAGGCATCTTTTGAAAGTGTAGAAGCTGCCCTACAAGGTACTGATTATTCTGCTGACAGACTCCCTTTAAACCTCCTACTACTACCAATGTTATGTATACAAGCAGATTGAAGTTAAGGAGCAGGAGAACAGCTTAATAAATGGTGAAGGAAACAGATCTCCTTAAAGGGATTCTATCATTGGGAAACCCATTTTTCACTAAAACCACGTCGGAATAGCCTTTAGAAAGACTATTCTTTTCCTACCTTTATTTTTCTGCTACGCACCGCCATTTCTGAGAATTTTCGTTTTTCTTTTTTATGCAAATGAGTCTTCAGAAAGCACAGGGGGCGTCCAATGTGCTCAAAGAAGACGCTCTTCTTCTGCTGACGCCTCTCCGCCGTGAGTCTCTATTCGGGATTCTAATCCCGCGCATGCTCAGTCGGCTCTGTCATTTCTCGAACAGAGACTCGGGGGCTGATGACTCGACGGCACTGAGAGAGGCGGCGCTGGATCTTCGGAAGAGCGTCTTCTTTGAGCATAGGGGGAACGCCCCTGTGCTTTCTAAAGACTCATTTGCATAAAGAAGAAAAACTAAAATTCTCAGAAAAGGGAGGCGCAGATCAGAAAATTAAAGGTAGGAGAAGAATAGTCTTTCTAAAGGCTATTCCGACGTGAAAAGTGGGTTTCCCAATGATAGAATCCCTTTAATAAGATATACTACAACCTTTCTTATATTCACGTTTTTTTCATTAATGAAATGTTGTTTAAAACTGGAGGTACGCGTTAAGGCCTTATAGTGTGCAGCGTTTTGTCTAACTCAGAGACTCCAACGCCAACATCTCTTTTAATGCGGTTTGTTGTCTTCAAAAAGTTTCTTCAGGCCTTTCTCTGTTTCTGAGTAGTCTTTTTGCCTTTTGATTCCCCCTTTGGGGGCATGTCATGTCCCATTTTATGATATGGGCATGGAAATGTGCTTGCCATGACCCTTTTTACATGTGTACATCACTTAGAGGATAACAGACAACAGGAGAACTGAGCCAGACTCGGGAGATTTGCCAGCTGTTCCAGAACTCTGGGAGGTCATCCCTTATTTTGTGAGCTTCCTGGATGGTTCCAGAGAGTGGACAAGTATGCATTACCCATGCACAGAGATTTATTATCATGCCACCTCTGAAGCTTAGCATTTCTTTAGTCTGCAGTGCATTGTTGCCACCTTGTTCTGTCATAATTGTGTTTAGCATCATTTGTTCTTCTGCCACTAACTGCAGTAAAGAAATATAGTAATGTTTTTGTGTTCAATACATTCACCCTCCACACAGCCCATGTGACCTTTTGGTCTTCAGTTGACATCCATGGGCATATATTCGTAACTTTCAAAAGGACTGAAAAAGAGATGAATTAACGTATAGCAAGTCCCACCTCCAGCCCCAACTTTGGCCCCACCCTTTCCCATTCTTGTCCTTTTTTGCTCCCACACAGTATAACACCCTTATAGTGACCCTGACACAGTATCATGGCCCTTGTGGTACCCACACAGTATAATGTCTCCTTGAAATCCCTATGGTTTAATGCCCGCCAAATTATAATATCTCCCTGAACTTTCCCCAAACATTATAATGTTCCCCTCCTGGTGCCCGTAACTGGGACATGTAACTCGGGTGCTGGTTGCCAGGAGGGAAGGACAACAACAATTAGATATGAAGTAAGGGCAGTGAAGTAAGGCCTTTGCCATGGGTGAAGGAAGGCCTAGCTACACCTTTGCTGTTTGTCTCTAGGTGACATTATCCTGCACATAGCAACCAATTAGAGCTCAGCTATCTTTTTAAAAGTTGTTGTTATGGGCAATAAATGCATTTTTTTAGACTGTTTTGATAAATCTGGATATTGGAGATGTACTGTATAATATCCTCACTCTTATCGTATATGCTGTTACCATATTATACAGTTTGGCTAAAAAGTTTACATACCCCAACAGATTTTATGTTTTTTTGGCCTTTTTTCAGAGAATATGAATGATAACACAAAACCTTTTTCTCCACTCATGGTTAGTGGTTGGTTGAAGCCATTTATTGTCAAACTTCTGTGTTCTCTTTTTTTAAATCATAATGAGAAACAAAAACATCAAAATGACCCTGTTCAAAAGTTCACATACCCTGGTGATTTAGGCCTGATAACATGCCCAGAAATCAAACCACAGTCAGGTAGACCAACAAAATTTCGGACACAACTGCCCGGAAAATTGTTCGGGATGCAAAGAAAAACCCACACATAACATCAGCTGAAATACAGGACTTTCTGAAAACTATCGGTGTGGCTGTTTCAAGATGCACAATAAGGAGGCACTTGAAGAAAAATGGGATGCATGGTCGAGTTGCCAGAAGAAAGCCATTACTGCGCAAATGCCACAAAGAATCTCGCCTTCAATACGCCAAACAGCACAGAGACAAGCCTCAAAACTTCTGGAACAAGGTAATTTGGAGTGATAAGACAAAAATCAAACTTTTTGGCCACAACCATAAACGTTACATTTGGAGAGATGTCAACAAGGCCTATGATGAAAGGAACACCATTTCTACTGTAAAGCATGGAGGTGGATCACTGATGATGTGGGGATGTGTAAGCTTCAAAGGCACAGGAAACTTGGTCAAAGTTGAAGGAAAGATGAATGCAGCACGTTATCAGCAAATACTGGAGGCTAATTTGCACTCATCAGCCAGGAAGCTGCGCATGGGACGTACTTGAATGTTCCAACATGACAACTATACAAAACACAAGGCCAAGTCGACCTGTCATTGGCTACAGCAGAAGAAATGCAAGTTCTGCAGTGGCCATCTCAGTCTACTGACCTCAATATCATTGACCCACTCTGGGGAGATCTCAAGCGTGCAGTACATGCAAGACAGCCCAGGAATTTACAGGAACTGAAGACTTTTTGCCAAGAAGAATGGGCAGTTTTACCATCTGAGAAAATAAGCCTCATCCACAACTACCACAAAAGACTTCAAGCTGTCATTGATGTTAGAGGGGGCAATACACGGTATTAAGAACTGGGGTATGTGAACTTTTGAACAGGGTCATTTTGATGTTTTTGGTTGTCATTATGATTTAAAAAGAGAAAACACAGAAGTTTTGCGTTATCATTCATATTCCCTGAAAAAAGGCCAAAAAAAACAAAAAAATCTGCCGGGGTATGTAAAATTTTTAGCACAACTGTATATAAACACAAACCAAACACAACCTACCAACTATCCTGGATTTATTTAGACTGCTGCAGTATAAAAGGCTTTTAGAGGAGACTTTAGGGTAGTGTACCTCTTAGTGAGAGATTGTTGACTGCTAGACATGTCTTTACAACACACTCAAAGACATTTTGAAAGCTGACAGACTCTGAGAGGGGGTGCATCTTTGAACTGAGGAAAGGTTGTTTTGACTAACTGTTCTCCAACTAGGCCGTTCTGACCAAGTTGTTAAGAAGTGTTGGACCAATGGTTATATGAAGACATGCACACACTGCAAACTGGTTCCAAATGGCCCAGACAGACCACCAATAAAGTGGATCATTTGTTCCACTGACAAGCACAAACAGCTTCTAAAGTTTCCTTGTCCACCATTCAGACACAGATAGCACCTTCATTACACATCCCTGTCTCTTCCCAGTCAATTTCCAGGAGCTTAGCAGAAATTTGATGTCACATACCCATTGCGCATCCTGCCATTGACCACCAAACACCATCGCCTTCATTTGTAGCAGTGACGTGAGCAAAAAATGAGTACTGCTGGACTGGAACAATATCATCTTTAAAAACAAATTCAAATGTTTGGGATCTGACAAAGGTCAGGTTCAAGTATGAAAAGCTCATAGTGAGCACTTCAATCCTGCCTTTGCTGTGGAGTGACACATTGATCCAACTGCTGGTGTGATGATCTTAGAAGCCATCATGTACAACATTTGGTCACCCCTAGTAGTGATATGAGGGGTACTAACAGCTCAAAGACATGTGCAGGACATCCTGCAGCCACATACCTCCTTTTAAATGTTCAGCTTTTCACAATAAACGTATCTTTACTTACCTGTAATCACTTACATATATCATTAATGCATTCACACATATACAGTTTCATTTAATTCCAACAACTC
The DNA here is from genome assembly GCA_947044405.1 of Leptodactylus fallax. Lineage (NCBI taxonomy): Eukaryota > Metazoa > Chordata > Amphibia > Anura > Leptodactylidae > Leptodactylus > Leptodactylus fallax. Next base: position 311,235 of record CAMRHE010000424.1, read on the forward strand.
CTTCGTGTGGCATTATATGTTTTTGTCAATGAGGGCTTGACTGACAAGTGCTGCCAGATTCCAAGTGGCAACCAGCAAAATTATGAATGAGTGTTGAATGAAAATATATTACAACTGATTTAACTTAAAACACTGTACATACAGTAGGTATGTCCAGGCTAAAATTTTATTTCGTATTTAGGCTGGGGGAGGTGAAAAAATAAAAGAATACCATACTCACCTGCTCGGGCGCCTCCCCGCGTCATCTGGTCCTACAGCTCCGTTGTTGTCTTCTGGCGGAAGCACTTGCCGCACCTGACAGCTGAGGCAAATCATCGGACTTAAGAAAGCTCCTGAGGCAGTGAAGGGAAGGGAATCGGGACGTGACAGCCGGTGAGAAATTCAACAGCAAGAATGCAGCCAACCGGAGCAGACCACCCTGAGAGGACACCCGAGCACTGGGGATAGGTGAGTAAGTTTTTTTTTTTTTCACCTCTCCTGGCCTAATTAGAAAATATTGTTTAGCCTGGACAACCTCTTTAAGTTAGAAAAAAATATTAAAATATGAAACTGTACTGAAAATAAGATATTTCAGACACTAATATAATTACCTTGTCTGTGGACTATATTTTGCTCTAGTAATTCCTGGAGTTCTTTGGCCTTTGAAGATCCTGAAAACACCATTCTCTTAAGCAATGTGCGTGTTCGGTCTGAAAGAAAAAATAACTAAACAATATTATATCTAAAAAAAAATCTGAATTCCTATTAATAGAAAATGCCAATATTTCTAATTTAATAGGTATTTTGTCTACCTTGTGTAGAAATGAAGTCATTCATTAATGCTGTCTTTCCACAACCTACAGGTCCAGTTAATAAGATATGTTGGGATCCCATGCTGGCATACTCCAAGAAAGTGCGTACTATAACCTATCAAACATGATAAATATGACATTTAAAACTTCAAACGGCATCTGCCAAATGCTAGTTAAGTAATAGTTTTATTTTTTTTAAGTTACAACATATATTTTTTCAGCAGTATGGGCTGATTTTAAATGAAAACTACTAATGAAAATTTGTGCCAAAAAGCTGATGTAAATGTCCACAACAATATGCTACATTTTTTTCTTGAAAACAAAGTCAATAAATAAAACAAAACAATAAATAGACTTAGATAATTTAAAGATGAGCCAGATTTATCAACCACCATCAGCCACTGTGAAAAATCTGGTACAGTCTAAGGCTAAGGCCCCACGTAGCAAATCGCAACTAAAAAATGCTTGTGTAACGTCCTTGCCTGCTCGGGCTTTGGCGCCATCCTCCGGGCGCACGCTGCAGCGCAGGAGGCATGCCCGGTTGTAATTCTTTCCTTTGGGTTTTTCTTGTATGGTCTGAACACTGTCCTATTCCCTCACCTCCTTAATTGATTTTCCACCACGCCCTTCTCCTTCACCTTGCTCTCCCCCTGCTCCACTAAGAGTTAACTTTAGTCCTCCTTTGTGATTGACAGCCTATCCTCCTATCAAGTCTGGGGCGGGTTCTTTCTCCCTATTTATTGTTTGCTCACTTTCCCATTGGCGCCTGCTATTGCATTTCGCTTACTGGCTATACTCCTTGTTACCTGCTCTTCTGATTTTCTGACCACTGGCTTACCTTTGACTATTCTCTTGGATTTTGATTCTGTACTGCATTGCTCGATTGTTACCGACCCCTTGGTTAGCTGACCTCCCTTTGTTGTTGTGCATCTTGTCTGCGTTCTGTGTTATCACTTATTATAAGGAGGGATTGTCAACCAGTTGCTGGCTGTCACCTAGGACAGATCGGGCAAGTTAGCCAGGGACAGTGGGGGGATTCAGCTTAGGGTCCACTGTCTTGTTGTGCCCCTCCTCCCTAAGTTCTCCAGCAGCTACTGGGGAATCGCTCCTCTAGTGATTCCCTTACAGCTTGTGATACAATTAACATGCTCTTTCTTCCGTAATGTGAGGATGACATTAATGAAATCTCATTCACTTTGCTGGCACTTTATAATGCAGGTTTTTTTTTTTCTGCTGCTATGTGGGGCTTTAGCCTAAGACTGTCCAGTTTAACTTGATTCTGTGTAACTATTTACTAGTTATCAGTAAATCTGCCCCAATGTGTCATATAATTCTAGTGAATTTTGTTTATGTAATTTTCTCCTATTCTCCTACTGTGTCCATTACAGCTATGAAAGTAATGTTAGCATTAATTTTCATAAATCTCATCATTCCTTCTGTAAGCTTTCAATTTTTCTTACAAACAGGACATAAAATTGGAATTGTATACATGTATTTCTCAAAGAAATTTAAATTCTCTTTTCCACAAGTAGCATTATTAGTATTGAATAGAATTATTACTGCCTTATCATTTTACAAACAACCTACCGTATCTTGGGTTTCAATGAATGTTTCTCCCATGATGTCCGTGTTACCAATATATGTGATATCTGGTAAGCGTGACTGCCATGTATCCCACTCTCCTGACTCATCAAGAAAATAATCAAATGCTGATATCTCCAGCTCATCGTCTGGCAAACTGCAGGAAAATATAAACAGGTCAGTAAGTCCATAATAAGTCATCTAAAATTAAGAGCAGCATAAGGATACTTTTACACTATTATTGAACGTTGCTCTCACCTGTCATAGGATCTGGTAGAATGCCTAGTGCAGATGAGGCACCCTCCATTGGCATTAAATATAATATGAAAAAAAAACCATAATAGAAGCTTTCTTACGTCTTTTTTACATTTCTAGAAATGTAAGAAGAAAGAGTCTTGCAGGTATGTCTTTCTCTACAGTTAGAAAAGTAAACAGACATGACGGAAGAAAGCTTCCAGTTAATGGAGCAATGGACCCCTGACTACAAGCTACATATTTTTGCAGTTTTTCTGTCTTTTGTATGCACTAATGTGTTTGGTTAAAGACCTGCAACAAAACTGCATGTGCAGTTCTAGTCTAAAAGCCATATGAAGAATTGTCAGTGAAATGAGATTACAATGCATGTGAATGGGAATTAAAATAGGGACAGAAAATTTTCTTTGTGCTACATCTGGAATTTTATTTTCAATCTTAGATGGGAATTTTCTTTGAGAAAAGATAAAGCCACCTTTACTAGCAGCAATTGAACATTTTCTATAGTGTACTATAGAAATGTACTATAGTGTACATTTTCTATAGTGTAGAATCATATGTCTTACTGCGCATACACAGGATTTCGGCACAGCGCTCAGTGATGTTGGAGCTGTATGACACTGAACTTCCACTGCCCAAGGAGCCGAACCAGAAGCCAGGATGTGAGTGGTTACTGATGACATGGCTGTGCATGAGGATTGTAGACAAAGCCCTCTGAACTCTATGGACCTCATTTGCATATTGGCTAAAACCGCCTTTTTACATGCATACCTGGGGTCTATCTATATTTCAAAAGGTACAGTTTGACTTGTATTAAGAGCCAGTACAGCACTATAGCAGTGGTTTAGAGTGGTTGGGCAGGTGACATACTCCCTTTAAGAACACCAAAAAAAGCTTGTGTGAAACATATATTTGTGAAAGAATGTGTTGCTCTAAAGAGCTTAGTGAATTTCAGTATGGTACTGTTGTAACAAGTCAGTTTGTGAAATTTCTTTCCACCTAGATATTTCACAGTCAACTGTGAGTAATTTTATTAAAAAAAAGGAAGTATGTAGGAACCACAGCAACTCAGTCACAAAGTGGCAGACCAAGTCTAGTCACCAATGCTCTGCTGATTCAATAACTGCACAGTTCCAGGCCTTATCTGGCATTAACATCACCACAAAAAACTGTGTGCCAGGTACTTCATAGCATGGGTTTTCATGGCCAAGCAGATGCATGCAAACCTTACTTCACCGAGCACAATGCCAAGCGTTGGATTGGGTGGTGGAAAGCATGCTGCCACCAGACTCTGGTGTTCTGTGGAGTGATAATTCATGCTTCTCTATTTGGCAGTTTGATAAATGAGTCTGGATTGGACAAAACACAGGAGAATGTTACCTGCCTGACTATATTGTGCAAAGAATAAAGTCTTGTAGTAGAGGAATTATGCTATGGGGTATTTTTTTCAATTGACCTAGGACCCTTAGTTCCAGTGGTGTGGAAGAACTTGACTGCATTGCACAGAACTTGTCCTCAACCCCGTCAAGCACCTTTGGGATGAACTAGAATGATAACAGGGTCTCAGGGGTGCAACCATGACCCGGCACATTCATGAAGGGGACCCATTAACGTCAAGCACTACTTTCAATTATATGTGTATCCCCATTATTATTACATGGGAGCACAAAATGGAGCATTCATACTATATGGGGACACAGAGGAGAAATATTATTATGTGGAGCACAATGGCGGCAATACAATTACTATATGGAGCCACAATGAGGAGCAATACTATGATATGGTGGTAGAAAGGGGGCTTTATTAATATGTATGGCACAAGGAGGGATGCAAAGAGTGCATTATTATGGGTGATAATAGTTGTTTCGTGCCTAGCAGTGTTGTTTCCTAACTGTATGACACTATATATATATATATATATATATATATATATATATATATATAGTATTATTTTAGGATAACTCTTGTAATGCTACTTTAGGTGTAATGTGTTTGTTTCCCAACACTTTTGTCTTTATAGTGTACTAGCAGAAGGACCCGGCTTCGCACGGGTATATTTCATTTTTTGTTTGTGTAGTGGCCCCATAAGAATTGGCCAGTTTTGCATTTGACATCCAGTATGGAAGTCCAGTATAGGTACAGTCTATTTATGGCTGTGTTGCTATGGAATCCTGGTAAATTAAATGTGAACTTATATTGGCTGAAACACGTCATATGACTGAATATTTAAGGACCTACGAACTGGTACTGACTCATACAGGTCATAAATAGCTTGGTTGCTATGGAAACCTGGTGTAAAGCTGTATGTATGTCAAGACTGAAGAACCTGCGATTTTCCATAGGTCCATAAGCGTCATGTGATCATGTGTATCTCAATTTGGATATCAGTGAAAAACCTGCGATCAGTTGTTATGGAAAACCTGGAGTAAAGCTGTATGTATGTGACCTTGTGTAACAGTGTCATCCACAGCGCCCTGCCCCTTTAAAGCTGACCTACAGCACGGAATAAAAATGGCTGGGTTGTTATGGAAACATGGAGTGCAGCTGTGTGCATGTGGCTGACAATGCCTTATCAGATTGGAGATGGGCTTGGGTCTGCTGAGAGTTTTCAATAGCTCGAGCAGCAACCATGCGTTTTGCTGCAGGAGGCATGAGTAGTTTAAAAACGTTTTAATTTATAAGAATGCTGGCATCCAGTATGGCAGTACAGTCAGTGGTGTAAATACCGGGGTAGCTGCGGTAGCGGCTGCCATAGGGCCTGGAACATTAGGGGGCCCAGCGGGCCCCTGATTTTTATTTTTTAATAGGCCATTACGTGCTGGTGTAACATCAGCAGGTTACGGGCCCTATTTACTTACCGATCTCCGCTCCTGCTCACGGCCGTTTGCGCTTCACCTTCTGCGGATTATGCGTCGCAATGTATGCCTGGCTCACGTGACATCTGGTCCAACATTGAAGAGGTAGCGGGGAGTATGCCAGAGCCAGGGAGAGGTCAGTAACATTGTTTTTTGTGTTTATATTCTCCCCTGGGTCTCCGATCATTATACTTTGGGGTCTAATAATTGTTCATGGGTGGTCCACAATGGAGCATAACACTATGTGAAGGGGTACTGTGGGGTATAATAGTGTGTGCAGGGACCAGCATGGGGCATAATAGTGTGTGCAGGGACCACCATGGAGCATAATATTGTGCAGGGACCAGCATGGGGCATAATAGTGTGTGCAGGGACCAGCATGGGGCATAATAGTGTGTGCAGGGACCACCATAGGGCATAATAGTGTGTGTAGAGGCCACTATGGGGCATAATAGTGTGTGCAGGAATGCGGTTTGTGCCAGTGGGGGGGGGGGGGGCGACCCGCCTTCACACGGGTATATTTCATTTTTTGTTTGTGTAGTGGCCCCATAAGAATTGTCCAGTTTTGCACTTGACATCCAGCATGGCAGTCTAGTATAGGTGCAGTCTATTTATGGCTGTGTTGTTATGGAGACCTGGTAAATTAAATGTGAACCTATATTGGCTGATACACGTGATATGACTGAATATTTAAGGACCTTCGAACTGCTATTGACTAATACAGGTCATAGCTTGGTTGCTATGGAAACCTGGCCTTAACCCGTGTGCCTGAGGAGAGTAAGCGCCTGCAAGATTCTATTGGCAGATAAGGGACATGTGACCGTGTGTATGGCAGGTGGAATATGAGTGAAAGATTTGCAGGCTTGTATTAACTAATGCAGGTCATTTTTTGGGAATACTGTATCTCAGGAACGGTACGTCCTAAAGAGCTGAGACCTGGTCTAAAATCTTTCCGGGTACCTGATGTACCTGTGTGCCAAATTTGGTGAGGATCGGTCCAGTCGTTTGGTCGCGCATAAAGAACAGACAGAAACTCATTTTTATATATATAAGAGATACATATGTATGAATTATAAGCTACACTTACACTGATGTATAGACCTTCAGTAGATCACTGAACTTTTTCCGTTCTGTACGGTCAATAAGTGAACCTACTGACCAGACTAGGCAGAAAATAAAAAGCTTCTCAATATGCAGCTGTCCACCAATACTCTGAGCCTTATCATTCAGCATGACTGTCAGTAAATTTGTAAAAGAACGGAACAAGCCAACTTCTGTTACTGGAACAATCGGCCTTAGGGAAAAAAAAAAAAAAAAACATTCATAAATATATGATTTTTATTGGTTGGGTTCAATTCTACAAGACTATTGTTAAAGTAAAATATATACAGCCAGATTCTTGTGATGTAGAGCAGAACACAACAGAACACGATACAGCTAAATATTTAAATGTCTTAGTTTTGACATAATAGGTGCTAAAGTGTATAAAACATTAGTCAAGAGAAATATATTCTTCAATGTGTGTCCATGTACCTGGAGTAGTTTAAGTTGTATTAGGTTGAATTATTCATTTCTTTAATGTTCAAACACTCCTTTCTTTGACATGCCTGTTTATGTAGCTGCCCTCCCCTCCTTTCTTTCAACCTGTGTACCTGTGTCTCCTACCCTCTTCCTCCCTGTTTAACTGCCCATGTGTGGGATCATAGCTTGAATCAGACTACAGTACAATATCTATGAACTGTTTTGAAACAAGATATGTTGCTTTACTTGGTATCATGAAGAATAAAATTGAAGATGGGGTCCAAAGTCCGATAGAATGTTTTTGAAAGAACCTAAGAAAAGAATATGTAAGCATTATAAAATATACAATATAGTAATATACAAGCAGCTAGTTAAAGAGGTTGTCCAGGCATTTTTTTTTTTTAAATATGCTGGGGGAGGTGAAAAAAATAAAAAAAATCATACTCACCTCTCCCCGGTGCTCCAGTGTTTTGATAGATAGAATTAACAGAATTATGCCATTTTTTCTGTTTTTATTACATTCTTGTTTTTTAAAAGTGGCAGCAGGATGCGCATTGGCTGAGAGGAAATCACAGTGAAATATCACCTTGTTAGGGCTTATTGACACATCATTGGTTCACAGATGTGTTCTCCACAGACAGCACATTGTCCTATTGAATTTATAGATATGTTTTGTCCATGGTTTATCTGCTTTTCTCCTCTCCTCTCATTCAAGGTCTTATATGTTCTGTTTGTAATTTCAAGGACACATAATGGAATTTAATGGGTGTAATTGGTCCACAAAATGGACAAAAATAGAGTATGGCTCATTCTTTTACAATGGAAAAAATTGGACAATTTCAAACACCTATGTAAAATCAATGGAATTTGTATGTATATAATAAGGAATACATCCATGAACCACTAATTTATTATTTATTATTTATTTATTATGCTTACTTATATAGCGCCATCATATTCCGCACCGCTTTACTAATGTGAATAAGTGTGAATAAGCTCGTAATATATAAATCAGATAGCAAAGTGTAATTTTTCAACAGGTTTTGAGATAAAGGAAAACCAATATGGGTGGGATTCCAGAGTATTCCAGGGATATTAAAGAAAATCTACATTCAGTTATTGAAACACTCATGGCAAACATCCATTTATACAAGCTAATACACATAAGACACTCAAATAACTCTTCAACCTTTATAAGTTTGAGACTATTTCTTAAAGGGAATGTATAATCATTTTTTTTTTTTTTTATTTATTTATTTATTAAGGCCAGATATGGAAATATATATTTTTTTGATGGCTAAGGCTCCATATTGTAGAAATGCAGTGTATCTGCCTGCTGCAAAAACACATTGGAAAAAAGCTGAGTTTTACAGTACCAACAAAATGAATGAAGTTTTGTTAATCTTATCCCCACATTGCAAGAAAAAACTACAGCGGAAAAGCTGTGTTTTCAAAAACGCATATGTTTGTAAAAATGAATTTCAATTTTAGCTGCAAAAACGCAAGCGTTTTCCCTATAGATTTAGGCTAAGGCCCCACATTGCGGAAAAGCTGTTTTTTTTATAAACCTGTGATTTATTTAGTCAAAGCCAGGAATGGGGTGAGCAGCAGGAAGAAGTATAAGTGCTTCTTTTATATGCCCCATTCCTTTTGTAGCCACTCCTGGGTTTGGCTCAAAAATACGCAACAGTTTTTCCACAACATGGTGCCTTAGTCTCAATAATGGAAGAAAAGCCACAGAAAACAAATGTAGCAACAATGCAATGAAAACCTCAGTGAAAAAACACAAGTTGTTTTTTTCCTGCATTTTTTTTAGTTGCTGTTCGCTAGGTGGCGCCTTAGCCTATAATAGTTTTTATATTTTCTGATTGTACATTTTTTTTGTTCTATTTTCTATATATGATTATGGAGGCTGCCATCTTGCCCGAGCTTCATCTCTGTTCTGTTAACAACATTTAGTGATATGCTTAACAGCGCTGTCATGGCCATAGGCAACAATAGACTGGAGTTTACTCGCTGAGGTCTATAGGAGAGTTTTCTAAACATGCTTTGTGTAGGGAGGAGAGCAGATAAGCTGTGACATCATCTATTGTCAGTACAGTAGTGGATGCAATGATGGGTCAGTGGTCTTTTCTATAGAGGTGTTATATTTTATTGTAACATTATCTAATGTAAATGAGGTGACTGCGGCTACAGAATTGGCAGGTGCCAGTCTGTTATATTATTTATAGCAAGAGTGAGAATTGCAGAATTTAGTACTTTTTTTTTTTTTTTTTTTAACAGTAAAGATGGTGTCATTGAAAATTTAAACAAAAATCATCAAAAATCCCACAGCAATGCCTCACTGATCATGAGCATTAACCCTCCTGATGCCTCAAAACTTTTGCCATGGATCGCTGGCCCCCAGAAGCAGATCCGTGGATGGCGATTTGTTACTATGACAAGCCAGGAGCCTATTGAAGGCTTCTCATCAGTACACTTCTATTTTTAGGCTGCACTAGGGATATATATATATATATATATATACAGTATATATAGGGATTGTACATTGTATTGTGGTAGAGATCAGACCCCCTGCAGTTCATATATATATATCACCCCCCCCCTTCTCTAGAAACTTAGAAAAACAGTTAACGCCGTAGCGGGAAAAATATCAATGAGCCAAACTACTGTTGTTTCACCTCCTATAAAAATTTGAATAAAAAAATGATGAAAACATCAGACATTCCCCAAAATAGTATAAATGAAGAGTACATCTGGCCCCACAAAAAAAAAAAAAAATGCCCCGAAATATAGAAAAGTTATGGTTATCAGAATATAGCACCTCCAAGAAAAACTTTTTTTTAAAGTTTTGGATTTTTTTAAATTGGTTAAAACAGAAAAAATAAATTTTTAGAAATTTGGTATCAGCATAATTAAATCAACCCATAGAATAAAGGTGACGTCATTGTGGCTGCCCAGTGAACGCAGTAAAAACAAAGCCTGTCAGAAAGTTGCACAAACGCAGATTTTCTCTAATTCCACCTCATTCTGAATTTTTTTTCAGCTTCTCAGTACATCATATAGAATTGCTACCATTATGAAGTATAGTTTGTCCCTCAAAAATTAAGCCGTCATACATCTATGTGAATGGTAAATTTAAAAAAATATGCTTTTTGGAAGGAGGGGAGTAAATAAATGAAAATTGAAAGATGGCTGTGGGAAGGTGTTAACAAAAACTTGGCTTAAAATATAAATATGTCATTTTTTTGGGGACACATTCCCTTAAGGCCGGGGCCTCACGTGGCATAAACGCCGCTAAGGCCCCACGTATGCGGCTGCAGCTAAGGAGCACTGCAGGAAAAACCACAGTGGAAACGCATTGCAGTTTTTCCTGCAGCACTTTTTACAGAAAGTACACAGTTTTTCTCTGGGGGCTTTCTGCTTTTATTATACCTATAGGAAAGCCGCCGGCATTTCCGTAGTTTTGGAAATAGCAGCTTTTCTGCAACGTGTTGATGGGATTCACTAGAGTCCCATCCACTTTGCAGGGACTATAAAACGTTGCGTATTTTTCCGCAGTGTTTCCGCCGCGGCTAAACCGCAGCTTTTACACCACATGGGGCACTGGCTTTAAAGGGGTTGTCCAAGACTGACAATTAATGACCTATCCTGTTTTTAGCATAGTGTATGGAACTGAAAGCAGATGGTGGTCCAATTGTACTATTATAGCTCATCTCCCATTCAAATGACGTAAATCTACTCGAATATGTTTTATGCTAATTAAACTTACAGCGTTTTCCTGTTGGTTTCTTCCATCTAGCCAAATTTTAGACAGAGGTCTCCAGCCAAGAGCTTCGCCTTCAATATACAATATTCCCTTAAGTATAAAAATAATGAAATATAAAAGATTTTCCTTAAGTTTATAAAATCCATAAAATGTAACAATGAATGTCAATACTCACTGCCTTTGTCAGGGTTGCAGGTGAAGCTGTTTGTAAATCAGTTGTTTCAAAAATCAACTTTAGATTTTCTGAAAGCTCCAGGTAGTCACCATTACTGAGCTGTAAGACCTAGATAAATACCATTATTTAATAAATATAAATCAATAGTCGTTCTATAGAAGTACATCCGTTGCAACATTTTTGCAACACAGCTGCTATGCTTAATGTGAAAAACAAGATGAGCTTAAACTGACCATACACATTAGGTTTTTTTCAGTGAAAATGGATGATTTAACCAATTTGGCCAACAACAGACCATGAAAATACTGTGAATTTCCATTTGTGACAATTATTGGCTTTGATTTAGTTTTTTGGGACATTGTTTGTACAAATGACATCACAGCCATCCAAAATCTAATGTGTATGGCCAGCTTCAGGGCACTACCAGACTTTGAGTCTTGCTAAAGTTTTTTGAGCAGCTTGAAAAATGTTTTCATGTTACAATAACCCCTTTGCAACACTTACCTTAATAGTACGTCAGATGCTGGGATATTAAATATGGCACCCGCTCAGGAACTGAGCAGACACTATCGCTATGGGTTCTCTGCTGTTTTACATCAGAGACCTGATGGCACTACTTGGTATGAGACATCTCTGATTGCAGGCACTTAACCCCTTAGGTGCCCCTCAGATGCAACCATAGCACCTTACTTTCACTACTTCCATTTCTCCCTCCATAGGGCTCCCACACAGCGAGATCACAGAATACAGATTTTACCATGGACTGCAATACAGTAGTAATGCAGATTATGGTACAAAATGATCTAATGAGCACAAGTTCAAGCCCCTTAGGGGGCTAAAAAAAATTATTAAAAGTTTTTAAAAATATATGAAAAAAATGAAAAAATATAAAAATTCAAATCACACTCCCCTTTCCCTTTAATACATATACAAATAAATAAAGAAAAATACATTAGGTATCCCTGCATTACAAAATAACTGGACTATAAAAATACAGACTTAATTATCCCAAATAGTGAACATCATGGTGGAAAAAAAAAAATCCAGAATTGCCATTGTTTCACTCTCTCACCTCACAAAAAATATGAACCTTAAATGGGTCTGTACACGGAAATCTAAAAAAGTTATGGGTGACACAATATAGCAATGCAAACAAATTTTTGTTTCTCTTAGGCTGGGGCCCCACGTTGCAGAAACGCAGCTTTTTTTTGTTGTACATTTTGCTACGGTTTTTTGAGCCAAAGCCAGGAGTGGATTGAGTAGAAGTATAAGAACTTCCTATATATTTCACATTCCTTTTGTAGCCATTCTTGACTTTGGCTCAAAAAAATGCAACAAAATCTGCAACAAAAAAAGCTGCGTTTCCGCAACGTGGGGCCTCAGCCTCAAAATATTTTAATTAAAAGAAATGTATTAAAGCATAAAAAATACCATATCAATTTCATATTACCGTAATTATACTGACCCACAGAATATAAGTAACATGTCAGTTTTAACTGCACAGTGAATGGCATAAAATGAAAACCAATAAATAGCACAATTATGTTTTTTTTTTTTATTTCACCCATTCGCCTTCTTTCCAGCTTCCCAGTACATCACACAGCATATTAAATGGTGCCACAAAGAAGTAAACATGCCTCACTATCTGGCAGTATCATAGAGGAGTCTGGATTAGGTGAAGAACCGAGAGATACCTGTCTGACTGCACTGCACCAAGTGTAAAGTTTGTTGGAGGATTAATAATGCTATGGGGTTGTTTTTCAGGGGTTGGCCTAGGTTCCTTAGCTCCAGTGAAGAGAAAGCTTAGTGCTTTAGCATGCCAAGTCATTTTCTTCTGTAGCATAACTGTATCCCAGAGCACAAAGCAAGACCATAAAAGCGTTGTTAGGGTCTATTCACATCATGTTTTTTACATCTGTTTTTTTGCATCTATTTAAGGCTCTATTCAGATCACGTTTTTTACATCCATTTTTTCCATCCTTTAAAGGATGCAAAAAGTACGCAAATGGATGCAAACTGATGTTAAAAAAAAAAATAGATCTACTTCTGTATGTTTTTTTTGGACGGTCACAAAAGTATGGTATACTACGTTTTTGTGTCCTTTAAAAAAAAAAGCACAAAAACTGATCAGTTTTTTTTACCATTGATGTCTATGTAAACGGATCACTATCAGTTTGCATCCATTTGCCTGATGCAAAAGGATGGCTATCCATATACATAGAGATCAATGCTACGTTTTTATGTCCTTGTGTTTTTGTTCCTGATTTTTGCATCCGTTAAATGGATATGCTAAATGAATGTAAAAAACATGATGTGAATGGAGTCTTAGGTGTGTGTGGTGTGTCAAAACTTGACTAATCCACACAGAGCCCTGGCCTCAACCCCATTCATCACCTTTGGGATGAACTACAGTAGAGATTGCAAGTATTTTTACTGAGTATTCTCAGTATCTCACGAATGCTCTTCTGGATGATTGGGAAAAATTCCCATAGCTGCTAAGGTGGGGGGGGGGGGCAACTCCTTATTAATATGTATGGATTTAGAATAGGATGATATAAAAGCTCCTGCTATAGCAAATAAATAAAAAAAATAAAGGAACTGATGGAACGGAGGTTGCTAGGTTTTGGATCCTAAGGCCCGTTGCAGACAACCGTGGAGTGGGCCAGTGTGCTTTCCGTTTATTTCACGGAGAGTACACTGACCCATTCTTTTCTATGGGCCCGTACAGACGACCGTGATTTTCACGGTCCCGTGTGCAGGCCGACAGTCCGGTCTGCATCAGAAAGGACATGTCCTATTCTTGTCCTATTTTCCGTCCCGTGCTTCTGTGGCTCCTACTCATTTAATGAAAGGAGCCGCGGAAGACAGGCGTGTGCACGGGCGGAACACGGGGACGGGGATATAAGTACATGCTGGTGGTTTAGAGGCTAAAGACCTGATGACACCTGATGATACGTGTGTTTTATGACTTTTGATTCAATAAAAGGGCATATTCACAATTATTCCCTAAAACTTTGACTGAAAAATTAAAACCAGCACATTACAGTACTTACCTTCTCTGGTCCAAGTACACTGTTGAAGTTGTCAGCCCAGCTGCTGTTCAAAGGTCCATCGAACCAGAGCCATGTATTACAGGTATTCTACAAGTATAAACATATAGATATACATATGACATTTTATCTAAAATCAAATAAATTAGTACATAAATGCCTATGAAAGAAAACTGGGATCTACAGAAATATCATAGCATCTTATTAAAGTTTTAGAACAAATGATTATGTTTTACAGAGTTGCAGAAACCTCCTATACTGCTTTTTGGGGTCTCCGGAATAGCCCCCTAAATTACCCGAATGGCCTTCTTCCACAAATAGCTGATAACGCCATCCTGCCACATATGCGATGTATTCTGACCACCAAACATCAAAGTGCTATTGTCAACACTCAGAGGATGAATCTTCACACTTTTATGGGGTGCACCTCCACTAGAGACCTTTATATGATTAAGCGCCTGAACTAATATACTAATGCATGAGCTTTTTCCAGAAGCCGGAGGTCCTGCCAATATTATACCTGTAACAATATAAAATTAATAAATGAGGAGTTTAAATGCACAAAACCAGGTAAACATATCATAACCTGATGTTATTTAAATCTTTTTTTCTGCATGGTAAAACAGATTCTCTTATCAATGTGTATGTTTTTCAATGTATTTTTAACATTGTTCTATAGCACAGTCAGAATAAACTAAGTCCTTTTATACAGGCAGAAGAATTGTCAAAATTAGCATGAATTAACAGACAATAAGGAGGCCTATCAGCATTCATTGACGTTCCCTTTCACATAACATACACCTATGTACGGTCTCTCTATTTGTAGCCATGCCTACGAATATGTACGCAGGTGCCGCTTCAGATTTACAGTGGTGTGTAGCTACCAATCGCAGACAGTAGAATTTACACCATCAGACGTTACATGTGCTCATGACTTGTGACAGTGATTATCAATAATATTAATAATATTAGGTATTTAATGTTATTTAGAAGTTAGAAAAACATTTTTATTTGATTTTAAAGGGTACTTGTACACTTTGGCAAGGATACTCTGTCAAGTGGTTTTTCCACCATAAACTGGCCCCATCATGTGCAGGATGAAGTAATGTCCTTTCCATTGGTGCCCTTTTGCAATCTTCGTAATTATGCTGTCCCCTTGCTGTCATGAATGACATCTCTCTCATGACATCAGGGAGTGAGGCGACTGTGAGTGAGATGTCACACCCAGGAGCTGAGGTTAACAAGCGGACTGAACCTGATCCCCGCCCAATGTGACTACTTAGGTTAGGCCCGTTGCAGAAGACCATGGCATAGTTCAGCGTGCTATCCGGGTTTTTCCCAGATAGCACAATGACCCATTCCTGTCTGGTATTGCAGACGTGCTTCTGTAGCTCCTATTTATTGAATGAATGGGGCCGCGGAAGCACACCCAGTTCAATCACAGCCAGAGGCCAGCAGATGGTCGTCTGTAAGGGACCTTAGTTTGTATTTGAATTTTTATCATTTCAAACATTTTTAACTTTGCTTTGCTGAAACAAAGAGGGCCATAAATGGAAAGGGAATTATTTGATCCTGGACATGATGGGGCCTGTTTATGATGGAAAAAAACACCTGACAGGTTCTGTTTAATATGTCTTTCTTAGGCCTATATATTTCTTGTACATTGGGCTGTGAGGATTTTTCACTTTTTGAACCAAATAATGCAAAATTATGTTTCAAAAATCATAATTGATGTTCATTTAAAATAATTTAGCTACACAAATGTATGGTGCATACTTACCCGAGTTTACTAGAGATAAATTAAATAGCTGTTTGACTTTACTGAACCATGGAGAATGGGGAAACAATTTATTTTCTTCTGATTTCAATAAAATGGCTCTTTCAATCTCCTTCTGAAGGATCTGTCTGGTATCTGATGGCTCATACATTCCCATAAACACGTCTCCAACAATTTGTTTAAACACCAAATAATTCTGTAGAGTATATGAAGTTTTTAATTTTGTTCCAAAAAGTAAACTATAAATATAAAGCATGAATCATAGCTATGAACATATACAGACATACAGTTTAGGACATACCATAATTATACCAAAAGCAGCCATATGTTTATTTACTGTTAACAGAAGATCCATTTTAGGCCACTGCATTTAACATTACCTGCAAAGTGGGTGGGATTCTGGATAATCCCATCCATACATTGCAGAAAAAAATCTGCAGCGGAAATGCTACAATATCAAAATACGCCATATAGGGATAATAGAAGCAGAAGGTCCACAGAGGAAAACTGTGAGGACTTTCTGTGAAAAACGCTGCGAAAACAATGCATTTCCGCAGCATTTTTTTGCAGTGATTTGCTGCGTAGGGCCTTAGCCTAAAGGAACTATCCAGGATTAGAAAAAATGGGCTTGTTATTTCCAGAAACATCACCACTGTTGTCTATGAGCTGTTATTGCATCTCATCCTCATACAAGCCAATGGGGCTGAGTTGCAATATTTGATGCGGCCCTCTAATAAGCATGGAGTGGTTCATAAAAAAAAAGAATTCTTCTAATCCCAGACTACCTCTGTAAGAGCATTCAGAAGAGGAAACAATTACAAATGCTCTCTGTAGCCTGAAGTCTTTTCATCCATTTACTATACTGTATTTGTACTACCTGCTGTAGGAGAAATAATTGTCCCTCTATGAAAAATAGTAACTTCCCAAAAGAAATATAGTGATGTGTGGGGGCTAATAATATCTGAGAAACCTCTGTATGTATCTGGGTCTTGATATGGAAAGAAAGTTGCCGTTTAACTATATGGCATTAAGGCTGTGTGTTACATGTAAAAGTAGCCAACAATCTGGAGCTCTGTTGCAGAAAAAAATGGAGCATCAATCCCTATTGCCGATTTAATGCACATAATGTTACCAGCATATAATTCTGGAACTTTCTGAATGAAAACACTTTAAAGCTAAGGCCCCACATAGCGGGCCGCAGTAAAAAAGCATGATGCATTTCCGCCACAGTTTATCCTTTAGTGCTTTTCACAGAAAGTCGCATCTCATCCACATATTGCAATAAAATACGTACAGCAGAAAAGCTGTGATTTCCAAAACCAATGGAGTTTTGGAAATCGCAGCATGTCAATTATACCTTTGGAAACGCTGACAGTTTCCCTATACGTATAATGGAAGCAGAAAGTCCGCAGAGGTTTCCTGTGAAAAGCGCTGATTGTTTCCTGTGAAAAACCATGATGTGTTGTTGCTCGTTTTTTGCCGCAGTGCTTTTTTACTGCAGCCCGCTACATGGGGCCTTAGCCGGGGCCCCATGTAGAGCAAACGTCGCAGCAAAAAACACAGCATTTTACAGTACCTACAAATTGGATGAGATTCTGGATAATCCCATCCAAACATGGCAGAAAAAAAATCTGCAATGGACATGCTGCGATTTCAAAAATCGTTACGTTTTTGTAAATCACAGCATGTCAATTATAACTACAGAAATGCCGGCGGTTTCCATATAGGTATAATTGAAGCAGAAAGTCCTCAGAGGAAAACTTTTTGCCTGCAGCCAGCTGTGTAGGGCCTTAGCTTTAAATGGTTGTTAATGTATGTATTGTATCTTCATCTACATAAAAACAAAGGTTTTATAACAAATAAGTTATCTCATACTAAAGCAAAAAGAAAGGGTCAACTGGAGAAATATAATACCAGATTCTAATACTGATTATAAAATGAAGACACAATAGTTTCTTTACAATTGTCTTGCTAACATGCTTTTATAGCTTTTACCAGTCAGTCAATTAATCCAATTTATTAAACTAACATCATTCTGACCTTCTGCTACTTACATCGCCAGACATTCTTGGGCCAATGACATCTTGCAGTGAATCGGCAATCAAAGCATGGCTTTCCTTTGCAGCAGCAAGACCTGGATTAGTTGTGACAACTTTCTTATTTCTGTCTGCACTTTTACCAGTTTTTAAACTAGACACAGGACCTGAATAAGAGAAAACCAAGAAATAATTTGTTACCTACTCTGTTGACTGATGACTACATTGTCTTAATGTGAACCTCAGGACTGGGCCACTCACAATGTGTATAATGTATTAGATTTGCTGCCAGTGAATGAACTATACTTGCACGGATTTCCAGCTTGATCTATCCAGCTAATGGTTAAAGACTCAGCAGAGTAGCAAAGAAGAGCATGATGTAGTAGCAATGATAGGCATATTTTGCCTGGCAGCATGGCAACATGTAATGTTACTTTTTTCCTTGTTTCACATATCATGATAAAAAGCCCTGAGGCACAGGCACTGGGTCCCATTGTGTGGCAGCCACACTGAATTACACCTGTTTGCTGATAGATGTAATACAATATTTTAGGCTATATTCACACAACCATGCTAAATAAAACAGCCACTAAAAACTGATTAAACAGTCCATTTTTTCATGGCTGTTCTACATTCCTGGGGTAGCTGTTTTCATGGGTCCCTCATAGACTTCAGTCTATTGACAGATTCATAAAAACAAACAAAAATAGGACGTGTGGGAAGTGTGAATAGTGTGGGATGTCCTTTGTGCACCAGTCTTAATCCATTTGTGTGTTGGTGCAAGATGTTCCAGAATTATTAGGAGAATACATTCTTTTAATAATTCAGACTTAATGTGGGAGGCCCTGTGCGCCAGTTTTCTGATTAAGTTATAATAAATTTTTCAGGCTGAGGTGTCCCCAACCTGATCTGCCTTCATCCCCACCCACTCCACTCACTTTCTTGTAACATGGCAAGTAGGAAACAGAATGGGTAAAGTAGAAATTTTTGCAAAAAAATCTGACACGTGACAAAAATGCAACATTTCATGCCAGAAAATTGGCAGGCAAGGCATGATAAGTTAACCCCAATGTGTTTTAAAAACGTCTATGAGATGGACGTTTTTCACGTTCATGTGAATAAGGCCTTATATGTAATGTGACCATGGAGATTGCATGTTGTGAGCTTTATACACATGATAGTGAAAAGGCACTGTAATGTCTGTTTTTTTTGGTCATGAACCCCAAACTAGAGAGCTCACTTGTCTGTAAGCTTCCAATTCTTGGAAGAACCCTGTGGAGGTAGGGATGATTAATTCTAGCCAGAGAAAAGACAGGACACAAGACTGTATGGCATGTGTGAAGTCTTCTAAATGTTCTCTCAGCATTTTTTCGCAGTGTAATACTAGGCAACATCCAATGGGAATGATGCCTTCAAGACATCGTTTTCAATCAGAATTGATGAAACAAAATGATGAATGCATACATTTAATGTATAGTGCTACTTGTAGAAGAACCTATCCCATGCAATTAAATTTGGATCAAATTACACTGCGTGCAGAAGTAGACAACAGATGGATATGTGCACTTTTTTCATCTGCAGACCACCATAGGTCATAGACTGTTTTTTTCTACTAGGTCTAGAAAATCATCATAAACCACAATGCAGTGCGTGTTTCATTGGTAGCTGTTAGCTTGTTAGTATGTTATACATTAATAAGTGATAGGCCTAGCTCAATCACTATACATTATGAGATACAATTTATCAGGAATCATCTTACTTGTTGGAAATACTGTATACTGTTGATAGGACATAACACTACTAGATCGAGAGAATCTTCCTCCCTCACTCTCCATATGATTATTAATCATCTTTTCCATCTCTCGAAATTGAACTGCCCGGTATATGACTTCCAGCATTGATTGCAAACTAAAATGACAGTGATGTTCCTCTGGTCTACAAAGAAATAAAATCAGTAAGTCAAAATAGTTAAAAATGTTTTGCTATAATATAATGCACATGACAGTATGGCTCCAACCGTGGTTTACAGTACTTGTCTACTTAAAGTCCTATGCATGTGTATAAAATTCAGAATGGAATTAGATAATAACTGCATTTGCGCCATATTCTTATAGTTTTTGTTTTTACATCGTTCACTGTGTAGCCAATATGACATGTTACTTGTATTCTGCTAGTTGTTACAATTACGACAATACCTAATTAACACCTTAAAAAAATAAAACTTTGAAAAAGAACAAAAAAACAATTAGTGGAGTTGCCATATTCTGACACTAGTAACTTTTTTTATATTTCCATAAATGGGACTGCATGATGCGTCTTTTTTGCATGGCCAGATATACTTCTTATTAATATGTATTTATTGTTTTGATCGCTTTTTATTCAATATTCTTTAAGAGGAGAGGGAAAAAATTTGGGCATTTTCAGACACAGAGATGCCTAATGTGATGGTTCTGGGGAGCTATTTTGTGCTACATTGTGGTATTTCAGGATGCTATGGGTATTGTGTGTGCAGTACTTATGGTATTTGGTTGCCACGATGGCATTTGTTTGGCAGTCTATGTAGTATTTCTTTGCAGGTGAAGCCCCTGCAATACAACAAATTAAACCCCTTGCACATGACCGTGTGCTAGTCCAGTGTGCTGAGTAGCCATACATTGAATGAATGGGGCCACAGGAGCACGGCTGGTGGACACGGATGACACATGATCACTTTTATCCTGCATACACTTTTATGTAACCATATTCAGTGCCTGGTTTTGGACTTCTCAAAATTGCTTATTGATAAATCCATTCACTTTCCATAAATTATATTATTAAATGTGTAAGAGCACCAAAACTTATTAACAATGGTGTGCAGGACATCTCTACAATATGTGGTTAAACTATAAACATGTAGAATAATGGCCTACAATGTCATCTGTGAGCCACAAATTGAAAATGTAATGAAAAATATAAAACCCAGAAGACTAACAGTTGCTCCTTAAGCAGATTTGAGATGAGTTGTAGTCTTGTAGCAAGAGCCTTTGGGCCTCTGAAGCCGAGGCTGGTAAGTTTGGCCTTGAGAATCATTGTTTGATCTGGAAAACACAAGGAAATCGCTCTGAAGATAGCCAGTATGTCCTTTGGTAGCCTCTGGAATCCAGATTTTGAGACAGTGAGAAATAGATTGCAACTAGGCTGCACTACAATCTGTTAAAACACAAGAAACATATTTATTTTATATAATGTATATAATTCTTTATAAATATAGCTTTTTAACATTTCTGTATACTAAAAGCCAAAATTGAAATGATAAGGCACAGTTTTAAACAAATGTTCACCTTTTAAACCCATTTGAGGTTATGGCCACATGTGGAGTTCTGTGGTTGGATATCAGAGGAATATCCTAAAGAGAAACCACCTGCTGCAAAAAACTGCTGGTTTTCACTGTGGGTTTAACCCTTGCAACTTTAGGGGTTTTCAACCTTTGCACTGAAATTCCATCCACTTCACTTTCACTGTATTTTGCAGCAGGTAAGCCAAAAGTGATTTCACAATGATTTCTCATAGACTAACCTGCTGCAAACTGCCATGAATGTACCCAAACTCACAAAAGGTAAAGTAAAATACTAAGTGCATGTCATTACTTATCTTTTTACAGTCTGTATTATAATCCAGAGCTAGTCTTACAATTCTGATGGTTGAAAAGACACACTAGAAAATGTAATAAGTAGTGTTGAGCGAACCCGTCAAAGTTGGGGTTCGACGAGCTCAGACGAACTTTGCCCAAAAGTTTAGTTCAGATACCCGAACTTGACCCGAACTTGAACCACATTGAAATCAATGGGGACCCGAACTTGGTGACCCAAAAATGGCTGTAAAATGGGGATAGTAAGGAGTAGAGTGCTGCAAAATTGGGGTAATAACAGGGCAAGTGCCCTGCAAAAAATGGGGTAGAGAAAAAAAATAAAAAAAAAATATTAAAAACAAATCAAATAAAATAATAATTTTGAAACAGGTGGTAGAGGTCCAAGGGGAGGAGGTGGAGGTGGCGTTGTAAGTGGATGAGGCGGAGGAGGTAGCCAACCCTTACCACTCACACAGGAGCTGGCACAGCCAAGTCCTGTGGGATCCATGCCTGGTCCATTTTAATGAACGTAAGTATGTCCACGTTGGCTGTGGATAGGCGGATCCTCTTGTCGCTGATGACACCCCCTGTGGTGTTGAACACATGTTTTGATAGGACACTTGTCGCAGGGCAGGCCAGCACCTCCAAGGCATAGAGGGCAAGCTCTGGCCACGTGTCCAATTTACCAACCCAGAAATTGAACGGGGGAGGACCCATCGCTCAGTACCAGGAGACATGTCGACAGATACTCATTCACCATGTGAGTCAAAGTATGCGAGGAGACAGTATGGGTACACACGCAGTTATTGTTACTGTGCTAGGAGACAATATGCAAATATAAACGCAGTTATTGTTACTGTGATAGGAGACGGTATGGGTACACACACAGTTATTGTTACTGCGTTTATTATTATTATTATTACTGTAATAGTGCCCCCCATAAGTAATACCATTACTTATGTGGAGAAGGGGTGTGCTATTAGAGCACTATTATAGTAATAGTGCCCCCCCCCCCCCAGGTAACAGCATTACTTAAGTAAGGAGGCCATTACCCATGGAGGGGGGCACTATTACATGTGGGATGGCCCTGCAACCCAAATCCTGCCCCCAACCAGTAACACCCTCCACCCCCCACCATGCCACGGAAAAATTGTCTTCACTGAAACCGGTCCTTGGTGCGAAAAAGGTTGGGGACCGCTGTAGGCCACAGGAACTACATAGTGCCGCCTGAGCCAGGAGACAGACGTCCTGTGGTGACGGCATCTTGTTGGCTGCAGGATACAGCAAGGAGAGTCGGCGATGGCAAATCCGAGCAAGGGGATCGGAGGCAGGTGAGAATTATTGTTGTTTTTGGGTTTGTTTTTGGGTTTTTGTTTTTTTTTGGAGGGGGGGCTTAATAATATTAAGGGCCGATAAACATTAGGGCAAGCAGAGGTATTATTAATATAAGGGCCACAATTAATATAAGGGCATTATTAATATATGGGGGGGCTATTGGGAGGCAGTATTTATGTAAGGGTGTACGAAGGTATTGGGCTGTACTAATTTAAGCTGGGCATTATTTATTTAAAGGGGTTGTCCAGGAATTACAGTATTTGGGCAGGTAGGCCGGGGAAGGTGAAACATAAAAAAAAAGATACTCACCTGTCTCTAGCGCTCCAATCTCCCCCCCCCCCCCACTGTCCGGTCGAGCGCCGCCCAGGGGCTTGTTCTGGCCTCAGCAGTCACAGAAAAGGACCCGGGGCGTCACTAGTGACATATGCGAGTGATGTCCGAGGTCCTTTCCTGTGACCACTGAGGCCACGTGCAGCAAGGACTTCCACCAGAACAAGCCCCCGGGTGATGCTGGACGCAGTTGAGTATGTTTTTTTGGGGGGGTTTTTTGTGTGTCACCTTCCCCAGCCTCCCGCCCCAATTTTCTGGACAATTCCTTTAAGGGAGTATACAGAATTTTTAATTTTGGTGGCATTATTAGCTGAGGCATTATTGATTTAAGCAGGCATGCAGGAGTATTATCAGGGGGACACTGGAGGCACTATTGATTTAAGGGGGCATACAGTATTATTATTATGGGGGACATGGGGCATTATTAATTTAAGGGGGCATACAGGAGTATTAGGGGGGACAAAGGGTTGTACTATCATACAGTACATTTTAAAGCAGGCAACAGGAGAGCATTATAATGTACTTTCCCTCCCTTACCTGCACTGGGCTGTCTGTCACCTTTGCTTGTATACACAGCAGCTACAGATGTCACAACAGTGGAACCGCGGCAGCCGAACACTATATACTGCTGTACTGTAGAGAGCGGTGATTGGCTACAGTGGTCTTGTCAACTTGACATCAGTGCTGTAGCTGTATACAAATAGTGCAGTGAAGGTGATGGTAGGCCCAGTGCAGGAACAGAGGGGGGATGCAGGTAAGTGCATTTTTATTTATAACCCTGGACTGCTGCCTGCATTAATATTTCTGATCCCAAACAATACCTTTCAGAGGAGGTATTAAGGGGTACAAAAGGACATTGTTAATTTAAGATACATATGGGGGTAACATTAGTTTACAAGGGATTTTTATATAATGTATTTTATAATTGGGGGAAGAAGCAGGATGAGGATTTGGTATAGGCAAGGAAAATCTGGGTCAGGTGTCTGGAAAGTGAGGAGCCAAAGATGTCTGTGCTACAAACTTTACAGAGACAAGCTGCAGCTGGAAGAAGTGGTCATGGCGGTCCAGATGGAGGAGACGAGAAATATGAACAATTACAGTCAGAGACATCACCTGTAAGTCACAACATTTTCCTGTACTGTATTTACTTAAACTGTATGCAGAGCCTTGTGTACAGCCAGTATATCACTATACAGTCACCGTATAGTGATACTATCAGTATACCCAGGTAGGGGCCCACTTGGATATGTTTGCCCCCCCTGTGCCGAATCCCTAGCTATGCCTCTGCAGGGCAGGGAACTGTAAAGTCCTTGCTCTGTCATAGAATACTTACATACATCACTGTTTGTGCAGGACGTCCTGGCACAGCTGATGACGTCACAATGGTGAAGCAGGAGCTATCCTCAGACAGCTCCTGCTTCACTGCTCTGTGTGGAGCACATCCCTGTGTGACGTCACTCACATCGCGCCTGCAGCTCCCTGAACAGTCCGGAAAAAGAGGCTGCACAGAGAGTTGGGGAAGCGAGGAGACGTGAGTATCAGTGTTTTATTATGTTAAACTGGAGGCAGATGAATGTGGGACATTAAACTGGGGGGGATGAAGAGGAACCTTAAACTAGGTGGGCAGATGGAGGGGGGACATTAAACTGGGGGCAGATGAAGGGTGGGCATTAAACTGGGGGGCAGATGGAGGGGGGCATTAAAATGGGGGCAGATGGAGGAGTGGTATTAAACTGGAGAAGATGGAGGGGGCATTAAATGGGGGGGGAGATGAAGAGGAACATTAAACTGGGGACAGATGAAGGGGGAAATTAAACTGGGGGGGCAGATTAAACTGGGAGGGTGACATTAAACTGGGGGCAGCTGGAGGGGAACATTAAACAGTGGAGTTCGCTGGACAGGGACATTAAACTGGGGGCAATTTGGAAGGGGACATTAAACTGGGGGCAATTGGAGGAGGACATTAAACCGTGGGGGTAGCTGGAGGGTGACATGTCTGACTCTAGTTGCCCCCAGTTTAATGTCCCCCTCCAGCTACCTCCATGGTTTAATGTCCCCCTCCAGCTGCCCCAGTTTAATGTCCCCCTCCAGCAGCCCCCAGTTTAATGTCCCCATCCAACTCCCCACACGGTTTAATGTCCCCCTCCAGCTGCCCCAGTTTAATGTCCCCCTCTAGTTTCTTCATACTTCTTCATTCAAGGAATCTTAGCCCCCCTTTTAAATAATAGTCCCTGCATATAAATAATGACCGCCTTATAATTATTATTGATAAAGGTGCAGGAACATGGCTACTTATATTGTATTGGCCCAGTAAGAAGGAATTATACTATGCGGGGGCCAGTTTAATTTGGGTGGGTCAGGTATGTTTAAGTGGTGGTAATGGGGGGAGCCCACTTCTGAAACCTTTGCACTGGGCCCAATAATGTGTCAAAACGGCCCTGGGTATGGGTATACACACAATTATTGTTACTGTGCTATGAGACGGTATGGGCACACACACAGTTATTGTTACTGCGCTAGGAGACAGTATGGGTACACACACAGTTTTTGTTACTGCGCTAGGAGACAGTATGGGTACACATGCAGTTATTGTTACTGCGCCAGGAGATGGTATGGATACACACACAGTTATTGTTACTGCGCAGGTACGGGAGACGGTATGGATACACACGCAGTTATTATTACTGCGCTAGAAGACAGTATGGGTACACAAGCAGTTATTATTACTGTGCTAGGAGACGATATGGGTACACACGCAGTTATTATTACTGCACTAGAAGACAGTATGGGTACACACACAGTTATTGTTACTGCGCTAGGAGACGGTATGGGTACACACGCAGTTATTATTACTGCTCTAGGAGACAGTATGGGTACACACGCAGTTATTGTAACTGCACTAGGAGACAGTATGGGTACACACACATTTATTGTTACTGCGCTAGGAGACAGTATGGGTACACACGCAGTTACTGTTACTGCGCTAGGAGACAGTATGGGTACACACGCAGTTATTGTAACTGCACTAGGAGACAGTATGGGTACACACACAGTTATTGTTACTGCGCTAGGAGACGGTATGGATACACACGCAGTTATTATTACTGCGCTAGAAGACAGTATGGGTACACAAGCAGTTATTATTACTGCGCTAGGAGACGATATGGGTACACACGCAGTTATTATTACTGCACTAGAAGACAGTATGGGTACACACGCAGTTATTATTACTGCTCTAGGAGACAGTATGGGTACACACGCAGTTATTGTAACTGCACTAGGAGACAGTATGGGTACACACACATTTATTGTTACTGCGCTAGGAGACAGTATGGGTACACACGCAGTTATTGTAACTGCACTAGGAGACAGTATGGGTACACACACAGTTATTGTTACTGCGCTAGGAGACGGTATGGATACACACGCAGTTATTATTACTGCGCTAGAAGACAGTATGGGTACACAAGCAGTTATTATTACTGCGCTAGGAGACGATATGGGTACACACGCAGTTATTATTACTGCACTAGAAGACAGTATGGGTACACACACAGTTATTGTTACTGCGCTAGGAGACGGTATGGGTACACACGCAGTTATTATTACTGCTCTAGGAGACAGTATGGGTACACACGCAGTTATTGTAACTGCACTAGGAGACAGTATGGGTACACACACATTTATTGTTACTGCGCTAGGAGACAGTATGGGTACACACACAGTTACTGTTACTGCGCTAGGAGACAGTATGGGTACACACGCAGTTATTGTAACTGCACTAGGAGACAGTATGGGTACACACACAGTTATTGTTACTGCGCTAGGAGACGGTATGGGTACACACGCAGTTATTGTTACTGCGCCAGGAGAAGGTATGGATACACACACAGTTATTGTTACTGCGCTAGAAGACAGTATGGGTATACACACACACAGTTTACTGTCACTATTATTATTTCTAGGGTAACTGTCCCTCACAGTATCAGGCTCCTGTTCCTACCTCGCTGCAGTGCCCTGAAAAGGACAATTATTAAATTTAGCTAAGGCCCTGACTGTCTCTATCACCATGTGCTGCCTCTCCCTACCTAGCCTAACTAGCTGGAATGGTGACGGGACCTGTGACCCTGCCTCTTATACAGAGGGGTCACATGTCCCACCTGGCCAATCACAGCTATGCCCATATTGGGCATGTCTGTGATGTCTGTGGGCTTAAAGTTGGTTGATTGACTGCTGAGCAGCCAAACAACCAGCTTTAGGGATGAGCCAAACTCGAACCCAAACTTTAGAGCTGAAGTTTGGGTTCGGGTACCTAAACCCGCGAAGTTCGGCATGGACTCAAACTTTGCAGTTTGGTTCGCTCAACACTAGTAATAAGCTTTTTATCTAACATATCCCCAACAGCTTAGTAGCGCTTCCTTACTGTACTGGGACAGGTAGTATTTTGCTTCATCAAATTAATGTATGGCACACAGTTGCAATTTTCAAACTGTAAGTCATCAGAAAAAGTTGAGACCACACTCAGCAATGACTACCTACCAAACTGTGAATGCAGAGCCAGAGTATAATACAGGCCGTAAGGCCACATTTATACATCAGTGTTTTGGTCAGTGTTTTGCATCAGTGTTTGTAAGCCAACACCAGAAGTGGAGATTACACAGAAATAAGGTATACTGTTCTGTGTTTCAACCCAATCTTGGTTTTGGTCACTTATGCAAAACACTGACGAAAAAAATACTTGTGAATAAGGTCTAACTCAGAATCTTTACAACATAAGTAATGTAATGTATTTACAAAGTTACTCAAAATTTTATTTCTTTTTGTCTGTGTACATTGATCTAAAATACAATTGTGCAGAATTACAAACACACACTATTGTGACTTAATGATAATACATAATTATTGTGTTCATAACCATAGAGGGCAGCCTACAGACTAGAGATGAGTGAACCTCTCAAGATTTGTTTCGGCTTCGGATGGCTCGAGTCCAAGATTTTTTTTTGAGTCCAACAAATTTGGTATGAACCACACCTTTACATGGCTTATAACATAGTGTAGAACTCTCTCAGGGCTTCTAGGAACCTATTCATCTAATTTCAGTGAAAGGACATGTATGTATATGAAAAACAGGCGGTAAGCAGTGGTTACTACTCCGAGTTTAACCATACACCTCGCTGCCACTCGCTTTTATGCATTTTAATATTTTAAATGCTTCAAAAATTACCCTTTTATTGGGGAAACATGCTTACCATGGTTTTTTAGACACACGTGCAGTAACTGCAAGCTACAGTAACAGTAATAGCAAGAAGCAATGGTTTTGTCGAAAAATTAGCCTGTTTTGATGACTTGTATGTACTAAAAGCTTGTTGTTATTTGAGAGACAAATTTGTGGCTTGAAAAGTGATGAAGAATTGGCTTTTCAAAAATAAAAAAAAAAAGCCACCAAAAACTATCCCTTTATGAGAGCAGAATGTACACCAACATTGCGCTGGTATTGGAAGAAGCAATGGTGGGGTTGTTTGTTTTATTTTCTTTTTATTAGGAGAACAGAGTGGCAAAGGCAAGTGGCACTGCTACCTATAGAATTTCAAGAAAAAATTATGACACACAACCAGTGTCTTCCATAAAATTTCAGCATCAAATTATCTTTTAATCTATAATTTAAAAGAATACAAAAACATAAGGATCCATAGAAAAAACAATGCTCCACACAGTATAAAATGCTCCCAAGAGCCTCGAGCCCCTTCAGCTATTTTGTTGGCTTCCAGCAATCACCCTAAACACACCCTAAAGTCGATCCCTGTGGGTACGTTAATAAGAACTAAACGAGCTTGTTCTTTGGACTCTTTTTATCAAGCACAAAGCCTTCAAACATTACAATGATTAAAAAACAGAGGCTATCCGAAATGGTCTCTTGATAGGGCAAAAAGGTTTGCTGATGAGAGAACACGCATGTCTTTATTACATACTAATTCTGCCCCTAAAATTTTGGAATAACATTCAGCTAATATTACATTTTCCACTCCATTTAGTCTCCAATATAAAGACATAGTATGTATCATCCCAAAAAACTTGGCCATGCTTAGATCATATCCCACTGTCAATCAAATATTGGATATAAGTGTGAAATATGTTGCAAAAAGAGGTTGGTCATTGAGAGATATTTTATCTCCTAGTCTTTTCAACTCTAAAACATAAACTTCAACCCCTTGGCTAAATATTTTTATAAATGTGGACTAGCCAGATGTTCGGTCTGTAAATATGTCAAAAAAATATCTATTTTCCAACCAAGGGATAATTCTGCTACTTATGAAATACATAGTTTCATGAATTGTAATAGTCACCACATAGTATTTGTTATTACATGTAACTTATGCAATCTTCACTATTTGGGATGCTCTATTAGACTGGTAAAGATTCGAGTTTCTGAGCATCTAGCAGATTGTGGGAGATCTTGACAGAAAATATGTCCAATGCCTCTAAACATTCTGCATTTTTGCACAATGGAGATATGACATCCTTTACTTTTTTTTTGCCATAGACTGTTGTGAGGTGGCAATTGGCGGCAATTATCATTGAAAAGGGAGGCTTATTGTATATGAAAATTAAATTCCAGACACTCTGATGGATTAAACATTAAATCTGACCTTGCACTGAAATACTAATAGGACAGTCATTGTACAGCAGGCTGCAACATTTCTTTGTTTGTATTTTATTTATATTTGGGTATGCTAGTTGTGATTGAAATACATAATGAATATGAAAGGCACTTTTAGCACACTTTTTCAATGTATCCATTCACATCTAGCATATTCTTTGCGATTTTTTAGGTTGATTTTTCAACCAATTAATACAATTATATACTTTTAGTAGGATTCATCTTGTAGTTAGTATTGTTGATATGGCAGTCCATTTAGATGGGGATATTAATTTATATTTATCCTTATTTGTAAGTGGTCTTTGAACATGTCTATTTCAGCTTCCATTGTAAAGTACAGTATTTGAATTTCTTGTAATGGGCTCTTCTGCATTCACACTATATCTTTGTGGTGTTTGAATAAACTATGAAACGTCTAAACTAAAAGCTATCCATCATATTATTCTTTCCAGTCTGTCCATGGAAATGGGTTACATTGGAGTCTTTTCTATGTTACGCTGCATACTATGATATACCACATCATTGAGTCATATGACCATAACACATAATTATTCGTCTTTTCCGCTTAATCACAGGAAGTTTCAGTTTCCCTGTGACTCCGCACATCTGAGAATATGTACGTTAAGCGGTAAGTGTACTGAAGTTTTTTTCAATTGTATTTTTGCAGAAATTTCATATTATGTATTTCATTTGAGTTGACATTTGTCTTTTCATTTGTATGTTTGTTTTTTACATTTTGCCACAGACATATGTATTCATTATTATTTGTTGTAATATTATTTCATCATCTTCTTTATATGGATTATGTTATGCGTCATATTACAAAGGTTTTTCATTTTACTTTTGATATTTTGTATTGGGATTTGTAAAATCGCAACTAAGATATGTTGGTTTGTTTTGTATGGTCATAAAGGTTTATTTAGGGTTAATTTACATCGAGGTGTTGCAGGGTGTGGTTTTAGTTGGTTTAGGCTTTAAATTTAGTACTGATGAAGGCAAAAAAGAATCAGCACTGGACCGCGCAGCACCTAGTGCATTACCATCGATAAGTGAAAGACAGTTTGAGGTAAGTGGTACTACTCACGTTATGGAGTTGTGATAGAGTCACAACTCCCTGAAGTACATAAGTAATGATAGAATCATCTTGATGGAATATAGTTAGTCTCTGGATTCGCCGTCGCTAGGACGTTCCATACAATCGTTGAAGAGATAGGACCAAAGTTGTCACCCAATTCACATCCAAGTGGGAGTATAGGTAAAACAAAATCCACGCTTACCAGGACGTCATGAAAAGAAAACTTTATTCAAAAACCTACCTACTATACACTTGAAAAAGGGGCAACTTGGAACCCCAAAACATGTGTTGAGGTTTTTGAATAAAGCTTTCCTTTGATGACGTCCTGGTAAGCGCGGATTTTGTTTTACCTATACTCCCACTTGGATGTGAATTTGGTGACAACTTTGGTCCTAATCTCTTCAACGATTGATTAAGCTTTAAATTTAGTCTATGTATATACAACGGTATGCTATGAGTAAAGGGCATTTCGCCCTGAAATTCGTAAGCCACTTGTTGTTTTTTCTATGGATCCTTATGTTTTTGTATTCTTTTAAATTATGAATTAAAAGTTAATTTTTTGATGCTAGAGTTTTATGGAGTTTTTTCAAGACTATGCTCCATTCCCTTGAGTCCAGGGAATTTCTTCTGTGCATCATATTCGTTTGGAATCAACAATCCATCTGAAAAATCTAGAATATCTTCTGAAATGGAATGGAATCTTTGTTCTGACCAAGAGGGATTTGCCTGAATGGGCTTGAGGCTCTTTGGAGCATTTTATACTGTGTAGGCCCACTGTGAAGTATTATATGGTGGAGGGGGGACTGTTGGGAGCCTAGTATACTGTGTGGGGCTGCTGATAAGCATATTATATTGTGTGGGGCCTCTGTGGAGCATTATAATGGGGGGGCTGTAGTGAGCATATTATATTGTGTGCGGCCACTGTGGAGCATTATACTTGGGGGGCTACTCTGGAGCATTATACTGGGGAGGCAGTGTGGGGAGCCTATTATACTGTGAGACTTATTCTTATGCACTGTGGGGAGCCTATTATACTGTATGGGGCTGCTGGGGCACTTATACTATGTGGGGGCCACTTTGGAGCATATTACATTGCGTATGGCTTATCAGGAGCATATTATACAGTGTGAGGCTACTGTGAAGCATTATACTGGGGGGGCCACTTTGGAGCATATTATATTGTGGGGAGTATATTATACTCCATGTGGCCACTGCATGGCATTACACTGTGGGGGGCATATTATACGGTGTGGGCCACTGTGGAGCATTATACTGGGGGGTACTGTGGGGAGCTTAGTATACTCTGTGGGGTATATTATATTGTGTGAGCCCGCTGGGGAGCATATTATACTGTGTGGGGCCACTGTGGAGCATTATATTATGGTGAGGGGCGGGCACTGGAGAGCATATTATACTGTGTGGGGCCACTCTGGGTTATTATACTGTGTGGGGGCTCTGGGATCATATTATACTGTGTGGGGCCAGTCTGGAATATTATACTGTGCAGGGCCACTGTGGAGCATTATACTGTGGTGGGGCGGGCTCTGGGGAGTATATTATATTGTGTGGAGCATTATATACTGTGTGGGGCCACTATGGGGGGTCATGGGAGCATTTTATACTGTGTGGAGCCACTGTGGAGCATTATATACAATGTGGGGCCACTGTGGGGGGCTCAAGGGAGCATTTTATACTGTGGAGGGCACTGTGGAGCTTTATATACCATGTGGGGGGGGGGGGCTCAAAATTATTGATGGCAGCCCTCTGTGCTATGCCTGTATCACTATTCCCTCACTAAAATCTTGCACATGCATGGGGTGCTCCATGGACATGTCATTCCCCATACAGTACTGTGCATGAACGAGCCATGAGGCTTTTGGGGCATGCACAGTATTGTAGGGGATGACAATACAGGGAAAATATTCAGTAGCGCTAGATAGTCAGCGCATATGCAAGATATCAATAAAGGAGCCGTGCTGTGGGCTATTAGCAGGAAGCTGTTGGGTGGGCCCTCAAAACAAGTTCCTCTGGTTGGCCCTAGGCTCTTCATTCCAACACTGCTGCCGGTTATCCCTGTATGGGATAGGAGCAAATGTCACATCAACATTGTGTTGTCGGAGTGGCAATTTACAAAATTTCAAGAAATAATTGTGGCACACTAAAAGCACATGCCTGGCTGCTGAAAAAGCTGGACTATTTCCCATAACTAGTACTGATCATCATGACTGAGGTAAAAACGGTTGTTCATCTTCTCACTGACCAGTTATCCATGTCATTGTGTCTGTGATTTGCTGTATGCAGTAATCATATACTGCTTCTCAAATTGACGCTCCAGCATACGCAACAGTGTCACTCAATTCACCTTACAACATTATAATAAGCAACACAATATCCAGAAATAAATAAACTATTCCCTTCAGATCTCCAAAGAACAGCAAAATTCAAAGCATAGATCCTTGTCATACAAAATCATAAAACTTAATTTAATACATCCATTAAAACATATATTCATCCTTAAAACATTGGAACATTTTTACCAGTTCCAATTGTTGGTGGACAGCAATATATCTTGGGGTCATATAAAGCAGGGAGGTGATGGGTGCAAGAGAATTGACCCTATACAACCCTGACACCTCAAAAATATGACTCTCCATTTTTTGCCCTTTTTGGGCGGAAATTATAGTCTATGGGGTCCGTGGGTTTCCAGGGTAACCGCTTTTTTAAGCACATTAGGTTTCTGTTTCGGGGGTCCCCAAGCAGACCCACCAAACGCAAACCCAAACGCAGGTGTGAGCCTAGCGTAAATTACATGTTGAGGAGGAACACACAGAACCCTCACTCAATATTGGAGTCATCTCTAGCTAAGTATCAAGGTTTCTTTCTTTCTTTTTTTTTTTTTTTTTAATTGTGGGCACGCCCAGCTTTTCAGTTTTTTATTTTTTACAAAAGTTTAAAATAACCAATAAATTTCGTTCCACTTCACAATTGTGTCCCACTTGTTGATTCTTCACCAAAAAATTAAAATTTTCTATCCTTATGTTTGAAGCCTGAAATGTGGCAAAAGGTTGAAAAGTTCAAGGGGGCCGAATACTTTCACAAGGCACTGTAAATACCCAGAATACCATGTAGTGCAGAAGAATGACTGCAGCATTCTATATCCACAGTTAATACAGCTGTGATGAAGGGGGAAAGTAATAAATAATGTGCAACATAATCTGGGAACATGGGGATTATAGATCTTTCTTTTACTTATCCACTTTTTTCAAAA
The DNA here is from genome assembly GCA_947044405.1 of Leptodactylus fallax. Classification (NCBI taxonomy): domain Eukaryota; kingdom Metazoa; phylum Chordata; class Amphibia; order Anura; family Leptodactylidae; genus Leptodactylus; species Leptodactylus fallax. The sequence goes on from CAMRHE010000424.1 coordinate 345,315, forward strand.
GAAAAACATTATAATATAAAACATTTCACAATTTTTCATAGGAATTAAATGAGACTGACCACTAGATGGTGCTATTAGATTTTTTTTTTACACTGCACTAAACAATACAATCCCACTGACATGTAAGATTACGTAAGTGTTTCATTTTTTGTAAGATAAATATTTGAAACATTATTTTCCATTGTTTCCCATAGACAATGTTTATGCATATATAAAAACATGTTGCTTAATAAGAATTCATGTGTGAGAACAGAGTTTTCTAACCTATTATTTACTGTGATGCACCTGAAACAAAACTAGAAAAGCAAACAAGTACTGATGTGAGAGAAAAGAAGGCCTGTCACAAGGCAGGCACGTAAAGTCAACAGTACAAACAAGGATTGTGTTAGGCCTCAGAAAGATTAGGTAAGGAGATTATCTCCAAAGAAACAGTCATAAGATAAAAGGATTCAGTGCAAATACTTCCAGACCTGGGATCCATCTTGTAAAGTGATTTGGGGTAGTTTTGCTTGTATCGAATCATAAAGAGACTGTGTACTGTGCATGAAGACAGAGACTGCATTCTCAGGGAGGAGATGAAATTCATCAAAACAGCTCCAGCATCCATCCTGCATAATAAATGTAGACATGATTGTAAATGAATCTCAGTTTTTGCATCTTAGAATGACTGTGTTAGTAAATCTATTTAAGGACTTATCAGAAAAGAATAGCTCAATTTAGCTTAATATATGGAAAACACAAAAAAACTGCAGTATACAGTTCTTTTTATGTGTATGATGCCATGCAAATTATAGTACAGAAATCAATCAAAATATTGTAATCTTAAACTATGCCCAAGCTATAGAGGATAGGTATCATGCTCACATCTTCCAGGAGTCATGGGGAAGGTTTGTCAACCCCATAAAACATAAAGCAAGCAAATGGCAGTAGCAAATGATTGTACATTTACATAGAACAATTTAATTAACCCATTCTTTTTTAAGAGTTTTACTCTATCATGATTGTTATAAACTGAGACATTACGTAGAATGAACCATTAGAATGGAAAACGAGCTGATAGAACAACCCTAAACTTGGGATATGCTTGTGAGATGGAAGAGACAGGCAGTTCCTGTCCTTCCTGAGCTAGGAGGAGGAAGTATTTTAGAGATACTGTCAGCTAGCAGTCAGCTCCAGTTTTGTTCTGCAGTTAGGAGAAGGATCAAAACCCTGCTCGATTTGTGGAGTGTGCGCATAAAAGGGACTGTAAGGGCAATGGTTGGATGGACCCCATAGACACAATCTCATCTATCAGCCTCAGGCCAGATGGGACAACCTTTGATGAACTGTAACCCGCAACCAGGGAACTGCAGAAATTTTGAAGACTAGTGAGACCCAAGCACTGCTCCTGCAAGGGAGACAATGACATCATCCAGCCTTAGCGTCAGCAAAGAGAAAGTTCCAAAGAATTTTGCCTCCACCCTAAAAATGTTCTGCTGTTTGTTTCATCTGTTTTCTATGAGTGAAATTGTGAGTTGTCACTTTCTAAAGTACAGTCTCCTGAGTCTTCATCTTGCACCCACCATCAAGAGCACTCCAATCACCATCAGGCTCAAGGATGCCCCCTCTTCATTTTACCAGCCATTGAGAAGTTCTGAAGGGTCTGCTAGAGAATATTGTCACCGTACCTAGATCTACTGCTACTCCAAAGCTGAAGGCCTTTTCTACTGGGTTGCTGCATATGCATGGGTGACAAGGGAACCTGAACTCTACTAATAGAAGTTATGAATGTGAATATTTCTTTCCAGAACCTGAAGACCGCCAGGCATTCCCACCAAACATGGGGAAAGTATCACATCTGGCCACAGGAGCAGTATGTAATGTCTCATTTTTATAATCTGAGATGGTATTTTATACCACCATTTTATGTGCTATTTCCCAACAAATGGAGCTTTTGAAAATGTTTGTTGTTACATGGATAACATTATACTACTCTATCTGGGGAGCTCAGAAAGCCAGGTCCCATTCCAATATGAGAAAGAAGGCTAGATTGTGAATGAAGTGGGACCCTGTGAGTGCCCTGTAGAAGGTATGGATACCCCTGTTTCTAGGAGAAGACCAAGAGATGGTTTTATATGCTGGACTAGGGAACCTATCGGTGTTGGCCGCCCACGTCTGCAGGATAAGGCATATTGGGAGACACTTATAAAAGACTTGATTCAAGATTCCAAATCTGCGGACAAGTTCTTGATAAGGGAGAAATACAGCATGGCTATATAGTTGATAAAGGATAGAGGATATTTTAGTTATCTCATAGGATTTCCAGGGCTCAACATTAAGCTCTGGGAGAAACGTAAGAACAAAGTGAAGGGAAGTTGTCGTAGGTATTTTCATTCCAGAAACGGAGTATTATAAGAAGATGCTACCATTCTAGGAGTGAAGCTTCTATGGGCATGGAATAGCCCAAATGAGTGTTATTTCTAGAAATTATGGGGAACAAAAAGGAAATAAGGAGAACATCCACAATTTCCCTCTCTAACAAGCCCCAAAAGAGGTCAGAGGCAGCTGAACCCTAGTGTTTAACATGAGTTTAACTTCTAGGACACTCATGCCCCCTCCAATCAGGGGTCTAGTCATAGTGGAGATATAGCCTCCAGGTTTTTGGACAAACCATATGGATCCCTTGTACTTTAACTACGAAATTGTTTGGAACTGGGATCACAACCATGCAACAAATATGTAACATAATGGGAAATATCACTATTTTGACAATAGATATTTTGCACAACCAAGATAAGAGAGCTTTAGAAAAACTCTTTAGTAAACTGGAGATTTTGGAAAGGGCATCATTTTTAAATTATGCATTAGATAGGACTGGTTAGACAAATGCCCGAATGAGTGAGAGAGTTGTTTTGCCACTTATATGGGAACTGCTACTTAGGAATTGAACATTTCTTTGGTTTGTTGTTCTATCCCCAAATTCAGGATCTGAGATTTGGTTGGATTGAATATGACACCCTCCCAAACCCTGAAAAGGAAGACTGTATAGCCATGAGAGAGATGAGAGGATCAGAGACAGACAAAATGACACTGTTTGTGTACAGTTTAATCTTGTGGGACACCTGTCCCATCTGCAGTCCTTAGATATGCGTGCTAGTGTGAATCAACTCAGCCATGGACTCCATTATAGTTGCAAAAATAGATGGTGAAAGAAGATACCTTTTACAGGTGTCAGTGTTGATGGAAAAAGACTTGGATAAAAAAAACAGAAACTAAGATCCTAGATGAGGGGTAGGAGTAGAAAGCCACAATGGCTGATTTAATGCCACCCTGCTTTTCCAGGATGTGCAACAGATATTGCAATGGTCCCTGTTGAACACCTTCTCTGCATCCAGGGTGAGGAGAAGACATTCAAGACTGCTCTGCCCACTGAATAAGGATGAAATTCTTGTGGATCCTGTGAGAGTCCCGTTGACCCCCCCCCCCCCCCACCAAACTCATCTGGTCTGGATGAATTATTCTAGAAATTATGTGGAACAACCATATATTTTAATATCTAGATGTATCAGAGTAATTGGGCTGAAATTGGAGGGAAATGTGAGCTCTTTCCCAGGCTTTCAGAGAGTAACATTTGTAGTGAATAACATCTCTGCAGGGGAAAAATACAAGCATCTGCTGCAGCCTTGTTAAAAGAGTGCAGGAGATGTGGAGAAAGGATGAGGGAACACATTTTATAGTAGTTACTAGTGAAGCCGAGTGGGCCAGGGGCCTTGAAATATCAATATTTTATTTTTAAAAAAGTTTGATAGCATAGATAGTATATCTTATTGTTACAAAGTTATTTATAGCATTTAAATAGTAAACAAACTATGAAATATAGAATAAATAAAATATGAGCATAAAAAGCTGTCCTAGGTCACCATCTTAATTTCTGGGCTTTAGCAGTCTGTGCCGATAAACCTACTATAATAAAATTCATATACGTATATAGTTTGTTGATTGACCTATACCTTGAGTATACACTTCAAGACATATATACACCTATAGATAGATAGATTTTATATATATATATATATATATATATATATATATATATATATTTATATATACTGTATATTATAATATGTGATATATGCAGGTTAGCTTTTATGTTCATATTTTATTTATTTTATGTTTCATAGTTGGTTTACCATGCTATTTATATATGCCATAGATAACTTTGAAACAATAAGATCGTATTGATTTTTTCATGAGATGCTTTGAAAGCCAGTGTGATGAACCAACCCTCAGTTTTATATCTTTCTTGGAAGTGTGTTTTACTTGCTTAGGTCAGTCCTTCCCCCACTTGGAATGTGGTGCTTTAGTGGAGTCCACATTGCTGGACGATAGGCTTCACTGGTTTTATGTGTGTTCATTGGAGATGGCTTGCTATAGCCAGGCACTTTTATTATCCCTGGCCAGATGGGATGGGGGATAGCAAGCCTTAACTTCACCCTTCTCTCCAAGGGTTCTGCAAAGGTGGGAGAAGGGGGGCTGCCTGGGTGCAAGGGGTGGGTGGAGCACTAGCCATATGCTGTGGGCAGACCTGGATTCTGGGGTCTTTCAGCAAAGAGGCAGTAAGGAGCTCTGATCTGGGAGAAGATGAGAGGGCCTGCCCTGCTGAGGAATGCTTTGAGGGCCTAGTTCTGGACAGCATGTAGAAGGATTGTTTTATGCAACTTGCTTAAGCTTGCGCCCTAGGCCCAAAACTCTGCTGTGGCCTAGAGAAACGGACTACAAGTCTATTGTGTTGAGCATGGAAGAGAGACAGCTAGGACAAAGCTGTGTGCTCAGGTATTTTTTCTAATCTTTATTTCCTTTTATTTTGGTGTATTGTATCATTTCCCTTTTGCTTGTATGTTTATGCTTGATCATATTAATATTGTATATTTCTGTATATGCTACTAATTCATACCGACCCACTTGGGTTATTAAATATATAAAATTTATATCGCTCATTTCATTTTATCCTATGACCCGGTCTACTCACGGTGTGTGAGTGGGAGGTTAAGAAAGAAGTTTGATCGCAGGCGTGCCAGGCGGCTGGGCGAGGCGATATTCTTCACAGTGGTGGCAGCGTTGTGGGATATTAGGGTAACAGTGTGTGGGTGTGTTATCACGCAGACACTGGGGATTGCGGCAATCCTATGGAACGAGCGCGGTATGAGATCAAGCTTAAAATACGGTGAAAGTTTGGTACAGTACTGTTCCCTCCCTTCTTCTTTTTTCTGTCCTATCTTTTATTTGGCAACGACTTCCAGTGGATGTCTCGGACTCTGAGAAGTGGAGTCAGGGGACGGCAGCAACTGACTGATACAAACGCTGCGCAGATGGCTGATATGGAAGGTGCTGCAGCCGGGCAGGACGAGGAGCAAAGTCCTGAGGGGCTGGCACAAGAAAACATCACCATGCCAGACGGTTCAGCAGGTGCCCGAACCCCAGAGGTAACTGTGCCTGGAGGGACCAGTAACCCAAGTTCTGTGGGGGTAACGGACTTATACTTGCAAATGGCCTTACAGCAGATAGACGCCAGTGACTATAGCACCCGTCTGCAGGTGATTCTCCAGTACCGAGAAGCTGCAGAGCGCCGGGTGGAGAGAGAGGCCGCTGCTGCTGCTGCAGAGCGCCGGGTGGAGAGAGAGGCCGCTGCTGCTGCTGCAGAGCGCCGGGCGGAAAGAGAGGCCGCTGCTGCAGAGCGTCGGGCAGAGTTGGAGCATCAGCTTGAGCTAAAAAAGCTGGAACTTTGCCAGCAGGCGCAACCTTCCCCTGCACCAACTCCAGGAGCCCGAGCACTAAAGATCCGATCCGAGGACTTTCCAATCTTGGAAGATAACGGGGACTTGGACTCGTTTTTGCGGGGATTTGAGCGGGTGTGTAAGCAGCATCATATTCCCCAGGCAGAATGGGCCCGTTACCTGTCTCCCCGGCTGAAGGGAAAAGGCCTGGATGTTTCCACGAGCTTACCAGTGGACGCGGACTATGAGACCATCAAAGCGGCGCTGATCCGGAGATACCGGCTCACGCCGGAGGTGTACCGCAAAAAGTTCCGGAATATCCAGCGGGGTCCCACAGAGAGCTATGCGGATGTTCTGCACCACTTACAGGTTACATTCTGGCAGTGGATCAAAGGACTTACTGTCACCACGTTTGAGGGAATTGGGGATCTTATGATAAAGGAACAATTTCTCCAGGTGTGCCCTCTGGAGGTCCGCCAGTTCGTGTGTGACTGGAAACCCAAAACAGCGGACAAGGCTGCAGAGATTGCTGACGACTATGTGTCCACCAGGGAGCAAGGGATCAAGAGAGGAGCCACACTGCAGAGACCCCCAAGCGGGAAGGAGGGGCAAAGTTGGAGTTCACCACAGCCTGCGGTCTCCAAGTGGGGTAAGACAAACTCTGTCCCGGGTGCCCCCTCTACTTCCCCTGTCCCAAGAACTCTGGGCGCCCCGGGGACCCCCTCCAAGTCCCAAGGAGAGGCCCGGCGGTGTCATGCTTGTAACCAGCCAGGACATTTCAAGGCGGAGTGCCCCAACCGCTCTAAGAACCCCCCTGTTTCCCCAGCCACGGCAGCTGGCTCATCTGTATACTTGGTGGGGAGGGGGGGTTGCAATCCGATGCCAACAGTCAACAGGTCATTGTGGGGGGTAAAGTGGTCATGGGATTTCGGGACACTGGGGCGCAGATTACTCTGGTGCAACCTGACTTGGTCCCTGCGGACAGTATTATCCCTGGAAAAACTCTGACCATGAAGGGTATTGGACAAGAACGCGTAACTGTGCCCATGGTTTGCGTCCATTTGGACTGGGGTGCGGGAAAAGGGATGCGTGATGTGGGGCTAGTGTCTGATCTGCCTGCCAATGTACTATTGGGAAGAGATTTGGGGCCCTTGGTGTCCCAATATGGGGTGGGAGCAGCCCCACCTCGCTGTGACAAAATGTCTGTACTGAAGGATGATTTTAATGAGGTGTTGAAGCCTGTCACACAGGCAGAGGGAGGGGTCAGCTGCCTGTTTCCCCCTGCTGTGTGTCCAGCTAAAGTAATCAGTGAGCCTGTGAATGAGACATTGTGGAATGCTGACCTGGCTGTAGCCCCGCCCACATCTGCGGGTGATGAGAGCCCCCTCAGTGTGACCCTGGCTCAGTCATTCCCCCATGCAGTTCACTGTGAATCAATGAATGAATGCAATGTCAATGTAATTGCTAATTCTTGCCTTGCAGGTTTACAGGGTAGCTCTTCTGAGATGCTGGGGGCAACCCCAACTGAGGACAATGTGCCAGGTGGTCAGGTGGGTCACGGGGATCTCAGGGCCGATCTGGATGAGGAACGGACTGCTGGAGTTGCGGTGGTGACCCGCAGCCAGAGTGCTAGAGGGGTGGAAGGCGCTCCGACCCCTGAGCCGTTCCCTCTGTCACCCGGAGATGGCACTGAGACCGCCATGACTAACCTCCCCACACTGGAGCCGGAGGAGCCCGGCGGGTATGTGACATGCACATCTCTTCTGTCTGGGTCCAGTCAGGAGTTCAGGGACGCTGTCCAAGCTGACCTCAGTCTGGGCGCATTGAAGGAGCGTGCTGGTCAACCTCCCTTGGAGTCGGACAAGGACCGCGTGTACTGGGAGCAAGGGAGGTTGTATCGGGAAACGATCCCCACAAAGGGAAAAGAAAGTCGGCTCAGGGAGAAACATTTGGTGGTACCCCAACCCTATCGGGTGGAGTTGTTGCGGATTGCTCATGATATTCCACTGGCAGGCCACCTGGGGATCGCTAAGACCAAGGGTCGCCTCAGCCACTTATTCTACTGGCCTAAGATGGGGACAGATGTAGCTAAATACTGCCATTCATGTGACACTTGTCAGAGGATGGGCAAGGCGGGGCAAGGTTCCAAAGCACCAATGATACCTATGCCCATCATAACCGAACCTTTCCAGCGGGTGGCTGTGGATCTCATTGGACCCCTGTCCATTCCCAGCCGCACCGGGAAACGTTTCATATTAACGGTAGTAGACTACGCTACTAGGTACCCGGAAGCTGTCGCTCTGTCTTCCACCCGGGCTGATGTAGTGGCCAAGGCTCTGGAAGGCATCTTCTCCCGTGTTGGATTTCCCAGAGAGATGCTCACAGACCAAGGTACCCAGTTCACATCTGCCTCGATGCAAGGCCTGTGTAAGGTAACAGAGGTGCAACATCTGGTGTCCAGCCCGTATCACCCACAGACCAATGGCCTGTGCGAACGGTTCAATGGCACCCTGAAGCAGATGCTCAGGATGTTAGTCGAGTCCCACGGGCGCGACTGGGAGCCTTATCTCCCGCACCTGCTGTTCGCTTACCGGGAGGTGCCGCAAGCCTCAATGGGGTTCTTCCCCTTTGAGCTCTTGTACGGGAGACGTGTATGTGGGCCCCTAACTCTTGTGAAGGTCCTGGGAAGGAGAAACAGCCATCCAAGGTGTGCCAGTCGTGCCCATGGCCCAAGTGCAGACGGCATGGGGTGCTGGAGGTGGGACCCAAGAAGGGGGTGTGTCAAATGTATTACCTGTCAATGTATTGTGGAGGGATGGTTTGGGGAAGCATAATCTCAGTCATTTGCCCAAGGTATCACCATCACCCACCCAAGTACAGGAGGAACAGGGTGTAGGCCCAAAGGGGCAAGGCGTCTGGGAGGGAGGACAGGGTCCAAACATACCTGTGCCAGAACCAGAGGTGCCCCTAGGTTTGGAAGCAAAGGGGGAGGTGCAGAATCCCCTAGAACTCTCCCAACTAGCAGCTAGTGTGGGAGAGACCCTGAGAGACTGCCGGGAAGGGGTCTCTAAACTGGTATCACAAGGGCCTGGGGTTGCGAGTGTGGATCTGCGGGATGCCAGCACTCACAACGAGGTCCCAGTGCAGGCCGGGGGTAGCCAGGTGGGCGGAGACTGCCGGGATGGGGTCTCAGCACCAGTACCACAAGGGCCTGGGGTTGTGAGTGTGGGTCGGAGGGACCCAGAGCAAGCAGGAGGTAGCCAGGTCTACTTAATTCAGAGCCTGAACCTTAGAAGAGTCTCCATTCAGACAGGAGAGGAAGAGGGTATCAGTACGCCAGGAATATGGTCAGGGACCAGCGCAGGTCCCGGCGGGGTGAGGCCGCCAAGGTGTCCGCGGAAGGCGATCTTAGGATCGTCCTTCCTCCCGACACGCTGTAAAAGGGGGAGGTGTGATGAACCGACCCTCAGTTTTATATCTTTCTTGGAAGTGTGTTTTACTTGCTTAGGTCAGTCCTTCCCCCACTTGGAATGTGGTGCTTTAGTGGAGTCCACATTGCTGGACGATAGGCTTCACTGGTTTTATGTGTGTTCATTGGAGATGGCTTGCTATAGCCAGGCACTTTTATTATCCCTGGCCAGATGGGATGGGGGATAGCAAGCCTTAACTTCACCCTTCTCTCCAAGGGTTCTGCAAAGGTGGGAGAAGGGGGGCTGCCTGGGTGCAAGGGGTGGGTGGAGCACTAGCCATATGCTGTGGGCAGACCTGGATTCTGGGGTCATTCAGCAAAGAGGCAGTAAGGAGCTCTGATCTGGGAGAAGATGAGAGGGCCTGCCCTGCTGAGGAATGCTTTGAGGGCCTAGTTCTGGACAGCATGTAGAAGGATTGTTTTATGCAACTTGCTTAAGCTTGCGCCCTAGGCCCAAAACTCTGCTGTGGCCTAGAGAAACGGACTACAAGTCTATTGTGTTGAGCATGGAAGAGAGACAGCTAGGACAAAGCTGTGTGCTCAGGTATTTTTTCTAATCTTTATTTCCTTTTATTTTGGTGTATTGTATCATTTCCCTTTTGCTTGTATGTTTATGCTTGATCATATTAATATTGTATATTTCTGTATATGCTACTAATTCATACCGACCCACTTGGGTTATTAAATATATAAAATTTATATCGCTCATTTCATTTTATCCTATGACCCGGTCTACTCACGGTGTGTGAGTGGGAGGTTAAGAAAGAAGTTTGATCGCAGGCGTGCCAGGCGGCTGGGCAAGGCGATATTCTTCACAGCCAGCTATTTTTTTTTCTATAATAACTGTTTTAGATGCTTGCACCAGCACTTTAAGTTATGGGATACTTACAAGAGCTGTTCCATGTATTATTCTGCTGAGAGCTAATATGTCTGTTGCTGAAAAACATGTGAACATGTAAAGGAAATTTCCCAGGAAATATGACAGTCCCTGTAAAATAAAAAAATACAATAACACTATAAGCATTAGTAATGATTTATATACAAATATTTATTATATCAGGTTATAGCTGGCAACGGGGGTCAATGTGGCTATATTTGGCATATTGAGGATGGCAGACTGTGGATGACACAATATAAGGATACACTGGCTGACACTGCATGGGCCACACTGTGGCTGTTATTGTGGCACATAGCCTGTGACCTCGTACTTTTCTATGGTAAAAAATCTCTTAAGTGACTTCTAGTCTTGTAGTTTTTCAATAACAAAAAAGGAAAGGACCCAACCACATGAAAGTCAATACATATCTATGTATGTGTGCTCACTTGTACCTTCAAGAGTATGGTTTTGCAGCTGACATCATTAACCGAAGCCTGAATGGCTCCATACTCCACTATTGTATTCAACTATATCTGAGTGGTAATGATGCAGATAAAGCTAAAATTGATACATGCTAGCTGGAACAGAACCTGAAATGTGGGACTGTCCCACTCAATCCTGGTCAGTTGAGGGGGACATCACTGCCATAGAGCATGTTGCAGATGCACCATTTGCCCCATGGCTAAATCAGTCCTGCACACAAATTAAAGGGGTTGTCCAGGAAATTTTTTTTTTTTTTCCTTCAGGCCAGGGAAGGTGAAAAATAAGCGGTCTGGGAAACCTGAGTGTCGGGGACAGGTGAGTATGTTTTTTTTTTTTTGTTTGTTTGTTTTTTCATCTTCCCCGACCTACAGGAAAAAAAACAAACTGTTTTTCCTGGACAACCCATTTAAGGGTGACATTATACGATGATGAATTCAGGAGGCTAGTAAAGAGGGGAGGTATAAAAGAAATGTTCCCTCTATTCTTCAAATTCATAGTTTACATTTTTAGGCTTTATATAGTTTTTCAGAATACAGCTGTCTAATATATTTTAGACTGAAAACTGGGGGAACAGAAGGGTGGGGGAAATCTGCCGCCTGCCTTGCTTAAAGTGATATATGTTGTATGAGCGGCTCCTGTTCTGTGGGCTTGAGCTGTCCTTGTATTACAAGGATAGCTATTCATGTGAATGGCTGCATAATCAGCTGTTTGCTGGAGGTATTGCAAGCACTACCTGGGGTGTTCGGCTGCTTGCCCCCGGGCTCGTCTCTGATGAGACAAACTCATTAATGAATTTTTTAACTGCATTTTAAGCTGGGGTGCTGTCACCAGACCATACAGTATGCAGAAAATTACCTTGTGTGGATTACCTGACAGACCCTGAAAACATACATATCAGAGATATCAAGTATTTTTTTTTATTATTATTGGCAGAATACAGAGGCAGAATAAAGGAGCATATGCAAGGACTGTGCTGAATTAACACATCCCAGCCAATGAATACTGTAGAAAGAAAGGAATTAAGTGCACTCTGCTAGTTATCAGATGAACTCTGCACAATCCATAAGAGGGATTATCAAAGGGTTGAGTGGATTTCAATAAGTACAATGGTTTTTAAGGTCACTAAATAAGAAAAAAAAAAAAAAAAAATATATATATATATATATACTGTATATATATATGTAAAATGAATGTGGTAATGTTTGACCAAAAGTGTGAATATCAGGTATCTGATCTACATACCTTTATTGTTTCAGTTTTGCCAGCACCGTGGTCTCCTTGAAGAATTACACCATTTTTCTGCTGTAATATCTATAAAAAAAAATAAGCATGTAAATAGCAAATTTTCTAATATTTTTTTAACTTCAGAATTAAAAATGGAAAAAGAAAGTCCAATGCTATCCATTTACAAAAATTAGATATTGGATTTTGTGCCTGTAAATGGAACAGAACTACAAGCTAACAATAGAAATCATTTATCAATGTGTTTGCATCAACGCACTTACAACATGAGTCAACTTGGGGCAGATTTCCATTGCATTAATTTACATACCAATTAATATGACAGAATAGCAAAACACACAGAAATAGACGGATTCTAGACGTATTGCGGTAATGGCGTCTAGAAAGTAAAAACACAATCAGTGGTGCTTTTCTTAACAATGGCTTATAATGGTCCAGTTTAGAAATAGATAACATAGCATGAAGGTATATTTATGAAAAGCGGCCATCAGTAGATCATACTCATTGAGACCAACAATACATATTGGTACACCAAAGCAATGAGCTGTATTACAAACACACAGCAGCTTATATCAAAGATAGCTTTGTGAAGACATTAATATTTACCTGAGATATTTTGAAAAAACATTTATCAGTTACAGGATTCATTATTAAAGGAATATTTGCACCATAGAATTCACATCCATAAGTGTACTGAGCATCCAATATATTTATCTCATGTCTGGGCGATCCATCTGTAAAAGAAAAAACATCTATGAATCATTTGTAAATGTGTACTAAAAACAAATTCAACTCTTAATTCGGGACCTTAATGCCGAAAACAAAACCGTTAAAGTAAATCCACATATTTCCTTTGTCTCAAAGATTAGATACAGGTTTCTTATTGTTGCAGATAAGGCTGGGTTCACATCTGCGCTGGATTCCCTGTTTGGAGACTCTGTTGCAGTGGCTACCAGAAATCACTGGATGAAAGTGCTGCAAGTCTGATTTTGTCTACTGTTTTAGCGGTCCATTTGTCCATTGCTCTAGTCCTTCGACATCCAGCACAACAGACACCCAGGCACAGATGTGAGCATAGAGTTAGGGCCGGTTCACATCTGCGTTCGGCTTTCCGTTTGGGGAGTCCGCTTGGAGACCCACTGAACGGAAACCTATACGCATAGAAAAGCGATTATCTAATGAAACCCGCGGACTCCATAGACTATAATGTGGTACGTGTGGTTTCCGCTCGGTTTCCGAAAGAAACATTCGGAAACATGTGAAGAGAAAAGTGCCCAAGCGGACTCCCTGAACGGAAAGCCTAAACTGATATCATTTTAATATATAGATCTTATATAAAGAAAATTGTCAGAAGAAAGAACAAAACTGTATTTTATCCCTGCAGTGTTCTACAGTGGATTGTTCTATTAACCCCTTCGTAACCCCTTAACCATAATTGGCCATAACTTTTTTTATTTCTCCGTACACAGAGCCGTATGAGGGCTTAATTTCTGCAAGAAAAATTGTACTTTACCATTTAATATTCCATATGTTGTACTGGCAAGCTGGAAAAAAAATTCAGAATGAGGTAGAATTACAATGAAATTTGGTGGAAACACTGTATTTGTGCAACATTTTTCCTATGGGTTCGTTTTTATGGCGTTCACTGTGCAGCCAAAATGACATGTCAGCTGTATTTTGTGTGTCAGTATGGTTTCGACAATAACTCTGTAGTTTTTTTAACATTTTAACCCTTTAGAAGAAATCCAAAATTTTTAAACTAAGAAAAATTTCTTGGCGTTGCCAAATTCTGACCCCTGTAACTTTTTTATATTTCAGTTTTACGGGTCTACATAAGGTGACTTTTTTGTGGGGCCAGATGTACTTTATTTATACCATACTGTGGAATGTCTGATATTTTGATCTCTTTCCATCCCAATTTTTATGGCAGCAAAAAAACAGCATTTTAGTTATTTAGATTTTTTCCCGCTACAGGGTTCAGATAGGTGGACTGCAAAAAAAAGAGGTTACACATGCAGTCCGACAGACCCCACTGACTATAATGGGGACTCTGGCACAGATGTCAACATAGCCTTACATTGCATGTGGCCATGTCTTTCTTGATGACTTATTTACCTTTTTCCTTCAAATAAAACTTCATTGTTCTTTTCCAATCAAAATCAGCAGTCTCACGTACTTTCTGGGATACATTTTTTTCCATGACATCACGAAGATAAAGTATTTGCTATAAATAAAATGCAACATTTGTTACTTGTAAAAGCTGAGAGCAGTTCTGCAAATGCAAAATTCCTTTATATAAAAACAAAGTTTTCTATGTTATGCAAAATACAGATTTGTGTGCAATTGAATTTACAATTGAATTTATGTCTGGTATTTTCATAAAATTGGGTAAGAGAAGACAATGGTGTAAGAAAGAAATAACCTATACTCACATACTTAATCCTTTGATGCTCCATCAAAGCTGATTCAGTCCCTACCAGTCCTGCAGCGACAGCATCACATATACTGTATCATTCACAAGACTGTTGCAGCAAATCATTGACCTTCGCAGTCACATGCCATATTTGAGTAAATGAATCATTTACCAGTGACTGACTGCAGCAGTCGCATAAATAATGTAATTGATGCCATTGATGAAAGACCATTGGGGACCAGAACAGCAAGTACTGAAGCAAAGGTTCTTGAGAGTCTGGGGGTTTAAATGTCTGAATAAGGATTACTTCTTTATTTTATATCATTTTATGCCTACTCTTATTTTTGAAAATACTGGACAACCTCTTTAAGTATTAGTATTGTTAATTCCTGGTGTGACAATTGGGGGTAGTTTAGAATCAAAGGTAGAAGCTTCCTAGACTTAACAGAGGTGTTGGTGGTGCTGGGTACAAATAAACAGTATATCAGGTAGCAGCAATCCAAAAGAAATGGCTTTATTCAGCTTGTAAATAGTAAATGGAACAAAAATAACAAAACAGCCTAGCCCATACACAGGACAATACCTCACTTCTTGAACCCTGACTAATCTTCTGAGGGCAAGAAGCTTTACTGAGGTTTCTTCTCAGCAGTCTGGCTCACACTGAGCTTAACCAAGTCCCTTCTGGAATCCAGTCCTCAGACCACCTGTCCATCTCCAACTGGTCCACAGTCCACCTGCTCTCTGCAGGTCAACAGCAGAACTCTCCTGCTGTGTGCACTCTCTGGAGTTGGGCCTCAGGTACGGGTGTGGTCAAGATCCTTTTCAACCCTGTTTTGGGTCGCTCTCCAGCGCCCTCTAGGTTCACACCCTCACACTGGTCACAAAGAGAACAGTAGGCACATTTTGCACTTTTAATAAAAAATAAACAATTTAATGGCTCATAAACAATTTTGGTTCTTAGATTTTTTATATTCTAAACATAGACAATGCACAAAAAACACAATATTCCAGAAATTCTTCCCCTAATCTTCTCCTCTTCTTTGACTTAGCTGTTAGACAAGTGGCCACAGCAGGTGCATAACTCTCTGCCCTACCTGCAGTAGGGCACAACAATTGTTAAAGCATATCTCCAGTTATAAACAACTTTTCATAAATGAATAGTAGAAATAAATATATCATTCTCTTGATGAGCTTCAAGAGGTAGTCACCTGAAATGGTTTTCACATCACAGGTGTGCCCTGTCAGGTTTAATAAGTGGGATTTCTTGCCTTATAAATGGGGTTGGGACCATCAGTTGTGTTGTTCAGAAGTCAGGTGGATACACAGCTGATAGTCCTACTGAATGGAGTGTTAGAATTTGTATTATGGCAAGAAAAAAGCAGCTAAGTAAAGAAAAACGAGTGGCCATATTTGCTTTAAGAAATGAAGGTCAGTCACCAGACCTGAACCCAATCGAGATGGTTTGGGTTGAGCTGGACCACAGAGTGAAGGCAAAAGGGCCAGCAAGTGCTAAGCATCTCTGGGAACTCCTTCAAGACTGTTGGAAGACCATTTCAGGTGACTACCTCTTGAAGCTCATCAAGAGAATGCCAAGAGTGTGCAAAGCAGTAATCAAAGCAAAAGGTGGCTACTTTGAAGAACCTAGAATATAAGGCATATTTTCAGTTGTTTCACACTTTTTTGTTAAGTATATAATTCCACATGTGTTAATTCATAGTTTTGATGCCTTCAGTGTGAATCTACAATTTTTATAGTCATGAAAATACAGAAAACTCTTGGAATGAGAAGGTGTGTCCAAACTTTTGGTCTGTACTGTATATATATATATATATATATATATATATATATATATGAAAAATAAAAAATATAAAAAATTCAAATCACCCCCCTTTCCCTAGAACACATATAAAAGAATCTAAATACTGTGAAACACATACACACTAGGTATCCCTGTGTCCGTAAATGCCCAGTCTACAAATCTATAAAAATATTTTTCCCATACAGTAAATGCCATAGTGGGAAAAAAAAATCAAAAGTGCCAAAACGCCGTTTTTTCACTGTTTCACCTCTGAAATTTTTTTTAATAAAAAGCGATCAATGCGATAGCAATTCCCCAAAATAGTATAAATAAAAAGTAAATCTGGCCCTGCAAAAAAAGACGCCTTATGCATCACCGTACATGAAAGTATAAAAAAGTTACAGGTGTAAGAATATGGCAACTTTTATAAAAAAAAAAAATTTTTTGCACAGTTGCACAGTTTTAGATTTTTGTTAAGGGGTTAAAATATAATTAAAACCATATAAATTTGGTATCCCCGGAACTGTACCGAAACATAAAATACAGGTGATATGTCATTTTGTTGCACTGTGAATGCCGTAAAAACAAAACCCGTAAGAAATTTGCAAAAATGCACTTTTTCTTCAAATCCACCCTAAAATTTGTCCCACAAAGATTATGGCTCTGAGAACGGAAAAATAAAAAAGTTATTGGGTTTGGAGGGGTGGGGGGGGGGGAGTCAAAAACGAAAATCGAAAAATTCCTCTGGTGGGAATGGGTTAATAAGATATATTACAAAGTTTCTTAAATTCACTTCTACTATTCATTTATGATAAGTTGTTTATAACTGGAGGTACGCTTGAAACCATCCCCTTCCTAAGCCACCTCCTCTCAGCTGTTCACCAGCCAAAAATGGAACTGATCAGCGGGAGATTAACCCTTGTGTTCTCTGCAGGACTTCTACAAAGCTGCTTCAAGAAGACATTTACTTAAAAATATCAAGATAAAATACATTAATTCTCCAATCACTGCCTTTTTTTGGAAGGGTGGTGTAACATCCTTGCCCGTTCGGGATTCAACGCCATTCTCTGGCCGCATGCTACGGCGCAGGAGGCGTGTCCAGCTATGATTCCTTGTTTTAGGTTCTTCTGGTATTGTCTGAACACTGTCCTATTCCCTCAACTCTGTAATTGATTTTTCCACCACACCCATCTCTTTCACCTTGGTTTCCCTCTGCTCATCTAATAGTTAATCTTAGCCTTACCTGTGCCATTAACAGCCTATCTTCCTATCAAGTCTTGGGCGGGTTCTTCCTTCCTATTTATTGTTTGCTCACATTCACCTTGGCGCTTGCTATTGCCTTGTGCTTGCTGGCTATTTACTCTTTGCTGTTTGTTATCTCTATACGTATTCCTGACCTCTGGCTTTACTTTTGACTATTCTCTCGGATTTTGATTCTGTACTGCGCTGCTCGATTGGTACCGACTCCCTGGCTAGCTGACCTCCCTTTTGTTGTTGTTTGTCTTGTCTGCATTATGTGTCATCACTTATATTAAGAAGAGACTGCCGCCCAGTTGTTTTCTGTTGCCTAGGGCAGTTCAGGCAAGTAGGCAGGGATAGGGGGGTTCAGCTTAGGGTTCACTGTCTTGTCCTGCTCATCCCCCCAGCAGCTACTGGGGAATTGCTCTTCTAGTAATTCCCTTACAGGTGGTGACCCAATTCTGATTTTTGCAATGGGGCCCGATGATTTCTATGTATGCCCTGGTGGGAAAGTCTAAGTTTAGTTATATCACTAAGTTTAATTATATATAAACACCAGTGCAAAGTACTCATGGGTCAGTCAAGTATGGGCCAAGGTCAGGACTGGTAGAGTTCATGTGGAGTCCAAGAAACTGTCAACAAGTGAGGGCAAGAAGCACAATTTTGGAGGTAAGGAACAACCCAGAGCCAGACATGGGTAAACAGCAAGACTGGAATCACGAGGAAGAAACAAGATCAGAAAACAGTTTGGAGTTATATGCAGGTAGTCAAACGTAACTGGAAAAAAAGCGAGCTAGGAACATCTATTGCTCAGGCAAGTTCCTTTCAGCGAAACTGACTTTTAACTTGTACAATAGCTAAACAGCTGACTAATGTCCATCATGAGTTTTCCATTGCGTAAAATGTAGTTTCAAACAGAGATAGGAAATGATGTTTGCACACTAAACATCTGTTGTGCAACATGAAGTGGCACATTTGATGTATAAAGTGCTTGATATCTTAAAATGTTAAAACATGATAATATTAATAACTACAATCCTCTGTTGGGCAACTGTAGATATATATTTGATAGGGTCCAGGTGTAATGCTTTGTGCAACCTGAATATTTGGGGTCTATATATTCCCTATGCATCATGTCTGTACATTCACTGCCTATATGACTGGATCTACATGGAAACATTTCACGTATCTTAGTACATTCCTGTGAATTCTTATTCAACAGTTAAATTAGAATGTTGTGCTACACACATTTTCAATATCGGCCGAGACATTCTTCTTTACATCTAGAGAAGTGTGCTTTGTTCCCCTACTTCCCCACATTCTCATAGCAGGAGATACTCCAGCTCATCCCCCTTCTTCCTTTGTCTTCTTTCTTATCTTGGGTTATTAAGCCCTTAAAAGAGTTGTCCCACAAAGTGAAGTCTACAGGACCTTTGTCCCACTCCACATTCAACCTGAGCACAGCCAGGCTAAATGTGGATGGGACTGGTGGTAGTTGGTGTTCCCATTGAAGTGAATGGGAGCGCTTACCACCACCAGTCCCATCCACATTCAGACTGGTTGTGCTCAGGTTGAATGTGGAGTGGGACAAAGGTCCTGCAGACTTCACTTTGTGAGGCAACTCCTTTAATGATTAAGGCAATGATTTTTTTTCATTTTTGCAAAAGCCACAACTTTTTATTTTTCTGTCAACATAGCCATATGACAGCTTGTTTTTTGGTGGGACAAGTTGTACTTTTTAATTGAATCACTCTGGGGTACATACAGTATAAACAATTATTATTATTAAAGACAGGTCACCAACTTTTTAGCCCCTAAAATATGCAGAACCAAATATAATTGCTGCATATAGCCTAAAAATGGTATGAATTACATTACTTTGGGCAATTGGCATCTTATTGGAAACATGACATGTCATGGACATCTGTTCTATAGGATGTGTCAAAAATCATACCATAATTATATTTTCCAGTTTAATCCTTTGTGACTGAGAAATTGTTTCTTCCACATTTTTCCAGTGTCCTTCAGCAGTGATTGTAGACAGTTTGATAGCCATTGCTGTATATTTCTTGAGTATACGAGACTGAGCCTTTCGGTCCTGTCTTATTTCAGAGACAGAGCTTTCAAATTCTCTCGTCCACAGGTAAAGCAGACCAAGGACTGCAGCTTGAGTTGGGTACTTAAAAAAAGGAAAAGTAGAGAATGACTATCATAATTTGTAAAGATCCACTGGACTGATATAAAGAAAATCTTATATCAAGTTATAATATATTCATTTCTGATTAGTTATTGAAAAGATTTTCTTATGCATATTGTCCTGCTGAATCTTTTGAGGTTTTACTTTAATTAGATGCAACAAATGTAATAGTTTCTCTAATTCTAAACAGGCCTAAAGCTATAGTTCTGTATAGTGGACGGCAGAGATGTGGCCGCATTACAAGTTTTGCAGATTTAACCTTGTATGTCAGCACAATTTTTGGCCTCACTAGTAGCCACTATGTGGGTCTGCACTCTAATAAAATGTGTTGACTTGTTATGTCCACTATTGCTCAGCAGCGAATGTGAGGTCAGATGATGAACCATTGAGCTGGCAGTCTGTAGAAAAAGCTTTAAACTATGTGTTCTAATATGGTGTGAAAAGACTAGAACTCCTAATGAGATTTCAAGGCCAGCCATTGTGAAAACAAATAAATTAATTCCAACATAAAGGAATCAGATTAGGAGGGATGTGTAACACCCAATCAACACTTCAATGGTAAAACTTAAAATAACTCATGAACAAACATAATTCTAGGTTTACTTTTTATTTCTTAGAGTCTTGTAGTCCATACTACATCTACAAATCCTGCCCTGACCACAGGATCTATTCTGCTGTAAATTTGAGTCATCAGACTTGTGGTCCGGATGGGATTGATTTGTTTCTGTTGTTTTTTTGCCTCTTTGGATTTAGTATTTTCACTAAATACAGCGCAAAGGGTGTTTGTTTCTGAAGTGTTTAATAGTAGAAGATCCAGACCAGGTGATACCTTTTGTGCCCACTCATCTATGGCCATTCCTTGATTAATGTCTTCAATGACATCACAGATTTTGTTATTCAATGATGTATGTAGGTTGCTTTGGAGCTTACTGAGCCAGGTACCTAAGCCAGAAGTAACAGCAACCTATAAAACGAATAGAGAGGAAAAAATATATGCAGACTTTTAAAAAACTGAACAACTGTAACTATGCACACAGTAACTATGCACACACAAAACAGCTCAGAGATGAGTAATGTAGAAAGACTGGTTTAAACACATGAGTAAAAAGTGAAGAAAGGCATTTAACAGGTAATAGGTGATAGGTAATAGTCACCTGTTCATCCAACTGCAAACATTCCCCTGCATATCCCTTTACAGCCACTGCATTTATTTTCATACTAAATTCCTTATGTGTAATGGAATGATTCCTTTCCCGGGACATACCAGCCTGTGAAGTATTAGAAAAACATGTTCATGTAGAAGGCAACTCACGGCAAATAAATTATTTTTCTGATTAACAAATAGCTTAAAAAATATTATGTATTCATAGTGTTGCTTCAGTTGTAAAGCCCCTAAAGGCTCATGTGCAGCCACATCACAGGATTTAGTACAAAGCTATAGTAGGGATCTCATAAAGGTGCATAGAACCTTTAGTGTTCCTGTGCATGCTTCTAATTTCATATGAAGACATACATAGTAGCCAAAACATTTGGTAGTCCACGTAGCACATGGTGCTCACCAAAGAGAGAGCCACTCTTACAAACTGACCCTCTATACAAACACATGGATTGGTGTACTGCTGAGGTCCTGTTTATTTTTACATGAAGTTTCCCTCAGCGCTATGCTTAGTCATACCTGTCAATGAGCATACATATTCAGAAAATCAAAGAATAGATACTACATTGACACCATGTATTGAAGGCATAGCGGGGAAATTTTTCCACTCCTAAACAATGTCAAAAGAAGTGGGCTTGTCCTTATAGTTGCAACATAGATGGGATTTTACAAATCCCATCCACATGTTGCATAAAAGAACTGCAGCATACCAATTATTGCTGTTGTATTTAAGGCTAGGTTCACACTAGCGTTCCTACTACGTTCGGGGTTTCCATCCCTGAATGTGCTTGAAAAATGCAGAAAGAAAAGTCCTGCAAGCAGGACTTTCTCTCCGCATTTTAAGGCGTAAACTCAGCAGACCCTATTATAGTCTATGGGGTCTGCCGATTTCCACGGGTAACCACTTTTTACATGGCTTAGGTTTCCGTTCTTCAGGTCTGCTTGGGGACTGGAAGAACGGAAAGCCGAACACTAGTGTGAACAAGCGTAACTCGGATTTCAACCTTTCCAATGTAAGCTGTGGGGGGAGGGAGGACTGCAAAGAAATATACAGCCGATTCACATGCAAAAAACACCAAAAATTGAAGTGGAAAATGCTGCAAAATGACCCGATGAAAATTCAGCAGCAGTTTCACTACATGTGGTAACTAAAACATATTTTACTGTATTGCTATTTTTCTCATTGCAAAAGTGATGGAAAACTATTCCAGCTGAAATCTGATACCAAATTTACTACCATCTAAGTAGCACATTTTATCTGTTTTTTGAAGACCACGTGTACCTTGTGCACTATTTGCATTGTCTGTGATTGATTGGGAGAATCACAGCATTAATATGCAGCTACGGTGAGTTGATACAGTATCTAGACCACATAGACTAAGCATTTTTTTATTACTCTTTATTAAATTTTTAAACTAAAACAAAACAGTAAAATGAGTGTATAACATGCCCTCAAACAAAAAAAGGAAATAAAAATGGCGACTAAGCATTTTTTAAAGTCTAAAAAATGTCCCCTAAAACCTGTCCAAAATGTTATAATTAAGAAATTGAATTCTAAATAAAAATAATTTTAACTTACAGATTTTAGTGATCTTTGAAATATACTTTCTGTGTCTGTGACATGTGTTGTACTTCTTTGTCCTGTTGAAAGCCAACCTTCATTTCCAGATCGAACACTTAAAAAATCAAGAACTGGCCCTGTTGCTTCAACTTCCTCTTCATCAAAGATGACACTTTCTTCCTCTTCAACTTTCTCTACCTCAATAGAGGAAACTCCACTAAACAAGCATCTGAACAGTTATAAATTTCAAAAATAAAACAATCATTAGGAGAACAGCTCCAAACACTTCTAGTTACTCAGAGAAAGATTTCATTTATTACTTCAAGAAATTAAACATTCAGTTTTTTACTGATGCAAATTCTTCATAAGTCATGATCCAGTCCTGTAGGGTAGTATATGCAGAACATTTGAGCCAGATTGGCCTTTAAGAAACTCCATATGTCTTGAAATACCAACAGATTAACATCTGTGATTTAAATAAGATTAAAGGGATAACAAATAAATCCCCATGATCTTAATAATGATGTTACTAGACAAAAACTAGTCTATGTAATCTTGTAAGTATCTGAAAGTATAAGTTAGTGGTGTCTACCAATATCCCACATTCCTAAAAAACTTGTCTCATAAGTTTATGGTTTCTGTGTACTCATTGTATGCATATATACACAAGTAACAACTGTACAATTAACTAAAAATTTTGCTCTCATTATAGAGTACACAGATTGGGTGGCATAATAGCTCAGTTTACAGTCATGGGTGTGTGTTGGCACCCCTGAAATTTTTCCAGAAAATTATCGCAGTTATACATGTTTTGTTATACACATATTTATTTCCTTTGTGTGTATTAGAACAACACAAAAAAACTGAGAAAAAAAAGCGAAAAATTATATAATTTCACACAAAGCTCCAAAAATGGCCCGGACAAAATTACTAGTACTCTCAATTTAATATTTAGTTGCACACCCTTTAGAAGAAATAACTTAAATCAATTGCTTCCTATATTGGGAGACACTGCAGTTTATGTGAAATTAAAGAAAGACCCTACAATTGAATTTAAGGGATTGATTAAGAATGTAGTAGAATCAGCCTTAGCGAGAGATATAGTTGATCCAAAGCTAGCTGAGTTTTTGTTGGTACAACATCCTACATTACCAGTTTTATACACACTACCAAAAATCCATAAGGATCTGTTAGATCCACCAGGTCGCCCGATTGTTTTAGGGATGGGCTCGATTTTTTGTAACATAGCAATTTTTTAAGATAAAATTTTGAGATTTGCCATAGAAGCAAGGTCCTATATTATGGATACAAGTCACTTTTTGAGAAAGTTGGAAATGATGGAGCATATGGTGAACATGTGACTGGTCTCCTTTGATGTCATTTCTCTGTACACTTCTATTGAACATGATGTGAGCCTTGAGGCAGTAGCCTCTGTCTTGGCCAGCACCGGACGCGATCCCTTGGGTGCCCATTTCATTCTCACCCTTCTGGAGATCGTCCTCAGAAAGAATTATTTTCTCTTTGGGGACGATTTCTATTTGCAGAAGAGGGGTACCGCCATGGGGTCCAATGTGGCCCCGACTTATGCAGACATCTTTATGGTGGCCCTGGAGGAGAGGTGGGTATATACATCTTCTCATTGGGATCATGTCCGGTGCTGGCTAAGGTATATAGATGATATACTCTTTATCTGGGTGGGATCAGAATCGGATTTACATGCATTTCATGCTGAACTTAATACTGTTGTGCCCAATATTGGGTTTACTATGGTATATTCAAAAGAAAAAATACAATTTTTGGATACCTTAGTGTATGTGGAAAACAATACTCTTAAAATGGATATTTTTGTTAAACCAACTGACCGGAACAACTTATTGTTGTTCCAAAGTAATCACCCCCAAAAAATGATTGAGTCACTGCCTGGAGTCAGTTATTGAGGGTTAAACGTATAGTTAGTGATGAACTTATAGTTGAGAGAAGAGTGGAGGAGATGTGTTCCAAATTCCGTATTAGGGGGTACCCCAAATCTATATTGGATAGACATAAGAAACGGTTACAGGAAGTTGAGAGGGTTAATCTTTTTGAACCAAAAATACGAAATAAAGGACCTAGGATCCCTTTTGTATCTACCTTCACACATTTGAGTGGTACTGTCAGCAAAATTCTTTCTAAACACTGGACGGTGATTCGACAAGGCTGTCCTGAAATACCTGATTTAGCTTATCCACCATTGATGTCTTACAAAAGAGACCATAATCTAAAAGATATCTTAGTGAAGGCGGATATTGGGCCAAGGAAACAAACTAAACAACTATTGTTAGGTCCTTTGACTCGGGGCAATTTTCCATGTATAAACTGCTCAAATTGTACCAATATGATACGGGGTGATAGATTTGTACATCAACAGACGGGACAAACTTTTATTATCAAAGAATGTTATATCTGTTCATCCGAATACGTGATTTATATGATTCAATGTCCGTGTAATTTGATTTATGTCAGAGAAACCACTCTTGAGATTAGAACAAGGATGAATCTCCATAAGAGCACGATCCGTAAAAAGAGGTTAGAACTTCCTGTTTCTAGACATTTTTCTGAGAAACGAAATACAGTGGATGAGTTACGTTTCAGGGTGTTGGATCATATCCCACAGAGACATAGAGGTGGGGATCGTCAACGTGAACTGAAACATAGGGAGATAAAATGGATCTATATGTTAAATACCCTGCAACCTATGGGCTTGAATGTTGACTTTAAGTCAAACTTTAGACTGTTTCTTGAGTAAATTTTATTACTAATTTTTAATTCTTGTTTTTTGTTTGTTTTTTAGTTAGGTGTATCAAGTTTGGTGGATGTATATGTCCTGCTCAGTATCATGATGCCTCAATGCCTGCAACTTAAAAGGAAAAAGAAAATAGATCCCCGTTGTGTCGATAGTACCACATGGAGAATGGGCGCCATATGGACGTCAATTTTTGTATTAGAATATAGATTTCATTAAGAAAGAATATATTTGCCTATATATTGATGTGATTTTTCTAAAAAATTAAGGGGATGGTTTGGATTGTGTGCGGTTAGATCTGAGTGCAGACAGTCCTGTTTTTGGGTGTATTTTTGGTATACTTGAGCATAGTTATTTACCTACCTTTTTCTGCCCCTTCTGTCCCCTTATTTCTATTATATGGATTTCCTTATTGGAATGGAAAATGATTAAAATATTTATAAAATGGCAAAAAATAAAAAAAAAAAAATTTTTTTTTTTTGGCACGCCAGAGTAACATGCAATAACTGAGCAGGACATTATATATCCGTTGGCAGGTAATATGGTGGCTATAGCCATGGTTTGATGCACTATATTATGTATGTTTATATTTATATCTTAATTGATGTGGTTTTAATGAGTACATATATATAGAATTTGATGTTTATAGGAAACTAATGATTGGCTCTTTGTTACAAGGGTGGGATTAGTGATTTCTTGTATAAATTGCACTGGAGTAGATGTGTTTATTTGCACTTGAGAAAGGTTCCTGTGAGAACCGATACGTGGTGTATTGCTTTTCCAATAAAAGGACATTTTCTGCCGTGCAATTTATGGGATGATACCCAGATTTGCTGGTGCTGCTACAAATGCTTTTTTGTGTATTGTTATACTGCTATGCCATTGTTACCATGCATATTATTAGGTATCACTGGTACTATGTCTGACTTTACAAGTCTTTCTCCATATTGTGCATATTATTACTATACTTGCTATTTCTGTGTCTGTATTTATGTTTTTTACTGGATACTAATAAATATTTATATATTTTATATCAGTGTGGATTTTTCTTTAATGTTTTACTTCGGTATATTATCCCATTTCTCTTGTTACACATTGCCTCTTTTGCATTTTTGATTATAAAAAAACATATGCAAAAGTAGATAGGGGTGTGAGTAAAGAATTAATGGGGAGGCAAGACAAGTGGGAGGAACAGTAGGTAGGGGAATAAAAAGAGAACATATGCTGTGATGGAGCAGAGCTGAGTAGAAACTGTTAGGATTCAGATGCAAGGTAAGAAATGTACTGGTCTTCAGGAAAGCAGCAGCAGAAATGGGCTGACAACTGCAAGCAGTAGAAGATGCTACTTAAAGGTAATACACTACTGTGGGCCAAGACCGGCATCAGACGCCTTCACCAGAGCTCCTCGCAAGAAGAGATGGATTTTTGCTGAATCTGAAGATCGGAATTGTCACCAGAACAGAAAGTGTATCACAAATAAACACACTGCAGAAGAAGCCTACACCAAATCCACACACTACACACAGGGACAGAGATAACAGAATGGTCGTCAATCACGGGTCAGCAGCTGAAGAGGGCAACAAGGAACCAAATCACAAGACAAAGACAAATCCAGAAACCAAAGCCAATAGTCAAAACTGATCAGGAACGCCAGAACTACATTGTAAGACAGAGAGGAATCCAAGAACACAGCCAAAGGGCAGTATCAGAGCAGTGAAAACAATGTCAGGAGCCAAGCAGGAAATTGCAAACTAATTAGCCAGCAAAGCTGGGTGATGAAGGAGTGGTTTATAAAGGCCTGCTCAGGAAGCTTCCCTATGTTGTCATGGCAACCTTAAAGCAGCAACAACCAATCCTAACAGGAAGCTTCCTTATGTTGACACAGCAACCTTAAGGACGGGAATATCTCTCCTTGAAGAGAGCACCAGTGAAGGTGTGTAGAGTTTTGAATTGCCTTTTGCCCTCTACTAAGCATCTACATATCATAAGGCATTATGGGAAAAGGAGCTGGGAAGCTCATGCACCCTCTGTTGGATGTAACAGATCCTCAATTTGCTTTTGACTCACTGAGTCTTGAGACAGCAAATGGGATTTTAGCCAAGCCAATTTCACTTATCTGCATACAGCACCGTTTCGGGATTTTTGTCTCTCATCAGTGCAGAGCAAAGTGAACTGGCTGGCTTTGTGATAGGCAATGAGTGGCTTAGGGACGGGAATATCTCTCCTTGAGGAGAGAACCAGTGAAGGTGTGTAGAGTTTTGAATTGCCTTTTGCCCTCTACTAAGCATCTACATATCACAAGGCATTATGGGAAAATGAGCTGGGAAGCTCATGCACCCTCTGTTGGATGTAACAGATCCTCAATTTGCTTTTGACTCACTGAGGAACACCACTGCAGGAGGATGCAGGGCCAGTGAGTAAACCTGGGAGGCTGGAGAGTCGGGGCCCTTATCACTGTCAGCGGAGCTCTGTGCATCTCCCAGCGGGAGGAAATCATAAGAAATAGGGACCTCCGGGTTCTGAGAGGTCAGTGGGGTGCCTTGAATCCGTTTTGGGTAAGTTTTGCCCATGATTCCCCAGTAAGTCCAACCAAAATGCTGGGGCCTGAAGCAGAGCTCTCACAGCGTGACATCTGGTTCCTAGCATGCCAGACCACTGCCCTTATTTCTTTTTTTTTTAACACAATTTGGCCAATTTAATAGAGGGGGGGGTAATACATATAAGAGGGAAATTGGAGACATTGTAAATATAAAGAAGGACCTATATATACAGGGACATAACTAATATAAGGGGGTATAATTTATAAATAGAGATTAATGGGGGCAGTATGAATATAAGAGGCAATTACAATATAAGGGGCATTTGGGCAGTATTAAAGGGGGCTAAGTTTTAAGGATTCCTATCGGAAGCTAAATCATTTTTTTGGAGTTAACAGTTTTCATAACCCCAAGTACCAAAACTAAATAGACTGACCCTGCTGTGACTATACAGACCCCAAGAGTATGTAAGTGAGCCATGTTTTTTACATTTAACCCCCTTAAAGGGGTTGTCCAGGAATTGGACAAATCACAGAGGAGGCCAGGGAAGGTGAAACTTAAAAAAAAAATAATACTCACCTGTCCCCGGGGCTCTGATATCTGCTGTCACTGTCTGTTCAGGCACGGGCCATGCCTTCTCCTCCATAAGTCCTGCACCATACGTGACTGCTGCGGCCAATCAGTGGCCTCAGCAGTGTTTGGGAAGGACCCGGTGATGTCAATCAAACATGTCACTGGGTCCTTTACTGCCGCCACTAACTGGCCTCAGCAGTCACATGCTGCACCACAGGATTTTCGGCAGGGACACTAGAGCACCGAGGACAGGCAAGCATGCTTTTTTTAAATGTTTCAACTGCTTACCCAGCCTCCTCTGTGATTTGTCCATTTCCTGAGAAAACAATTTAATACAAAGGGGTTATTAATAGGCATTATTAATACAAAGGGGGAATTAGAGTGCAATATTTTTGTAAGAGGGCATCAGGGGCATAATTTATACAAGTAGACATAAGAGGGTATAATTAATAATAGGGAAATTGAGCAGTATTAATTTTAGGTGGGAGTCTAAAGCCCATGTTACAAACTTTACAGATACAAGTCACAGCTGGAAGAAGTGGTCATGGCTGTCTAGATGGAAGAGATGAAAAATGTGAATGATTATAGACATTGAGACTTCACCTGTATGTCACAACATTTTTCCTGTACGATATTCACCTATATGGTCTTCAGAGACCTGTGTAGAGCCGCTTTCTACCACTACATGGTCACCGTATAGTGATAATATCAGTATACCTGAGTTGGGGGCCCACTTACACTTGTTCACCACCTCATGTGCTGAACCCCTAGCTACACCGCTGCTCTGTACTGTCAGGTGGATAGTGTCAGGTAGAAGCAGGCAAGGAGTGTAATTCTGAGCTCTGTCACTATCCACCTCTGGTTTGCACTCTGAGTCATGCCCTCTTTCCTGCTCCTGCCTGACACTGCCCATCTGACAGTAAGTAGAATATCAGGCACCATAACATACTGCACTAATTGCTTAGGAACGGTGGGGGCTAGAGAAAAAAAATCCCAACTGTGACAAAATCAGAGGAGCAGCGCCTAATAGATGCTAAGAACTGGTGTTGGTGAAGATATTGACAGGCCCTCGTTAAATTTTAAAGACTATTGCACTGAATAGTGCAAATGCATATAACGAAGTGCACCATGGATAACACTAGTTACACACTAGGACACAATAGTTATAGATTTCATTTATAACAAAAGTATAATCTCTATAAATGTGTACAATACCTCAAATGATGGCAAAGATATTTGATATCATAGGGTCTGCTAAGCAAAGATGCCAAAGCCAAATCTGACAAAAAGTAGAAGCGAGGAAAAGTCTGTCTCATTCTGCCAAGGTGTGAATTTAAAGCACAAAAACAAATCTCAAGCTCCTGGTAGAAGTGTCTCAAAAGAACCTCTTTGGGGACATCTCCTGTGCAGCAACACTGTGTAAAAAAGTAATGAAAATATAAGTTTAGCTTTTACACATAACATCCCCATAACAACAATTCTGAAGCATCTTTTTTATCTTTTCTTAAATCTGTGCTGTGCCATTCCTCTGTTATTGCTTCTTGAGATTTATGAACAACTTGTTAACTGAGTGAAAGGTGTGTGTCCCTTCACAGTCTGAAACTGTCGGCACTGACTTAATAGCATCAGATTTTGTAAGGACACACCTTCAACATACAGTCGTCAATGTATTTGTAACCTTCTAAGAGGAATAATAGAGAAATGACATAACACAGAATTATAAGAAGAAATGCTGCAGAATTGTTGGTTCATGGGGAATATAACTTTAAAATACAGTAATAAAACACAGATTTCTGGAGACTTGAAAGGTCCTCTGCATTTTCCTCTGAGCTTCACTCAGAGACTTACAGGTAAAGAACTGTAGCTCAGTGGTTATTATGGGTTCAAGGATATGATTGTAAAAAACAGCAGCATCTGCATGGAATTTGTATGTTCTAACAATATTTGTGTATGACTTTCTTCTGGGTACTTTGGTTTACCCCCATACTCCAAAAGCATACTGAAAGTTTTGCTTACAATGAAATGAAACTTTGTGTTGGTGTGTTTTATAAAAATGCCCAATCCATTTCTTCAATTACAAATTCCATTGCATTCTTACAAATAATCAAATCATGGAAAAAGCCAAAATTGTGTAATAGCTTTAATAGCTCTAAAGGTGTCAGTGTTAACTGGTATCTGCCTTTTTTAAATAAACATATTTTATTTCTCCAGATATAACAAGTATGAGTAAAAAAACACATATTCCCTGACAAAGTAAAAACTAAAAAATATACTATTTGCTTCTAAATCTTTAGAATCCCCTTTTACCTGAAGAACATTTCTTGTTTTGTACGCTGAAACCATTATCAAAGTCCATCGTCTGCTAACTTTTGCAAATCTTCTTGCATCCTGAGGTAGGTCCTGAATATTGAGAATAGAAGAAACATGCAATGTGTATATATGCAATTGTTATTATTATGTCATTGAAATATGAAAAGCTTGTTGTTAGCCTAGTTGCAGACGACCATGTGTATTTTGCGGTCCGCAAACTAGTAATCAGTATTCCTTTTTTGCGGACTGTGTGTCATCAGTGTGTCTTCAGCATCAGTGCCGTATGTCCGAAAAAACAGTGTGTCATCAGTGTGTCATCAGTGTGTGATCCGAGTAGTTTGCGGATCCGCAAAAACAAAACAAAACACAGGAGACAACTAATGATGTCCCTAGATTGTCCGCAAATACGGATGGCACACTGATGACTCATGGAGTACATCCGTGTGCCGTCCATCATTTCTAGTCTCCCATAGGCTTCTATGCGCGAGTCCGTGCTGCAAACACTAAACAGAATAGGACCTGCTCTATATTTTTTGGCGCAGACTCACGGCCCGCACACTGATCCGTAGAAATCACGCCCAGAGCCCATACAAATTAATGGGTAGCACACTGATCTAGCCAACGGTCGTCAGCAAGGGGCTTTAAGCTGTAAACTGTGCAGAGCAGTGGCAGACTAGGAAACCTAAAGTGCATCACACCTTGATTCCCTCTATTAAGAGAGATTCGGGGAATGGTAGAAAAATATCAGCAACTGGACTTTTGGGAGTGTCTCAAAGTTGAAACTATACCACACTGAGTAAGTTGTAGTTAAGAGACTATCTTTCCTTTCAGAGCTGTTAAAGAATTAGTTTCAGGCCAGGGCCCCATGTGATGTAAATGCAGCGGGGCAAAAGCCGCGACGTTTTACAGTCACTGGAAGGTGGCAAATCTCATCCACACATTATGGAACAATACACACAGGGAGCATACTGCAATTTCCAAAACCATTGTGGTTTTGGAAATCGCAGCACGTCAGTTATACCTACAGAAACACTGGCAGTTTCCCTATACGTATAATACAAGCAGAGAGATTTTCTATAAAAAACATTGCAGGAAAAAAAAACCACGAAGCATTGCCATGGCGGTTTTTCCCGCAGCCCTTATTTGCTGCGGCCCGCTACGTGGAGCCTTAGCCTCAATAGCATTGCTCAGAGTCTATTGTAACTCCATTTAACTGCTGTTGGAGTGTGCCAACTGTAGCATCTACAGTCATGGCCAAAAGTTTTGAGAATGATACAAATATTAATTTTTACAAAGTTTACTGCTTCAGTTTTTCTAATGGCAATTTGCATATACTCCAGAATGTTATAAAGAGTGATCAGCTTAACAGCAAATACTTGCAAAGTCAATATTTGCCTAGAAAATGAACTTTATCCCCCAAAACACATTTCAACATCATTGCAGCCCTGCCTTAAAAGGACCACCTAACATCGTTTCAGTGATTGCTCCATTAACACAGGTGTGGGTGTTGATGAGGACAGGGCTGGAGATCAATCTGTCATGATTAAGTAAGAATGACACCACTGGACACTTTAAAAGGAGGCTGGTGCTTGCCATCATTGTTTCTCTTCTGTTAACCATGGTTATCTCTAAAGAAACACGTGCAGTCATCATTGCACTGCACAAAAATGGCCTAACTTTGAAGAGTATTGCAGCTAGAAAGATTGCACCTCAGTCAACAATCTATCGCATCATCAAGAACTTCAAGGAGAGAGGGTCCATTGGTGCCAAAAAGGCTCCAGGGCGCCCAAGAAAGATCAGCAAGCGGCAGGACCGTCTCTTAAAAGTGTTTCAGCTGCGGGATCGGTCTATCAGCAGTGCAGAGCTTGCTGAGGAATGGCAGCAGGCAGGTGTGAGTGCATCTGCACGCACTGTGAGGCGGAGACTCTTGGAGCAAGGCCTGGTCTCAAGGAGGGCAGCAAAGAAGCCACTTCTCTCCAGAAAAAACATCAGGGACAGACTGATATTCTGCAAAAGGTACAGGGAGTGGACTGCTGAGGACTGGGGTAAAGTAATTTTCTCTGATGAATCCCCTTTTCGATTGTTTGGAACATCTGGAAAACAGCTTATTCGGAGAAGAAGAGGTGAGCGCTACCACCAGTCTTGTCTCATGCCAACTGTAAAGCATCCTGAAACCATTCATGTGTGGGGTTGCTTCTCAGCCAAGGGAATCAGCTCTCTCACAGTCTTGCCTAAAAACACAGCCATGAATAAAGAATGGTACCAGAATGTCCTCCAAGAGCAACTTCTCCCAACCGTCCAAGAGCAGTTTGGCGCTCAACAATGCCTTTTCCAGCATGATGGAGCACCTTGCCATAAAGCAAAGGTGATAACTAAATGGCTCAGGGAACAAAACATATAGATTTTGGGTCCATGGCCTGGAAACTCCCCAGATCTTAATTCCATTGAGAACTTGTGGTCAATCATCAAGAGACGGGTGGACAAACAAAAACCAACAAATTCAGACAAAATTAAAGCATTGATTCTGCAAGAATGGACTGCTACCAGTCAGAATTTGGTCCAGAAGTTGATTGAGAGCATGCCAGGGAGAATTGCAGAGGTCCTGAAGAAGAAGGGTCAACACTGCAAATATTGACTTGCTGCATTAACTCATTCTAACTGTCAATATAAGCTTCTGTTACTCATAATATGAATGCAATTATATTTCTGTATGTGATAAAAACATCTGACAAAAACACATAAAAACCAGAGGGCAGCAGATCATGTGAAAATATAATATTTGTGTCATTCTCAAAACTTTTGGCCATGACTGTAGCTACTGCAAAGACCCGATTTGCATGTTTGCTAAGGAACTCTACTAATACTCACTAGAGATTCTATGCTGGTAGAGAATGGCACCTCCATGACCCACAGAGACACATAAGTGATGACAGAAATGTGTCTAGGTGAGTAAAGGCTGTGGAGGAACCTTCAATGATTATTAAAGTACCAGAGCCTTGGCTGAGCCTTTGTTAGCACTGAATGTTTGCTAAATTGTATGCTTAAATCAATAAAGTAAGGATACCATGGAAAGGAACTGTCCATATTTATCAGGGTGATGACATATTACTAGGTAACTACTGTAGGTAATTACTAGCTAATCACCCAAGTAAATAAGGTAAGGTTGTAATATTACAAGATAATGGTAAGTATGATTTATAATGAAGTATGCAAGTATTACCTGGATAATAGAGGGATTATTGTACACTTCCTCAAGATGCTGCCACAGCTCCTGTACATCAATCCACAGCTCCAAAACTTCACCCACATGTTTTAGCTTCTCTGCCCAGGTAGTTGCTTCCTCTCTTAGAGGATCAATTTCCTTTGAGTTCAGCATCTGTGCAAGAAGCACTTGGGCATCTTCTAATTCTTCCAGTAAAGTGAGAGACTCATCCTTTAGCAACAGCACTTTGTTTTTGTAAGGTTGGAAGCTCAGGACCTACACATATCATAACAGGAATGAAATTACATTTACTATTATTATTTATTATGCTTACTTGTATAGTGCCATCATATTCCGCAGCGCTTTACAGACATTGACACCCACTGTCGCATACAGGGCTCACAATCTACATTCCCTATCAATACGTCTTTGGAGTGTGAGAGGAAACCGGAGTACCTGGAGGAAACCCACAAAGAACATACAAACTCTTTGCAGACGTTATCCTTGACAGGATTCGAACTCAGGACTCTAGTGCTGCAAACATGTAGTGCTAACCACTGAGCCACCATGCTCACTGTAATTACATTAAAACTTGGTACTCTGTGATGGGTAGGCATTACTATTTCTAATCTGTCTATATTTTACTGTATACTTGACTTTAGAGCAGTGCGTTGTTCCTTCTGGTGAGATGCAGGTCCCTGCCAGTGTCAGCTTTGGCACAGTACAGAGTAGCATGTACCCACCCAGCTTTGGCACAATGCAGATACACTAAAGCAGGAACTGCACTGATAATGCCAACCTTACATTATGTGTTCAGTCTCCATGGCCAGAAAGGATGAAGGACCAGTATAATATAATAATCAGACCCCATAAGGGACTTGAACCTTTTGGGGTCTAAAAAAAAAAGTTTAAAAATCATAAAAAAATGTAAAAGTTTAAAATTACTCCCTTTCCATAGATTACATATAAAAATAAATATAAATAAAAAATTGACAAACTAGGCATCTCGATGCCCAAAAATGCACAAAATCTAAAAATATTTATCCCATATGGTAAATTCTGTAGCAGGAAAAAAAAAAATCAAAACGTGTAAATTGACATTCTTTTCATTGCTCACCTCCCCAAAAAATGAATAAAAAGTGATCAAAACATCATACATTGGAAATACAGATCACTAAAAAAAGATCCCTTACACAGCACAGTCCATGGAAATAAAAAATATTTATGGTAGTCACAATATGGTGACGGAAATAATTTTTGCCGGAGCTGTGCCTGTGGCATGATTTTCGGGTTTCAGCTGTATTACACACCTGAGACTAGCTGCTGTAGTTGAAAAATACTCCAACACCAGCGGCTAAACCTCTCATATGCCATGATCAATAGTGATCATGGCATCTGGATGGTTAGGGGGCAAGATTGAGGGGTCTGACAGATTGCCATGGCATCAAGAAGGCCTATCAACAAGTTGTAGGAAAAACCCTTTAGAATTTAAAAAATGCATAATGTAAAGGAATAAAGTAAGCAATCATGTTAGGTATCTTCATGAGCGTATAAGTCCATGCTATTAAAAAAATGGGATTTTTGTACTCACCGTAAAATCCTTTTCTCGTTGTGTTCAGTGGGGGACACAGCACCACGGGTATAGAACTGGTCACTTGGAGACAGACACTAGGGAAATGAAAGCTGTTGGCTCCGCCTCCAGGCTATACCCTGCCACAGCCACTGTGCTTGAATCAGTTTGTACCGTAGCAGTAGGAGAGAGACACAAAGGAACATGGAACCAACAACCACAAACAATGCCTGAACCCGAAAATAAACCAACACAGTTCGGGCAGGAACAGTGAAAAACAAGGGTGGGATCTGTGTCCCCCAGTGAATACAACGAGAAAAGGATTTTACGGTGAGTACAAAAATCCCATTTTCTTGCTTATTTCACTAGGGGACACAGCACCATGGGATGCCCTAAAGTAGTTCCAAAGGGTGGGAATAACACGGCCATGCAAAGCATTACCGCTCAGCTGTTTACAAAAACTTACAACCCAAATTAGCATCGGCAGAGGCCACAGAATGGATCTGGTGAAACTTAGAGAAAGAGGATGGAGGCCCAGTGGGATACTTACAGACCTGGTAAGCAGAAGCCTGATGCCGGAGGCCCAGGGAACTCCAACAGCTCTAGAGGAGAGAGCCATCACACGGAAAGGCAGAGCCCTACCCTTAAACCGATAGGTCTCCCTAATCTCAGACCAAAGCCATCGAAAGATGGGAGCTCTGGAAGCAGGCAGGCCCTTGCAAGGGCACTCAGGGAGAACAAGCAAATTATACGAACAAGAGAAAGGATCCGTGAGGGACAGTATGCACGCAAATCGCCTGGGCAACAACCGGGAAGGGAAGAGCAAGCACTCACATTGATGCCTGGGGACTGAGCAGAAAGAGGGCAAGACCAAGTCCTTCGATGTGGAAGGAGGAAAACCATCCTAAGGAAAAAAGACTGTGGCAGACGGAGGAAAACCTTATCCTTGTGGAGGACCAGAAAGGGAGGCTGCCGAAAAAAGGACAGCCAATTCGGGACCCCTGCGGATGGAGGTAATTGCCACCAGAAACTCGATCTACCAAGACAGAAGGCAAAAAAAGGAATATCAAAGGCTCGAAGGGGAGAACCTGAAGCACCTTAAAGACAAGGTTAAGATCCCACGGATCCAAGGGTTCCAAAGGAGCACAGAGTGGCACTCCAGAAGGAAAGTCTTTAAAAGTGAAAAAGACTAAGACCTTGATCCAGACCAGACTGGTATGTTAGGATAACAAATTCCGAAAAAACTATGATGCCTCAAACCTCGGATTCAACAGCCATGCCGTGAACGCAGCTGAGTCAAGGTGGGGTGGAACAGCAGTCCTTGAGACAGAAGGTTGACCAGCAGAGGAAGAGGCCAAGGAGCATCTGCCAACAGGAACATGAGATCCACGTACCAGGCCTGGCAAGGCCAATCTGGTTCCACCAGGATAGCTTGAACCCCCTTGGTCTTGAGATTCTGGAGGACCCGAGGGAGAAGAGGAAGCGAAAAACCGAACTCACAAGAGCACCAGCGGTGATGGTTCGAGGATCCAGAGACCTAGCAATTTAGTCAGGAACCTTGTGGTTCCAGCGGAGGCGAAAAAGGTCGACGTTTGTCACGCCACAGCGGGAGCACAGTTGAAGGAAGATCTGCTGATAAATTGACCTTTGCCCGGAGAAATTTTTTCTCGAATCAAGTAGTCTGCCACCCAGTGGTCCACGCCAGAAAAAAGGTTGACCACCGAAAGAGCTGGAACGTGGCGCTCTACCCAAGGAAGAGATTGTGAGGCTTCTACTAAGGCCGCATGGCTCCTGGTGCCCTGCTGAGGGTTCAAGTAGGAGAGGTCAGTCTGGACTGTGACCAAAAGTCCTTGGAGAAGAGAGGTCCAAGGAGAAAGGGCAAATAAGATAGCCCTGGGTTCCAGCAGGTTGAACTAGAGGGAGGAATCGGCCCTGGACCACAGGCCCTGAACAGTCAAAGCATCGAGGACCACTCCCCAGCCGGGGAGACTGGCGTCAGTGGGAATCACCTACCAACAGAGGGGAAGAAGGACTTCCCTTGAGAAATTCCTGGGGAGGAGATATCTCTCGGCAAACCAAGGAGGAAAGAGAACCAGGCAGATGAGGCTGTCCGGAGATTTGTCCCAGCAGGCCGGAATCGTCAAGAGGAGAGGACGACAGAGTAAGTGAATGAAAGGTACAGCCTAGAAGGTTGAGGAGATCGTGCGCAAGACCCACATGCCGAAATGAAGAGAGCAAGGAGAGTACCTCCGAAGGTGGGACACATCGGACCTCAAGATCTTGGCCTCCAGGAGGAGAATCACACCCTGGAGTGAGTGGAAGATCATGTCCCGGATTCCATGTGCTTAGAGGGCACGAGACATCCTCATTGATGAGCCAGCAGAACCGACGAAGAAAGACCAAGGTGAGCCACAAGCTAATCAGATTGTCTGACCTGGAGGGGCTTCACCAGGAGGTCGTCCAAGTCTGGAAACACGGCAACACCTCTGGCACAGAGGATGCCATGAGAGACACCATCACTGAGGAAAAAAACCCAGAGGGCAGAGGCCAGCCTGAAGGGCAGAGCGACAACTGGAAAGGTCAAGGATCCACCACAAAACAAAGAAACCGCTGACGGCACAGTGTGATGATGTAGATGGACGAAGAATTCGCCCATCTCCATGGATGCCACCACAGACTGCATAGACTACAGCGGAACTTGCAGACATGGACGAAACTGTTGAGCTCTTTCAGGTCCATGATGGGACGACGGAAGCC
Source organism: Leptodactylus fallax (assembly GCA_947044405.1). Lineage (NCBI taxonomy): Eukaryota > Metazoa > Chordata > Amphibia > Anura > Leptodactylidae > Leptodactylus > Leptodactylus fallax. The sequence goes on from CAMRHE010000424.1 coordinate 383,234, forward strand.
GTTCTTCTAGGGCAGGGGTAGGCAACCTTCGGCACTCCAGCTGTTGTAAAACTATAACTCCCAGCATGCACACTTGCTCTGCTGTTCTTGGAACTCCCATGAAAGTTAAATCTAGCTTGTTGGGAGATGTAGTTTCACAGCAGCTGGAGTGCCGAAGGTTGCTGATCCCTGTTCTAGGGAATAGAGAACAGGTAGGAATAGTAACCCAGGATATGCTTGCTCTGAAGCGGGAACGGGGACACTGACTCCCTGCCGCTGGAGATTGGAGACAGCCTGGATTGTCTGACGTAGGGAAGGCAAAGAGACTCCAGCAAAAGCTGGAGTAGCTGGACGACATCGCCTCTCAGGCCTAGGACCCAGATGCCTCGCCACTTGAGATGTCCAGAGAGGGGAAAAAAACTTCATGCCGATATGAGCTAGGAAGAGGAAGGCCTGGACGACTTGGTGCAGAACTGCCAAGTCGTTCTTCTGTTCCAGAAAGAAGCTTTCTGGAACAGGAGAACGGCTGACACATAGGATGCCTCTGAGGGAGGAAGAATCTATTCCCCCGTGGCCTCAGGGATAAGCTTCTCGACGCCTTTAACAAAAATTCAGCCCAGGTCGACCTGGAAAGGGAGAAGGGCTGCATTCGCCTTCTTGGAGGCGAATTCAGTATTCCACAACGAATCCCAACGGTATGGCGGATAACCACTGCGTTGGCAGCCGCCTTGGCAGATTTGGGAGGCATCTCCAGTTATTTGGAAGCGTTCAGGATCTCAGAGACGAACAGCTGGAGGTCCTGGAGGGAAGCTGCATCAGGGAGGTTTGACTGAAGCTGTTTGGCCCAGGAAAAGCAGGCCTTGATGACCCAAGAGGCAGCGAAGGAGAGCCGCAGGGAGAAACCAGCCACTACGAAGGCCACCTTGGCGAGGGAAGCCACCTTCTTGCAGCAATACAATAGCCAGCATTTAGGACAATGCAATGTATCAGTTCTGCATTGCAAACAATACAACAGAAGCGATCCGATCTCACTCCGAGGGATCACTGAGGTAGGCAAAATCCGCTGAAGGCAGAATAGAAGCCTTGGAGAGACTAGCTATCACGGGATCCACCACGGGAGGCTCTTAATGATAGGAAGGGACACATGGGGCGGCTCGCTGACAAGATGTCAAGACAGGCCGGCTTGCGCTCACTAGTTACTGATATATAAGTTCCTGCACGGTAACTGATTTTACCACTGGAGCAACCTACTTCCTTTACCTTGGATGTTCATCATTGCAAGCCAGGGAGAGCTAGAGACATGTGTCACAGCATAGCCTGGCAGAACTGCTCGAGCTCACCTTCAACTTGGAGACACACAGGTCAAGGGAAGGGATGTTCGACTTCCTAATAGAAGACAGAGGATGGTCCATGGAGAAGTCACTGTGCCCTCAAGATGTGATTAAACACCCAGTGGCAGAAGGAGATGTCAACTTGAGAGGATGGGTCCAGGTCCTCAGAGATCTGTAGGGTATCTCTACCGCATGGATGAGCTCCTGCGTAGCAGCAGATATAGATGAGCCTAACTGAAGCTCTGAGTCAGAGGCGTCCCCAGGTAAGTAGATCGAGCAGGGGAGGCAGGTATCCGCCTGTGGGAGTGGAGCCGCAAACTGAGTCCCTATCTGGGGAGTACTCAGAGGAAGGGGTGGAGGACCGTGAACTGTAGGAAGACTTCCTGGTCCTTTTGAGGGGATGGCTTCTGGAGCTGCGACGGGAACTATGAGGGTGTCCAGGGAGATCCCTAGAAGCCGCCAACTGAGTGGCGATCTGGGAAAGCAGCCATTCCAAGTTTACAGCGCTGACAAGTTATGCCTGGTAAGGACACCATGGCCAAGTTGAGGGAGGCTGGGGATGGATGAACCGGAGAAGGGCCAGGAGGTTCCTGACTGGCTGAGGCGGAAGGCAGAGAGAGCACATGGGCTCAGGCTGTCCACATGGCAACTGTTTTTTATACAGCGGGTGCACGTATAAAAACATGACGAAACCAGAGGGGCTGGAGGGTGAGTGACAAAGCAAAGGGGGCCCATGGAAATTAGGGATACCCAGGGGGTTAGCCTACCAGATCGCAAAAGATGGCCGCTCACCAACTGCTGCAGAGACTGCTCCGCAGGTGCAATGTCTCCCAGGGAGCTGTGAGGAGAGTAAGAGGAATCCCCACTGTCCCAGCAAACCAAAAAGACAAGAAGCAAATAAAAAGTGATTCTGAGGAGAGCAAAGCCCTTCCTCTGGTAAATACAGGCTCAGTAGCTATTGGGCAGGCTGGATGGCTTGCCAGGACAGCCCCCTGGCCAATGGAAGGCCCCAGGTATTGCTGCAATCATGCTGACCCTCCAGACAAAGATGCAAAAAATAATGATAGAATTGTAGGTTTTTATCACATGGACCCCACAAAAACGTTAATAAAAGCTAATCAAATCATTATATGTACCAAAACAAAAATAAGCCCTCACGTAGCAATGTCAACAGAAAAATAAAAAAGTTATGAATTTTGAAAAGTGGAAATAGAAAATATGAAAAATATTTCCGAACATTAAAGGGGTTGTCCAGTTACAGACCAATACTGAGGACGTAAACATTATTGTTTGCATAATGAAAAGTTATACAATTTTATATACTCTGTGTCCAGTCCTCACAGTTTTCTAGATCTCTGCTTGCTGTGATTCATTCTGTACACTTCATTATAGTCACAGCAGAGTAATTAGACATCTGCCTGGTAACGAGCAGTGCACCTGTGTGCTCATCACATGACCAAGGACTGATTTTTATCTACTGAAGGTAAGTAAAATGAATGACATCAAGCAGAGATCTAGAAAACCATGAGGAATGGTTGTAAGAAAATTGAGCAATTGCATTTCTTTTCCAATTCAATCCCTTTCTGATTTTTTTTTCCACCTACCCAGTACATTGTATGGAATATTATATTGTGTCATTATGAAGTACAATTTGTTCCACAAAGAAAATAAACCTTCATATGACAAAAAATTTTTGGAAGATAGGGAGGAAAAAAAAATGAAACACAAAAATGGAAAATCGCTGTTGAGTAAAAAAAAAAAAAAAGCAGTTTTTAGAAATATGCAAATAAGGCTCATGTACAGTAGCAGCGTTGTATAAGGGCTATGTATTTACCTTGGAAATAAAAAGAGTCTGGCAATCCCCATTGCATTTGAGCCTCATTTACATAATTTTAAAACTTTATTTTTCAAGAAAATGGTGCATCTATTGGACTAACTGAAGGTATTATGGTGCTCAGCATAATATCCTTAGAATGCACTGTAGTTAGTGTCATATTGAATTTCCTGGTGACAGACTCTCTTTTAAGCCTCTGCTCATTCCAGGTCCAGAGTCCAGTGAGCAGTCCTACTCTTACTCATTTATAAAGGTAAGACTGTCATGTACTAAGTAGGGCCATCCACTGGAATCCTAAACTAGAATGAATAAATGACAGGTTATACCAAATCACAAACTTTACATGAATCTACTCAGATCTTCATTCTCAACAATATACTGCATTTAAATTAACTGCATTTTTATTGTGATAGGTTCGCTTTCAAACATTGCAAGTAGTACATTATAAAGATTGCATATTATTTGCCATCCATTTTAAACAAGATAGTACCCACTAGGTTGTAAAGTCAGTTAGTTGTGCTAGTAAAATCCTGTTTAATTTAAATGTTCATAAAATACCTTGTCACTCCATTCCTCTTCAACCTTTCTCATTTTAATTTCTAGATCCATTTCCTTTTTTGCTGCTTTTGCTATTGAAAGTAACTGCTTCTGAAACCTATATAGATGTGATTGTATAAATAAATGCATTAAAAAAGGAAATAAAAATTCAAATAAATAAACATGAATATGATTTTATTTGGGAGATTACATGAAAATGATTTTAATTTCACAGTCATATTTATTAGGTTATATATTACATATTACTGAAATATTATTCAGATTGTTATTATTTAACTTTGACAGTATTTGCAAATCACTTGTGGTTATTAGGCATACAAATGTCATAAATAAAAGATCCCGTAAAAATTCCACTGAATCAGTATATGTAAACCAAAACCAGAAGTGGTTTTCCATGAACATAACCATATCTATATTTGTAGATAATTAAAAGTTAAGCATTTTTGCAAATATAAGTAGTTAAAAATTCTTCAGAGTTTTAAAGATTTTCTCTAACTATCTTAGTGGTGACAGTCTGTTGTCTTGATCGGTTGCCAATGGATACGACCACAAATGCAGAAATTTAATATGGTCTGGGACTTGTCAAAAACCCAGCCATGATTTCCTTATTGTGGACAGGTTATCAGGCAGGGACACTACATGTATGAGAAGATATCCCGGCCACGATAAGGAAACCATTGCTGATTTTCTGACCTTAGAAAGGTCCTGCAATCATGGTCGTATCCATTGGCAACCAATCAAGACAACAAGACTGTGACCACAAAATATTTAGAGAAAATACCCCTTTAAGGCTGAAGCTGCACGTTGTAAAAACGCAGTGTTTTTGCTGCTGCGGAAACAGCGCTGCAAAAAAATACTGAGTTTAAAAGTACTTGCAAATTGAGTGGGATTCTGGATAATACCATCTACAGTGGAAAAGCTGCGTTTTCAAAAACACCTGCTTTTTTGAAAATCGCAGCATGTCAATTATACCTGCAGAAATGCTGGCACTTTCCCTATATATAATATTGGTAGAAAGTCCGCAGAGAAAACCTCAGCAAAAATGCACTGAAAAACGTTGCGTGGGGACTTAGCCTAAATACATGTGAAGTTCTTGATAATCGTGGACTGCATGGTTGCACACTGCTTTGGTTCTTTTTACGGACTACAGAGCGCCATGAAACTCTATGAGTATGTGGAAATCATGGACAGCAAATGGATGTCATCCATGGTATCAGATAGGTCATCACTAACAGATCAGTTGGGGTCCGATACCTAAGCTCATGGAAGTCACACAAAATATTAAATATGGCTCTAATAGCACCACAACTTCATTCACCAATGTTATGAAACATTTGTTTTTGAACAGAATTATTGGTTTGATTTTCACATTACTTTATGTGTGCGACAAAACTTTTGTCTTGCCAAAATCTGATCTTTCTGTGTTCATTAAATGATGAATATTTCAGCAGTGAAGCCAATTTATTTTCTTAGCCAAAAAATCATTTGGGAGGGTTTCAGCTTTCATATGAGACTTTTCTAAAACCAATGGATGAATTTAAAGTCAGGTTATAAGCTTTTGATTCCACAACATGGATAAGCGACAGAACTTCTGTCAGGGACTGTATAGGTCATCAATATCAAAAATGTTCAGATCCTGGACAACCCCTTTAATGGTCATTAAGTAACAGTATTTAAAGCTACAGAAAAATCTGACATAATATGAGGGTGGATTAGAAATTATCCATGCTCCAGTTATATTAAAACTTGTGTTAGCTGCACTGTCTTATCAGTGCCTTCTGTATGAGGTCGCTGAATCCCCAGTCACTACTGTGCAGTTCATTTGTGACTGCAGTGTGAGAAAAAATGGCTGCCCAACTTGTGATTTGCATGAAAGAAGAGAAATGTACAATGATTCCTTTTTTTGTGGTCTGAGGATGTGTCTGGTGCCAGTCGAGGACTTTGTGCACAGTACGGACAAAGATTTTTACTGCCAAGAAGTGTGTATAAATAGATAAAGAAGTTCAAGGAAGGTCACACAAGAGTCAGCCATGAAGAAGGAGCCAGACACGCCTCCACATCCATAACTGGTGACAATATTAAACTACTAGGCTTTATAACTAAAGATATACAGAACATATTGGAAATGGAGTTGGAATGGTTAGAAATCTAAATTCAAATGCTATTCCTTTAAAAGAGTTTTTCTAAACTTTTCTAAATTTTTCTAAAAAGGTCTGTTACTGCTATTAATAGGTTAATAAGGGCACCCAAATACCTTTAGCAGTGTTTTCAGTGATTTCTGGGTTTCTCTATGAGCTCCCGGCATCTTCTGCATTTGTTTACATCGGCATCTTCCTGTTCTGTATTCCTACTAATACCATGATACCTTGGGCCACTCAGAGCTGACTCCCTCTCCCTCCCTCCTTCCCCCTCCCTTTCTCATTCACACCCCCTCCCTGTTTTCCTAGGTAGCCTGCCCACTACTAGCCCTTCCTAACTAATTCAGTTTGTTAGTTAAGTGATCAGAAAATCAGAAAATGTGCCATGACCACCCTGGCGATCTAGGTAAATATAGATTTTTGTAACAGTAAGTAATTTAGAAGGTAAGCAGTGGGAAGGGTGTTTTGCTTATTTTAGAACTATTAATTTATCCTGGACAACCCTTTTAAGATTACCTTGCACACCTGAGAAGCTTCTGCAGTATCAGAAGTTTCCTGGGCTTGTCCAATTAGCAGCTGAGGACACATATAAAAAACCCATTCTTCGTGAACGAGGTACCTGCTATTTTAGTTCTCTAGTTTGACTCTGAAGCCTGATCATGTGTGTGTTGGATTACTTTATTCAGACTATTGCCTTGTTTCTGGTTATTTGTCTATTTCCTGATTCTGCCTCTGATGTGACCTCTCGGAACTACATCTTGGCTTTATATTGGATATCCGTTTTGCCTCCTGATTCTTCCTCTGATGTGATCTCCTGGCACTGAACATTTTCTTAGAGATGATTTATTCTCCTGTTTCAGATCTGCCTTATAAGTTAATTGTGGGTTCTGGTTTCAGTTAGTGGAGCGTTTATTTCTTGTATGGTTTCTGGTGGTGATAACTCGGACCCCAAATTCAGCAGAGTCCATCTGACCTTGCAGCTGGCGGTGATGAAGATGTTTGGGTATCTAAGCCTATCTCTCAGCACTGTATAAGATTTAAGCAGCTAGTTCTACTACTTTCTGTTATCAGATAGACCATGCTGTTTTTTGATTTTTGCTCCTGGAACTGTACCATGACAGGAATAATATAGTGCGCTCACAAAAAAAAGGTACCACATAGGCTGTCATGTTAAGAACCATACTTATACAGAAGATATGATCTCAGTTTTAACGTTTTTAACAGGTAGGTGATTTCAGGTTATTCTAAATACATGACTTGCATTATCACATACTTTAATAGCCCGATGTCCAGAAGATGGAACACTTTAAAAACGTTAGTTTCAAGTGGAAATGAACTTCCAGTTACAGACATGACTTGAAGCCAGTGACGATTACGAATTTCCTAAAAAGATAGATTTTCAGGTCAATTATAGTCAAATGTTAATGTTCAATGTTAAAGTATGTTAAATACACCTATATTATATTTTACCATTACTACCATCCATAAGTGTGTAGTATGTACCATCTATAAGTAAGTGTAGATCCATTTATGTTCCAAAATGTGACAGCCAACTTACTGAAAAAGGTCATTGCTGTTATAGTGCTCCTTTTATATTTCTTCAGTCATATGTGAGCCCTAATATAGCATATTATACTTTAAAAATATATATTACAGAGTTTCTTATATTCATCTGTACTATTCAGTGTCGGACTGGGATGTCTAGGGCCCACCAGTGGAATTGTTTCTAGGGGCCCACCATCAGGACCCCTGCAGATCAGCGGTACCGAGACAGGGCGGCTAAAGGTAATAACATGCCGGGAGCCATGCTGCTCAGCCACTATACCATGTGCACCACTGCACTACCTAAACCTACTGCTGCACCTTGTATGGCAAGTGAACAGCGTGGCTCCAAGAATTGTTACCTTTACCTGTAGCCGCAATGTCCTGTAAAAGCTGATCTGCAGAGGTCCTGGCTGTTGTATCATCGCAGATGTAATATTGATGGCCTATCCTAAGGACAGGCCATCAATATTAGAAAGATGGATAAATCCTTTAAAGAGGTTGTCCAGGAATTGGAGCAACCCATGTAGCTGGCGGGAGGTGTAAAGTAAAAAATAAGTAAATTAAAAAGCATACTCACCTGTCCCTGGTGCTCCATTGTCCGCTGCCAGTGTCCATTCAGTCTCATGCCGGCGACTCCTTGCTGGGAGTCCTGCACCTCATGTGATCGCTAAGACCAATTAGGTACAGGATTTCCAGAAATGAGGCGCCGCCATGAGACCAAACAGACATAGGCAGGGGACAACAAGGTGCTGGGGACAGGTGAGTATGCTTTTTTTTAAAAATTTTCTTATTTTTACACCTCCCTGGCGGCCGACACAGTGGTCGCTCCAATTTATGGACAACCTCTTTTAAGGGGTTGTCTAGGCCAAATTTTTCTATGGTCACTTCAATGGTCCCCCCACATAGTGGCCTCTTCACTGGCCCCCATACTGTATGGGGAACAGTGATGGGGTCATTATATTGTGTGGGAGCAGTGATGGGGGCTAACATCCTGTGGGGGGACATTAAACTGTGTGGCATATTAAAGGGGTTGTCCAGGGTTAATCTTTTTTATGGCCTATGCTCAGGATAGGCCATAAATACCTGATCGGTAGGGGGCTGACACACGGCCCCATCAGCTGTTCGGAGCCACTTCCGGCGCCCGTTCTGTACACAACACAGGGCCGGAAGCAGAAAGCTCCATCCGCTGTATAGCAGCCCGATGCCTTCACTGCAGCTCAGCTCCTACTGACTTCAATAAGTGCTGAAATACAGTGAAGGTGCCCAGCCCCTATACAGTGGACAGAGCTTTCTGCTTCTGGCCCTGTATTGTGTACAGTACGGGCATCAGAAGTGGCTCCATACAGCTGATCGGTCCGGGGTCAGCCCCCTACAGATCAGGTATCTATGGCCTATCCTGAGGATAAACCATAACAAATTATACCTGGACAACCCCTTTAATATACCCCCCTAATGCGCCACACTTTAAAGAGGTTGTCCAGTATAATTTTTTTCTTTTTTATAATTAGACTGGGGGAGGTGAATCCCCCCTACACCCCCCCCCCCAAAAAAAAAAAAAAACATACTAAACATACTCACCTGTCTCTGGTGCCCTCCCAGTACGGTCCGGTCCGGTCCTGCAGCTCCGTTGTCCTCTTTTTGCCGGAATTCCTCACTGGCTGTGACGTCCCAGGTCCCTTCCCTTAGGCCGCTGATTGGCTTCAGGGGTCACGTAACGTCACAGGTAGTCATGTGCAGGGGGAACCTCAGCTGGAAGAAAACAACAGAACTGCAGGACTGAACTGCGCTGGGAGACATTGGGGACAGGGAAGTTTTTTTTTTTTTTTTTTTTGTTTTTTTCACCTGCCTCGGCGTAATAAAAAAAAAATGAAGGAGCCACTGTATGGAGTATAAGCTCCACAGTGGCCCCCACCCAGTATTATAAGCTCCACAGTGGCTCCTACCCAGTATTATAAGCTCCACAGTGGCCCCCACTCAGTATTATAAGCTCCACAGTGGCCCCCACCCAGTATTATAAGCTTCACAGTGGCCCCCACACAGTATTATATGCGCCCAATAGCCTCCCTCCGCTTCAGTGCTATTACTATACTCTGGGGTCTCCTCAGACCCCAGAGTATAATAATCGGAGGCCCAGGGGAAGTGATTAAAAATAACAAACACTCATACTTATCTTGCCTTTCCTTGGCATCCTCGCTCCATCCTGTCGTCTTCAGCGTCTTCAGGCCCTTTTCTGACGTCGCTGCTGAGGCCTGTGATTGGGCCTCAGTGGTCACGTGGGGGCGCACTGACGTCATGACGGAGGAGCGCCAGAGAGAACGCTGTGCCCAGGAGAGGTGAGAATATCTATTTATTATTTTCAGTCACCTCCCGTGGGTGCCCTGCCCTGCCATCTATTGGAAAGGGGCCTACAATATGCCAGGGCCCCTTTCCAATAACAGTATGTATAGTGGTCGGGGAACCAGGCTTTCCCCGACCGCTATCATAGTGGTCCGGGGCCTCGGCCATCTCCAGCTGGCCACGGGCACCATACCCCGCCGAGCCCAGTCACACACCCTGCGACCGTGATCGTTACGCCACTGGTCAGAGGCCCGATCGGGATGGTCAGGATCCCGATCGGGCCCCCATGACATGAGGACTAATAGTCGGGGCTCAGGGCCCACCGGTGGATTCACCGGTTCCCCAGTGGGCCAGTCCGACCCTGGTACTATTCATTTATTAAAAGTTGTTTTATAGTTGACAGTACAGTTTAAAATAATCTTCAGTGCTATACTGTACAAGATTTAGAAAGAAGCCTAAAACTGCATTATATCACTTTGTCTCACTGTTCACAAAAGCTTTCATAATAAAGTGAAAAAAATGAATTGTTAGGATTCATTAATGTGAATCTTAATGGCAGAATAGCATTTGTTTTTTTGTTCACCATATTTTTTAAGAATTTTTTTATACTTTAAAAAAATCCATGTTACTATCTATATTCAAACCATGTCTATATTACACCATGTCTGAAGAAGAGAGCTAGCACTCTCGAAAGCTTACTTATCAAATATACTTAGTTAGCCTCTAAAAGGTATCGCCTGATTTCTTCACTCTTCCACTACTTTCTATGGCTAACACGGTACAACATTATACTATTATCTATAGTCAAAAATACTGTAAGTACTAAATCCTCAATTTTTCACCTTGTCCATTAATCCTAATAATAGACTGACACATGATAATTCTGTAGTGTATTGTTTTCTTTTCAGTAGTCACCTCATTTATGTTACAGGTTTACAATAGAAGTTAACACTTCCATAGTTGACACCACTGGCCCATATCACTAACTGCTGTTAACAGAGCTGAAGAGAAGCTCAGGAAAGATGGCAGCCCCCTTAAACATGCACAGAAAATAGAATAAAAAGAATCTACAATCAGAAAAAGACAGATTATAAAATTTGGTTTTATAAACACATATAAAGAATGGTGATACATTCCCTTTACCAAAATAACAATTGGTGTTTTTCTTGCCTTCCCAGCTCAGTGTTTATAACAGGATTCTGTAGTAGATATACCATACCTTAGATTTTAATTCATGCAGAATAGGGAAGACATCTTCATAAAATTTGATATCTTGAGTCATTTCATTGTATGCATCCCAATATTTAAGTTTATCATTCCAAATCTGGCACTCAGAAGAATATTGCTCAATCTACAAAGAAAGGATAAAGAGAAACCATTAAGAGTTCAAAAATAGAGTGTACAAAAACTACATTGACAGCCTTTTCATATTTCTTTCAGTGCTTATTGATTTTTCAGGTTATACAGCTAGGGATGTTGAACAAGATGGGGGTAGGGATAAAGGAAACTTTTAAAATAATTTCTAATGGCATGTTTGTGTTGGAACCACAGTCCATTAGTAGAAGATGATTGGCTGAAGGATAAATTATTCAGACATTGCTTTTAGGTGTTTGTCCTTTGTTGCTATTGTTAGTGCACATGTCTACAAGCTATTACACATGATTGTAGTTTTAACCCTTTGTCTAACATAAGGGCAGCATGGTGGTTCAGTGGTTAGCACTGTTGCCTTGCAGTACTGGAGTCCCACATTCAAATCCAGCCAAGAACAACATCTGCAAGGAGTTTGTATGGTCTCCCCGTCTTTGTTCGGGTTTCCTAGTACTCTGCTTTCCTCCCACACGCCAAAGACATGCTGATATATGGGATGGTGTCAACAAGATCTGTAAAGCACTGCAGAATATAATGGCACTGTATATATAAGCAAAATAAATAAATAAACAAACACTTCAACTATTACTATGTGATTAAGGAGGTATTTTCATTTATGACATATAGTATCTCCAGTATAGTGATTCTCCAAACCACCATCCTGCCTGGTGCCATGGCCATTGCAAATGCAGAGGTGTCAGCGCCGCATGCACAGTTTTTTCCATTTAATTCTATGGGAGCTTTAAATTCAGTGAAGCACACTTGTTCAGCTATGTTATTATAGAGGTGAATAGAGAGACTGCAGCCGTGATACCAAGCATGATGGGGATCAGAAAACTCCCATTGTGGAAATTAGCGTTGCTCCAAATGTTGGACTTGCATCTCTCAGACATTTATGTAATAGCACCCTTAATATACTAGCTAGAGCCTTTCTTTTTAGGATATCCATCTAAACAGGACAGTACTAAATGAAGGACTACACAGTTATAAAGGGCACATAAAGGTAACTTTAATGCATGCTGGAATGGTTTACAAAAGATCTGTATACAATTCAAATCTAGATAAAGGAGAGGTGAAGGAGGATGTTGCTGGAGGGAGAGGAACGATAGGCTGTGTAGAGTTTTTTCTCCACAAATAGAATATCTGCTGATTTATTACTAGCTCTTTGTGGAGAGAAAACTTTATACACTCCAGATCCTTAACTCTTATCAATCTCTCCCCCCCCCCCTCTTTGCTCTGTAGACTTTAATGGTATAAAGACCTTCTGTGCTGTATATACATGAGAGCAGTACAGGGACGGATGAGAGCAGTGAAGTGACAGAGGGAGGCAAAAAAGTTGGAAGGGGACATTTTTCTTTAATAAAAAAATATGACAAATTATTTATTCCAACATGTATTATTTTAGGTATGCTTTAACAATTTAAGTGTGGCCCCCCATTTAGCCTCAAACCCAATCCCTCTTCTTCTATATTAATCTTTCAATGGTTCAGGATACTGTGAAGTGGAGATTTGTTTGGTAAGTTTCTATTAATTATAGCTGGTAGACACTGGTAATTTAATTTTCCTAATTGACAGAATGTTGACCTCAGTGTGAAGTGTTATTCATACATATATCTATATTATATGTGATAAATGTATTATTGCTCCTACCATTCACTACAATTGGGGGTCCCAAGACCTTCATTTCTCCTCACCACACAACTGTGTTGAGGAGGAGTTCAGATGAATTGATGGTCAGCATGTATACTGCTACTACACTTAAAGCATACTTCCCAACCTTCCCAAACTTTCCAAGAACAGAAATAGGGATAAAATGTGCTGTTCACGCTGTTGCAAATCTAGCCCCACCCACTTCTACTTTGACTCCACCCATTCCCATCTATTTCTCTTTGTGCCCCTACAGTCACCCTAGCATGATATGCCCACACATTATAATGTCTCCCTCCAATTGCCCACAAAGTATAAAGTCCCTCTTCTGGGACGGCTCAATTATACAATACAGTTGTATTCAATTATGCATTCATACTATTTATCATTCCCAGTTTTAACTCATTTGCGTCCGACTGTCTCACTGAATCCAGGACGGTTGGGAGGTTTGCTTAACCCCTTCCTGAAATCCACTGTACTATTATGGCGTATGCAGGGTCTTTAAAGATGGCGGTCACTCTGCTGCAGAGTGGCCACCATAGCTACCGAGTCTCTGCTGTAATGTATAGTAGAAACCCGGAGCTAAATCCTGCGATTAGAGTTCACTCTGACACCGGGGATTGCACTGCTGTGTGGTCACCCAAAGTAAAAATTGCCCCTTCAATGCTGCAGGCCAGCTCCCGTGCAGCGAGCTTGCGGGAGCCGACCTGTTCCTATGAAAGCCAGGAGCCTTAGAAAAGGCTCCCAGGCTTGTCATAGGAATATTACTATTCAAGCTGGTCTATGACCAGCCACAATAATAATGTAGTGAATCTCCCATAGACTGCAATACAGTTGTATTGCAATCTATGGGACTTGCAGTCAAACAATTGCTGGTTCAAGCCCTCTAGGGGGGAGGGTAGTAAAAAACTTTAAAAAGAATCTAAAAAAAACAATAAAAAAACTAAAAGTTCAAATCACCCCCTTTCCCTAGAATAAATAAATGTACCTTTTCTTCAATTCCACCCCATTCTGAAATTTTTTTCCAGCTTCCCAGTACATTGTACAGAATAATAAATAGTACCATTATGACATTAGCACCATTATTACCATTAGTACCATTATTAAGAACAATTTTTCCCTCAAACATCAAGCCCTCATATAGCTATGTGAGTGGAAAAAAAAAAAAAAAAAAGTTATGGGGTTTGGAAGGCAGGGAACCTGTCACATGAAAGACGACAGTACCTCATAAGGAGATGAACAGATTAATGCATAATATAAAGGATTCAAGTATAACTTATGATTTATCTATTGAAACCTCAACTCTTTCTACATTGAGAAGTCAAGGAGAAAGTCCTATCAGTGCTTGGCAGCCTCTCTTTATGATGGCATGCAGAGATAGCTGTCAATCACTGAAAAATTTTACAGTTTTAGGCTTCTGATGAAGACAAGTTGATCCAGAGTTTTATACTGATTGCCGGATTTGGAGTCGGTGCAGTTGGCATCTGCCTCAAGGGTTTTTTTTTTTTTTTTGCCTTCCTCTGTATCAAAACTGTTATAGGGTTATATGTTGTACTTGATGGACCTGTGTCTTCCTTTAACCTCATCTTTTATGCTACTGTGTAAGCAAAGAGCTCAGCTAGTTCTGTAGGTTCCAAGTCTGAATGGAGTAGGAAAACACCATTAAGATGTCATAATGGGGGCCCAAGGATTTGTCCACACATAATATATATATTTCAATTTCATTAAATTTCTTTAGTAATTTTTTACAAAAGTGGAACAATGTAACATGTGTTATTCAAATAAGCACACCTCCTGGTTATTTATATTAATATCTACATCTGCCCAAAGTGTGTTCCGGAATCGCTGGTCAAACTCAATAAACTTCTGGAACAAGATATAGAGTGTTCCCAGTAGATCTAAATCCTAAAAAAAATAACATTTGTAAGTACAGACATGCTATAAATAAAATGTATTGGCAAAAATATTACTTCATTATATATACGCTTAAAAGATGTATTGTAAAGTGTCCAGAGTACAAGGTGCATAAATAAAATTGCAAGATATAGTACTTTTTATACTTTTTAAATACACTGTAGATAGTGACATGGCAAATTAAAGATAAAATCATCAAAAATTGAACAGGAAACACAAAAATAGTCAGCACTGCCAAACAATATAAACTATATTTGCATTTACTGATGAGGATACGTGATGAAAACATGGCTATTTCTCCTTCACCTAGAGGTCCAAACCATGAAAATAGGCATCACATGCAAGGAAGACATATCCTTGGTATACTCCTTGCATGCCTGCATAAACTATGGCCCCAGTAGTCACAAATTGTCAGAGCTAACTTACAGACACATCACTTTCTGAACAGGTGCATCTCAATAAATTAGAATATCTTTGAAACGTTAATTCATTTCAGTAATTCAATTCATAATCAGTGTCTTCCATGATTGTGTGTCTTACTCAGGGCCGGTTTTAGACAAAGTGGGGCCCTGGGCAAAATTAAAAGCGGGGCTCCAAATGCTGATATGCAAACAACACCATCGTCTTCCAGTGGCAGCCCCTATAATAACGCCTCCTTTCTGCCAACAAAAAAGTAATAACAAGCCCCATTTTACCACACACAATTCAAATGAGCACCTTTGTACCCCCTAATAGATTTTTGCACCCAGTCATCAGTTATTATAGCGCCTCCTTATTAATAATAGTCTCTGCTTATAAATAATCTTACACCTTTATCAGTAATAGCTCCCTTATAAATGATAAATAGTGCCCTGTATCAGTAATATTCCCCCTTATCAGTAACAGACACCCCGTAAAAATAATACTGCTCCCTTATAAATAATAGCCCCCTCATAAATAATAGTTACCCATATAAATAATAGTCCCCATTATCACTAATAGCCCCCTTTATAAATAAGCCCACTTAACAATTATACCCCCCTTATAAAAAGTTCCCCTCTTATAAATAATAGCTCCCCCCTTATAATGGATGACTTATATAAGCCCCCCTAAAAAAAAACCCCCCCCCATAATAGTTTCCCCCTTATAAATAATAGCCCATCTTATAAATAATAGTTCCCCCTTCTAATAGCCCCCTCATATTTAAGTTTCCCAATTATATATATAGTAACCCACCCTTATATATAATAGTTCTCCATTATACAGTGTCGGACTGAAGGACCTTAGGCCCACCAGAGGATCTTGTTCTGGGAGCCCACCCAACAGCTTCCTGCTAATAGCCTACACCACGGCTCCTTCACTGAAGTCTTACATATGTGCTGACTATCCGATGTTACTGAGTATGTTCCCAGTATAGTCAGCCCCTATAATAATGTGCATGCCCCAATAACTCCATGGCCAATTCATGCACAGTACTCTATGGGGAATGACATGGCTATGGAGCACTACACATATGTGCAAGATTATAGTGAGGGAGCTGTGATGCAGACATAGCACACAGGGCTACCAGCAGGAATTGTGAGCCCCCCCCCCACAGTATAATGCTCCACATGGTATATAATGCTCCACAGTATAAAATGCTCTCCTGAGCCCTCCAGTTTCCCCAAATGGTATATAATGCTCCACAGTGACCCCACACAGTATAAAATGCTCCCATGAGCCCCCCATAGTGGCCCCACATGGTATGTAAGGCTCCACACAGTATAATACTCCACAGTGGCCCACACAGTATACTACCCCTTAGTAGCCCCAGACAGTGCTATATGCTCCCCAGCAGCCCCACACAATATAATATGTTCCATACAGTATAATATGCACCCCACAATGCCCCCAAGTATAATGCTCTACAATGGCCCCACAGAGTATCATATGCTCCCGAAAAGCCCCACACAATATAATACACTCCACAGTGGTCCCACACAGTATAACAGGCTCCCCACACTGTCCCTTCCCCCAGTATAAAGCTCCACAGTGGCCCATAGTATAATATGCTCCCCAGAGGGCCCCCGCTAGTATAATGCTCCACAGTACCCCCTCCAGTATTTTGCTCCACAGTGGCCCCACGCAATTTATTATGCTCCCCAGAGCGCCCCCCAGTATAATGTTCCACAGTAGGCCCCATGCAGTATAATATGCTCCCCAGAGGGCCCCCTAGTATAATGCTCATTAGTCCCCACAGTGGCGCCACGCAATATAATATGCTCTGCTGATGGCCCCCCCAGAATAATGCTCCACAGTGACCCCACTCAGTATAACATGCTCCAGAAATGGCCTCCACACAGTATAATATACTGCCCAGAGAGGTTTCCCCAGTATAATACTCCACAGCGACCCAAAACAGTATATGCTCTCCAGAGCCCCCCCTCCCAGTATAATGCTCCACAGTGGCCCCGCACAGTATAATATACTGGGGGGCCCCTCTGGAGAGCATATTATACTGTGTGGGGAAACCGTGGAGCATTAGACGGGGGGGCTCTGGAGAGCATATTATACTGTGTGGGGCCACTGTGGAGCATTATACTGGGGAGGGGGCCCTCTGGAGAACATGTTATATTCTGTGGGGCCTCTATGGAGTATTATAAAGTGGGGGGGCTCTGGAGAGCATGTTATATTCTGTGGGGCCACTTTGGAGCATTATACTGGGGGGCCCCTCTGGAGAGCATATTATACTGTGTGGGGCCACTGTGGAGCATTATACTGGGGGGCCCCTCTGAAGAGCATATTATACTGTGTGGGGCCACTGTGGAGCATTATACTGGGGGGCCCCTCTGGAGAGCATAATGCTCCAAAGTGGCCCCACATAATATAACATTATCTCCAGAGCCCCCCCCCACCCCACATTATAATTTTCCACAGAGGCCCCACAGAATTTAACATGCTATCCAGAGGGCCCCTTCCCCAGTATAATACTCCACAGTGGCCCTACACAGTATAATATGCTATCCAGAGGGGCCCCCCAGTATAATGCTCCACAGGGGCCCTACAGTGCTATTATTATATTATATTCTGGGGTCTCTTCAGACCCCAGAGTATAATAATCGAAGGCGCGGGGTAGGTAAGGTAAAATAACAAACAGTTATACTCACCTTGTCTTACCTCTCCTGGGCCTCCTCGCGCTGCTCCGTTATCCCCGCCGGCGCTGGCTTCTTTTTCTCTGCGGCTGACGTCATGCGTTGTGGACATCACCGCTGAGGCCTGTGATTGGGCCTCAGCGATTACGTGAGGCACGCTTTCAGCACGCCCCACGTGATCGCTAAGGCTGAGGCCTGGCCTCAGCGGTGATGTCCGGGTTGCCAGAAGATGATGTCGGACGCCAGGACAGGTGAGTAAAAATGTTTGTTATTTTTACTCACCTCAGGTTCCGGATCCCGGGGGCCCCTTTGGGGACGGGGCCCTGGGCAATTGCCCAGTTTGCCCCCCCCTAACGCCGGCCCTGGTCTTACTGAACCAGACTGAGGGACCATTTAAAGACTTAGGAAACCTTGGCAGGTGACACACTGAATTTACAATACTGAACTTTTTCATAATATTCTAATTTTCTTAGATTTGGGTTTTCATTACCTGTAATCCATAATCAACATTTACAAAAATAAAACACTTGAAACAGAACACTCTGTGTGTAAAGAATCTAGAAAATATAGGAGGTCACTTTTTTAATCTAATTACTGAAAGAAATAAACGTTTCAAAGATATTCAAATTTATTGAGATGCACCTGTAACTTTATAATCAGATGTTTCTTGGAGTCTATCACATCTTGTGCTATTTATACTATGTCTTAAGTTGCAATGATGAGGCAAAGATTCTTCATTACCCCTGCATGAAGCATGCTGACTAATCCATGTCATGTTTATAATCTGGAATACTTCCCCTCTGCTGTAGGATTTAAAAAGAATAAGAAATAATGCACCATGCCACATTAACAACATTAATAATAACAATAATAATAATGTTATAATAGTTTTACAGTGTTCATCCATTGCTCTTTAAGAATTAATAGTGTTCTGTATTACTCTCCACTTCTCCTACCTACCACCATCCACCTCACAACCTTCTCCTGCTCTACTGCTTACTCTTCCTCTGGCCACAGCAATTATATACTGTATACACTCATTGACAAAAATAACAACCCATCTAGATAGAAATGTGGGATTGCTGAAAAACTTGGTATGCAGTTGTGTCTCAGGCAAATATGTAACAGGTATGGTCTGATTAGACGCTGAGTCTTACCAAAAGAGGATGTAAAAGTTTTTCCCCTGCTGCCCTACAAAAAGGCTTTGGGATCCAACAATGGTCAGGTTTGAGTATGGAGGCCTTGTTGTGAGCACTTCAATACTGCTTTTGAGGTAGAGCGACACACTGCCCCATCTGCAGGTGTGATGACCTGCAGAGCCATTGCATACAACAATTGGTCAGGACACTAACAGCCTACCGATATAGGCAGGACCACTCATGCTAGGGTTTCCAACTGGCATTTTTCAGCAGGATAATGCCTCTCCACATGCAACAAGAGTTTCACAGTAATGCCTCCACCATACTACAACACTCTCTTGGTCTGCCCCATTGCCAGATTTATTGCCAATTGAGTATTTATAGGACAAGCTGGAAACCTATGAATGTGCAAGATCTACAGGCCCAGCTTCAACATCTGTGGATATATTTATGGGAACCTGTATGTCTAAACACCCAGTCATATTTTATCTTGTATCCAGACTAGAGGCAGTTCAACAGGGTACAAGAGCCTTCTTTCGATTGTACAGTATCCCCTCAAAAAACATATCCTTTTCGCTCCAATATTGTAATGACTTACATATATCATCATTACATTCACACATAAAAAGTTTAGTTTGATTCAAACAACTTCTTCTTGGTGAGTTTTTTTTAATGAGTGTATTTTCACGCTATGTAACTAAATAAAAACTAATTTTATGGTTTTAAGCATGTTCTTCAGTAGTCATGTTTTCACCTTATTTCTACCTGCCAGATATATTGATTTTTCAGTTTGTTTTGATGTAGGACCTATTATGTCACACAGACAGTGTTTGGCTGAGAGTAGCTGGTATGACAACAGCACAGAATTGAGTGCATTTTGCCATGCTTTATTATCCAACACTCAATTTATGTGGCATTATCACAATACCTTTCCAGTCCTGTCCAATTCATAAAACGTCTTTGGAACGATATTGAAAAGTTTTTGTACTGAATTCAGGGTATTTCTTTTAGTATCATATTCCTGGTATCTGTAAAACACATTATTATTTTGTATCTTGCCATAAAGGATATCAGAACAAATGTAAAAAAATAAACATACAATACTTAACTAGGAATGGTGTTTCAACAAACTTTACAGAGATTAATAGTAGATGAGAGCCGACTGTAGAAAACTTTGTATTATATCTTATCAGAGAGAAAAGTCTGTTTTTGCTTAAAATAATTCCTTGCAGCCCCTGCTTCTGATGAACTGCCTTTCACTCTTTTTTTTCCAATTCAAATGTTTTATTGATGTTCACAAATAAAACAACATTAAACAACATAAACCAAAACAGACCATAAATGCAGCCACCAAGGGGGAAACCCCAAGACGGCAACAGCCAACAAGGGCAACCTATACATGAACAGAAAGAAAAATAAAGAAGGAAAGAGTGGGGAGAGAAGGAGCAGAGAGAAGAGAAGAAAAAAAAAAAAAAGGGGGATGGAGTAAACAGGAGGATATTGGTGAGCATTCCATGTGAGGGCCCTGGCAGAGGCCCAGGTGACCATGCGTGTCAGGTCCTTAAAGATAGCAACTATATTGCACTATTGCCTTTAACTCTTAAAATCACTGCTGTATCTGTCTTGAGACAGACTGCAGGTCACATGACTCAGGTGACTAATTTCTATAGAAGTCTATGCAGGAGGG
This sequence comes from Leptodactylus fallax, assembly GCA_947044405.1. NCBI lineage: Eukaryota > Metazoa > Chordata > Amphibia > Anura > Leptodactylidae > Leptodactylus > Leptodactylus fallax. The sequence continues at coordinate 403,821 of CAMRHE010000424.1, forward strand.
AGTAAGCAAAAAAGTGCAGGAAATAACAGAAGAAAAACAGGCTTAGGCTGATGCTAAAGCTGAATATAAGTGTTTTATCACAACCAAAGCACTTCACTCACATCACTGCAGGTCAGTACTTGGCTATATATGTTCTGCACAGTCCTGGGGCTGTCTATGAGTGTGAGAGAGACAGTTATAGAGTAGACTCCTCATCTGCTTACTATGAGCAGTGCAAGGCAGCTAGTGCCACCTACCAGCTGAGAAAGCAATGCAAACTATAGATACAGCATGCAGAGTGGGGAACTACTAAAAAGTGCAAAACATAAGTCATATGATGACCAGAAGTAGACATAAAAGACATAAAACACACCCTGAAAAGTCATCAGATACACTTTGAAGGTTATTTACACTTTTAGGGGTATTTATCTATTATTACTGTATTATACCTATAATAGGTCAAAACACTGACACCAAGTTCAAACTAGCACCGGGTGGAAGACGGACACTGGCGGACCCTGTTGACTATAATGGGGTCCGCCGGGTGTCATTTCAAAACTGAAAGCGGTGGAGAAAAAAAGTCTTCACCAATTTTCATCGGTCTCTGTGACGGAGTCTTGGAGACTCCAATGCATTTGTGAGCCCAGCCTTAATAAATGTTTTAACCCCTTCCCGACATCCACCGTACTATTATGGTAGATGACAGGTGTTTAAAGACCCGTAATGTCGTAATATTTTGGCTGCACATTCAACACCGTAACAGCCAATAATAAATGGTACCACTATGAGAAACAATTTGTCTTGCAAACATTAAGCCATCATATACTGTAGCTCTGTGAATGGAAAAATAAAAAAGTTATGGGGTTTGGAAGGCGGGGAGTCAAAAACGAAAATCAAAAAAAGCCTCTGGTGGGAAGAGGTTAATAAACCTACTCTAATAAGTGTTTATTAAACATTGTCAAACAATTTTAGTCTGTAGCTTCCAGTTTCTTTTTCATACAGTACAGACTGCTCAGTCCACTTTCAGTGATATTCCTCAAACAAGCTATCTCATGGATTATTCTCTAGTCTTTTCTCCTAAGGAGAAATAAAACAGTGTTTATGATCCTTAGTAGAACAGCAACAAGCGCTACAGAAGGAGCGAGCAATCACACAGCTTCTCTGGTGGATTTCTCTCTGAATGTGACACAGCAGCCTATATTGTAAGAGAAAAAGTCCAAACTGCAGAGTAAAAATGATTAAGACATTTTAATTCAAGCTAATGAAAAAAAATTTTTTAAGTCCATAACAGGTACAATAAATTCCCCCGAAGATGAAATTGAGAAGGAAGTTGAAAGTTTTAATTTTTAAATGACTAGAACAGGCATGTTTAGAATTACAGCATTGGCTTAATGTAATCTCTGAACTATGTTTCCTACTCCCACACTGCATACATTCCATTGCTCTAGGAATGTATCAAGTACATTTTCTAATGCAAAGTTAAGTGTGAGCTGAGTAAAATTTATTATGTACCTGTTTCAAATACAGACCATAGTTCATACATGACTCCCAAGTGTTTAATATGTACCCTAGTCTAAACATCTTATATACTATTTTTCTTATAGAATCTATAGTTCTACCACACTTTTTTTTTTTTTATAAATTCTTTATTTATATCAAAAATAAAAACACGAACACAAACAACAAACCATGTAAAGGCGGCCTCCACATAAATGAGGCCGGGAACAAACTGCAAAAGAAAAACCACTTACAATCCGCTGACCAAGGAATGATATCACATAAGGGAGATACTCTCAGAAAAGTATGCGTATCAGAGGGAGGGAGAAAGGGAAAGGCAGAAGAGTAGAAAGGGGAGAACAGAAGTGAGAAAGTTAAAGGAGAGATGAAGGAGAGGATGGGAGGGAATGGAGAGAGGAGGAACAGGAAAGGAGAGAAGAGAAAAAAAGGGGTGGGGGAGAAAGGAAGACGGGGCCAGGAGGTCCAGCAGCCCCACCACAGGAAGTACCACTCACAGATCCAGTTCAACGTTCAACGCACCAAGTCCCTGTAATCCTACAAACCCTGGAAGAGAATTCATGGCGTCCAGGCCTTTATGAAGGACTCGTGTGTGTCCCTGAGGCGGTGAGGTCCTCCATACCCTGGATGTCCTCCACTTTAGGGATCCAATATAGGAGAGAAGGTGGAGTGGAGGACTTCCATAACGCTGGAATGCAGGCCTGAGCCGCATTGACCAGATGCCTCAGAGAGGTGTAGAAGGTAGATGGCAGGTGTTTTGGGGGGGAAACCTGATAGACCTTTACAGATAGTCTGGTGTAACCCATCCCAGAAGTCCATCAGCCCCGCACACTCCCAGAATATGTGTAGCAATGTCCCCTCCTCCGTGCCACGTCGCCAGCACCTCGGGGAAGTTCTAACCACACTCTTATAGATAGACAGATGGATTCCACAATATTTCACAGGAACCCAAGCTGTAATGTATAAAACATAAAGAAAATCCTAATGAAGCATGAGATGACACATTTATATATTTTTTTTAGTTTTGTCTCACTTGCATTCCAGGACTTTTAATCCTAAAAAACAATGGTAATAAACAGGTAGAATGTAAAGGTATGGTAATAGGCATTTTTCAAAATAATGCCATTAGAAAATACACCTCGTCCAGCAGAAAAACAATCCATCATATATTAACAGAAAAATGATAGCTCTTGGAGCAGTGATGAAAAAAAACAAATCTGTGTCAAGGCAAAAAAAATAGCTGAACCCTTAAAGTGGTTATCCAGTTTTTTTAAAAACATGGGCCAAATAACAGGTTGCATGAATATAAAACACTTTGTAATACATATTCTGTTTAAATTCAGCATAGTTTATCTGATTTATTTTCAGGTCATTGACCTCAGCGGTGAAGTTTTGTTTGCAAGCTCCCTGTGACCAGTTCAGCCAGCAAACGAAACATCCCAGCAGCATGTGACCTCGGCTGAGGGAGAGATATATTACCTGTGATTTCATTGCATGGGAGAGTGGAGAAGGAAGGGGCAAGTGAATCATGGGAAATGTAGTTTGTCCACAGATCTCATAGAATGTAAGCTCTCACAAGCAGGGTCCTCACTCCTACTGTTTGATATGTTTATTTCTTTGTCACATTGTAATGTCTCTTATTGTCTGTTCATGTGTCCTCTTATTTGTAAAGTGCTGCAGAATATGTTGGCACTATATAAATAAAGTTATTATAATTCTTCTTATTATAATTATCATTCTTATAATTATTATTATTATTATATTCACTGCATATCAATAACAGTGATACAAGGAGCAGCAAGTAAAATAAAATCAAGCAAAGGCTGCAAAAAGGAACAGTGAGTATTTAGCACTGCTGTGGATGTATATGCAGATAATTTTTGGAAGCTGGATAACCTCTTTAAGAATTTCAAATAATTATAAATAATCAGTCATTCAGATATGAGAATAATTACTATCAATACTTACCTTTCATTGAAATAATGTAGTCGTGTCACTGCTTCTTCTGGCTTCACACCAGGGGCTGCTGGACCTTGTGTATCAAAGTGGTTTCTAAACTGGATTACCTCCACAACAAAGCTCTGTGAAGAAATGTCAAACACTTAATCAAACTGAAATGAATAACTCCACAGTACTAATGGATGTAGCTACAGAGGGTGCAGAGGTAGCAGTCACATCTAGCCCTGGTGCCTTTGGGGAGCTCAAAGACCTCTCTGGTATATATGAATACCAACATTATAAATGCTACATTGTAGGTGGGAGGTCCTGTTACAAATGTCAGGACTTTCAGGTTATGACGTTTACAATACTTTACATCAAATATAAACAACTGCATTCATTTTCATTCTATCAAAAGAATTGTAGAATAAGTAATGGTAATACAGCAGTGTTTCCAACAGCGACAGTTTTTGCAACCACATCTCGGAGAGTTTATTGTCTGAGATGTGGTTTGGCATCACCCAATATTATGTTATGTTATGCACATGTTGTAGAAGCACCCACATCTGCAAACATTCTGGCCAAAGGTTCTGGGGGTTATTAAAAGGACATACCCATTGAAGCAGTATAAAAAATGAAAACTGCACTGTGATTGGTTGCTATGGACAAGTAAGACAGCTTTTATTTTAGACATGCTTTATAAATCTGCCCCATTGTCTCTACCTAAAGACCCTGAATTGTGTGTACTGAGTTGTGTTGATGATTTGACTTTAGATATCAGGAAAGGTGGCAGTGGGCAGTCTATTCTATGTTGCTTGGGAACTAATTACTGTCCAGTGAGTGCAGGCTATCCCACCACCCAGAACAGAGTTTACTAACTGCTAAATGAGAGATGGGTGTTTCAAAAAGTAAGGCCTATCCTAAGTTTGAGAAGCTCTGGCTGGACTCTCCAGACCTTGCAAGTGCCCGACTATTGAAAGACAGAGGAAGGGATTTATGAAAACTGGTATTTAGTACTCCTTTCCTGATAATCCGTGATTTATGACAAAGGTACATGCAGGGTGGGGCTGTGTGCCTGCACTTAAAGGGGTTTTCCGGGCAAATTTTTTTTTTTTTTAAAAGGTCTGTTAGTGCTATTAATGGGTTAACATGTGCACCCAAATACCTTTAGCAGTGTTTTGAGGTGACTCATACTACCTCCCCTTCTCATTCCCTCCCCCTTCCTCTCACTCCCTCACACTCCCTCCCTGTTTCCCTAGCTAGTCTACCCACTACTAGCCCTTCCTAACTAACTCAGCCCACCCACTTCCTGTCCGGATCTTCTGGGCACAGGAGATCCCTTTCTTCTGCGGGGACGGCTCCTTCTCCTCTTGCAGTCTGCTTGGTCCGGCACCTGCGTAATAGAGCCGGAATGCTGGCAGCCAGCACTTCGGCTCTATTGCACAGCCGTGGGAGTCCGGCAAACATCAAGAAGAGGAGCCATCCCCCCAGAAGGAAGTGATGTGTAACTTAAAACCAAAATGATCACTCTTCAAAGAACTGTGTTTGCAATAACATCTTTGCTATGGATTCTACTCACACTACCCACATATTGCAAGAGATTATAGCGTAATATGATGTAAACTTTAAAACATGCACTCTTACTTTAACTTGTTTGTCAAGTTCTTGCTTAAAGATGTCCTGTTTCTCTTTCATTAAATTGTCCTTTACCTGTAAAAAGCACATTCCTTAAATTGCTTAAGTGTGAAAACTATACTTGAAATGACAAATATAAAACTCTGTTGCTGGTAAAAATACAGGTTGATTATGATTTTAATAATGATTATTTTCATAGTTAGTTTTAGTTTTTATTAGATTTATCATGTAAATATCTTGAGTTACAATTTGAGGGGCTATCCATTTTTAAAAAAAATATGTCCCAAAAGCGCAGGATGCATCAATACAAAACACTTCCTAATATATATCCTGTTTATCTGATTTATTTTCAGGTCAGTAATCTTCAGAGTGATGTTTCGTTTGCAAGCTCACTGCCCCCCCTTTCCCTGCTAAGCAGTCAAAGCAGCAAACTAAACATCGCAGCAGCATGTGACCTCGGATGTGGTAGTGATTTATTACCTGTGATTTCATTGCAGGGGATAGTGGAGAAGGGAGGGGTAAACAGAGAGTGAGAGCAGGCAGATGAATCATGGGAAATGTAGTCTGTCCACAGATTCACTGCATGTAAATAACAGTGATACAAGGAGCAGCAAGTAAAATAAAGCCAAGCAAAGGCTGTACAAGTGAACAGTGAGTATTTAGCACTGCTGTGAATGTATTTGCAGATAGTTTTTGGAAACTGGATAACCCCTTTAATTTAGTACATTAACTTGATGCAGGAAAACTGTATAATTTACCTTCTATGTTCACAAAGGGAAACCACAATAGACTCCACTGAGTTGGTTCCACAATGTGTTGTTTTGATTAAAAAAAATAACACTGCACACAGTGCTATGTTTTTCTGTCAAATGTCCAACTGATGTAGACATAGCCTAATAAATAGGAGGCAAACATGGCCACCACTCTTGCACTGTATCTGGTATTGAATTTTGCAAGAGTGCTATTGTTTCTGCAAGAAGGCAGACATATTTTTGTAAATCTCAAATAACCTCTTTAACTAGAAACTCAGTATGATGTTTTAAAGGGATCCTGCCACTGTATTCATCAGTAAGTAACTAGCAATAGCAGTGCTGTCTAGGGCAAGTTATTAGGTTCCACGCATACCTTTCGTGTGGCTGAATGGTCTGACATCTTTGAGAATAAATACTTTTATTCCAAATGCAAATTACATTAGTGCACAAGGGGTGTGACTACACCTCCTGGTGCACTTGTTTTCAGCTCCTCCCACCACATCTCCTCCCCTTACTGCCTCCTCAGCTATAACATTTCAATCCCTGAAATGAGGCACTGAGTGCCAAATGTGGCAGGATACCTTATATCATCTGATTAGCAAATGTGAAAATTACTGGTTATAAACATTACTACTAAGATGAAGTATATCTTTTATCACTCACAACACTGGAAAGATCCATCAATTCAGCCCATTTATTCCTCAAGTTTGTTACATCAATTAGTTCTTCCCTTGGGATGCGCAGCTGATAGGACCTGAAAACAGAAACATTTGTGCATGTTTTGAGATATTTGCCCTGTAGAGGTTCTCAAACATTTTAATATTTAAGAACTTTAGTGCTAAATTCATTACAAAATGTAGGTCATGTAAGAAATTATTTTGGCCTACTTTTAAGAGATAAAATGTGTGCAATGTTACTTATATAATACCATTATTTGATTCCTAAAATTAAATTTTATGCAAGATATGCAGACTCGTTGTTCCAAAGAGCTAGTCTGCATATTGACAAAAAAGTGATTTTTGACAACAGAGGCAACGATTTGCAAGGGGGAAACACAGTTTGATTCAGGTGACCCTAACCTACAGTATCTATCTCTGGGGCTGGGTTGATATTCTGGGTTCTGGTCACAGACTTACTTTAAAGTAAAATCACCTCTCACTTTCCCTCTGCCTTATTGATCACTTCCCTTTGTTCAGAATACAACTAAGGGATTGAAGATAAAAAGAGAACTAAATCATCATAAACATACACTAACTACAGAAATTACACTAAATTCCTTCTCAGCATCAGAGAAGCCCATATACATTGTATCTTGTCTCAGACACAAATCAATAAATTAATATTGATAGCTTCCTGAAAAACTAGATGGTTACTATATGAAGTCAATACAGGATTTCTGTAATTTAAATTATGTCGAGCTAAAAGCCTGGACAGTAAATGATGAGAAGGGGATTAAAACGTTTTAATGTAATGAATGTTTCAAGTTTTAAAAATGTGAACCTGTCACCTGTTACAATTTTAAGAGGAATACCAAAGGAACAGTATAAGTCATAGTTTTAAGAAAAGATGCATCAAAAATGCTGTCTTAAGAAGTATACAAACATTCACTAAAATAGAAATGTCAGGAGTGGAGACAGATTCTCTTTAAAACTGTCTCTCTAATATACTGTATATAACAGTGTAAATTTGTTGTGCCATCAAAATCACTCAATACACAGCCATTAATGTCTAAACCCTTGGCAACAAGAGTGAGTACACCTCTACATGAAAATGGACAAATTGTGCCCAATTAGCCATTTTCCCTCCCCGGTGTCATGTGACTCATTAGTGTTACAAGGTGAGAATGGGGAGCAGATGTCTTAAATTTGGCGTTATCGCTCTCACACTCTCAAATACTGGTCACTGGAAGTTCAACATGGCACCTCATAGCAAAGAACTCTCTGAAAAGAAGAATTGTTGCTCTACATAAAGATGGCCTAGGCTATAAGAAGATTGCCAACACCCTGAAATTGAGCTGCAGCATAGTGGCCAAGACCTTACAGTGGTTTAACAAGACAGGATCCACTCTGAAAAGGCCTCGCCATGGTTGACCAAAGAAGTTGAGTGCCCGTGCTCAGCATCATATCCAGAAGTTCTCTAGGACGTATGAGTGCTGCCAGCATTGCTGCAGGGTTGGTGGGGTCATCCTTTCAGTGCTCTGACCATACGCCGCACACTGCATCAAATTGGTCTGCATGGCTGTCATCCCAGAAAGAAGCCTCTTCTAAAGATAATTCACAAGACAGCCTGCAAACAGTTTGCTGAAGACAAGTTGTCTAAGGACATGGATCGTTGGAACCATGTCCTGTGGTCTGATGAGACCAAGATAAACTTATTTGGTTCAAATGGTGTCAATCATGTATGACGGCAACCAGGTGACAAGTGTGTCTTGCCTACCGTCAAGCATGGTGGTGGGAGTGTCATGGTTTTGGGCTGCATGAGTGCTGACAGCTGTGGGGAGCTACAGTTCATTGAGTGAACCATGAATGCCAACATGTACTGTGAAATACTGAAGCAGAGCATGATCCCCTCCCTTTGGAAACTGGGACACAGGGCAGTATTCAAACATGGTAATGAGCCCAAACACACCTCCAAGACAACCACTGCCTTGCTAAAGAAACTGAAGGTAAAGGTGTTGGACTGGCCAAGCATGTCTCAAAACCTAAACCCTATTGAGCATCTGTGGGGCATCCTCAACAGAAGGTGGAGGAGCGCAAGGTCTCTAACATCCACCAGCTCCATGATGTCATCATGGAGGAGTAGAAGAGGATTCCAATGGCAACCTGTGACACGCTAGTGAACTCCCTTGTTGCCAGGGGTTAAGTCAGTAATAGATGTGTTGAGTGATTTTGATGACACAGCAAATTTACACTGTTATACAAGCTGTACACTGACTACATTAGATTGTATCAAAGTATCATATCTTCAGTGTTGTCCCATGAAAATATATAGTGAAATAATTACAAAAATGTGAGAGGTGTACTCACTTTTGTGAGATGCTGTATATGTATCTATTTTAAATATATACAGAATTGGTCTTATAGATATACCTTAGTTGTTCATACGTGATTTCTATAGGTTGGTACACTTCATCAATCTTATTTTCTATATTTTGTAGCTCTTCTTGTAGTGATAAAATGGAGTTCAACTGCTCCAGGCTTTCTACTGGCATTGTGAGCTGCTGCCATGCTTTCTCTCGATATTGTACAACATGTAAAAGTTCTTCCTGAAAAAAATGTAAGATAATAAATTCATTACTGATGATGAAAATAATGTACTCTCCATATTACATGAGTAGACAAAAAACACTTACTTTTACTCGCTGATGTAAAGTAGTTGCATAATGAGATTTCCAACTTCCAACAAAACCTTTTAATGTCTCCTTTATCAGCGAGTAATCAAGACAAATACAGCCTAACTGCAGAACCTGGTAAGCAAAGTACAACATGTATCAATAATGTATCGCATTAATATCAATGCGAAAGCATTTATGAAATCTACAGGCCAGCCATAGTTTTACATTGTAGTATATCAATATTTCTTAACTTTACTACACATGTAAAAAAACATTCATTGGGAGAGATTTATGAAGACTGGTATCACCAATGCTTATAATTGGCGTAGATGTACAGAATCATTTATGGCAGATTCCGATGACCCCACTCCCTGACACTCTTGCCAAACCCCCTTTTCAGAAAAATGGTGAGGGCACTGAAAAGAGTTCCAGAATTTTTAGTGCAAAATCTGTCCGATTGTTTTTCTTAGTGATCTGAAAATGTACTTACTTTTACATTTTACCCTGATCCTTTTAGTGGACATTAAACCTATAGTCTAGTGTGGTCTGTGCTCAAATACACCAGAGATGACAAAATTGAGATAATGCCACATAAAGTTTTGTTTGTTTAAAACCATGTGAGCTGCTTACTTCAGAATATTCCTTAATTTGTTCTTCAATCTTGAAAAAATGTTTTACTTCTTTATGTATTGCAGCAAGGCTTGGATTGCTATCTAAAAACTCCTGTCTCTGGCTATACATGTTATCCGCCCACAAGAAATCATAGCAGTGTAGAGAATATACATGCTTCGTAACCACAGGAGTTAAGTCTGTGAAAATAAAAACAAAACATCAAAGATATCATTTATACAAGATTTAATATTATTTTTAGTTTAAACTACTTACAAGAATTTATTGGATTATTAATTATCTGTAAGAATTAACTGAACATCATTTTTAAAAGCATTTTGTGAAATTTTTTTGTATACTAGAAATAAAAGATTTAAGCTTAATCTTTATTGATAGCCTAAAAAAGTGCAGAATTATATTAATAAAAGTGGAACTGTAACTGGACCTCCCCTTGAGTCTCCTATGTGGCAGACCTATCTCCGGGTTTGTCGGTTTGTCTGTGCACCAAAGGAAACTCAACAATTTACATTCAGCTGGCATAATTTGTGTTTTCAAAAGATTATCACACACAGGTATGTGCCACATGCTGTAAAGTCGTGTGAGTGGCAGGGATTAATCCAAATTACCTCTTACTGATTCCACAACTTTTGTTATAATGTATTGCAGAAGCTCATCGGTGGCCATATGTACATGGAATGATTGTTCCTTGTTTTCTCCTGACCACCAGCTGAAAGAGCTGCTAACGTCTATGATGGAAAGAACAACTTGATGCATGACATCTCCAGCTGCATCTATAGAAGGATCTATCAGAATATGAGGTATCTGAAATTTGAGGGACAGCATAAACCTGGGGAATAAAAGAACATCTCTTAAGTATTTCCACTCATACATTTTTTGAGGCATGAAACAGAAATTAAATATAGTACCACTCAAACAATTAAAGTAGCAGTAAGTCCCCCAATTAATATAAGGGAGTCTGTCAGTACCAAAATGTTATTAAACCAGTCCCAGTACCTTATAGTGCTCAGAGCGGTGAGCACAGTGCTAGAATTTGTTTGTACAATGGCCACTTGAATTTGACCAAAAAAACAGCTTTTCATTCCTATGTAAATGAGCTAAGAGGGGGCATGTTCTGGGATAGCTGGGCATCGTGGCAGGATCTTCCCCTTGTTCAATCAATACTCCTCCCAGCAACACTGACGTAATATAAGCTTTCCCCTGCCTGCTCCCGAGCAAGAGGAAGATCTTGTTGTGATGCTCAGCCACCTAGAACACTGCCCTAATACACTCTTAACTCATTTGCATGGTAAACATTACATGAGAAACTGGGCTGATTCTTCAAGAAAGACTATAAAAGATGTACTAACTAAATATGTCAACATTATACTGTAGTTACATACGGTATGATCATGTAAAAAGATAAGAATATCATATTTAAAGTTTTTCTTAATGTTTCACATGTGGATATATCAGTATCTGATCATAATGTAAACTGTATATGAAGAGAAAAATGTAAGAAAAAGTTAAGTACTTAATCTCCTTCAGTGAAGGACAATATATATAAGTTTTAAATACTTGAGTCTTTAAGTAAATGAGAATAAAGTGCAACTTACTAGAACACTATTTCATACTTAAGGTTAAGGCCCCACCAAGCGGGCTGCAGTGAAAAAGCGGTGCAGGAAAAACCGCGGCAGAAATGCATTGTCGTTTTTCCCACAAAGCTTTTCACAGAGAGTAGGCAGAGTTTTCCTCTGTGGACTTTCTGCTTTAATTATACCTATAGGGAGACCGCCAGCGTTTCCGTAGGTATAATTAACATGCTGTGATTTCCAAACACGCAACGGTTTTAGAAATCGCAACATTTTCTCTGCACATATTTTTCTGCAATGTGTGGATGGGTTTTCATATCTGGCAAGTTATCCTGTATTCAGAGGATAACTTGCAGATTGGTGGGGGTCCTACCACTCTACTTAGGCCCCTGCCGCTTAGGAAAGAGAGAGATTTTTGTTCCCTGCAGGCACAGCAAGAGTGCCTGTGTGATCAGGTGTTGCTATACAATGAACATGACATCTAAAGTGTTTGGCATAGGAAGTGGGCTGCTTCTATTCCATTGTTTCTCCTTGGAATGGGTAGATGATAGGCCTCAGCTGCCATGCTACCCTAACGAAAGCTCCATGTTTGTCAACAATACATGAGTATTAGGCCAGGCGGTGATAGGCAATGATGATTTAGAATACTATGCATTCCAAAACATTAAAGAGGCTATCAAATGCTGCTTCTAGTCACCTAGGCGAAAAAAACGAAAGGAAAAAAAAGGCCTGTCATTTTTATTTCTAAAAAGTAATCTTCAAAAAAAAAAATCAAGTATATACAGTGGGGAAAAAAAAGTATTTAGTCAGCCACCAATTGTGCAAGTTCTCCCACTTAAAAAGATGAGAGAGGCCTGTAATTGACATCACAGGTAGACCTCAACTATGAGAGACAAAATGAGAAAACATATCTAGAAAATCACATTGTCTGATTTTTAAAGAATTTATTTGTAAATTATGGTGGAAAATAAGTATTTGGTCACCTACAAACAAGCAAGATTTCTGGCTCTCACAGACCTGTAAATTCTTCTTTAACAGGCTCCTCTGTCCTCCACTCATTACTTGTAGTAATGGGACCTGTTTGAAATTGTTATCAGTATAAAAGACACCTGTCCACAACCTCAAACAGTCACACTCCAAACTCCACTATGGTGAAGACCAAAGAGCTGTGGAAGGTCACCAGAAACAAAATTGTAGACCTGCACCAGGCTGGGAAGACTGAATCTGCAATAGGCAAGCAGCTTGGTGTGAAGAAATCAACTGTGGGAGCAATAATTAGAAAATGGAAGACATACAAGACCACTGATAATCTCCCTCGATCAGGGGCTCCACGCAAGATCTCACTCCGTGGGGTCAAAATGATCACAAGAACGGTGAGCAAAAATCCCAGAACCACATGGGGGGAACTAGTGAATGATCTGCAGAAAGCTGGGACTAACGTAACAAAGTCTACCGTCAGTAACACACTACGCCGCCAGGGACTCAGATCCTGCAGTGCCAGACGTGTACCCCTGCTTAAGCCAGTACATATCCGGGCCCGTCTAAAGTTTGCTAGAGAGCACTTGGATGCTCCAGAAGAGAATTGGGAGAATGTCATATGGTCAGATGAAACCAAAGTAGAACTGTTTGGTAGAAACACAACTCGTCGTGTATGGAGGAGAGTGAATGCTGAGTTGCATCCAAAGAACACCATACCTACTGTGAAGCATGGGGGTGGCAACATCATGCTTTGGGGCTCTTTCTCTGCAAAGGGACTAGGACGACTGAACCGTGTACATGAAAGAATGAATGGGACCATGTATTGTGAGATTTTGAGTGCAAACCTCCTTCCATCAGCAAGGGCATTGAAGATGAAACGTGGCTGGGTCTTTCAGCATGACAATAATCCCAAGCACACCGCCAGGGCAACAAAGGAGTGGCTTCGCAAGAAGCATTTCAAGGTCCTGGAGTGGCCTAGCCAGTCTCCAGATCTTAACCCCATAGAAAACCTTTGGACGGAGTTGAAAGTCTGTGTTGCCCAGCGACAGCCCCAAAACATCACTGCTCTAGAGGAGAACTGAATGTAGGAATGGGCCAACATACCAGCAACAATGTGTGCCAACCTTGTGAAGACTTACAGAAAACGTTTGACCTCTGTCATTACCAACAAAGGATATATAACAAAGTATTGAGATGAACTTTTGTTATTGACCAAATACTTATTTTCCACCATAATTTGCAAATAAATTCTTTAAAAATCAGACAATGTGATTTTTCTGGATTTGTTTTCTCATTTTGTCTCTCATAGTTGAGGTCTACCTATGATGTCAATTACAGACCTCTCTCATCTTTTTAAGTGGGAGAACTTGCACAATTGGTGGCTGACTAAATACTTTTTTTCCCCACTGTAAACCCCTTTTTTATATATGAAAAAAAATTTTTTTTTTAAAAATGAATTGGGAGAAAGCTCATCCTGATCACATGTGGATGAGAAATCGAATACTCTGTACAACTTTGGCATCCACAAAGACAGTATAAAAATTAAGAGAGAAAAAATACTTCCTCTCGATGCCTCAGGTCTTTCTATAATTTATTAAACCAGACAAATAAAATATGTTTACAGTCAATATCTCCTAATATACCTAAAGTCTCCTAATTGGGAGAACTGTAACATATACAGTGCCTTGCGAAAGTATTCGGCCCCCTTGAACTTTTCAATCTTTTGCCACATTTCAGGCTTCAAACATAAGGATATAAAATTTTAATTTTTTGGTGAAAAAATGGGACACAACAACAAGTGGGACACAATCGTGAAGTGGAACAAAATTTATTGGATATTTTAAACTTTTGTAAAAAATAAAAAACTGAAAAGTGGGGCGTGACAAATTATTCGGCCCCCTTAAGTTAATACTTTGTAGCGCCACCTTTTGCTGCGATTACAGCTGCAAGTCGCTTGGGGTATGTCTCTATCAGTTTTGCACATCGAGAGACTGAAATTCTTGCCCATTATTCCTTGGAAAACAGTTCGAGCTCAGTGAGGTTGGATGGAGAGCGTTTGTGAACAGTTTTCAGCTCTTTCCACAGATTCTCGATTGGATTCAGGTCTGGACTTTGACTTGGTCATTCTAACACCTGGATACGTTTATTTGTGAACCATTCCATTGTAGATTTTGCTTTATGTTTGGGATCATTGTCTTGTTGGAAGATAAATCTCCGTCCCAGTCTCAGGTCTTTTGCAGACTCCAACAGGTTTTCTTCCAGAATGGTCCTGTATTTGGCTCCATCCATCTTCCCATCAATTTTAACTATATTCCCTGTCCCTGCTGAAGAAAAGCAGGTCCAAACCATGATGCTGCCACCACCATGTTTGACAGTGGGGATGGTGTGTTCAGGGTGATGAGCTGTGTTGCTTTTACGCCAAACATATCGTTTTGCATTGTGGCCAAAAAGTTCATTTTGGTTTCATCTGACCAGACCACCTTCTTCCACATGTTTGGTGTGTCTCCCAGGTGGCTTGTGGCAAACTTTAAACGAGACTTTTTATGGATATCTTTGAGAAATGGCTTTCTTCTTGCCACTCTTCCATAAAGGCCAGATTTGTGCAGTGTACGACTGATTGTTGTCCTATGGACAGACTCTCCCACCTCAGCTGTAGATCTCTGCAGTTCATCCAGAGTGATCATGGGCCTCTTGGCTGCCTCTCTGATCAGTCTTCTCCTTGTTTGAGATGATAGTTTAGAGGGACGGCCGGGTCTTGGTAGATTTGCAGTGGTCTGATACTCCTTCCATTTCAATATGATCGCTTGCACAGTGCTCCTTGGTATGTTTAAAGTTTGGGAAATCTTTTTGTATCCAAATCCGGCTTTAAACTTCTCCACAACAGTATCAAGGACCTGCCTAGTGTGTTCCTTGGTATTCATGATGCTCTCTGCGCTTTAATAGAACCCTGAGACTATCACAGAGCAGGTGCATTTATATGGAGACTTGATTACACACAGGTGGATTATATTTATCATCATCAGTCATTTAGGACAACATTGGATCATTCAGAGATCCTCACTGAACTTCTGGAGTGAGTTTGCTGCATTGAAAGTAAAGGGGCCGAATAATATTGCACGCCCGACTTTTCAGTTTTTTATTTTTTACAAAAGTTTAAAATAACCAATAAATTTCGTTCCACTTCACAATTGTGTCCCACTTGTTGTTGATTCTTCACCAAAAAATTAAAATTTTATATCCTTATGTTTGAATCCTGAAATGTGGCAAAAGGTTGAAAAGTTCAAGGGGGCCGAATACTTTGCGAGGCACTGTATGTAAAACGGTAAAATAGTTGATGCTTAACTCTCAGCTATTATCCAAAACAATAATTCAGCATATTAGAATGGGTGTCCATGAGTGTCATGTAGCCTATTTCCATGGAAGCAGTTACAAAACTTCTAATTCCTTCTCTGTCTTCCATAGGTATAGCAATATTGATACACATTAGTAACAGAAGGGAATCTATGCTGCAGCAAATACCAATAATAAAATTGACATGCCGTAGATTTAAAATCTGACCCGAGTATCAATTTTTATGCCACACTAATTTTTTTCTATTTTGGCAAAATCTGGGCAATTTGCTGCTACTATAAACACTGCAGATTTTGCGCTCATAATTCCACTACAGAAAATCTGCAGCATATCCACCCTGTGTGGATATAAAGGCCCATGTTTACTACTAGTTAGACAGTGTAAGCATAGACACTCTGAAAATGTGCCAAATCTATCACAGTGGCTGATGATGGATGACAAATCTGGTATATCTTTCGATTGTCTAGTCTATCTAGTCTAAGTGTTTACCACCTTTGCCAGAGTTTCTGCCAAATCTTTTGATGCTGTTTGGTGCATTTCATCACATTTAGGCTATGTCTCTTTCCCATGAAGCTGTCCGCTTTCATGTGAAGATGTACCCACTTGTCATGCAAGTCAGAAAAATACGGTCTCAAACTAAATTAAGACTAGGTTCATACCTGAGCTCATTTCCGGGGGTACCTGTTTCCGTGGGTAACCGCTTTTTTAAGCGGATTAGGATAGGAAACCCGAATGCAGGTGTGAATTTAGCACAACTAAATGCATTGTAAGGGAATTGCCAGTTGAGCGATTCCCCAGTAGCTGTTGGTTAACCCTGGGGGAGGAGCACAACAAGACAGTGAGCCCTAAAGCTGAAACCCCCCAATGGCCCTGCCTACTTGCTTGACTGTCCTAGGTATCAGTCGACAACTTGCAGCCAATTCCTTCACTAAATAAGTGACACACAGAACAGGACAAGACAAAACAACACAGAAGTAGAGTCAGCAAGCCAAGGGGTCGGTAACAGTCGAACAATGCAGTACCAAAACGAAATCCAAGAGAGTAGTCACAGGGGGAGCCAAAGGTAAGAAGTCAGAAATAGAACAATGGCAGAAAAAGGAGCTAGCAGGGACAAAGTCACAAGACAGAATCTCAATAGCCAGCGACCATGTGAGGGCTGATGACCTATTTATAGCAAGTCCAGGACCTGCCCCAGACTT
Source organism: Leptodactylus fallax (assembly GCA_947044405.1). Lineage (NCBI taxonomy): Eukaryota > Metazoa > Chordata > Amphibia > Anura > Leptodactylidae > Leptodactylus > Leptodactylus fallax. The sequence goes on from CAMRHE010000424.1 coordinate 420,700, forward strand.
GATTGGTAGACAGGCTGTCAATCACACAGGAAAGGCTAAGATTAACTATTTGAGGAGCAGAAGACACAAGGTGCAGGAGACGGGTGAGGCTGAAATTCAATTACATAGTCTAGGACAGTGTTCAGACTGAGCAACAAGAACCTTAAGCAAGGAATCAAACTGAACACGCCTCCTTCAGCGCAGTGTGCAAGCGGAGGGTGGCGCACTGACCCGAACAGGCAGAGATGTTACATGCATCTCATTTTGGAGTATTTGACACCAGATCTGAGTTGTAACCACATTAGTAAATCTGCTCCAGAGGGTTTTTCTGCCCACCTATAGATAATGCAAGTTACAGATAACACTATGATGCATGACACAATTTATTATCTTTACCTCAACTTCTTTGCTTGAATTGTAGATCCGAAAAGTATATCTTTAAGCATATGTTCAATAAATAGAGGTTTATTCTGCTGTGTGCTCAGTCCATCTGGTGCTTTCTTTAGTAAATGTATTAGTCTACTTGCAATATCTTCCATTTCACATCCTGCTGACTGTGCGAGGATGACTAAGGAACGCAAAATACAAGTGTATACTGCACAATAAAGCTGATCACTAATCGACTCTGAAAAAGATGTAAAAAGTTGTTTTACATCTGTAATTCATAGAAGGGTCACATTTCTTCCTATATAAAACCCTGAAATGGTGGACAAAGGATGATCCCAGCAACAAACAGACAAGTTGCTATAGTAATAAATGAAACAAAAAGAATCAAGAGGCAAACACAGTTCTCTATGTGGAGTTACCAGTTAAACACAGGAATGCATTTGGTTATTTCACAGACATAAATAAAGTGGTTTACCAGGAGAATAGTAAGACAAAAATATTTGAGGGGAGGGCGCACCTTCATATTGCCATGCCAGTTTCAGTACTTTCATGTGCATGTGTGAATGCATCTGTTTGTAATAGCCCAAGAATGTTATAAAGGCATAACAGATACCACAAGTCTATTTAGAAACTGAGAATAGAAATAAGTTTTGTAATCAGGATTTTTCCTCCATAACTATCAGTCTGAGCTTTAGCGGAGTCATCTTTCTTTAATGGCCGCCTTCTCAGCTTCCAGGCTGTTCTGTATGTCCCATTGAACTGTACTTACTAAAAGGTTTGTTCACTTTAAGACAACCTGTTTTTTTCAGCAGAAAGATTAATGTGTTATTTTATGGGCATTTGTTGCCATAGAAGATAACATACTAATCCAAGACTTTAGTTATGCCCAATCGTTGGCTAGTGTCCATCTTTTGGCATCCTCACAGATAAATTGCTTGAAGGAGCTACAACCAAGAGCGATGGGCCACTTTGTTGTACACCAGGCACAGCTCTGTAATTTTAGTAGAGGTTGTGCTACTGTTACAGTTTAGTCCCATGTACTTCTAAAAATATAGAGCTGTGCCTGTTAAACATTGAAGGAACTGGAACTTACTGGAGCACATGAGCCCTTTCTGGGGTTGCCACGAGTCAGATGTTCACTGACTTAATATTGATCCCTGATTTAATATTGATGCCTTATACTCAGGATAGGCTATCATTTTTAGAGTCCCACATCCAGCTGTTTAAGCAGGCTAGGTGTCAGCAAAGTGCTGCAGGCTCATCTTCACAAATGCAGATAGCCACACATAATAATAATGATAACAATAATAGAGAAAATAATGAAATAAAGAACAATGAGAGTGCAAATAGTTAGACAGAGTTCACATGTAGTCTACATTTTTAATTATTATACTGTAGTAAATTTTATAGAATTTAATTTTATTATAATAGAGCATTTACTAAAAAGGATTAAAGAGAAAAAGTGAAACACACCAAGTATTTGACTGGTAATTTCTTCTGGATACTCTTTGCTGGAGTCATCCACAGATATTGTCTGAGATTTACATGAAGCTTTTTTACAAGATGTATTCCTCAAATGGCCTGAAAGTCTGCTGTTTTCCGGTATGAAATCCTGGAACACAGTTAAGTAGAAATACACTTGGGCACAAGACAGAATAAATACAACAACAAACTAAATATAGCAAAAGTAATTAAATAACTGCAATATGGAGTAGGTTAAATTCATGCATTCATAGTTCCAATGTACAATAGGTTGGGGCCAATAGAACAGGGGATAGGCTAGAGCCACAGGATAGGAGATAAGTGTCTGAAGGGACTGGGACTGCTGGGGCACCCACAGTTCATGTGAAGAGGGCTCTTGAGTCCATTCCAAAGAGGAGACTCAGAATCCTTTATTTGATGAACGGAAGAGGTTCCACTGGATAGGGAATAGCCTTTGGATAGGGAATAAGTGCAGTTCATGGGACAACCCCTTTAATATTCTACATTATGGCCTGCTGCCTATGTATGTGCAAGGTGGCCAACAGCTCACTGCTTAGGTTTCAGTGTAATGTGTTGTTAATTCTACTATCAGAGCAGTCAATCCTATGAGTCTGTCTCACTAGTAAAAATCCAAACCTCTGGAGATTCATAACATATTCCACTGTTTATGTTGTCATTAATAAATGTTAACAAATTTCTGGTTACTTGGACTTTTCCTATTTGAAGTAATATTGCAACGAGGTGGAAGACTGCCCAGATTGACCTGACATATTCCCTTTAAGGATTTTATTTTGGAACCTTTCAAAGTCAGTGTAAGTTCATATATAGTACAATGTTACTATTAAACTGTGAAATCTTACATTACCTGATACATCTTTAGTATTTTTAAGATATCGTCAAATCCACTTTTAACAAAACATGCCATGGCTTCCATCTTGCTTCTGTTTTCAATCAAAGATATCTGGATGAGCCTGAAAAACTCATCAGGACTCTGCAAAGATGACATAATATATCAAAGAGGCAAGTATATGTAACCAATTTATCAATCCATAGTTAGTGTTCTATTAAAGGGGTTTTCTGGAATTAAAATAGGATAGGTCATCAATATTAGATTTTTCGGGTCTGACACCTGGCACCCCTAGCAATCAGCTGTGTGAAGAGACCACAGTGCACGGACAAGTGCATCGGCTTCGTCATTACTTACCAGTCACAGAGCTTTGCATCATATATAGGTCTGAGATACAAATAGGCCACATGACTGATGGATGTGACAGCACATGGCCTGAGAAGTAAAAGTGGTGATTACTGGAATACTGCTTCCACTTCATTCAGTTGATCTGTGTAGGTCTTGGGTGTCCAACCCCTGCAAATCTAATAGTGATGAGTTCAAAGGATAGGTCATCAATATTTTAGTCCCCGAAAAACCCCTTTAAAAATAGCCAGACTGCATAAAATCAATATGAATTGGTTGTCTATATGTTAAAGCCACCCAAAACAAATTGTAATATGTGTTACTGTCATGTGTAATGTGAGAATTTCACACATGGTGCCCTCTGCAAATTCTTGGTTGCAACCAGATCTTCGTATAAATTAGATTCTGGTTCGTTTTTTAAAAATTGCCTGTATGTTCTAGAAAAGATCTACTTGCTGGACTGCAAAAAAATGTCAAATTAGTGCTAGGAGTGTTCTAGCTCGCTCCTTTGGGAACTTTGTCCATTACATAAGGTGGCATCTGGTACATTACAATAAGTATTGATACTTTTCAGACCTCTTAAAATATTGTATTTCATATAAAATGTTGAGCTGGCAATTTGATATTGGGACTAAAAATTAAAAAAGAACAAACCTTCACTGAACAAATGTCAGTGACATACACCAAGCAAAACACTTTTGCTACTTTAAAAAAACAGTTTACTTATATTCTTAAATCCTAAAACATAATTTCTGCGGTATTGAATAAAGCGGCAAACTAAGGCTAGGTTCACATCTGCGTTGGAGTTTCCATAGGAGAGTTCGCTGCAGATTCACGCTAAAATCATCAGAGAGAAAAGTCCTGCAAGGAGGTGTTTTCTCTCCATCGGTTTCAGTATAAAACCGGTGGAAACCCGATGGACACCGGGCAGACCCCATTATAGTCTATCGGGTACCCTCATGCGGACCCGAACGACGGAGAACCAAACGCTAGTGTGAACCTAGCGTAAGTGTGTATCACAGTATATATTTTTATGCTACTTTTTCCGTAAGCAGCTGTACACATGAGACATATAAGACTTAAAGGGAATCAGCCTGACAGATACAATCACATGAATCAAGTAGTGTTTTCACCTTGTGAATTGGTGCCTCAGTTGCAGAAACACAGTATCACTGTTTTGGTTGATATGAAATACACTTTATGGAGCTACAATGGTATTGTTGTTGCTTGAAAGTGGTAAGTGACAACGCCCTCCTTGCTCCAAAGAGCTCATTTGCATATTGACAATGGGAACACAATGTGGATATCTTGGCAGCAGAGGCACCAATTTACAAGGGCAAATCGTTGGGGAAATCACCATTTGATTCAGGTGACTGCAAGCTATCTATCAGACTCTCTTTAAGTGATATATTTTACTAGCAGCTATACTTAAACATGATATAATGTTGTTTCCAATGTTATCAAGATAGTAACAGTTTGCAAATTTGTACTTTTGGTGCACTTGTTATTTCATCTAATGGAATCAAATCAAAATAGGCGATATCTTGAAGTGTCTTTTCAATCACCAACTCTTTAATTTCTGTAACTTGAGTAACCACAGTTTGAAGCCTATTGGAAGAAAGTAAGACGGGGATGACAAATGAGAATTTAGTTTTATTATTTTGCACTTTTATTTTGCACTCAGCGACAATGACACTTTAAAGTCACATTAAAGTTTAATGTGCATTTATTGTTATATTTTTATATATATAGTTATGCTTTCAAATGTTTATATTCTGATGGTTAGGATTAGGGGATAGTCTCAGACAGTACATGATCCTGCTTATTTTAGAGTCATGCGCTGTCCGTGGTTGATCCGTTTTTCAAGTCCATAAAAAAAAAAACGGATCAACTTTTCTGTGCTTCTAGGTCTGTGAAAAATTAATATACATGTGCTGCCTGTGATTTTCACAAACCAATATACTTAAGTGAAGCTCTGAGGTCTGCAGATAAACCAAAATAGAGCATGTCTCAGTTCTTTTTTCCAAGGACTCTTGGTTCATGAAAAACAAGCAGACGCTTGCATGCACCCCATAGAATTAATGGGTGCACATACAGTCTGTAATTATCACTAGCATCACACATTCACAAAATGGGGACGTGTGAATACACCCTTATACATATTTCTGGGCATTTGATATCTTTAGGATAGGTCACTGATATAAGATCAATGGGGGTCTGAGACCCAGCACTCCCAGTTATAGCACCTGATGGCACAGAACTTATATAGGGAATGGAGTTGAAAGAAGTGTCTCTGTTCTTTGTGTACTTGCTAAGCTGAGTCACTACTGCTCAGATCCTATGTAAGTGTTTTCAGTCCTAAAAAGTATTTAGGGCTGAGGCCACACATTGTGAAAAAGCTGAGCTTGGCTTTTTCAGATTTTGAAACAGTTTTTTAAGCAAACGACCAGAATTGAATTCAGTAGGAGGGAAAAGTATAAGTGCGTCCTTTATATTTTCAACTCCTTTTGAAGCCACTCTTGGCTTTGACGCAAAATCTGCAACAAAAAACACAGATTTTCCACAATGTCTGGTCTCAGCCTTAAACTCCCTTGTAAAGTAAAAAAAAACCTTCAGTAGGGAAGATTAAAATGTTAACACAAAATATGCTAACTATAACCTAATATTTCTTTAATCTTCTTACGTATATCATCAAATGACAAATGAAGGGAATTTTACAGTAGCATTTATATAGCACCAACGCATTGTGCAGCACTTTACAATCAGTGGCAAGCAATAAACTATTATAATAATTCTAAAGTTTCCCAATTATTCAGTTTTGGAGTCATATTTTATGCAAAATGCCATTGTACTGATATGCAAGTGGGGGGGGGGAGTGCTTTGGGAGCGTGTCTTAGCTTGTCTGTGCTTTGGTCTCAACTCTGGGCAAAGCTCTTTTCCCCTCATTTGTTTATGCATTACATGAAAAGGGGAAATGCGAAGTTGAATAACAGAGGCATATTTTGAAACTGTAGAATCACCTCTACATGGTAATATAATTAGGTTAATAACAAATTTACAGCTGACAGACTCCCTTTAAGGCTCTATTTACATTCAGTATCTTGATATTCACCTCAAAAGGTCAGTTTTGTAGATAGCCAGAAAGACCCTAATCACAGGTATTTACCATTTCACAGCAGAACTGGTCTGATGGAGGAGTCCCTCTATGTTCACACTTTTCCAAGATAAAGTAGACAGTCCTGGCTGGAACTGATGATTTACTTGCTTCAGATAGATGGAAAATAATTCTGCAAAGTCCTCAGGGATATCTTGTTTAATTCTTCCATACACCTTCACAGCATCTTCTAAATTGCTTCTATACATTTTAAATTTTTCTGCCTTTAACAGAATATCAGTAACATCATTGATTTTATAAGCCATTTATTCTGATTGGTGAGGGTTTAGCAGGTGAGACCACCAAACCCAAAAACATGGGCTGCCCTGTCCTCTATAGCCAATGTAGAGATAACTAACCTATTGAAGTCACGAGTGTGTGCACCCAGCTTTACACATAAATTTAAAGTGGTACTTGCATCTTACACATTTATGACATGTTCGCATACAATTGCTTGACTGTTTCTGTAACTTTCAAAGAAATGAATGTATAGTCTCTGCCTGAATGTGCAGCCAGAGGTTTCCGAACCAAGAGACATGGGGGCCACTGTTCAGGAAATAGGTGGTCAGGTGAACAAGTCAATGAATGTCTTGGATGGAAATACCCCTTTAACTATATAGTCACTATATAAGCATAACATGCTGTGCAATGTTTATCGGAATCAATATACCATAAATTATATACAGTACTTGAGAAAACCAGTTCATGTTCAATTTTCTTAAACTGCAAAGTCATTTTATTTAGTGCATCACTTATTTGCATCATTGCAGAATGTACAAGAAAAGATGAACTACACCTTACATCAGTGGTTCTCAAGGTACGGTAGATGGACCCCAGGAGGTATGCACCATAGCCTCAGGGGGTACGTGCTCTCCCTAGCCTGCAGTACTGTTTTACTGCTGGATGCTAGGATATGTAAGCTTCTGACTGCAGATCCTGTCAGAAGGACAAGGACCTAATAGCATGTGACATCACTTTGTACTGCCAAGGTTGAAAGCTGGGTGGACCCGAAGGGAAATCTCAGGTGGATTTTGCCACAGTAATTGGATTCAAAGCTAGGACTCTAGCACTGCAAAGCATCAGTGCTAACCACTGAGCCAAAGAGCCTCCATTGGGTGGTATATGTTGGGGATATACTTTTTTTGCTACACAGGAGAGCACGGCAGACTGCGCTATTTCATGAAGTGGTGTACAGTAGAAAAAAAATAACATGGTATACATTTTTTTTTTTTTTTTTTTTTACATGGACTCCTACTGGGGCAAATGTCACTCAGTGGTATCTGTTTCATATGGCCATTTAATGCTTCTGCCAAGAGCAAACACTGTGAAAAATGTCTCATTGTATGTCACAATCTTATGAGGACTTCTAAGTTTTAGAAATTCTAAGAGGAACGGTCTGCCTTCTATTTACATATGTAAGGGGATCTGGCCTGGGTCTATATGTTCATATGGGAGGTATGAATATGCCATCATTGGTGCATTTTCTGTATAAACAGGCGGTGCATAAGGCACTTCAGCTTACTCAGCTTTGTAGGAACAGGATGTTGAGTAAAATAGATAATGAACTTAAAAGTCATTTACAGTGGCAATTCATGCCACTATTTTCTGTCTAGCAGTCAGTCTGCAGTACCAGTTGCCACATCAGTCTCACAGCAGACACTAACAACACCCACAGATCTCATTAATAATGGGATCCAATGTGTTGTCACTAGTGGGTACTTGGCTTGAAAAGGTTGAGAAACACTGCCTTAGACTATTGGCACTTCAGCTTACTTCTTGTAGCTTTGTAGGAACAGAATGTTGAGTAAAATAGATAATGAACTTAAAAGTAATTTCCAGTCAAAGAGTTTTATTTCATTATAGATAATAAATCTGAGACTGTCAGCTAAAGCTTCCTTTTCTATGTGACATGTGGTTACAGCAAGTTGGCATTAATGTTGTACCTGATGAAATGCCAGCAGAGCTGCTTCTGGAACATGGATCCCAAATCTCAACATCCATTTTGTCTCTTCAATAAGATGAAGCAGTCTAGTGTAAATAAATATGCCATTTAGTATCTGTCACTTATAGATATGAAGGACTTGAATAAAAAAATTCAATATAAATACGTGAAGAACCCCCTTCTGCTTTTTTGTGAGTTATTGTATGTCTGTTTGTTCCCCCCTTCTCTTGCTATGTGCCTTCTGGTTGATAGCGTTATGGTGATCTTCTGTTATTGGACCCCCCTTTCACCAAGATGTTATTCTCATTTCTGGTCCTTGACCCCATTCTTTGGCTTTTTTGCTGTTCTCATTATTGATCTGCTCTTGCTTGGCGGCATGCGCCTTATGCCTCACTAGTTCTCTTATGTTTTTTTGTTTGTTTTTTTTGTTTGTTTTTTAATAAGAGGCTTGTATGCCTATATGTATTGTACTTTGTTGTTTATATTGCTTTTCCTTTTTCTATTATTATTTGAAAATTTCTACAATAAAAAATGATTAAACAATATATAAAACTTAATATTTACTAATATTCCTTAAAATAGTAATTATGTATAAACACAAATAGTAAGTGCCCTCATGCGCACGCATAACCAGTGCTCAAATATAAAAAGAACCGTCTGACCAGGGTGGGACAAAACGGAGCTGGGAACCATAATGCATCATTACAAACATCTTAGGCTCAAGGGGTAAGGGATACATCCCTATCAAACCCTAACATCCCATACATAGCTCCTGTCCTGACAAGGACAGTCCCAATCTGACCCTGTAACTATCCCTGGTAAGATACGTCTATTCAAAGATCCCAATCCTGACACCTGACATTGCTGCGAGCAGGAGCTCCCCTGCACAAAGTGTAGAGCTACCTTTATGGGTGACAACCTAAGGATCGATTCTGAGCATATTCCGAGCTCCATTTTGTCCCGCCCTGGTAAGACGGACGGTTCTTTTTATATTTGAGCACTGGTTCTGAGCACGAGGGCACTTACTATTTGTGTTTATACATAATTACTATTTTAAGGAATATTAGTAAATGTTAAGTTTTATATATTGTTTAATCATTTTTTATTGTAGAAATTTTCAAATAATAATAGAAAAAGGAAAAGCAATATAAACAACAAAGTACAATACATATAGGCATACAAGCCTCTTATTAAAAAAAAAAAAAAAAAACAAAAAAAAACATAAGAGAACTAGTGAGGCATAAGGCCTCATATTAGTAATATGAGGAATATTAGTAAATGTTAAATTTTATATATTATTTGATCCTGTGCTATTGTGACTTCATTGATTTATATTGGATCAGTGGTTAAGCTATACTGGCTATATATCACATTGGCTTTATATTTTCACTAGTAGAGACTATTTACTAGTGCTGTGCACAACAGTATCCAAAAAGTGTATTGTAATACTATGTAAGGGTTTGACACTTACCTCACATCTGCGTTCACCATAAGCTGCTGTGTTATAGGATCTTGGATAAGTAATGGAAAATTAAGTCCAGTTAGACTGTTGTCTAGCTGTGCCTTCCACTTCTGATACCACATGGCTTCATATGACACCAAGGCAGAAGCTACTCTATTGTACAGCTTGACAGTATCTGAATAAGTGAGGCAAGTAGCTACAATTCGCACATTTTTGAGGGCCTTTAAAAAGAACAGAGTAAGAAAATCCATTGGATACACAGACAATTATTTCTTATTCATATTAAAGAGAAAAGTTCATCAGGATTTACCTGCTCAACCTGCCAATAACCTGTTTTCCATTATGGTCATATGTTCATAATGTTGACATTCTGATTCTACTGGCTAATCTGAATAATAAAGAAAAGGCACTTTTTTCATAGTGGTCATTGGAGGTGTAGCCATTGTCCAGAACATTGAAGCCGGCTAGTCCTCCTTCTGACTTGATTGATATCCCACAACATGGGTAGGTCATTATAAATGAAAAATAATAATTATAGTCTTTACTACTAATTAATTGCTAATATATTGTATATTATATCCATTGTATAAATTTATACTTCTAAATCCTTTATTGCTGACATTTTCAAATGTGGCCTTGTGATGTGAACAAGAATGTTAACCTATAATCTAGTTACTTGGAACCTAGCGAGTCCAGAAACATTGTTTTGGATAAATGAGTGAAAATAATAGATAGGCACTGCTTTGGAGCTGATGTTTAGGCCACATAATGTTCTTTCGAGTTAGCTATAATTCACATGTATAATTATTCTAATTCTCCTATGACAGTGACATTGATTGTAAGGGGACGTTCTGACGACTGGTTGCCAGAACCTCTGTTTTGGGACATTTGCAAGAGTTCTCTGCCCTATCAGAGTTCTCTGTAACTACGTCTACTTGTTTCGTTTATTATCTCTAATACTAATCTATAATACTCTTTTTGCTATAACCTCACTTATAAATTTTATCTGCTTTATCCACCTGAGAGATGGTTTATCTCCTGGGTTTTGTGTAAAAGTGTTCATAACATAAGCCTTGTCCAGTGGCTTCCTGCTCATGTGCTGTGCATAGATGAAGCCTAGGACAGTATTACTTGTTTCACTGTGTATACACCAGATATCACTAGGGAGGGTTTCTGATGATATATCTGTCCTGTGGGACGTCAATCAAGCAAAGAGCATGATTGGCTGGCTTGAGTGTTCTGGGCTGTGGCAAGATGTGACCGACTCCAACTCCATGAATTATTATTGGTGTCTAAAAGCAACGGTAATAAAAAGTTCTTTTGCACACAATTCATATCAGTTTAGTGGCGGTTTAAAGGAGGTTAAATCCTGGTGACTGATATCCTTTCAAGACATATCAATGAAGTTTTAAACTGCATACATGTATAGAAAAATACATATAAGTAAAATGTATCTGGCAAGATAGGGTTTTCCCATCTCCTTATTTCAGCAGTGCTGCCTGCTGTCTCCTCTTCTCACTTCCTGTATCCCCCCTCCCAGCTTGCTGAACAGGACACTATGAAGCATCACAATACTTATTATAATTACTAGAAATCTACTATAAATGCAGATCAAATAATATGCACATGCTTCTAGAGAACGGACTCGGTGTTTTCTGTGTGTTTACATAGAGAGATAAAAGACAGGGCTTTATCAGCAAACTGCAATTAGCTGAACTGATTGTCCTGTTGGCAGAGCTGTAGATAACAATAAGAGCAGTGAGTGACGACGTCACTTGTCCTATCACACAGGTCCGGCACTATAGAAACGCTGTGTAAAAAATGGGAAGAATAATTTCACATAGTACGAAAACAAAGCAGCATTACTAAAGCAATATATTTAGGAAAAGTCTTCAATTTATATAAGCTACCAGTATAGATAAGATCCTTAAGATGGGAATACCCCTTTAAATGGAGTCTGTCACAGGAAAATCAGTATCAAACTAATGACAGTACCTTGTAGGGCGGCTTCTACACTCTTCAAAAATGTATTTTTATTCTGCATTGCAGCTCCATTTTCATGAAAATCTGTGTTTTATGTGTATGCAAATTAGCTGAAGAAGGCTTTTAGGGGCATGTCTTCTCCTGCAAGGACTTCATTCTCTGCTCTAGATAATGGGACCTAACTGCAAACAAAGTGTGATAAAGTGCAAGACATCACTCAAGCAGTGGGGGTGGAGTTGAGTTACAGTTAGGGGTGGTTATCTAAAGTAAAGAGTGAAGTTCAAGCAGGAGAAGTCATACTTTGAAAGCCATTTTCAGCTAATTTTCATATGAACAAAACACTGATTTTCATGAAGATGAAGCTACAATGCAGAATAACAAATATATATTTGGTAAGTGTAGAAGCAGCCCTACAAGGTACTGCCATTAGTCTGATCCTGATTTTATTGCTGACAGACTCCCTTTAACTTACCTTCATGGTGTTTTCAATCCTTGACATTAATTTCCTGGACCAGACAATAGCTCCCAGTATAGGTGGCATATTTCTTGGTAAAACGGGCTCACCCTAAATATAAAAATAATTTTATCACATAGTACACTGCGAATGTAATATTTATTGATTTCTTTTTTTACATGAATGATATTGCCATTCTACTAATCCATAAAAGTGTTCATAACATAAGCCTAGTCCAGTGGCTTCCTACACATGTTTTGTGCACAGATGAAGCCTAGTACTACTTGTTTCACTGTGTATACACCAGATATCACTAGGGAGGGGTTCTGATGATATATCTGTCATGTGAGATGTCAATCAAGCAAAGAGCATGATTGGCTGGCTTCAGTGTTCTGGACTGTGGCAAGATGTGAATTAATCCACCCCCATGAATTATTATTGGTGCCTCAAAGCAACGGTAATAAAAAGTAATTCAATGTATTTGTCCTATACAGTGCACAAAACATTTATATATAGTGCCTCAATTGGAACCATGACTTTAAAGGTCACCTGCAAGAAAGGAAATTTAAAATAGATTCAGATATACTGTATATGCATGTTTACTCTCACTCCTCTCAAGAAATATAGATATACAATTTGCCTAATATTAGACTTTCTTTAGGGAATATGGCTACAATCAGAAGCACTAGTTTCAACAATAAGATGTATTTAAATAAAAAGTTATGTTTTATATACTGTACCTTAAAGGCCTCATATTCTTGTTGAATGTCCTTCAGTTCGAGATAAAACCAGTCAAATACCTCCACATAGCACTCATTTATAATGTGCTGTATCCCTTGCCTATGACTGACAATAGAAAACCTGTTAAAATAAAGAAACATTAGTTAGAATATTCACATAGAATTCTCATCTGAACAACAAAAAAAAAAAAAACTAAATAAGCTATACTTCAGTACATTATTCACCAAATTCTAAAAAGAAACAATTGCACTCAAAGATCAAAACAAACACTTTTGAGAAGCGCAATAGGTGTGTAATGTGCTTAAAGGCTATTTACACCTGTGGAGTTAAATACCTCCACATAGCACACTGTACTGTATCCCTTGCCTATGACTGACAACAGAAAACCTGTTAAAATACAGAAAAATTTGTTAGAATATTTATTATAGATTTCTCATCTCAACAGCAAACAAAACTACATAAGTAATTTCATAGTTTATTTCCTAAATTATAAAATTCTACAAAATAAAAACGTGCACTCAAACCCAAAAGAGACACTTTTGCAAAGCACTACAGGTATGTAATGTGCTTTAAAGAGGACCTTTCATGTCCTCAGGCACATGCGGTTTTACAAACCACTAGAAAGCCGACAGCGCGCTGAATTCAGTGCGCCAGGGCTGGAGATATCGGGGGTCTTAGTTTCACCGTTCACCATCAGAAGGGTGTTCCTGACATTCTAGCTGAGCTGTGAGGAACGCCCTCCCTGACTGTACTCGTCCATAGCCCTGTACTGGGGGGGCGTTCCTCACAGCTCAGCGACATCACTGGGCTGTAAGGAACACCCCCTCTCTCTGTACTAGTCCATAGCCCTCTACTGTCAGAGGGGGCGTTCCTTACAGTCCAGTGATGTTGCTGAGCTGTGAGGAACGCCCCCCCCCCCAGTACAAGGCTATGGACGAGTACTGTCGGGGAGGGCGTTCCACACAGCCCAGCTAGACTGTCAGGAACACCCTTCTGACAGTGAACGGTGAAACTAAGACCCCCGATATCTCCAGCCCTGGGGCACATAACTGGAAAGCAAACAGTGCGCTGAATTCAGTGTGCTGTTGGCTTTCTAGCGGTATGTAAAACCGCATATACATGAGGACGTGAAAGGTCCTCTTTAAGGCTATGTACACATTTGGGGTCATTTCATTACAATTGAATAAAACTATTTTTGCCTAAAAAAAAGTTTCCTATTACAGTCATGGCCAAAAGTTTTGAGAATGACACAAATATTATATTTTCACATGATCTGCTGCCCTCTGGTTTTTATGTGTGTTTCTCAGATGTTTTTATCACATACAGAAATATAATTGCATTAATATTATGAGTAACAGAAGCTTATATTGGAAGAGTGAAGAAATCAGGCGATACCTTTTAGAGGCTAACTGAGTATATTTATAAGTAAGCTTTCAGGAGTACTAGCTCCCTTCATCAGACATGGTGTGATACAAGAACTGAAAATTAAAAGATTTTTATACACATGGTTTTCAAAGCCCTTAAAAAAAAATTGCAATCTAAGTAGAGAAGTTATTTACAACAGGTCAAAAAAACAGTCTGGAAACTTGTGGTGCGTGACGGAGGGATCAGTAATTCTTGCTGTTATCTGTTTGCTATCAGGAGGTGATTTGTGTCCCTCACAGGTCATACATAGTGTGATTTGAAGCTGGCATGAATATTGAGTTCAGTTCATGGTTCAAACATAGTGTGACATGAAGCTGGCATGAATATTAAGTCCAAATTGCAGAGTTTGAAATTTTTGCATAAATTTGTACTCCATTTCTTTCCTTTTCTCCTGTGTCTTAAAATGTCCCATTAAAACCACAACCCGCAAATCTTCAATAGAGTGGTTTTCTCCGGAGAAGCTTATATTGACAGTTAGAATGAGTTAATGCAGCAAGTCAATATTTGCAGTGTTGACCCTTCTTCTTCAGGACCTCTGCAATTCTCCCTGGCATGCTCTCAATCAAATTCTGGACCAAATCCTGACTGATAGCAGTCCATTCTTGCAGAATCAATGCTTTAATTTTGTCTGAATTTGTTGGTTTTTGTTTGTCCACCCGTCTCTTGATGATTGACCACAAGTTCTCAATGGGATTAAGATCTGGGGAGTTTCCAGGCCATGGACCTAAAATCTCTATGTTTTGTTCCCTGAGCCATTTAGTTATCACCTTTGCTTTATGGCAAGGTGCTCCATCATGCTGGAAAAGGCATTGTTGAGCGCCAAACTGCTCTTGGACGGTTGGGAGAAGTTGCTCTTGGAGGACATTCTGGTACCATTCTTTATTCATGGCTGTGTTTTTAGGCAAGACTGTGAGAGAGCCGATTCCCTTGGCTGAGAAGCAACCCCACACATGAATGGTTTCAGGATGCTTTACAGTTGGCATGAGACAAGACTGGTGGCAGCGCTCACCTCTTCTTCTCCGAATAAGCTGTTTTCCAGATGTTCCAAACAATCGAAAAGGGGATTCATCAGAGAAAATGACTTTACCCCAGTCCTCAGCAGTCCACTTCCTGTACCTTTTTCAGAATATCAGTCTGTCCCTGATGTTTTTTCTAGAGAGAAGTGGCTTCTTTGCTGCCCTCCTTGAGACCAGGCCTTGCTCCAAGAGTCTCCGCCTCACAGTGCGTGCAGATGCACTCACACCTGCCTGCTGCCATTCCTCAGCAAGCTCTGCACTGCTGGTAGCCCGATCCCGCAGCTGAAACACTTTTAAGAGACGGTCCTGCCGCTTGCTGGTCTTTCTTGGGCGCCCTGGAGCCTTTTTGGCACCAATGGAACCTCTCTCCTTGAAGTTCTTGATGATGCGATAGATTGTTGACTGAGGTGCAATCTTTCTAGCTGCAATACTCTTCCCAGTTAGGCCATTTTTGTGCAGTGCAATGATGACTGCACGTGTTTCTTTACAGATAACCATGGTTAACAGAAGAGAAACAATGATGGCAAGCACCAGCCTCCTTTTAAAGTGTCCAGTGGTGTCATTCTTACTTAATCATGACAGATTGATCTCCAGCCCTGTCCTCATCAACACCCACACCTGTGTTAATGGAGCAATCACTGAAACGATGTTAGGTGGTCTTTTTAAGGCAGGGCTGCAATGATGTTGAAATGTGTTTTGGGGGATAAAGTTCATTTTCTAGGCAAATATTGACTTTGCAAATAATTGCTGTTAAGCTGATCACTCTTTATAACATTCTGGAGTATATGCAAATTGCCATTAGAAAAACTGAAGCAGTAGACTTTGTAAAAATTAATATTTGTATCATTCTCAAAACTTTTGGCCATGACTGTACATATATTGTTTCCATTTTTTCTAGAGCCTTCACTTCTTGTCATACAATGCAATCTGCTCTGTCCCGCTTTCAGAGATCCACCTGAGAAACTGTCCAGCAGTTTGTTCTTTGACTCTTATCTCTGTTCTAAATCCTTATAAACACTCACTCACTCGCTCACTCACTCACTTTGATAAGATTATTGCTTGAGTTAGTGTTTATGGGTAGTTTAAATCTTTAATAATTTTTGCAGTCATTAAAGGGGTTTTCCGGGCAAAACATATTTTTTTAAAAAAGGTCTGTTAGTGCTATTAATGGATTAATAAGTACACCCATATACCGTTAGCAGTGTTTTGAGTGATTCTCTGGGAGCTCCTGGCGTCCTCTGCATTTGTTTGCATGCTGCAGCTTCCTGCTGTGTGGCTTCCTGTGTAGCTTCCACACTACCTCCCTCTCACTGCCCCCCTTCCTATCTCACAAACTTACACCCCCTCCCTGTCTCCCTAGCTATCTCGTCCACTACTAGCCCTTCCCAACTAACTAATTCAGCCCACCCCCACCGCATCATACTTACCTGTCTTCCTCTTTAGACTTCCCTTCTTGGATGGCTCCTCCTTTTCTTTCATGGTGCTTGGCTGTGCACAGGCTGGAGACACCTCTCTTTCTCTCTGCTAGTGCAGACCGGAAGTGCTTCTGATGCCTGCGCAGTAGAGATGGAGCCATCTCTACTGCCCATGTGTCGCAGGCTGTGATGATTCTGCTTAAATATGGCTATAACACAAAGCTGTATTTTGGTCTCTGGGTAGCGTATCTCTTTACTCATAAGGTGCGCAGCTATAATCCTAGGTGTATGTTGTCATAATGTGGCCACACTGTAACAATAGGGCTCCATTGTACTCCTATACAGCCCTGAGTGATCAAAGAAACAATAGTGCATTGTTCAAGCCTGGGCTGTTGATCAGACCTGCCTGATAACATTGTATCATTCCAATTGGTCTCAGCTCTATACAAAAGATCTGGACTTGATTGCATTAAATCATCAGACTTGCTGTTGCCGGTGACCTCATTCTGGGAGGTGGCATAAAGGGTATATAGGATGAGGTAAGAGGTCTGTGGGAGGAGATTATGCTATGGAGTTGAGACAGACCATCACAGACTTACCCTGAGAAGAGATTTGTGTTGGGATTACAAGCGAACACCATGAGGACATTTTTGTGATGAGACTATTGGACTAATGCTGAGAGACTGTGATGCCACATGCTAGGAGTTAATGTCACATGCCAAGAAGCCTCCACTGGTTATTCACACATGACAGAGCATGTGTGAGTGTTGGACTACAGAACCACATCAAGGACATGTGTGGTAAAGTAATCATTTCACCTTTATCCCTTTTATTTTATTTGTACTGTATCTTGTAACTAGTAACTGTTAATGCTTGCATATATCTGCATATCTGTTCTGAACTGTATATGTTAGATGTTAATACTGACCCATTTAGGGGTTAATGAATATATAAAATTTAGAAGGCTTGTCTTGTATTTATCTTGTGGACCCGACACTCACTGGCGGTGAGTGTGGTTTTATATGAAAGAAGACTCAGGGGTGGCCAAAGCGGTTTGGCGCACTGAGGATCTTTCACACAGACATCTCCAGACTGCACAAGCGCTAGCAGAGAGGAAGAGAGGAGGAGCCGTTCCCACAGAGGAAGACATGTAAGTATGACGGGGGAGAGTACTGGTGACGTTCCGTTTCGGAAATGGGGAAACGGAACATCACCAGATTATCAGAAAGTGTGCCTGGGGCAGTCACATGACCGCCTCAGGGATATGGGGAATTATAGATTTTTTTTTAATATAAGTAAATTAGAAGTTAGGCAGGGGGAGGGGGTTTAGTTTAGGGGTTAATTTTTATTTCATCCCGGACAACCCCTTTAATATTCATATTCTTGTTACTTTTCAGAACATTTTATTGATTTCAAGACCTTGATTTAGGATAATTAATTAATAAATTACATAATTATTCAACTTTTCCTTCTTTACCATATTAACCAGTTTGTATCCATTTACATATAATACACTTGTGCTGTACCTTTTTGCACTTTCAAATTGCAGTGCCTATGCTTTTAATAAAAGCAAAACAAGAAACCTATTAAAGCCTAAGATTTCACTTTTATACATTGTATTATGCCTTTTTAGTACAACATTGCAAATTGCTTTCTCCCAGTGGTTTAGTGCTATCTTCAGTAAAAATGACATATACATGACTCAAGACATCACATTAGTAGTCCTCAAGTTCTGTTTTTGATACAGTACTGTGTTGCAGCTCCTTCTGTTATCTCAGAATACTGCAAATTCCACAGCAACCCATGAGTTGAAAAAGAGGCAAAACAATTTGCACATTCAGTAGAGTAGTGCCCACACTTTGCACATATCCCATAAATGTTATTGTTCTTTACAAATGCCAATCCTCAGGACCACAAAAAAATATGGCCGCCACCAATGTTTCATGATTTTATGTTTCATAGGTGAATTCACCTTGGAAAGGTCACTTCTCATCATTTTAATTTTTTTGTACTCTCTCTCTCTCTCTCTCTCTCTCTCTCACAACACGCACACGCACACACACACACATATATATTTTATTTTGTTGTTAATTTTGACTCAGAACATTATTGCCTTTGGTTAATAACATTAGACATACATGATAAGTGATACTTGTTCTACAATTTCTATAAGTGGTGTGCTTTATATGATATTTATTAGAATACCACACACACTTTTTTAAAACTGTGCTGCAATCCTCTAGTTTTATCAGTCTGAATGAATAGAAATGTTTTGCATTGTGTGCGAAAGTTCTTACCAGTATAATCAGAGGCATAACTTGAAGCCATGCTACCGCAATGCAAAATATGTAATGGGGCCCCCACTTACCAAGTGCTATGCATAATACTGGTGTCTTCTCAAGCATAAAAAGGCCTTTGGGCCTCTTGAGACCTCTGGGACCAGTAGCAATTGCTACCTCTGCACTAAAAAACTGGCATAAATGTGTTCATAAATTTCCCCAAAATTTCAAAATTGTTAACACCATTTGTATACCTTCATAATAATAAGAAAATAAACTTTTCTTATGTTTATGCCATGTATCATCTTTATGAGTAAATTTAAAGAGGACCTTTCATGTCCTCATGCACATGCGGTAGAAAGCTGACAGTGCGCTCTCAGAAGGGCGTTCCTGACAGTCTAGCTGAGCTGTGAGGAATTCCCCCCCTGACAATACTGGTCCATAGTCCTGTACTGTCAGAGGGGGCGTTCCTAAATGCCCAGCGATGATGGTGAGCTGTGAGGAACGCCCCCCCCCCCCCTCCCCAGTACAGGGCTATGAACGAGTACAGTCAGGGGGGCCTTCCTCACAGCTCAGCTAGACTGTCAGGAATGCCCTTCTGATGGTGGGCAGAGATCAGTGCCGAAGATAACGGCACCGATATGTCCGGCCCCGGGGCACATAACAGGAAAGGCTTCAATGCGCTGAAATCAGCTTTCTGGTAGTATATAAAACCGCATGTGCATGAGGACATGAAAGGTCCTCTTTAAATTGTAAATTAAGTCCAATTTCTTGCAGGTAAAATATGTAGTTACCTTTGAATAATAGAAAGTGCATCCTTGCAAGGCATTCGTCTGAGAAACAAAGCTTGGATATACACAGAAATGTACTTTTCTGCTAGTTGGTTCATGACCAAGAATTCTGAGTAACCTTCTTCAAAGGGGTCACAATCCCTAAAAGAGAAAAAAAGTACAAAAAAAACCCTGAAATATCTGCATTTAGACTGCCAATGACATAAAAAAATATATATATTTTTTAACCGTAATGCATAATAGGCAGATATGCATTTTGAGCAAATTTTACTTTTAAAGAATTTTTCTGCAAAGTAATACATTTACTGTGCTATACAGCTATGTCCTGTAAGCAAGGAAAATATATTTATTAACATCACATTTAGAATCTAAGAGAGTCCTGACTTATACCTTTAAGGGTAGGCTGCAAGATATCCCACTGTATCCCGTTCTATAGCATAAAAAATGGAATACCAATGTACGTCACCCTAATTTGGCCAAATAGACACTCTTTATAGCCTTAGGTCAATGGGGCCTTTTGTATATCTCTGGCATATACCCCAAATGTAGGCTTTAAAGGAAATGTCTCATCAGAAAATGACCTATTTTTTTAAATCGAATTTTAATGATAAACCTATTCAAGTATTTTTGGTGATTTTTTTTAATGCTCCTTAATATTATCTATATTTTAAAAAAATCCTGCAGTACTCACGTTAGTCGCTATCCTAAATTATGTGCTCATACTTCCTGTTCTTTAGGTGGTTTCTTTTTTTACAGTAGCCACTTCATTTATCAGCCCACTGATTTAGATATCGTGTATATGTAGATAAGACACAGAATTCTCCAGTCACAATAGGTGATTTCACAGTTTACCTTTACCCTCTCTAAATAATAGTCTCCTGACTATTGTGTCTATGACCCATGGTCCATCTCCAAGAAACACAAAGTGACAGAATATTTTAGGCTTAGTAGCCACAGTTGCAACTGCAGGACTTTTTAAAATATAGATAACTATTTAATAAAAAAAAAAATCACCAAAATGTTTTTATAAATATGTTTAAAATAAAAATGTGGTTTAAGCAATAGGCTCACAAGAATGAGAATAAATCTATCTCCATGGCTTTTTTTTTTTTAAAGCACTCTAACTTATTAGTTACCAATGAATACTTCACAATATAGGATTCAAAAAGTTGCTAGTAATAAACAGGGTTCTAAAGTCTGAGCTAGTTGTGGAGCTGGGATTTAGGTAGAGTAAAAGCCGGAGTCTGTAGAAATGTACTGACTTCAGCTCCAACTTCAAAATATTATTAAATTAAATTAATTTATTAAATATTAAAACACCTATATATGAAAAAAAGCAGTCAACCATTTATGAAGTTGTCGCAGTTGCAGCTGGAGTTGAAGTTTGGAAGAATGTGGAAAATAGAGGAGTCCAAGTCAGTGTAAGCAATTTGTCATGCCAACTCCTCAACCTTGGTCATGCAATATGTGACATTAGTTTCTACATACTTTTTAAGTAATATATCACATTGTATGTTGGTCCAAGTAAATGCACTGAACATAACACGATCCTTTATTATTTGCACTTATGTACTAATTTCTTTGAACATAAAGAGAAGCCCTGATTAAAATAATATAATATCAATTGTCAAACTTCTTTTGTATTTTAACCCCTTCTCATTTTGCACTATACTATTAAATCACGCTACCTTATCATGTTAAGAAGTATGTATCCATTTACATCTAATACACTGATACTCTTTCCACTTGTGCAAGTGTTTGCATCAAATATAATGTGTTGCATTGTTTTTGAATATTCTTATTGCATGTGGTTGGGTTTGTGTAGGGGTGTTTCCCTACATGATGAATAAGGATTTTTAATCCAAAATGATAATTTCAATAATAACCTCTTTATTTTATACTTTGTATTTTTAGTAAAAATAATATTAGTAATCTTAGTATAACATAATAATAATAATAGTCCTTTAATAGTCCCACAATGGGGAAATTCAGTGTGTTACAGCAGCAAAGATAAGCAGATACAAATACAAATACAACATGTACAGGAATATTCCAAGGTGAGAGGCATTACATTGATAGCAGACAGACAGATAGGGCGTAGCAGGGGGGGGGGGGATTTAACATAATTATTGCTTTCTCTCCCAGTGGTCTAAGAGATGGAAAATATGAAAAAGTTGCAGAGGCTTAACGCTCAAGCTACCCTGATTCTTTAAAAGGTTAATTTCCTGAACTAATGTATAACAGATCACAAAAATATTGCAAGATGCCTTTATGCAAAGATTCATTATCCTATTTATATGACTTACCTCCTTTCTGTATCCAATAATGTATCTGCATTTATGTACTGAGTCAGTAGTTCAATCATCTGCTCCAGTTTTTCGAAAAGAACAGAGGACAGAGAGTAGTCAACGTCATCTACATCTTCTCTATTATACAGGTTTGCTGCAAGCAAAACTATTTGTTAGTGGCCTTTTGAATTATTTTTATTTATTTGTATTTATCTTATTTTTTATTAGTATGTAGATTTTCTCTATACAGTTAAATTGAAAGTGCATTCTCATGTCACTTCAGTCTTACCTTTGGCACAAAGTGGGGGGTTCCTCTCATTGTATTTAATTAAAGGGCTTATTCAGGAATACAAATTTAATGAAAATATATGTAGCTAACAACTATATTACTTGTATGGCAAGTTTGAATTGCTCCGAGTTGTATTACAAGGCACTATGTAAAGTAAGATAGTAGGTATATCTGGTAAATAATAAAGCATGATTGTTGCAGACCCTTTACATATCTGATCAGTAGGGTTACAGAGAGTTAGGATATACTAATAATATTGTAGACCTAGTGAAACCCTTTAAGGCCCGGGGCCCCACATTGCAAAAATGCAGCGTTTTGGGCGCAGCAGAAATGCCACGGCAAAAAATGCTGTGTTTTAAATTACCTGCAAAGTGGATGGGATTCTGGCTAATCCCATTCACACATTGCAGAAAAAAAATCTGCAGCGGAAATGCTGCGATTTCAAAAATGCGAGTGTTTTTGAAAATCGCAGCATGTCAATTATACCTAATGCAACGCTGGCAGAGGCGTTTCCACCACGATCTTTTCTGCAGCATTTTTTTGCAGCAATTTGTTGCGTGGGTCCTAGGTCCTGCGTGGGTTCTTAGCTGTTCATTAGGTGGTGGTTGGATAATTGAATAAACTGAGACCCACACTACCTCTTCTAATGGAAGACTTCCAGTCACACTGGAATTCTGATAACTGCTATATTAATATAGAAAGTAAAAAACTTGTTTTTGCAAACAGTAGCACAGTTTATTATCGTGAATAATGAAATGGTTAGCCATACATGGATGTAATGAAACAGACACCGCACGGGAGAGTAATGGCTACAGGCAGCTTATTTCCAGGGACTAGTGAAGTGAGACAAAAGGACATAAGTGGTTCATGTTATAATAATCAATTTGGGTGAGAACTTAAAGGTTGTCCAGGCTTAAATATTATTTTTTAATTAGGCCGGGTGAGGTGAAAAAAATAAAAAAAACATACTCAGCTGTCCCCAGAGCTCCAGTGCCTCCCAGCGTGGTACGGTCCTGCAGCTCCATTCATGGATTCATTTTGATCATTCACATCAATATTTACATCATAACTGCTATAAATAGTTGCAATTATGTGTATATTGTGAGGCATCAATGTATTTGATGATTAGTTCCAGCATATGATCTTCATGACAAGACATCAAAAACAGGAAAGTTTGTCATCTACTGCAAAATCGTTTTTTTTTATAGCAAATACAGTTACTTACTATGGCTATGTTCACCAGCTTCAGTTTCCAATGGTTTCAGTTTTAAAATGACAGATTCCCGACGAACCCCATTATAGTCAGGGGGGCAGAAGGGCGCAGTGTGTTACCACTATTTTAGCAGTTTCGACTATCTTTTGTCCTGGATATCTGAAACTGATGTGAACTTAGTGTAATACAGACATATCATAAATGCAAACATGTCCTCTATAAGTCAATGCATAACTCCTTGAAGTTATCTGCCCAACACCTGTGGCAGCATTACAAGCAGTAGATGACAAAATTTCCTGTTTTTGATGTCTTGTCATGAAGACCATATGCAGGAACAAATCATCAAATAAATTGATGCCTCGCAATATACACATAATTTCAAATATTTAAAGCAGTTATGATGTAAATATTTATGTGAATGATCAATATGAATCCATGAATGGTCTCCATGACAAAGCTGCACCTGACAGAAATCAGATGGTCATAATTTCTCATTTGAATATAAAGTATGATTATAAAGCTTTTTTATTTTTATTACGGGCATGACGATTTGCAAGACTAAACCCTGATCCGTAAGGATCTTTGAGTGGTTTAGTGTCTCAAGGGCCCAGACAGGTTCCTTTTAAAGTGTAACTAAACTTTCAGACAACTTCTGATTTCAGGCAGTATTTGTGTCATAAATAAGTTTTGTAATATACTGTATTAACACATATTGGATCCTTTCTGTGAAATCCTGCATTTTTTCACTCTTTCCGCTGTTTCTGTATTGAGAGCTGTTTCTGCCGCTCACTGAATGTTATTGTGTATGGGAGTATGGGGTTGTGTAAAAACAAAGTCTGGATTAGGATATTTATATGCAGCATGTATAATATATATGATATACAATTGGAAAAAAAAGTATTTAGTCAGCCACCAATTGTACAAGTTCTTCCACTTGAAAAGATGAGAGGCCTGTAATTGTCATCATAGGTAGACCTCAACTATGAGAGACAAAACGGGAAAAAAAAATCCAGAAAATCACATTGTCTGATTTTTAAAGAATTTATTTGCAAATTATGGTGGAAAATAAGTATTTGGTCAATTACAAAAGTTCATCTCAATACTTTGTTATATATCCTTTGTTGGCAATGACAGAGGTCAAACATTTTATATAGGTCTTCACAAGGTTGGCACACACTGTAGCTGGTATGTTGGCCCATTCCTCCATGCATATCTCCTCTAGAGCAGTGATGTTTTCACGGACTATCAACTCCCTCCAAAGGTTTTCTATGGGGTTGAGATCTGGAGACTGGCTAGGTCACTCCAGGACCTTGAAATGCTTCTTATGAAGTTACTTCTTCGTTGCCCTGGTGGTGTGCTTGGGATCATTGTCATGCTGAAAGACCCAGCCACATTTCATCTTCAATGTCCTTGCTGATGGAAGGAGGTTTGCACTCAAAATCTCATGATACATGGCCCCATTCATTCTTTCATGTACACGGATCAGTCGTCCTGATCCCTTTACAGAGAAACAGCCCCAAAGCATGATGTTGCCACCACCCATGCTTCACAGTAGGTATGGTGTTCTTTGGATGCAACTCAGCATTCACTCTCCTCCAAACACGAGTTGTGTTTCTACCAAACAATTCTACTTTGGTTTCGTCTGACCATATGACATTCTCCCAATACTCTTCTTGAACATCCAAATGCCCTCTAGCAAACTTCAGACGGGCCCGGATATGTACTGGCTTAAGCAGGGGGACACATCTGGCACTGCAGGATCTGAGTCCCTGGCGGCGTAGTGTGTTACTGATGGTAGCCTTTGTTACGTTAGTCCCAGCTTTCTGCAGGTCATTCACTAGGTGTCCCCCCCCCCCCCCGTGTGGTTCTGGGAATTTTGCTCACCGTTCTTGTGATCATTTTGACCCCACGGGGTGAGATCTTGCGTGGAGCCCCTGATTTAGGGAGATTATCAGTGGTCTTGTATGTCTTCCATTTTCTAATTATTGCTCCCACAGTTGATTTCTTCACACCAAGCTGCTTGCCTATTGCAGATTCAGTCTTCCCAGCCTGGTGCAGGTCTACAATTTTGTTTCTGGTGTCCTTCCACAGCTCTTTGGTCTTCACCATAGTGGAGTTTGGAGTGTGACTGTTTGAGTTTGTGGACAGGTGTCTTTTTCTCATTTTGTTTCTCATAGTTGAAGTCTACCTATGATGTCAATTACAGGCCTCTCTCATCTTTTTAAGTGGGAGAACTTGCACAATTGGTGGCTGACTAAATACTTTTTTTCCCTATTGTAAATATCCCAATCCTGACTGTGTTTTCAACCAGTGATATCTCTGGAAATAATTTAGGTGGCACTCTAACCTTGACACTAAGGTTATATTATTTGGGATTAGGATATTTATATGCAGCTATATAATATATATGATATACAAATCCCAATCTGGACTGTGTTTTCAACCAGTGATATCTCTGGAAATAATTTACTGTCATATGAAAGAAAAGAATCTCCTCTTTCATATGACACCAAAAACAAGTTTGTAAGTTTTATATTGTCAAAGATATAACTGCTTGAAGTGACCCTGCCTTCACTTTCTCTACATTTTACACAGCCCCATACACCGTAACATTCAGTGAGAGGCAGAAATAGCTTTCATTACAGAAACAAGGGAAAGTGTGAAAAAATGCAGGATTTCACAGAAAGGAGCCAAAATTTGTTAAAGTCTATTACAAATTTTTTTAATGACACAAATACTGCCAGAGAATCAAAAGTTGTCGAAAGTTTAGTCTTTAGATCATCAGAATATAATTATTATTATGTTAAGGGTTATCAATTGTTCAAACCTGCTTATAAATACCTAACATTTGTTTCTCCTCATTTGAAAGAACGATTTCACCATCTTCTTCCATATTCAGTGAGAGTTGATCATTTTTCAGATGATCATCAGATGTTGCTTTGGTACAATTATCCTCACATTGCACCGATGAGACATTTAACATGGAGGAGTCTTCTACAAAAATCTTGGAGAGGGTAGAATATATGAGATTTAGCGATATTACATTAGTAACATACAGACCTTTCTGCAAATAATGCTTTGTGGTTTGCTTTATAGAAAATGTGAAACATGTTAAGTGAATGATTGAGAATATCTTGTCTAGTGCATTCTTATTAAGGCTATTAAAACAAAATAGAAAGTGCAACTGTGATTCTGATCATGAAAAACATGCAGCTAATGAAAAAAATGCAAACATGCTATAGGGCACAAGCAAAGGCGTACATAGCAAAAACTGTGTTTTTTGTTTCACATTTTGTTGTTTTTTGAGCCAAAGTCTGGAGTGGCATGAAAAGGAATGGACAATATAAAGGAAGCACATTGATGTTTCCCTTCTATTAAATCCACTCCTGGGTTTGGCTCAAAAAAACACAGCAAAATCCGTAACAAAAAACACTGTGTTTCTGCAACGTGGGGCCTTAGCCTTAAGTAGGTTTCCTTTAATTAATTTCAGTGATCCAAAGGGCCCTGAGACACAATAAACATCCATGAGTGTAATTGAAGAACAAAAAATTAAATCTTTATGACACTTAAATCCGATTTTCATAATAATTTGGAACCCGATGTAAAAGAATCTGATAGAAAACAAATTGAACACTTCCTAGGATTCTTCAGAGGAAAATTTAGGTACCCATACAGAGCCATACAGTCTCAGTACACTTCTGTACTGGCTACCGTGTTTATAAGCCCTATGCTGAACACTACGGCACTTACTAGATGTATATGGCATGGAAATCAAACAGCCCACACCAAAACAGCTGGAACCTGAATATAATATTTTAAAGGGAATCTGCCACCACTAAAATCACTTCCAGACCACGTATATGTTGTTATAGGCTGTTAGTGGCAAAGTGAACATATCTTTTTTGTGTAAAAGAGCAATCACGCTGCCAAGAAAATCAACTTTTAATCAATATGCACATGAGCTGTTCATGGCCATGGCAGCCAGACCATAAACAAGTACTGCCCCCTAGCATAAACATACCCCGTTATGATGTGTGGCTACCATCTGTTGACTCTGACCCTGGCGACATGTCTGACCCTGAAAAAATTTGAAATGAGTGATTTTGTTCCTATAGACACCAATTTTCCAGGTGTTCTCTGTTCGGGATCTAAGAAGAGGGGGTACTGCAATGCTGACACTCTGTCCTCACCAGCTCACTATCTCTCCCTTCAGATACAGCTCCAGGTTACAACTGGTACACACTGTGCAGCTCCTACCTTTCCATGCTGCAGTGCTCATCCATCTGCTGCTGATGCAGCTGAGCCTTCTCATAGGGTTGGTATGCTGTTCCTCCCTGCAACTTAAGGACCGAAAGTGTTCACTTGAGGGCCTTTCCAGCCAATCCCAGGAAGTTCTGCTCTATTTATATCTGCTCAGTCCTCAGTACAGTACCTGAGTAATAGCATCTTAGCTAGTTAGTTCCTGCAAGGGTTTCTGTTTTCCCACTTGGTTTGCTGACCTTGGCCTGTTTTCTGACTTTGCCGCTGATTCTGATTTTATTTAACTGACCTTTTGTGTAAGACCTCTGCCTGCCCCTGTCCTGTGAACCTGAGCTGCCCGTCTGGACGTTTTGGTTTGTTTTATGACTTTGCACACCTTCTGCCTGCCCATACCTGACCACTCTTTGTGTGGCCCCCTGGTGCTTTGCACTATCGTCTCTTTGGTCTTTTGCCAGCTGCCACCTATTCTGAGATCACTTCAAGAAGTAGCAACCTGGTAGTCTTCCCATAGTGAAGACCAGATCCCTGTAACTGGGTTAAAGGGTGAAAACCAGGGAAGCTGCTGCTCACTGTCCATTACACAAAACCATTGATTAGTGGCATCATGTGATACATCCATCCAACCTGAAAATAAAGACTTTACTAGAAACAATTGGTAAATTTAGTGTACATTAGTACATTTACTATTCATGAGAGTTCCAGATCTCCTAGGTTTTGTAATAATGTTTTTTTGTTTTTTACCTGAGGTTCATCCTCTTCTATAAGAGTCTGTAATTTTCCTGGTGTACTTGTGATTTGTCTCAGAATTTGAGGCTGGTAAGAGGAAGATTCAGTCTGGGTGTCTACTGGTAAAAAACAATAAACCAGTTGCAGAATATCAGGACTCCAGGTCACCAAAAGAAAACTACAATGGTTACATTAGACATTAGATTACTGACGCAATCAAATATCACAAGTATAAATTAAAGGGGTTTTCTAGTTCTATACATTGATGGCAGTCCCAAAGAAGGGGCCATAGCACTCTGCCAAATATATAGGATAGATTATATCAATTGAAGCTTGGCAGATAGGGTATCAGTTAAGCCTGAAAAACTCCTTGAGGCTAAGGCCCCACGTAGAGCGCTGCAGCCAAAAAACACTGCGGAAAAGACCGTGGTGGACTTTCTGCATCTATAATACCTATACGGAAATGTCAGCAGACCATAGGTATAATTGACATGCTGTAAATTACAAAAATAGAAGCGTTTTTTAAATCGCAGCATTTCCTCTGTGTATTTTTTTCTACAATGTGTGGATGAGAATAGGCAGAATCCCATACACTTTGCTGGTAGTGTAAAATGCAGCGTTTTTTTGCTGTGGCATTTCTTCCTTAGGCCGAGGCTCCATGTTTCAGAAAAACTGTTTTTTTGTGTTGCAGTTTTGCTGCAGTTTTTTTTTACCTAAAGCCAAGGGTGGCTTCAATGAGAATGGGAACTACATAGGAATACACTTATACTTAAGCAGCTTTTCCATAATGTGGGGCCTTAGCCTTGAAAGATATCTGCCATTTCAGAAAAACCTCTAGCATGTCATAAAGATATATGAGTGGGATTGACCTGTGGGAGTCCAAGTGTTGAGACCTCCATTAGTTTCTATGTACTTTCTATATTCCATACACAACTTTTTAAGGAGAGCCCGAAGATGGGAGCCAAGTGAAGGGGCCCAACACTCAGCAGAATGCTTGTACCCCTTTGTTTGAGCAATTCTTTCAACACCTAGAGCCCCACTGGTAAAAGCCTTACACATGTCTTTAATAGAAATTTCAGTTTTTTAAATAACAGTTAAGTTCTAAATAATTTGGTTTTGAAACATTTTAAGTTGAAATGTTTATAGCGTATGGCACATTAAGTCTCAGAAACCTTCATACTATATATTTTTATATATTCGGACCTGACTCTTTTGGATCTTCTTGCGTAGCAGTGTCGAAGACACTTCCTGATTCCTCTTCATCTTCCATAAGATCTTCCTGGGCAGGTTTTCTCAGGCCCTCTGTCAGTTTGGATAATATTTTGTACTGTAATGATACAATATATTTAGCATTTTAAATATATATGCAAAGCACAAAAGGGAAATAAATATATCTTATTAAACTTATCCCCCAAGATTGCCACATGGAAATGTGTCAGTATTAGTTCAACACACATAGTTTGTCCCAAATCCATAAATATGCCATTGTTTATGTGAAACATGTCGAGGGCAATCTTATTTTTAATTTAGATGATTATGGAAGTTACTATTTAAAGTCTACTTTTAGTGAGTAACCCACTGACTGCAGCAGTGCTTGCCCTCACAAAACTGATCTTAGTGCCAGCCTATGGTTCCTTCAACACATCAGAGAAAAATGGAATTTTTGTACTCACCGTAAAATCCTTTTCTCGTTGTATTCACTGGGGGACACAGCACCATGGGTATAGACCTGGTCACTTGGAGACAGACACTAGGAAAATGAAAGCTGTTGGCTCCGCCTCCAGGCTATACCCTGCCACAGCCACTGTGCATGAATCAGTTTGTAGTATAGCAGTAGGAAAGAGACACAAAGGAACATGGAACCAACAACCACCAACAATGCCTGAACCCGAAAAGGAACCAACACAGCTGGGGCAGGAACAACACTGAAAAACAAGTGTGGGATCTGTGTCCCCCAGTGAATACAACGAGAAAAGAATTTTACGGTGAGTACAAAAATCCCATTTTCTTGCTTATTTCACTGGGGGACACAGCACCATGGGATATCCTAAAGCAGTCCCAGAGAGTGGCAATAACACGGCCATGCAAACCCTCAACGCTCAGCCGCTTCCAGAAACTTACAACCCAAACTGGCATCGGCAGAGACCACAGAATGGATCTGGTGAAACTTAGAGAAAGAGGATGGAGGCCCAGTGAGATACTTACAGACCTGGGAAGCAGAAGCCTGATGCCGGGGGCCCAGGGAGCACCAACAGCGCTAGAGGAGAGAGCTGTCACACAGAAAGGCAGAGCCCTACCCTTAAACCGATAGGTCTCCCTAATCTCAGACCAAAGCTATCGGAAGAAGGGAGCTCTGGAAGCAGGCAGGCCCTTGCAAGGGCACTCTGGGAGAACGAGCAAAGCATGTGAACAACAGAAAGGATCTGTGAGGGACAATATAGACATCATGTCCAGGATTCCATTTGCTTAGAGGGCACGAGACATCCTCATTAATGAGCCAGCAGAACCGGCGAAGAAAGACCAAGGTGAGCCACAAGCTGGTCAGATTGTCTGACCTGGAGGAGCTTCACCAGGAGGCAACACCTCTGGTGCGAAGGATGGCCATGAGAGATGCCATCACTGAGGAAAAAAACCCAGAGGGCAGAGGCCAGCCCGAAGGGGAGAGTGACAACCGAAAGGTCAAGGATCCACCGCAAAACGTAGAAACCGCTGACGGCACAGCGCGATGATGTAGATGGACGAAGAATTAACCCATCTCCAGGGATGTCACCACAGACTGCATAGACTATAGCGGACAAAGGAAGCCGTCCTTCTTGGGAATGGAGAACAGGTAGGAATAGTAACTCAGGATACGCTCTGAAGCGGGAACAGGGACGCTGACTCCCTGCCGCTGGAGATTGGAAACGTCCGATTGTCCGACGTAGGGAAGGCAAAGAGATTCCAGCGAAAGCTGGAGTAGCCGGACGACACCACCTCTCAGGCTCAGGACCCAGACGTCCCGCCACTTGAGAGGCCCAGAGAGGGGAAAAAACTTCATGCCGAGGAGGGCTAGGAAGAGGAAGGCTTGGACGACTTGCAGAACCGCCAGGGAGGCCTGGACTTGAAAGAAGATTTCTGGAACAAGAGAACAGCTGACACATAGGATGCCTCTGAGGGAGGAAGAATCTATTCCCCTGTGGCCTCAGGGATAAGCTTCTCGACGCCCTTAACAAAAATTCGGCCCAGATCAAGCTGGAAAGGGAGAAGGTCTGCATTCACCTTCTTGGAGGCAGACTCAGTATTTCACAACAAATTTAAACGGTATGGCGGATAGCCACTGCGTTGGTGTCCACCTTGGCAGATTTGGGAGGCCTCGCCAGTTATTTGGAAGAGTTCAGAATCTCAGAGTTGAGCAGCTGGATGGTCTGGAGGGAAGCTGCATCACGGAGGTTTGACTGAAGCTGTTTGGCCCAGGAAAGAAGGCCTGCTGACCCAAGAGGCAGCGAAGGAAGGGCCCCAGGGAGAAGCCAGCCACTATGAAGGCGACCCTGGCGAGGGAAGCCACCTTCTTGCAGCAATACAACATCCAGCATTTAGGACAATGCAATGCATCAGTTCTGCATTGCAAACAATACAACAGAAGCGATCCGATCTCACTCTGAGGGATCACTGAGGTAGGCAGAGTCCACTGAAGGCAGAATAGAAGCCTTGAAA
The DNA here is from genome assembly GCA_947044405.1 of Leptodactylus fallax. Taxonomy (NCBI): domain Eukaryota; kingdom Metazoa; phylum Chordata; class Amphibia; order Anura; family Leptodactylidae; genus Leptodactylus; species Leptodactylus fallax. The sequence continues at coordinate 452,871 of CAMRHE010000424.1, forward strand.
AGCCTAGGTATCATGGGATCCACCGCAGGAAGGTACACATGGGGTAGCTAGCTGACAAGATGACAAGACAGGCCGGCTTGCGCTCACTAGTTACTGATATATAAGTACCACGCGCTAACCGATTGCACCACTGGAGCAACCTGCTTCCTTTACCTCGGATGTTCATCATTGCAAGCCAGGGAGAGCTAGAGACATGTGTCACAGCATAGCCTGGCAGAACTGCCCGAGCTCACCTTCAACTTGGAGACACACAGGTCAAGGGAAGGGATGTCCGACTTCCTAGTAGAAGACAGAGGATGGTCCAGGGAGAAGCCACTGTGCCCTCAAGATGTGATCAAACACCCAGGAGATGTACATTTGAGAGGATGGGTCCGGGTCCTCAGAGATCTGTAGGGTATCTCTACCGCATGGATGAGCTCCCACGTAGCAGCAGATATAGATGAGCCTAACTGAAGCTCTGAGTCAGAGGCGTCCCCAGGTAAGTAGACCGAGCAGGGGAGGCAGGTATCCGCCTGTGGGAGTGGAGCCGCAAGCTGAGTCCCTATCTGGGGAGTACTCAGAGGAAGAGGTGGAGGACCGTGAACTGTAGGAAGACTTCCTGGTCCTTTTGAGGGGATGGCTTTTGGAGCTGCGACGGGAACTATGAGGGTGTCCAGGGAGATCCCTAGAAGCCGCCGACTGAGTGGCGATCTGGGAAAGCAGCCATTCCAAGTTTCCAGCGCTGACAAGTTATGCCTGGTAAGGACACCATGGCCAAGGTGAGGGAGGCTGCCCAATCTGGGGATGGATGAACCGGAGAAGGGCCAGGAGGTTCCTGACTGGCTGAGGCAGAAGGCAGAGATAGCACATGGGCTCAGGCTGTCCACATGGCAACTGTTTTTGATACAGCGGGTGCACGTATATAAACATGACAGAACCAGAGGGGCCGGAGGGAGAGTGACAAAGCAGAGTGGGCCCATGGATATTAGGGTATCCCAGGGGGTTAGCCTAGCAGATCGCAAAAGATGGCTGCTCACCAACTGCTGCAGAGAGGGCAACACAGAGAGGGCTCCGCAGGTGCAATGTCTCCCAGGGACCTGTGAGGAGAGTAAAAGGAATCTCCGCTGTCCCAGCAAGCCAAAAAGACAAGAAGCAAATAAAAAGTGATTCTGAGGAGAGCAAAGCCCTTCCCCTGGTAATACAGGCTCAGTAGCTACTGGCAGGCTGGATGGCTTGCCAGGACAGGCCCCTGGCCAATGGAAGGCCCCAGGCAGAGTCTGGATGCCAGAAAAGCCCGGGAAAGGGGCGGACCAAGTTGCGACCTAGTTCCTGACCAGGCCTCGGACTCGCGTAGAAATGCGGGCGGCTGCGAGGCACTGACAGTGGCGAGGCACGGCCGCGAACTCCGGAAGGCCCGACGGAGGCCTGGGAAAGGTACCGGGGGGCCAGGAAGGGGATCCTCATACGAAGGAGGGGGGAACCGGGTGCCCCCCCCGACAGGGGCTGCTCGGTAGGAGCGACCAGAAGGCTCAAAAACGCCTCAGAAAAAAAGGGGCTTATTTGCTAAAATTTAAGGCCCAGATCTGGGGGTCCCTGTGATGCCCCCCTAAACAGGACCCATGCTATTTTCCCCCCTGGGAGAGGCACTGAGAGGGCTGAGTGGGGCCTGAGGTGGAGGAGGAGAGGGGCTGAGGTAACTTTCATACTCACCTGTCTTCTACTCTTCTCATACTCACCTGTCTGGTGTCTTCAGACGCCGCAGGGTCACCCCCTCAGTAGGACCTCGCACGTGGGAGTGGGGCCACCGGTACTCCGGCCGCCGCTGTGGTGAGTGGGGACTGGGTGACCGGCGAGGAGCTCTTTTGCAGAGCACTGCGCCCACAGGAGGGTACGACTAGTGTGGCGTACACCCTGAAGACCCCCTGCACCTGAAAGGAAAGTAAAAATAAAAACGATGTAAGAGAGAAGACCTGAGTCAGGTCGTGTCTGCCTCCTATGGACACTAGGTTTAAAACTGATTCATGCACAGTGTCTGTGGCAGGGTATAGCCTGGAGGTGGAGCTATCGGCTTTCATTTCCCTAGTGTCTGTCTCCTAGTGACCAGGTCTATACCCATGGTGCTGTGTCCCCCAGTGAAATAAGCGAGAAATAATTGTGAGGACTCAGCTTTCACAGAACATGTGTGTATCTACAGAACATGTATGTATCTGTTATTTTCCAGCACTAAAACACTGATGGTTGCCATTTAGGATATCCTTAGATAGTGGTCCAAGTCAAGTTGACTAGCACAATAAAGTCCTTGGTGATCCAGCAAGCATGGCACCCCTTAAACGGAACATATCATAAAATAAAAACTATTTTCTGTGAACGGTAGCATTGCACTGGCGTTATAAAAATACTGAGCAACAACATATCAGAGGCACTGTGAGATAGTGATGGTGGTTTGTGGGGGGGGACTTACAGTGTCCCTTTAATTGTTTATATAGGCACATTGATTTATTCCAAGTAAATTGGACTGAGCTGCAGTACCTGGCATAGCTACATTTATATGTATGATGTTATGTCTCTGCAAAATCTGCACATGTGAATATACCCTTAATGTGGGTTTCAAATACAATAAGATATCTTACACTTGAGAATTGTTAGTCTAAATTTAGATAAATGTGTATAGTCTGGTTAGTGGCAGACCTCTACTTATATGAGATTATTGTTACAGATGGACCACTAATTAATGTAATACATAGGTTTGCAATAATAACATACATTAGTGTTGCACTATATCTTTTTATCATGTTGTTATACTTTCAGTTGTCTATGGATACTCTACTAGCCACATGTGAAAATGCACGGCAGCAATTCATTAGTTATTTGTTTTATTTATTTATATTGCTGTTATATCATGAAATAGAAGAACATTAACATATGATTATTTGGGAGTTTTATACCTTTTATTGATGTGTAGTGTGCTCAGTTCATTTTAATACACTGTATTTAAAGGTTTTGTGACCCCTAAAGATACATGCAAACGACATTAAAAATGGATGAATCAGTTTTTAACATTCGTTTGTCAGTTATTTTTCATCAGTTTGTCATCCGTTTCTAAGTGACAGTTAAAAATACAAATCAACTTCAAGTCTATTTTTTGACCCAATGCACTCATCCATTTTTAAAACTGACCCATTCATTAGTATTGGTCCGTTCATCCATGAAAATGGACAAAATCGTTTGTTGTTTTTAAAACGGACTTGTAACGCACATGTTTTTCTCTAAATATTGTGAGCATGTAGCAAGGTATCCTTAGGAATCATAATTCCAATTTTTTTTCTACAAATTTTATCATTAGGAAATTGCACATTCATTTAGACTTATATCCTAGCATAACCAATACACAGCCCTTCTGACAGTACACAAAGGTACCAATTTTACCTCTTGCAGCTTGTCCACTATGTCTAATGTCTGCTTCAGCTTGACGCACAGTGCTTCCAAATGGTACATGATTATGTCATCATCTGTTATAGCCACACCATTGCTTTGGTAGACATGCTGTTGGTCTAACAAAAAATATTGCAATGGAAAAAAAAATGAGAAGATAAATTGGGAGTAAACACAAATTGCTAAACATTGAAGGGAACCTGTCATCAGTTTCATGCTGCCCTAAATTCCCCTAACCACAGGCAGGGACAGATTGGGAAATAAAAGTGGCCCTGGGAAAATATCTAAGGCTAGAGGACTCCAGCCAAAAAGCGCTGCGGGAAAAACCGTGGTGGAAACACATTGCGGTTTTTCCTGCAGCGCTTTTCACTGAAAGTCCATACAGTTTTCCTCTGCGGACTTTCTACTTCCATTGTGCCTATATGGAAACTGCCAGCGTTTCTGTAGGTATAATTGATATGCTGCAATTTTCAAAAATGCAAGCGTTTTTCAAATCTCAGCATTTACACTGCAGATTATTTTCTGCAATGTGTGGATGGGATGCAGTTAATGTAAAATGCTGTGGTTTTTATCGCGGCATTTACGCTAGGTGGGGCCTCGGCCTAAAAGAGGCCCTATTTTATAAGTGTAAGTAGGTGGTGTAAGCACAAGAAGGTGGGGTCAGGTGTTACTCATGGTTATTACATGACCAAGAGTAAAATGGTGGCTGTTTGCCATTTTTAGTGGTTAGTCCAACGCAAATAGCAAAAGTTTTGGATTTGGTAGAATCTGAACTTTGAAAAATTTGGGTTGAATCTCAGCACTGTCTGTTTTACATGGAGATAAAGGCAGCAGTTCAATGTAAGTTACAGGCAGACAAGTGGGGTCAGAGTACCAAAATAATGGTGCAACAGGTGCAGGGGCAGTCAATAAAACTCAAATTAGAGGCAGTGTGTCTCTGGGGTTATTCCCTCATACTGGTTGCAGCATGTGTGGAAAGAAGGCAGAGGTGGTTCTGTTCCAGTTCTGCTAAGAATGCCCAGATGCACGCAAGCACGCTGTGTTAGGACATCAATCATCCAAATCTGGACCTCCCACACTGAACTGTGGTCTGTCCGGTATACAGTCATGGCCAAAAGTTTTGAGAATGATACAAATATTAATTTTTACAAAGTCTACTGCTTCAGTTTTTCTAATGGCAATTTGCATATACTCCAGAATGTTATAAAGAGTGATCAGCTTAACAGCAATTACTTGCAAAGTCAATATTTGCCTAGAAAATGAACTTTATCCCCCAAAACACATTTCAACATCATTGCAGCCCTGCCTTAAAAGGACCACCTAACATCATTTCAGTGATTGCTCCATTAACACAGGTGTGGGTGTTGATGAGGACAGGGCTGGAGATCAATCTGTCATGATTAAGTAAGAATGACACCACTGGACACTTTAAAAGGAGGCTGGTGCTTGCCATCATTGTTTCTCTTCTGTTAACCATGGTTATCTGTAAAGAAACACGTGCAGTCATCATTGCACTGCACAAAAATGGGAAGAGTATTGCAGCTAGAAAGATTGCACCTCAGTCAACAATCTATCGCATCATCAAGAACTTCAAGGAGAGAGGTTCCATTGGTGCCAAAAAGGCTCCAGGGCGCCCAAGAAAGACCAGCAAGCGGCAGGACTGTCTCTTAAAAGTGTTTCAGCTGCGGGATCGGGCTACCAGCAGTGCAGAGCTTGCTGAGGAATGGCAGCAGGCAGGTGTGAGTGCATCTGCACGCACTGTGAGGCGGAGACTCTTGGAGCAAGGCCTGGTCTCAAGGAGGGCAGCAAAGAAGCCACTTCTCTCCAGAAAAAACATCAGGGACAGACTGATATTCTGCAAAAGGTACAGGGAGTGGACTGCTGAGGACTGGGGTAAAGTCATTTTCTCTGATGAATCCCCTTTTCGATTGTTTGGAACATCTGGAAAACAGCTTATTCGGAGAAGAAGAGGTGAGCGCTACCACCAGTCTTGTCTCATGCCAACTGTAAAGCATCCTGAAACCATTCATGTGTGGGGTTGCTTCTCAGCCAAGGGAATTGGCTCTCTCACAGTCTTGCCTAAAAACACAGCCATGAATAAAGAATGGTACCAGAATGTCCTCCAAGAGCAACTTCTCCCAACCGTCCAAGAGCAGTTTGGCGCTCAACAATGCCTTTTCCAGCATGATGGAGCACCTTGCCATAAAGCAAAGGTGATAACTAAATGGCTCAGGGAACAAAACATAGAGATTTTGGGTCCATGGCCTGGAAACTCCCCAGATCTTAATCCCATTGAGAACTTGTGGTCAATCATCAAGAGATGGGTGGACAAACAAAAACCAACAAATTCAGACAAAATTAAAGCATTGATTCTGCAAGAATGGACTGCTATCAGTCAGGATTTGGTCCAGAAGTTGATTGAGAGCATGCCAGGGAGAATTGCAGAGGTCCTGAAGAAGAAGGGTCAACACTGCAAATATTGACTTGCTGCATTAACTCATTCTAACTGTCAATATAAGCTTCTGTTACTCATAATATGAATGCAATTATATTTCTGTATGTGATAAAAACATCTGACAAACACACATAAAAACCAGAGGGCAGCAGATCATGTGAAAATATAATATTTGTGTCATTCTCAAAACTTTTGGCCATGACTGTATATACTGAGTTCTGACCAGTGGCCTCAAGGCATGTTAGGGAGTTGGCTGAGTGGCCCATTCTCAGTAGACAGTCAGGCAGCCCACCAAGAAAATTCCTGGTGGAGTACATTGTCAATCAGACCCTTACCACAGGCAGGAATAAAGCATAGACAGGCTTCATGTTTATAAAGATCTGTTTTATATTGGCATGCTACAGTGTTTCAGAGGAAACAGTTTTTAAAAGAATCATGCCCAGCGAGAAGTGATGGCTCATCTTCAGCCTCTTCTTGGCTAATATAGCTAGATTGACAGGTCTATTCCAATATGAAAATGGGAGAGACCTGTCAATGAAGCCAAGCTGTTGCTGGTAGAGATAGCTATGACTTAGGTTATGTACAAGGTTTTGTAGTAAACAAGGCAAAGATGTGCAACTATACCCAATGTGCTACACTTTATTGTGGAACAGAGATCATCTTATTTTGCTTTTCAAGATGTCAAACGGCATTCATTATTGTGTGCTGCAATTTCTATGTACATATAGCTGATATGCTAAACATTAACCTGACAGGTTTAACCCATACTCCAAATATTAAACAACTTATCATGAATAAATAGTGCATTTGAATAAAAGAAATGTTGTAATGTATCTTATTAAAATATCTTTTCATCTTGACTTATTAGGCTGCTCTCCTACTACTTATCTTCACTCAGAGTGAAGGGGCTGTTAACTGATTTATTGCCTCATTTTATGGTAGAATCTTATCTTGAAGATATAACAGTGTCATAAAAGTTCCCTCACTCACAGAGGATAGTACCAGCAAGCATTTGTGTGTCTTTTCCAGCAGCCTTCTCCAGCCATGTTCATAGTCATCTATGTAAAAAATAACTCAGTCTGATAAGTGGAAAAGGAAATATATTTCTTTAAAAGGATATATTCCAAATGCTCTTATGTTCAAATGTACTATTCATTTAAGAGTTGTTTTAGAATTGTAAGTATGCTTTAAGCCTTTTGTATATCTTGTACATCACCAAGTAGTGAACTCATTAGAATGGAATGTCATTTCGCTAGGTTTGTCCTACTGCGATACAATAAGTGGAGCATTTTCTTGTCACATTCTGGTCTGCGGTTAGTCTGATTTCTATTGTTCTCTTATTTTTCATTATTCCGGGAGTCTATGCAAATACAGACTCTTTATTTGGCATTTAGATTCACACAATCACAAAGCAGATTTCAAAAGGGAATAATACTCCATAGATTAGAAAGGATCTGGGTATAGAAGAAGAGGTCAGAGAACACAAATGTTGTTTTAGCAAAGCACATAAAAAGTGACACAACTACAGGTTGTATGTCTAACTCTGCCAGATTGCTGTACAAATGGTATCAATAACTTACTTTAAACAATAAGTATTGAAAAATAAAATAGCACATTTTTGTCATTTTAGTCAACTCAATTATGAAAACTTTCTAACAAACTATTATGTGTTATTGTCTCTGCCTATTTATAATATGTTTGCATCAGCATGATAATGTGATATTTTAAAAACCCCTTCCCGACATCTGATGTAATAGTAGCTTAGGAGCTGAGCGACCGCCAGAGCTGCCGGGTCTCTGCTATACAGCAGAGACCCGGCGCAAATGCCCGCGATCAGTACCCATCCCTGGGCACCGCTACTTTGCCGAGGATTGCCAGCACCCGGAGCGAGATTCGGGGCCAGCATCCCATTGGCATGACAGCCAGGAGTCTATTGAAGGCTACCAGGCTTGTCTGCCTTTCATTTACAGTGGGGAAAAAAAGTATTTAGTCAGCCACCACCAATTGTGCAAGTTCTCCCATTTAAAAAGATGAGAGAGGCCTGTAATTGTCATCATAGCTAGACCTCAACTATGAGAGACAAAATGAGAAAACATATCTAGAAAATCACATTGTCTGATTTTTTAAGAATTTATTTGCAAATTATGGTGGAAAATAAGTATTTGGTCACCTACAAACAAGCAAGATTTCTGGCTCTCACAGACCTGTAAATTCTTCTTTAAGAGGCTCCTCTGTCCTCCACTCATTACCTGTAGTAATGGCACCTGTTTGAAATTGTTATCAATATAAAAGACACCTGTCCACAACCTCAAACAGTCACACTCCAAACTCCACTATGGTGAAGATCAAAGAGCTGTGGAAGGACACCAGAAACAAAATTGTAGACCTGCACCAGGCTGGGAAGACTGAACCTGCAATAGGCAAGCAGCTTGGTGTGAAGAAATCAACTGCGGGAGCAATAATTAGAAAATGGAAGACATACAAGACCACTGATAATCTCCTTCGATCAGAGGCTCCACGCAAGATCTCACCCCGTGGGGTCAAAATGATCACAAGAACGGTGAGCAAAAATCCCAGAACCACACAAGGGAACCTAGTAAATGACCTGCAGAAATCTTGGACAAACATAACAAAGGCTACCGTCAGTAACACACTACGCTGCCATGGACTCAGATCCTGCAGTGCCAGACATGTCCCCCCTGCTTAAGCCAGTACATATCTGGGCCCGTCTGAAGTTTGCTAGAGAGCATTTGGATGTTCCAGAAGAGTATTGGGAGAATGTCATATGGTCAGATGAAACCAAAGTAGAACTGCTTGGTAGAAACACAACTCGTCGTGTTTGGAGGAGAGTGAATACTAAGTTGCATCCAAAGAACACCATACCTACTGTGAAGCATGGGGGTGGCAACATTATGCTTTGGGGCTGTTTCTCTGCAAAGGGACCAGGACGACTGATCCGTGTACATGAAAGAATGAATGGGACCATGTATCGTGAGATTTTGAGTGCAAACCTCCTTCCATCAGCAAGGGCATTGAAGATGAAACGTGGCCGGGTCTTTCAGCATGATAATGATCCCAAGCACACCACCAGGACAACGAAGGAGTGGCTTCGTAAGAAGCATTTCAAGGTCCTGGAGTGGCCTAGCCAGTCTCCAGATCTCAACCCCATAGAAAACCTTTGGAGGGAGTTGAAAGTCCGTGTTGCCCAGCGACAGCCCCAAAACATCACTGCTCTAGAGGAGATCTACATGGAGGAATGGGCCAACATTCCAGCAACAGTGTGTGCCAACCTTGTGAAGACTTACAGAAAACGTTTGACCTCTGTCATTGCCAACAAAAGATATATAACAAAGTATTGAGATGAACTTTTGTTATTGACCAAATACTTATTTTCCAGCATAATTTGCAAATAAATTCTTAAAAAATCATACAATGTGATTTTCTGGATATGTTTTCTCATTTTGTCTCTCATAGTTGAGGTCTACCTATGATGTCAATTACAGGCCTCTCTCATCTTTTTAAGTGGGATAACTTGCACAATTGGTGGTTGACTAAATACTTTTTTTTCCCCACTGTAGCTCTAGGATCGCATTTACTTACATCTATATATGGATGTCTCCTCCTGCCATGAGCATCTATCAGGAGGCATGAGTTGTATGAATTGCCATGACATTACAGCAGCTTATTTATGGAACTGAATCACTGTGTGAGGCTTAGGCCCCACAATGCGAAAACACTGCATTTTCCTGCAAAATGGATGGGATTCTGGTTAATCCCATCCACACACTGCAGAAAAAAATCAGCAGCGGAAATGCTCTGATTTCAATAACGTTCGTATTTTTGTAAATCGCAGCATGTCAATTATACCTACGGAAACGTGGTGTTTTCTGTATAGGTTTAATAGAAGCAGAAAGTCCGCAGAGGAAAATTCTGTGGACATTCTGTGAAAAACGCTGCGGAAAAAAAGGCGACGAGTTTCCACCATGGCCTTTTCCGCAGCGTTTTTTGGCTCGGGCTCATTACGTGGGGCCTTAGCCTGTCATCTATACCCTGATGAACCAAAGGTATACATCAGGGTTTTGTTATTAGGGATTTTGTTATTTGTGTAGAAATAGTTTTTTTGATTCTCAGTTTATTATATACACACGTGGACAAAATTATTGGTACCCCTCGTTTAATGAAAGAAAAACCCACAATGGTCACAGAAATAACTTGAATCTAACAAAAGTAATAATATCTAAAAATTCTATGAAAATGAACAAATGAAAGTCAGACATTGCTTTTCAACCATGCTTCAACAGAATTTTTTTTAAAAAGAAAACTCATGAAACAGGCCTGGAGAGAAATGATGGAACCCCTGAAAATAATGTGACCAAAGGGACATGTTAAATCAAGGTGTGTGTAACGTCTCTGCCGTTTCGGGTCTCGGCGCCGCCCTCCGCTCGCACGCTTTGGCGAAGGAGGTGTCTTCAGTTTGGTTCTTTGTGTAAGTTTCTTGATGCTCAGTCTGAACATGGTCCTAGTTCCCTTGCTGTGTAAAGCCACATCCGTGTAATTAGGAACATTTCTCTCTGGACTGCATAGAGTTAATCTCTTCTTGGCCTGTGTGATTGACAGCCTGTGTACCTATCAGCTCTGGGGCTGGTCCCAGACTTTCTATAAACAGGTTGTCAGCCCTCACATGGTCGCCGGTTATTGCACTTGTGTTTGCCAGCTCTCTTTACTATATTCCTTGATACTTTGTTACTTGATTCTCTGACCCTTTGGCTTGCCTCTGACTATTCTCTTGGATTTTGAACTTGTACTTCTTTGCTCGTTTGTTACTGACCCCTTGGCCTGCTCACTTTGCTTCTGTGTTGTTTTGTCTTGTCCTGTTCTCTGTGTCACTTACCCAGTATAGGGCTTGTCTTCAAGTTGTCCTTTTACCATTTAGGGTAACTGAGGCAATAGGAAGGGACAGTGGCTGGGGTGAGATTAGGGCTCACTTGTCTCTGTCCTTCCTCCCAGACCGCTGCAGTAGTGTCAGGGTATTGCTACGTTTGGCAAGACCCTTACAGTGTGTCCACTAATTAGCATCACAGGTGTCTACAATCTTGTAATCAGTCAGTGGGCTTGTATATAGGGCCACAGATACTCACTGTGCTGTTTGGTGACATGGTGAATACCACACTCAACATGGACTAGAGGAAGTGAAGGAAAGAGTTGTCTCAGGAGCTTAGAAAGAAAATTATAGACAAGCATGTTAAAGGTAAAGGTTATAAGACCATCTGCAAGCAGCTTGATGTTCCTGTGACTACAGTTGCACATATTATTCAGAAATTTAAGATCTATAGGACTGTAGCCAACCTCCCTGGACATGCCACAGGAGGAAAATTGATGACAAATCAAAGAGAAGGATAATAGGAATGGTAACAAAAGAGCCCAGAAAAACTTCTAAAGAGATTAAAGGTGAACTTCAAGCTCAAGGAAGATCAGTGTCAGATCGCACCATCCGTCCTTGTTTGAGCCAAAGTGGACTTCATGGGAGACGACCAAGGAGGACACCATTGTTAAAAACAAATCATAAAAAAGCCAGACTGGAATTTGCCAAACTACATGTTGACAAGCCACAAAGCTTCTGGGAGAATGTCCTGTGGACAGATGAGACAAATATCGAAATTTTTGGCAAGACACATCAGCTCTATTTTCACAGACGGAAAAATGAAGCATATCTTGAAAAGAACACTGTCCCTACTGTGAAACATGGAGGAGGCTCTGTTATGTTCTGGGGCTGCTTTGCTGCATCTGGCACAGGGTGTCTTGAATGTGTGCAGGGTACAATGAAATCTCAAGACTATCAAGGGATTCTAGAGAGAAATGTGCTGCCCAGTGTCAGAAAGCTTGGTCTGAGTCACAGGTCATGGGTCTTGCAACAGGATAATGACCCAAAACACACAGCTAAAAACTCCCAAGAATGGCTAAGAGGAAAACATTGGACTATTCTGAAGTGGCCTTCTATGAGCCCTGACTTATATCCTATTGAGCATCTTTGGAAGAAGCTGAAACATGCCGTCTGGAAAAGGCACCCTTCAAAACTGAGACAACTGGAGCAGTTTGCTCATGAGGAGTGGGCCAAAATACCTGTTGAGAGGTGCAGAAGTCTCATTGACAGTTACAGGAATCGTTTGATTGCAGTGATTGCTTCAAAAGGTTGTGCAACAAAATATTAAGCTAAGGAGTTAAGGGTACCATCATTTCTGTCCAGGCCTGTTTCATGAGTTTTCTTTTTTTTTTAAATTCTGTTGAAGCATAGTTGAAAAGCAATGTCTGACTTTCATTTGTTCATTTTCATAGAATTTTTATATATTATTACTTTTGTCAGATTCAAGTTATTTCTGTGACCATTGTGGGTTTTTCTTTCATTAAACGAGGGGTACCAACAATTTTGTCCATGTGTGTATATACAGTCATCTGAAAAAGTTTGGGCACCCCTATTAATCTTAATCATTTTTAGTTCTAAATATTTGGATGTTTGCAACAGCCATTTCAATTTGATATATCTAATAACTGATGGACACAGTAATATTTCAGGATTGAAATGAGGTTTATTGTACTAACAGAAAATGTGCAATATACATTAAAACAAAATTTGACCGGTGCAAAAGTATGGGCACCTCAACAGAAAAGTGACATTAATATTTAGTAGATCCTCCTTTTGCAAAAATAACAGCCTCTAGTCGCTTCCTGTAGCTTTTAATCAGTTCCTGGATCCTGGATGAAGGTATTTTTGACCATTCCTCTTTACAAAACAATTCCAGTTCAGTTAAGTTTGATGGTCGCCGAGCATGGACAGCCCGCTTCAAATTATCCCACAGATGTTCAATGATATTCAGGTCTGGGGACTGGGATGGCCATTCCAGAACATTGTAATTGTTCCTCTGCATGAATGCCTGAGTAGATTTGGAGCTGTGTTTTGGATCATTGTCTTGCTGAAATATCCATCCCCGGCGTAACTTCAAATTCTTCACTGATTCTTGTACATTATTCTCAAGAATCTGCTGATACTGAGTTGAATCCATGTGACCCTCAACTTTAACAAGATTCCCGGCATTGGCCACACAGCCCCAAAGCATGATGGAACCTCCACCAAATTTTACAGTGGGTAGCAAGTGTTTTTCTTGGAATGCTGTGTTTTTTTGACACCATGCATAACGCCTTTTTGTATGACCAAACAACTCAATCTTTGTTTCATCAGTCCACAGGACCTTCTTCCAAAATGAAGCTGGCTTGTCCAAATGTGCTTTTGCATACCTCAGGCGACTCAGTTTGTGGCGTGCTTTCAGAAACGGCTTCTTTCGCATCACTCTCCCATACAGCTTCTCCTTGTGCAAAGTGCGCTGTATTGTTGACCGATGCACAGTGACACCATCTGCAGCAAGATGATGCTGCAGCTCTTTGGAGGTGGTCTGTGGATTGTCCTTGACTGTTCTCACCATTCTTCTTCTCTGCCTTTCTGATATTTTTCTTGGCCTGCCACTTCTGGGCTTAACAAGAACTGTCCCTGTGGTCTTCCATTTCCTTACTATGTTCCTCACAGTGGAAACTGACAGGTTAAATCTCTGAGACAACTTTTTGTATCCTTCCCCTGAACAACTATGTTGAACAATCTTTGTTTTCAGATCATTTGAGAGTTGTTTTGAGGAGCCCATGATGCCACTCTTCAGAGGAGATTCAAATAGGAGAACAACTTGCAATTGGCCACCTTAAATACCTTTTCTCATGATTGGATACACCTGGCTATGAAGTTCAAAGCTCAGTGGGGTTACAAAACCAATTTTGTGCTTCAGTAAGTCAGTAAAAAGTAGTTAGGAGTATTCAAATCAATAAAATGCTAAGGGTACCCAAATTTTTGCACCGCGTCAAATTTTGGTTTAATGCATATTGCACATTTTCTGTTAGTACAATAAACCTCATTTCAATCCTGAAATATTACTGTGTCCATCAGTTATTAGATATATCAAATTGAAATGGCTGTTGCAAACACCCAAATATTTAGAACTAAAAATGATTAAGATTAATAGGGGTGCCCAAACTTTTTCATATGACTGTACAGTATGTAGTCCCATTCAATGGTAGTTTACCTGTTGGCCTTGGGCGGTATCTGGCACCATACTGCCATGGTTATTGCTCTCATTGAATGAAATTTTAGTCTGTATTTACTACCTTTAAATGAGGTGTCCGATTGCCCTTTCCCCCTATATATGTTTTTTTGGCATATAATTAAAGATTATGTTTTATGGACATATTGTTGCCCCCTAACTGTGATAGTGTTTACTTCAAGGGCGCTTAAGTAATTACTGAATCTGTGACTTTTTTCATTTAGGGTTCCTGGCAAAACCTCTTAAGAAGAAACCATGCTATATACAATAGGAAAAATAATTACACATTTACATACCAATGCTGGATGGCACTGACAATGTCACCCTCATATTCGTTTTATTAGTTTTCAAAGTTTGCAAAGAGGACAATTTCCCAGGCGCAGTAGAAACAGAACTTAGAGATGAGTATCTCTGAAGTCCGTGTGCCCCTGATAACCATTCACGTAAATGTTGTACTTCTTCTTGAAAGCATGTGTAGATGGCCAAGCAGGCTTGAATTCTGCATTAAAACAAGACATGTCATTGAGCATTTGGTAAGTACCTAGGACAGAGCTGGACAAGTCTCAGGAGTAAACAACATGCCTGGAAAATTGATGTTGGTGCTTAAAGACAACTTTTCACCACCTTCACCAATTAAAGTGCTTAGAGTCTATTAATAGGGGCTGCACTCAGATGACCAAAATAACTGAATTTACCAAATCTGCTCTAATCAATTGTTTGTATAAAAAAAATGTGAACAAATTTTCCTGTTCCCATCTTATCAAAATATTGGTTTGTATTCATAATGTGATATCTGTCTGAATGAGTCCCAAAACCTTACATCAACCCCCTTCTTACTATAATATTAAATATCTATCTACATAATATATGTGAAAATATCTGTTTACATAGCTATGAAGTATACTTCTGTTAGTCTTACAAAGACTAGACTATCACCGCAAAGAAGATATACTGTAATTTTGTAGCTTTCCTCAATTTAACAGTGCTATTTACTAAGATAAATGTGACAGAATTCTGACTTCATTTTGACCACATTTAGCATAGCTGGAGAGGTTCATGGCTTAACAAGCAACAATGTGAGTCAAAATGTTGGTGCAAGCTAAGCAACCTATAGATGATGTTAAGTTAGAAAACCATGTCTTAAGATACAACAAATTTATCATCCTGTATGAGCCAATTTGATAAAGTTGGTGCATTTATAGAGTGCATGGTCTAAAGGCCTCATTGGGCAGAGAATCTGTTTACTATGTGTGATCTCCATCCTATTGTAGAAGTATGGGATTGTCACACTACGAATGGAAGGACTAAAGTCAAATATGCTTATCCTTACTGCAACTGAGTGCTGTGTCTAGTATTTGCATTTATATTTGTTTTCTTCTCTATATCTTACCGTTCATAAAAACCACTGTCACTTTTTAACATCTTTACTTTGTGTTTCTTTTTTTTAAGCATTCTTTCTTCTTCAAAACTGTTCACTGATATTTCCTTTTTATTTTTCATGATGTGTTCCTTTACAATGTCCCAAAGTTGATCCTTTGAATCTTCTATTGAAATTATTTCTTTTAGGAAAGACTTGCAATTTAAAGCCAACTGATTTGATACCTAGACACCAAAAGATTAACGTGTTATATTATCACATTTTGTTCCACCTCGGTTCCCATGCTTTTGACAATAAGAATATAATAGTCTATGTCTATAGCAGTGTTTCTCAACCTTTTCAAGCCAAGTACGCCCTAGAGACAAGAATTTCCAACAGTGTACCCCAGAGAGGTGATCAGTTAAAAATACAATGCTTATGCTGCCTTTAATGACTCTGGCAATTCTGTCAGATTTGATGGGATGAATTGTTGCAGACAGACAACACATTGGACCCCATTATTAATGCAAGCCATGGGGTGTTATAGTAAATAGTCTCTATTAGTGAAAATATTCTTCATATATTTATATTAAATTGGTGGCCTTCATATCTATAAATGAGGCTTGTTGGCTCAGTGGTTAGCACTAATGCCTTGTAGCACTGGAGTACTAGCTTTGAATCCAATTGCTGTGGCTACAACCACCTGAGATTTTACTGCAGGTCCACCAAGCTTTCAACCTTTGCAGTACAAATGTTGAAATTCATGGGTTGACTCTGCAGCAATAACTGACATGTTAAGTCTAAAATCTGAAGTGCAAGTCAATTTGCTGCAACTGTAAATCAGCACAATTTTACCTAGTGTATACTTGGCCTTAGTTTCCATTGGGTGAATGAAATTGGGTCTATAAATGAAATTAAAGGGGTTGTCCTATTCTTTATTGTTTAGCATTGCGGCTGAAAGGGCCAAAAACATAAACAAAAACTTTCTCACCTTTCCCTGATCCTCAGTTTCCAGGGGCAGCGGGTCTGGTTTTCCTTTTACAGTGATGTACTGTTTGTGCTAAGTGACTGCAGCAGCCAATCACAGACCTCAATAGTGACATGTTCACAAACATGACTGCTGTGATGTGTTGCTTGTGAGAAGGTGACCACTGGAGGCCTGTGATTGGCTGCAATGGTCACATGATGCAAATAGGGGTCTGTAAACTGAAAACTGGAACTGTCGCCACTAGAATTTTGTTTTGTTATTTTATTTTACTTACATAATGCTAATGTATTCTGCAGTGCTTTACAGATATCACTCACCATCAATCACTCGCAATCTATATTCCCTATGAATATGTCTTTGGAGAGTAGGAGGAAACTGAAATACATGGAGGAAACCCACGCAAATGCAGGGAGACCATACAAACTCTTTGCAAATATCCTTGGAACCTATGGACCCCAGTGCTACAAAGCAATGTTGCTAACCACTGAGTCACCTTGCTGCCCATATGGAGTTCTGGGAAGAAGTAAATTAAGTTTTTTATGGCCCCTTCAGCACTGTTAAAAATTAAAAAAAAATATATCAGACAACCCCTTTAACCCTTTAAGGATGGAGAGTAGTTTGTATATTATTACTTGACAACTTTTTTCACAATTTCCTTCACCGCCTTCCAAAATTCACAACTTTTTTTTTATTTTTCTTGACATAGCTATGTTAGGGCTTATTCTTTGCATGACGATATGTACCAGTTAGGAGTACAGATAATGTTTTGATTAGCTTTTATTAATGTTTTTTGGGGTCCATGTGAAAAAACCCACAATTTTATCATAATTTTTTGCATTTTGTTTTCACAGCGTTCACTCTGCATTAAAAATGACATGGCAATTTTGTCCAGTCAGTCATTATGATTATGTCGATACCTTATTTATATTGGTTTTATTAGGTTTTATCTCTTTCATAAACAAAATGTCGCTTTTTGGAAATGAACAATTTTCCTGGGGTCACCGTATTCTGGTGTCTTTAACTTTTTTACTGTTTTGTTGACGGAAATTTGTAAGGGATCTTTATTTGCAGGGCTAGTTATACTTTTTATTAATACTAATGTTTGCTATGTATGGCTTTTTAATCACTTTTATTGCTATTTTTGGGGAAAACGAGGTAACCAAATTACGTTATTTTGCACATTGTGGTATATATTTCTTTACGGCTTTCACTGTACAGGCTAACTAATGCTATTTTTGGATCCTAGGGGCTTATACGCACATGTGGATACCTAACTTGGATGTTTTGTTTTCTTTTTGAACGTTTTATTATTTGTTTATTTTTTATTCTTTATTTTCAAATTTCTGAACTTTTTATTTTTTTTTTTTACTTTTTCCCTATCCCACAAGAGGACTTAAACCTGGGATCTCTGATTTCCTCTGGTTCCCTATGTGTAATGCGCATACGCAGTCAGGAGGCCATTGCTTTTGCCCCTGCATGCCGTGATCAATTAATATGCCGGAGTTGAAGTATCTTCCAACTCAGGTGGCTAGTCACGGGCCTCGGCTGTGTAAAACAGCAGAGTGCCAGAAGTAATTCCACAGGCACAGCTCCTGTGCCTGCAGCATTACAGCACCATATTATGGCGCTGAGCATTAACTATACAGGAAGATGCGCACAGTGGGAAGGGATTAATTTATATACCAAGAGCTTTCCCAGTGTATATTTTGAACATACATGGAAGCTATTTCTTATTTTAACTGTGATGGTCATACTACATAGTTCATAGAGCAATTACTCATCTCTCCTTAGACATTTTAACAAGGTTGTGGACCCAAACTTTGATCAAAGCACTCTTTTGGTTAGAAAAGTGTTTTCAACACTGGGGAACTGGCTGAGGAACATAATAGCACAATCACTTACTCTGGAATTCATAAAGGGATTATGCCACAAAAATTATTTACCTTCTCTCCGAGGAGCAAATTGCTGATTGGTGGGGGTCTCTCTACTCAGGCCTCCACTGATCCTGAGAATGGGGGTGCTTTACTCCCATTGAGAAAGTAGTGGTGAACGGGGATGCGCCACAGCTCCATTCATTTCTGTGGGAGTGCTAGAAATAGCTGAAGTACACCACTCCGGTGCGTCAATTGAAATGAATGGAGTGGAGGCGCTTCTGTGTCCACCACTACCTTTTCACTGCTAGTACGCCCCCGCCCCCCACCGTTTTCAGCATTGATGGGAGGGTCACAACGGTTGGATGCCCTCCGATCAGCAATTTACCCTCTATTCTATAGACAGAGGAGAAATAGTTCACATGATATAACTCCTTTAACACATCTTATAGCTACTTGTCAGCTTAGGAATGGTACAAATAGTTTTACACACATTTCTTGCATGTCTTACTTCCATATTAATCAGATTTTGTAAAAAAATAGATATAGGTGGACAATCTGATTAAAATCATCAGTTGTTGGCCATACATCCCATACATCGGAAAAATAATATCTAAACAAAACCTTAAGCTGATATCAAAATATGGTCAGAAGATTGCAACTCTATAAAAGTATTATATTGGATGGTTCAACTGAATGCCTTAATACAGTGACAATATTATCAATTAGCACCTTAGTAAGCAGTAGTCCCAAATATCCATTCTTTGAGAAATGATAGGACAGCATCTCCATTTGTTGGATGCTGTTGAAGAAACCTGGTATAATACTGTTTATTAGGTTTTCCGGATTATTGTCTGTGTTCAAGGCATCAAAATGATGATGAAGTGCTTCTAAGTACTTAACACGATCCTTAGTAGCATTCACTGCCTCTGTGATACTGAAAAACAAACAGATGCATAATGCATTTTACTACATTTATATCAAACTGTTTTATGTTAGTCATTTGATCTTTACAGTTAAAGCATGTCTATCAAGCAGCTAGAGAATAGCATATGGAACCTTTAAGTGGTCATCTGTACTTTCATGTCACTATCCTATAGAAAAATGTCCTAACCTGATATCAACTGCTTTCCATCTCTTCAGGAGACGCGATTTTGAAGAAATTATAATACCAATGACAGATTTACACTCTTTTCCTCGTAATTGCTCAGTTGTTAGACCCAGTATTTTTTGTCTGTGTTGCCAACGCTCAAGTTCAGTCAGGGGAGTTGTGGTAATATCTAGCACCCTGGAAAAATAAAATGCATGTATGCAAAATCAACAACTCTATGTTGAGGTTAACTATTTTACTCTCCTTAGTGAATGTTAGTAATATTTACAGGGGTATTCTTAAAATAAACTTCAGAGATGGTAAATAGTGTCACACTAGTATGTTGGTCCTGGATTCAGGGACTAGGTCTTGGCCACATATTAAGTATTGAAAACAATGGATGAAAATCCCTTTAATGCTAGGAACTCACAGGCAGTAATCGCAGCATGTAAATTATTCTTGCAGGTTTCTGTAGGCAAACAGGTTTTTTTCACAAGTTAATTCAAAGATGGCCTAAGAAAGACTATAATCACACCAGAATGTAATAAAATAAAAAGTGTTTAATAAATGAAAAGAGATCATACTTAGCTGCGGTTACAAATGATGCAAATGTTCACAGGATGCACTGATATACACCCATCATTCAATGACATCCAAAGGGTGCTGGGCACCTATTCATGGTCCCAGCTGAAGCTAACTAAGATAATAGCCCATAGAGTTTTTAGAGTACCTTTGGGGGAGAGGTTTCTTGGATAAATATGAGTGGTCAACTCATAATATAACCATTTATGGTACAGTAATTTGAAGGAATGTTTAGCAACTGAGCAGTAACAGAATAGTATACAGAAATACAGAGTGACCAGTAACAGAATAGTATACAGAAATACAGAGTGATCAGTAACAGAATAGTATACAGAAATACAGAGTGACCAGTAACAGAATAGTATACAGAAATACAGAGTGATCAGTAACAGAATAGTATACAGAAATACAGAGTGATCAGTAACAGAATAGTATACAGAAATACAGAGTGATCAGTAACAGAATAGTATACAGAAATACAGAGTGACCAGTAGCAGAATAGTATACAGAAATACAGAGTGATCAGTAACAGAATAGTATACAGAAATACAGAGTGATCAGTAGCAGAATAGTATACAGAAATACAGAGTGATCAGTAACAGAATAGTATACAGAAATACAGAGTGATCAGTAACAGAATAGTATACAGAAATACAGAGTGATCAGTAACAGAATAGTATACAGAAATAAAGAGTGATTGGTGATCAGTAACAGAAATTATCCATAGATGGACTGCAAGAAATACATACAGATTGATCAGTAAGACACTAACCCTGTCATATCACATCAATAAGACACTATGATTATATAGAAAAAAAAACATGTCCTATTACAGTAACACTTGTGACTTTCAACTTTTGAGCTGCAGGAGGGCTGCAGCAATTCCTGCAGGTATGCAAACACCACCAAATTTCAGGTGATTTAGGGAAACACGCTGCTGAATTTTCCAGTGTGTGCACTCAGGCTACACGTTGTGTCTATACATTCAGGCTTTTTGAAATCAAAACTAGGAGTGTATGAAAAAAAAGAGAAGTAGAGCTTGTCCTTTATACTTTCTCTCCATTTATGATCCATACCTGGTTTTGGCTTTAATTTAACTGCATCAGAAAACTTGATGATGAAAATGCACCCTTCAAGCTAATGTCTATATATGTTCATCTATTTCAAGTACGGGTAGCATGATTATAGTAAAATATCTCTGTATACAATATTACCTTTCATCAATGGCTTCCATTAAAATATGATCAATGATTTTTATCCACTCAGAAACAAGGGTTTCATTTTCACTAACTATCTCTGGGTCTAGAACAGTAGATCTCTGCAGTAGAAAGTCGGGGCTGACGATATTCTGCGGTCTCTTCAAAATCTAGAACATAAAACATATATAAGAAAAACCTGTATGTAGACCTCACTACAGATCAATTGGAGTGGTCCATAAACAGGGGTATATATTTCATATACAAATATTCAGTAAGAAATAAGTTATAGCATACTTTAAATCATACAAAATTTGTACCAGGTAACTATGGTTAAAATGATTTTGTGCATTTATTTTGAAAGATTCCACAGTCAAATATGACTGGTGTCTTAGTCATTAAAGAAGTTGTCCAGGATATACAGTTTTGAGCAAGGAGGGCGGGGAAGGGGTAAAGAAAAAAATAAAAACATACTCACCTGTCCCCAGTGCTCTGATGTCTTCCACCATGGTTCGGTACTGCTGCTCCCAGGGTCCTGTTACGGAAGAAGTCCTCGTTGCACGTGACTAAGGAAAGGACACGAGACGTCACAGGTGACGTATGTGAGTGATGTCCCGATTCCTTTCCTCAGGCCGCTGATTGGCCTCAGCAGTTGTGTGAGGTGTGGACTTCCACTGAAAGAAGCACCGGAGCACCGCCGGACCGGACAGTGGCTTGGGACATCAGAACTCCAGGGACAGGTGAATATGTTTTTTTTTTTTACACCTTTCCTTGCCTGCTTGCTCAAAACTCTATATCCTGGACAACCCTTTTAAAAAGGACCTTTCACATCCTCATGTATATGCGGTTTTACATACCGCTAGAAAGCTGACAGCGGGCTGAATTCAGCGCACTGCCAGCTTTCCCGTTATATGCCCCGGGGCTGGAGATATCGGGGGTCTAAATTTCACCGTTCACTGTCAGAAGGGCATTCCTGACAGTCTAGCTTGGCTGTGAGGAACGCCCTCCCTGACAGTACCCGTCCATAGACTTGTACTGGGGGGGGCATTCCTTACAGCTCAGCTAGACTGCAACCCCTCCCAGTGGATAGGCCAGGGCTGAACCAAGTCTGGGTTTTGAACACTGCAGGGGGAAAAATACCGAGAAAAAGCTGCATAACAATGACATAGAACACTTAACATAGAACAGGACATACCAACATAAAACCCAGAGGCACAGACACAAACATTAAAAAGCAGCAGCCTCTGGGATGATGCACACATTTGGAACAGCCTCCATATGCATGGCGAAAGATTCCATGGCTGTATAAATGACAGAGTGGAATCCATTAGAGTCAACGGGTGGTGGACTTCATGCAAATTCTGCCTTGTGAACATAGCTTTGATTTTTCCAAAAGTATATAAATTCTTTACTTGGTTAGTGTCTTTACTTACTGTGATATGGTGTTTTTCCAAATCTGTGATGGTGGCTGCTTCGTCAATAGATGAAACATATTTTTTGAGGCCCGTAAGAAATCTAGTAACATTTTCCTGGCTGCAGAAGCCCCAGTCTTTTTGAGCATGCAGAAGTGGGATGTATAATTCATTTAATAAGCATCTGAGACTTTCCACTGGGTTTTCCTTTATCTCTCCACAGAGTATTTCTTTCTCTATCAAACCAGCATCAACATCCTGATTTATCTGCATAAAATAAACAACATTAGGAGCGGATGTGGTTATTAAATGTCTTACTACTCATGGATTAACCTTTTCTGGACTATCAATAACTCTAAGCAATGTGAGAAATACCGAGCAATGTGCATCTGTCTGTCTGACACTACTGGACTCCCCAAAAAGATTGCACTCAGTAACAAAAGGTTACTGTTGCTGGGTCATGGCAGACTCAGGGTTCATTCACATCACGTTTTTTACATCCGTTTAACGGATACAAAAAAAATGAATTAAAAAAACGGTTAAACTGATGTAAAAAACGTGATCTGAATGGACCCTTAGATCAATTCTAAAATGACAAATGCCACAATAGAGAATGTATATTTCCCTGTAACTAACCCAAAACTCAGTAAAACTAAACCAAACTATAGTATTGTGCAAAAGTTTTAGGCAGGTGTGGAGGAAGAATGATGCAATGTAAGAATGCTTTCAAAATGTATAGAAATGTAAATAGTTTATTTTGTCAACAAAATTAAGTGAGTGGGAAAAAATTAAATCAAATCAATATTTGGTGCAACCATCATTTGGAGGAGGAGTCCTGGAAGTGATGATATATTCCCCACAGAGCCCTGTTCTTAAGATCATTGAGTCTGACTGACTGACTGACTGACATGAAGAAAAAGAATGATTTGAGCAAGCCTACATCCACAGCTGTTCTGTGGTTAGTTTGGAACAACCTCCCTGCTGTGTTCCTACAAGAATTGTGTACAAGTGTACCTAGAAAAATTAATGCTGTTTTGAAGACAGGGAGGTCACACCAAATACTGATATGAATTAGATTTTACTTTTGTTCGGTACCTATAATTATGTTAATTGTCAAGTGTTAATGCAACTTTGCAGTATTTTTTCCGCACCTGTCAAAAACTTTTTCACAGCACTGTATGTCAAAATTACTGTAAATGAAAGGTTAATTTATTTAAGACTTTATTGTAGTACAATTTTAAAATATAAAAAAATTTAAAGTATGTGGGAAAAAAACTGTTACCAAATGGTACAAACATACATTTCCCATACATTATTGTAGCACCACCTGACATCCTGACCTGGCATCCTCTCTCTGAGTGCTGCACTGCTCTCTCATGCTGTAAATATACGCCTGTATATTTAATTGTTATTTGCTTCAGTATTTGCCTATACAGTCATATGAAAATGTTTGGGCACCCCTATTAATCTTAATCATTTTTAGTTCTAAATATTTGGGTGTTTGCAACAGCCATTTCAATTTGATATATCTAATAACTGATGGACACAGTAATATTTCAGGATTGAAATGAGGTTTATTGTACTAACAGAAAATGTGCAATATGCATTAAACCAAAATTTGACCGGTGCAAAAGTATGGGCACCTCAACAGAAAAGTGACATTAATATTTAGTAGATCCTCCTTTTGCAAAAATAACAGCCTCTAGTCGCTTCCTGTAACTTTTAATCAGTTCCTGGATGAAGGTATTTTTGACCATACCTCTTTACAAAACAATTCCAGTTCAGTTAAGTTTGATGGTCGCTGAGCATGGACAGCCCGCTTCAAATTATCCCACAGATGTTCAATGATATTCAGGTCTGGGGACTGGGATGGCCATTCCAGAACATTGTAATTGTTCCTCTGCATGAATGCCTGAGTAGATTTGGAGCTGTGTTTTGGATCATTGTCTTGCTGAAATATCCATCCCCGGCGTAACTTCAAATTCGTCACTGATTCTTTTATTCTCAAGAATCTGCTGATACTGAGTTGAATCCATGCGACCCTCAACTTTAACAAGATTCCCGGTGCCGGCATTGGCCACACAGCCCCAAAGCATGATGGAACCTCCACCAAATTTTACAGTGGGTAGCAAGTGTTTTTCTTGGAATGCTGTGTTTTTTTGATGCCATGCATAACGCCTTTTTGTATGACCAAACAACGCAATCTTTGTTTCATCAGTCCACAGGACCTTCTTCCAAAATGAAGCTGGCTTGTCCAAATGTGCTTTTGCATACCTCAGGCGACTCTGTTTGTGGCGTGCTTTCAGAAACGGCTTCTTTCGCATCACTCTCCCATACAGCTTCTCCTTGTGCAAAGTGTGCTGTATTGTTGACCGATGCACAGTGACACCATCTGCAGCAAGATGATGCTGCAGCTCTTTGGAGGTGGTCTGTGGATTGTCCTTGACTGTTCTCACCATTCTTCTTCTCTGCCTTTCTGATATTTTTCTTGGCCTGCCACTTCTGGGCTTAACAAGAACTGTCCCTGTGGTCTTCCATTTCCTTACTATGTTCCTCACAGTGGAAACTGACAGGTTAAATCTCTGAGACAACTTTTTGTATCCTTCCCCTGAACAACTATGTTGAACAATCTTTGTTTTCAGATCATTTGAGAGTTGTTTTGAGGAGCCCATGATGCCACTCTTCAGAGGAGATTCAAATAGGAGAACAACTTGCAATTGGCCACCTTAAATACCTTTTCTCATGATTGGATACACCTGGCTATGAAGTTCAAAGCTCAGTGAGGTTACAAAACCAATTTTGTGCTTCAGTAAGTCAGTAAAAAGTAGTTAGGAGTATTCAAATCAATAAAATGATAAGGGTACTCAAATTTTGGTTTAATGCATATTGCACATTTTCTGTTAGTACAATAAACCTCATTTCAATCCTGAAATATTACTGTGTCCTTCAGTTATTAGATATATCAAATTGAAATGGCTGTTGCAAACACCCAAATATTTAGAACTAAAAATGATTAAGATTAATAGGGGTGCCCAAACTTTTTCATATGACTGTACCTTGTCAGTATTTGCCGGACCTTTAAAAGGCTGTATTCCTTGCAGTATTTTACCAGCCAATCTTTTGCACCTGTAGATTATTCAGGGAGATGCCTGATCAAAAAGGTTCTTAGCTTGCTAGTCCCTGAGAAGATGTTTTTCTGTGCTGCAGCATTCCTTGTTTACCTGTATTGACCCTTGGACTGTTCTCTGGCAACATTTCTGTCTGCTGATCGCAGCTCTATCTGACTTTTGTGTCTGACTTTGGCTTGTTCCTGACCATCACATCTGTTCTGCCCACCCTGACCTTTTGCTTGTTCCTGACCCATATTCTGCTTGCCTCCGACTTATGGCCTATACCTTGACTACTCTCTTGCCTGACCTCTGGCGCCACACACTGGTGTTTCTTGGCCCTAGACTGGCTGTAACCAACATCAGGACCACTCCAAAATGTTTCGACCTCTTAGTATCCCTGGAGAAAAATTCAGGTCCCTGTGTAGAGGTTACAGGCTGAATACCGGGGAGGCTACTTAGGCAGCAGTTTCCCAAAGTAAAACCAGTTGGGTGACACATTGGGTCCACAATCTGCTGACTGTTACAATTATAACAAAAGGACACAAAATTATTTACATAGTATAACAAATTGCAGATGTTCTAAAAATTGCTAAACTGTGGTCAGATAAAAACGCTACAAAAATGCTTAAAAATTAAATTTATTCATACTATAAATATCTGATAGTTGTGGATAGTACATTTGCCACCTGTGGATTCAAAAGCATTTGCAATGCTCTCTCCCACTTAAAGAGGACCTATAAGCCCAATGTCATATCTCATCTTATATGAGCTGTCACCCTGGGCAGCCTATTTAAAAATAACCATAACGGAGAGAGATAACTATTTAAAAAAAAAAAAAATATTCATTGCACTTTGTCTCTTACATGTCTCACGTCTCCCCTCTTTTTTGTTAACATTTTCTCAGATGGTAAATTAAAACACATATAGAAAACACATGGAAAAATAAAACCATACAAATAAAACCCTATTTATCACCCATTAAAGGTGCAAAAATTATTAGAATAATCCAAAGGAAAAAAATGTTATATCCATCAAAACCGTATGTATGGGAAAACCCGAAATTGTGTCTGGTCCTGTACCACGGAAAATGGCCTGGTCCTGAACTGGTTAAGTGTATAACTTAACTAATCTTACTTTTTAAGAGACAACAGTGTAATGTATCATCATTGCACTTACCTCAAAACGTAGAAAGTAAATTAATGTGGAGAAAGATGTCTTTAAGTGCACACTTTCTAAATTTTGGAGATTAGACGTGACAGTGAATTTCCAGGTTAATGGATGTATTCTGTCACTAGCTTCTATGCAAAAAAAGATTGCTTGGTGTCCTCCAGCTGAGTAGAAGAATAGATTTTTATCAGACAATAGAATGCCATATTGAAGATTATAAGATCAAGGCAGTGACATGACTGCTAAACAATATTAATTTTAGATCTGTATAAATGAGTTCCAGTAATGGTGTAATACAGTGGTGGCTTACCTGCAGCGTATAAGTACCCGCAAAAATACAGAATGTAACATTGTGACATTATACAGATATACATATTTAATCTACACCTAAAAGAATACAAAGGCTCCCACAAGTAGATTTACTTTTGTGGGTGAAACTTCACTAAGGCTCACAGCAATCATACAATGCATTCACACGGCATTATGCCGCTGCCTGTTGCATGCCATTTATTAAATGGGACTGTAAGAGTGTGTTCACAAAAATCCAGTGTCAGGTTCAGTTTCCCACAGATTGGTGCACAGAAGCTGGGAAACTGAAACTAGAATGGATGCCATCGTTTTCTATGGGATCTTTTCTTGTGCAAGCCACTTTAGTCTTTGTGCCAGATATCAGCAGGAGCTGGATCAAAAAATGTGTCCAGCAGAGTTTTCCCATTCGTTTTTTTTTTCTGCCATAACAGAGAAGCCAGGTGCCACCGTATCCACTTTTCTGCAGCGGCAGCAAAAGCAAGGTTGGGGCGGAATAGATGCACACTGTTAACATCACTCTGCTTCCAAGCACCAAAGTAGTGGCGTTGGGATTGGGAGCAGGCTGGGGACAGGAGCGTGGGCATAACAATTGGGCCCCTAGGCATAGGGGGTCCATGAACAGCAGGAGAAGGCCAAGGGCCATCTATCCTCATAATAGGTCATGAATAGAGATGGCAGATCTCTCTCAAAAATTGTTACGGGTTTCAGTTGTTAAGCCCCAAGATTTTTTTCAAGTCTAACAAGTTTGATACAAACCACAACTTAAAGTGGCTTAAAACACAGAGTACAACACTCCCATGGCTACTAGGAACCTATCTATCCAATTTCTATCTCTCTAAGGCAAACACAGCCAAAGTTATGTCAAAGTGAAAGTGATATGCATCTCTATAGAAAAAAACAGATGGTAAGCAGTGAATACAAACTTGAGCATACACTGCGCTGTCACTCGCTTTTACTAATTTTAACATTTAAAAAGCTCCAAAAATGACCTTATTTTTGGGGAAAGGTGCTTGCCCATGGTTTATCACATGACAGATTGCAAAAAGCAATGGTTTTATAGAAAATTGAACCACTTTTCATGATTTGTAAGTGATACAGTCTTGTTGTTATTTAAGAGACAAATATGTGGCTGTGTGCCTAGATAAAAAGTGACGATGAATTGGCTTGTCAAAAAAAAGCCACCAGACATTATCCATTTACTGGAGCAGATGTGAAATTAAATTTCTATTTTTTAATACCAACACTGTGGTATCAACTGTGTGGTATAGAGGAATGTGATAGAACAGGCCACAGGACATGTCTGGCTGAGTGGTTGCAGTGGTGGTAGCTGTGGGAACTTGAGTGGCAGGTTAACATGTCTGCATGTCTGAGTGGTGGTAGTGGTGGCTGTGGCAACGTGAGTGGCAGTACAGTATGGAATAATATCTGGACCAGGCCGATTCATTTTGACAAAGTAATTCTTTCCACATTAGTGGTGGACAGTTTTATCCTCTCAGCGATTACACTTGGGGCTGGAAAAGATAAAACTCCCATGGTAAACAAGGCCAGTCCCCCCCATTTTTCTAAATTTTCCCCCCAAAACCCCCGGGGGGCCCATATCTGCACATATGAGTATACCCGCTGGTGCAGCTAGCTGATGGGTGTCAGCTGCCTGTTGTGGGTCTGGTTGGCGCTGCAATGTGAAAAATTATAGGTTCATCATGTTCCAAATAGTGAACTGGCTGCTGCATTTAATCCTGTAGCTGTGGCACTGGCAGAAGAGGTGGAGCACTGACTGAGTGAGATGGACTGGCAGCGTGTGACTGGCACTTGCAGTGATCTATCTAAACACTTCAGCAAGCTGGGTATAAAGGCTATCCTGATAATATTCCAATTTTTCTTAATTCGGGAAGCAGGCAAGAATTCCCCATTTTTACTTTATAGCGAGGGTCTAAGAGCACTGCCATCCAGTAATGATCCCTCTGCTTGATGCTAATAATACACTTGTCACTGTGAAAGCAGAAAAGCATACAGACTGCCATGCTTACCAAGTGTGCACAGGCCTAGGGGCCTGCCATGGTTGGTGTTCTTGGCCAGTGTGGTCATTATCATTGTCATCTTGAAAGAAATAAGGGTCAGCCTCCTCCCCTGGCTGTGTCTGTGACATATCAAGGCCCCCATCTGCATCCAAAGAAAAGTCTTCCTCCTCCTCCTTTTCTAGTCTAGGATTCCCAGTTCCTCTACCATAATGACCCTGACCCACATCCTCCATCAACCCAGGGCGATGACATTGACTAAGAAGTGGAAGCTGTTCCTTCCCCCCGTCCCTCGTTGCATGAGTGTATGTGTTTCCTGTAAGATATATAATAAAGGGATCACATTGTTGATGCTACAGTTGCTAACAAATTTTGGTACCCTCTTCAAAGGGCTTGATTAGCTGATGCAATTTGCTCATGAGCCTCCAATGACAGATCTCAAAATAGCACATTGTCCCTGTGGTCTACTGCATGCATTAACCATTCACTGTCTTTTGCTGCTCACACAGAAGCTCCAGCATGTTTAAGGTGGAGTTCCACCAAGTTGGAACATTGTAGTGCAAAGGCAGTCACTGCAAATCAAGCAGTATGTTTTTTGCGACATAAGAACAGCTGAAATGCACAGATACTTTTCAGGACATGAGGAGCACCTCTTTTAACCCCTTAACGACCCAGGGCGTAATAGTACGTCCTGAGTCGCATGACGATGTATGGAGAGCGCTCAGGAGCTGAGCGCTCTCCATACACCGCGGGTGCCGGCTGTATAATACAGCCAGGACCCGCAGCTAACAGCAGCGATCGGTGCCTGCACCGATCGCGGCTGTTAACCCTTTAGATGCCGCGGCGTCTAAATCGCGGAGCCGCCAAGGGCGCCGCCATTTTTACCTGATCGCCGCCCTCCAGAACGTCATCGGAGGGCGGCGCTTGGTTGCCATGACAGCCGGGAGCCTATTGAAGGCTCCCAGGCCTGTCATTACAGTATAGCTATTACGCGATGCCAGAGGCATCGTCTAATAGCAGTGAAGGCATTTTGCTATTCACTGCGATACAGTAGTATCGCAGTGAATAGTACGATCGATCAGACTCCCTAGGTTTCAAGGTCCCTAGGGAGTCTGATCATACAAGTAAAAGTAGAAAAAAAAAAAAGTTTTTAAAAGTATGTAAAAATTAAAAAAAACACAAAAGTTCAAATCACCCCCCTTTCCCTAGATCAGATATAAAAGTAAATAAACAAAAGTAAGCATCAACACTCTCCAAAATGCCCGAACTATTAAAATATTAAAATATTTATCCCATACGGTGAACGGCGTAGCGGGGGAAAAAAATCAAAATGGCCAAATAGCGTTTTTTTTCAACACTTTGTCTCCTATAAAAAATTTAATAAAAAGTGATCAAACCATCAGATCTTTCCCCAAGTGGTATCAATAAAAACGTCATGTTGTACCGCATAAAAAGACGCCTTACCCAGCTCCATACATGTAAATATGAAAAAGTTACAGGTGACACAATATGGCGACGCAAATTTTTTTTTTCTATTTAGCAAAGTTTTTAATTTTTTAAAAGGTATCAAAACATTACAAATACTATATAAATTTGGTATCGCCGTGTTCGTATTGACCCGCAGAATACAGGTAATATGTCATTTTTACCACACAGTGAATGGTGTAAAAATTAAACCCATATGAATTTGGCGCAAATGCAGTTTTTCTCCAATTGCACCTCATTCTGAATTTTTTTCCAGCTTCCCAGTACATTGCACAGCATATTGAATAGTGACATTACAAAGTACAATTTGTTTCGCAAACAATAAGCCATCATGTGACTCTGTGAACTGAAAAATGAAAAAGTTATGGCTCTTGGAATGTGGGGAGGGAAAAACGAAAATGCAAAAACAAAAAATGGCCCGGTCATTAAGGGGTTAAGCCACAATACATGTTAATAATGCAGTAAACCACCAGATCCAGGCTCATTAAATGTAAAACCACATGGCAATGTCTTACCCTGGGGAAACGGTCCAGAGAGGAGGATCCAGGAGGTGCATGGGCCTTGCATGATGTTGGAACTGGGCATATACAAACAGGGTGGAACTAGCACCTTGTTGCGTTTCAGGACTGTGGCCGCTGTCGTTCAAGACATTGACCCAGAGCCAGTAGCTTGGTCAGGTGCGAGCTAAGTTGCAGAACCGCCGGATGAGTGCACACATACAATAGGGAAAAAAAGTATTTAGTCAGCCACCAATTGTGCAAGTTCTCCCACTTAAAAAGATGAGAGTGTAATTGACATCATAGGTAGACCTCCACTATGAGAGACAAAATCAGAAAACAAATCCAGAAAATCACATTGTCTGATTTTTAAAGAATTTATTTGCAAATTATGGTGGAAAATAAGTATTTGGTCAATAACAAAAGTTCATCTCAATACTCTGTTATATATCCTTTGTTGGCAATGACAGAGGTCAAATGTTTTCTGTAAGTCTTCACAAGGTTGGCACACACTGTTGCTGGTATGTTGGCCCATTCCTCCATGCAGATCTCCCCTAGAACAGTGATGTTTTGGGGCTGTCGCTGGGCAACACGGACTTTCAATTCCCTCCAAAGGTTTTCTATGGGGTTGAGATCTGGAGACTGGCTAGGCCACTCCAGGACCTTGAAATGCTTCTTACGAAGCCACTCCTTCGTTGCCTAAGCAGTGTGCTTGGGATCATTATCATGCTGAAAGACCCAGCCACGTTTCATCTTCAATGCCTTTGCTGATGGAAGGAGGGTTGCACTCAAAATCTCACAATACATAGCCCCATTCATTCTTTCATGTACACGGATCAGTCATCCTGGTCCCTTTGCAGAGAAACAGCCCTAAAGCATGATGTTGCCACCCCCATGCTTCACAGTAGGTATGGTGTTCTTTGGATGCAACTCAGCATTCACTCTCCTCCAAACACGACGAGTTGTGTTTCTACCAAACAGTTCTACTTTGGTTTCATCTGACCATATGACATTCTCCCAATACTCTTCTGGAATATTCAAATGCTCTCTAGCAAACTTCAGACGGGCCCGGATATATAATGGCTTAAGCAGGGGGACACGTCTGGCACTGCAGGATCTGAGTGTAACGTCTCTGCCTGTTTGGGTCTCTGCGCCACCCTCCACTCGCACGCTGTGGCGAAGGAGGCGTGTTCAGTTTGATTCCTTGCATAGGTTTCTTGTTGCTCAGTCTGAACACTGTCCTAGACAATGTAATTGATTTTCTGCCACACCCGTTTTCTTCACCTTGGTTTTCTCTGTTCCACTAATAGTTAATCTTAGCCTTGCCTGTGTGATTGACAGCCTGTCTACCAATCCAGTCTGGGGCTGGCCCAGACTTTCTATAAACAGGTTGTCAGCCCTCACATGGTCGCTGGTTATTGCTTTGTGCGTTCTGGCTATTATTCCTTGCTGTTTTGTTTCTTGTATTCGTATTCCTGACCTCTGGCCTTGACTTTTGACTATTCTCTTGGATTTTGATTCTGTACTGCATTGCTCGTCTGTTACTGAACCCTTGACTTCTTGACCTCCCTTTTTGTCGTTTGTTCTGTCTGTGTTCTGTGTTGTCACTTTACTCAGTATAGGGCTCGTCTTCAGGTTGTCCTTTTAATGTTTAGGGTAAACTGAGGCAATAGGATGGGACAGTGGCTGGGGGTGAGATTAGGGCTCACTTGTCTCTGTCCTTCCTCCCAGTCCCCTGCAGTAGTGTGAGGGTATTGCTACGTCTGGCAAGACCCTAACACTGAGTCCCTGGCGGCGTAGTGTGTTACTGACGGTAGCCTTTGTTACATTAGTCCCAGCTTTCTGCAGATCATTTATTAGGTCCCCCCCGTGTGGTTCTGGGATTTTTGCTCACCGTTCTTGTGATCATTTTGACCCCACGGGGTGAGATCTTGCATGGAGCCCCTGATCGAGGGAGATTATCAGTGGTCTTGTATGTCTTCCATTTTCTAATTATTGCTCCCACAGTTGACTTCTTCACACCAAGCTGCTTGCCTATTGCAGATTCAGTCTTCCCAGCCTGGTGCAGGTCTACAATTTTGTTTCTGGTGTCCTTCCACAGTTCTTCACCATAGTGGAGTTTGGAGTGTGACTGTTTGAAGTTGTGGACAGGTGTCTTTTATACTTATAACAATTTAAAACAGGTGCCATTACTACAGGTAATGAGTGGAGGACAGAGGAGCCTCTTAAAGAAGAAGTTACAGGTCTGTGAGAGCCAGAAATCTTGCTTGTTTGTAGGTGACCAAATACTTACTTTCCACCATAATTTGCAAATAAATTCTTAAAAAATCAGACAATGTGATTTGCTAGATATCTTTTCTCATTTCGTCTCTCATAGTTGAGGTCTAGCTATGATGTCAATTACAGGCCTCTCTCATCTTTTTAAGTGAGAGAACTTGCACAATTGGTGGCTGACTAAATATTTTTTTTCCCCACTGCATTGCTGTTTACTGGACAAATATTCCCTTACGGATGACCAACATTGTTGTGGCAGAGGAGGAGGAGGAATAGGAGAAACAGTTGGTGATGATGATAACGATTACCATGTGCAAGGTGTAGATGTGGCCTGCCTACAAGGAAGATCCCGAGGAGAAGGAGTAGAACAGTCTTGCTCACTTCCCCTGTCAGTGCTACTGCACTACTGAGTCAATTTTGCCAAATAAGATGGTGATGCCTTTTCATGTAAGTACATACGTAGAGATGTCATTCCTACATTTTTCTCTGCAGATCTTGCACATAGACACAGATTTATCATCACGGGATATGACTGCTTGTAGTTGCTGCTGCCAACACCAGCAGCAGCGGAAATGTGTCTGCCACCACCACCACCAGTACCACTACCCCATCCCACGAGCTTCCACTAGGTCTACTCCGGGTAGGTTTTTTTGGATGTTGGCCTGCGCATTGGCTGGAATTGTAACTATCACCACTGCCACCACGCTCTTCATTAGATGTTACCGTGTCACCCCGACCCAGTTGTCAGGTCCTATCCACAAAAGAATTATCATTGGCAATGTCATTGTCTTCCCTGCTTTTTTCTGACTCATCATGGCCATGGGATTTCTGCACACACTCATAATTTCCACCTCCAGATTACCCCCTAGTTCTCCTACCAGAATGACTATCAGTAGTAGTACCACAGCCCCTGCAAATACTCCACCACCAACAGTCATTTGTTCCTCCTCTATTTGCAAACAAAGCTGACTGTTCTCATCAAAAAGAGGAGGAAGACTTGACATGATTCATCTTATACTATATTATTGTTTTATATTATACAAAGTCTGATAAAGGCGGAAATGTCACTGTATTTTGTGGAATACGAAAACAGATATACTGTACTCTGTGGGATACTGAGACAGACATTATATTTTGTGGAAAACTGAAACAGATATAATGTACTTTGTGGAATACAGAAACAGACATACTGTACTTGGTGGAATACTGAAACAGATATTCTGTATCGCACTTGGATCTTTCATATTTAAATGTCTTTGCAAACAATCCAATACCACTGCTCTGACTAGGAGATATAGCTTTTCTCAGAAGGTGGCACATGACTACCAGGGATCTCAGTCAATGAAGGAGATGAAGACATGGCTGACAGTCCAGAAAGGCCTTGCAGTAAATTACATGTTACAACATTATAGGCAGAGAAGGAACACACAGAAGATTGACTCAAGATCACATCACTCTCGGATGCAATATCCTCATGTGACTGAGATGAGTGAACTAAGTTATCAAAAACTTCATCTTTATTCTCAGGAAGTACAGCAATGAAACCAGTAGTAGTGGTGCTGTTGCCACCCACATTCTTATTGTTAATACTTATTGTTATCTGCTCCCCCTCCTTTTGCTTGTCCCCTGCCATGTTTTTTCAAGTCACTTTACTGCATACTGCTTAATTATAATAGTGATTGGCAACAATTCTGACACTGTCTCTGTCTATATGTCTTTTCTTTTTACAAAAAATTTCAAGAGAAATAGCAAAACACAGAGATTTTTCAGATTAGCACAGGGTGTAAGACTATTTATTGGATGAGCAACATAAAAACCCTTAACAAGTGAAGGTTTTTTCATATTAGCAGGCTCTGTCACTGTTTATTGGTTGAGCAAAAAAAAACCTTAAATAATGAAGATTTTTTCAGATTAGTGAAGACAGATTCAGTGTTTTTCTGTTAGAACAACAGTTTGTATGTATTAAATGAAACAAATTTAAAT
This sequence comes from Leptodactylus fallax, assembly GCA_947044405.1. Taxonomy (NCBI): domain Eukaryota; kingdom Metazoa; phylum Chordata; class Amphibia; order Anura; family Leptodactylidae; genus Leptodactylus; species Leptodactylus fallax. The sequence continues at coordinate 488,211 of CAMRHE010000424.1, forward strand.
TCATACCCCAAAAATACACTTAAGAAAAGGTATTTCACAAAAAGAACTGACTTAGTTTTTACTGCCAATATTAAACAATCTGTGAACATATCAAAGTGCTCTATTGCAAAACAGACATAGACAAAATTAAATTATTGGCAATAAAAGGGTTAACTGTGCTTTGTCTGTATTACGGCTGCAGTCAGAGTCACACAACCCAGATATTCTATCTCACTTCTATCTGTGATTTCTATCACTAATCTACCTGTAATTTATTAAATCTTACTAAACTGTGTTGTAATTCTCTTACTCCTAAGATTGTCTAAATCTGTTATAAGCTTTGTAGAACTCAATGCTCTGTATCATGCAGAAATGAATAACATCCATTCACTACTTCCACCATCACTGAAATGCCTTGCGTTCCAGCCCGCACAACCTTATATACTGTAAATGACATCAGCACTGTAAGGTTTCTACCTACCACTGACTTACAAAACACATGTCTCTTCTGTATTTTTGCTGTTTGATACATGTAGTGGCAGGCTTTTTAGTTCGTCCAAGATGAATTGCCATTTGTTCGGTTTTCTTAAAAACAAGTTGGAATAATCAGTTTGCCAATTTCTAGTCATCAATAAGAGATCAGTGGGGCTCTAACACCCAGAAACCCTGCTGATTAACTGTTTGAAGGCACACCAGTGCTTTGTGCAAGCGCCGTGACCCCTTCAATGTTTACTTTGCACGACATCTTTTTTATAGCGACTATGCAATGTTATTACAAGCTGTAAATATATTACACAGTCACTATAAAACAGAGATCATGCAATGTAAAAAGTGAAGGGTCCCTTCAACAGCTGATCAGCAGCTGTTCTGGGTATTGGACCTCCGCTTATCTGTTATTGATGACCTAACCTGAGGATAGTTAATTAATGCAAAGGAACTGGAATACCCCTTTATAGGGGTTATTCACCTTTTAAAAATTGATACCCTATCTTAACGATAAGCTATCAATTTTAGATCACCAGAGGTCCAATAGGCCATCAATTTTAGATCACCAGGGGTCCAACTGTGAGGACCCCTGCAAATCAGCTGTTTTCCAGACCATGTAGCTCCAAGCATTGTTTACATGCTGGCTGCTGTGCTGCTCACTCACCATATTCCTGATAGCAGTATCCCTTTCACATCTCTAGGATACCGCTGCAGCACTCATAACCGCTGCTACCAAGAATATGCTGTAGGGATGGGATAGGGGGCCCAAACCACAGAAAAGCCGACAACGGCAACTTAAAGCTATCACTAACTGTTTTAAAAGGGTTATGAAACTAAGAATAGTTATTCTCAAACTATAGGATTGAGTATAAAAATCAGATTTGTGGGGGTGTGACTGTTGGAGCAGAGCAGCCAGCATAGCTATCAGGTCTCTGATCACGGCATAACTTTTTGTAAGGCTCCCTCAAAGTCCCTTGTAGTCACCCGCCCAGTACTTTCTTTGTTGCAGGACGGCTCCCGCATGGCGAGACTGCGAGAGTCATTCTGTTCTTATAACAGCCGGGAGCTTAAAGAAGGCTCCCAGGCCTGTCATAGCAATACAGCTTTTAAGCTACAATAGCTAAGTAGCAAATCTCCCATACAACTGTATAGCAGTATATTGCAGCTTATAGGACATGCAGACAAAATTTTCCAGGTTCAAGCGTTGTTTGGACATAAACAAATCACACCCTTTTCCCTAGATTTTAAACATAAAAAATTATACATCCCTGTATCTGAAAATGTCCAGTCTAGAAACATTTAAATTTTTTTTTTCCATACGTGAACACCATAGTGGGAAAAAAATCAAGAGCCAAACCGCCATTTTTTCGCATTTCACCTCTAATAAAAATTTGATTAAAAAGCTATCAAAACATCAGACATTCTCCAAAATTGTATAACTAAAAAGTACATTTGGCACCGCAAAAAAGATGCCTTATGCATCCCTGTACATACAAATATAACAAAGTTTCGGGTGTGAGAATGTGGCCACTCCTAGATATTTTTTTTTTTCTGCAGTTTTTTTAGCGATTATAACTGACTTGTACTGATCAATAGAAAACATGTGACATGTCATTTTGGCTGTAAAAACAAAGCCCGTAGGAAAGTTGCACAAATGCAGTTATTCTCCAATTCCGCCCCATTTGTAAATTTTTTTTTCCAGCTTCCCAGTACAGAAAATTAAATGGTACCATTACAAAGTACAATTTATCCCACAAACATTTAGCCATCATATGACTTTGTGAATGAAAAATAACAAAGTTATGGAGTTTGGAAGGTGGGGAGTCAAAAATGAAAATCTAAAAACTCTGCTGAGAAGGGGTTAAAGAATATATTACATGAAACTGAAGAAATGCACTCTAATATTTATTTCCCTATATCTTTCTCTTTTCAGAAATAACCCCACTTGAGCTGTAATATGTTACCTGGCCATTTGGCAAAGTCTGAGAATACAGGAACACTCTAAGGCTTTCAGAACATATCTATAGCTGCATATAAGTCTCATTCACACCAGCAGAGGGTTTGAACTGGTAGGACAATGTTCACCACTACAAAAGTACAATGTTCAATGAAGAACAATTTGTTCCGCAAACATTAAGCCCTGATATGGCTCTGTGAACGGAAAGATAAAAAAGTTATGGGGTTTGGAAGGTGGGAAGTCAAAAACAAAAATCAAAAAATGCCACCAGCTTGAAGGGGTTAAAACTCTCCAAAAAATTACCCTTTTATTAGGAAAAGGTGTTTGCCTGTGGTTTTGTAGGCAAACATGGCAGTTATATTGCAAAACGCAATGGTTTTGTCAAAACATTAGCCCCTTTTAATCACTTGTAAGTGCTAAAGGCTTATTATTATTTGGAAGACAAATTTGTGTCTGTGTGCCTAGTTGAAAAGTGATGAAGGTTGGCTTTTCAAAAAAGAAAAGCCACTAAAATGTGTCCCCTTATGGGAGAAAATATGAAATCAAAATGATTTTGGATTTTTGTTGCCTACATTGTGTGTTATAGTGTAGAGGTCTCCAATGATCGGGCCATGGTACAGTACCGGGCCGTGGACCATTTGGCACCGGGCTGCTGGCCAGGTCATTGGGGACCTAAGGGCATGCTGGGAGTTGTACGAAATCACAGGGAACAAGTTGCAGATGTAGCAGTTAGCCGTTTGCCATAAGTCACCCTTAGGTTTATCTGCAGTCCTATGGGAAAACCATATGGGAAAGCAGCCAGATAGCAGAGTCAATGCAGTGCCTGTGCAAGAACAATCATGGCACTGACTGGCTGAGCTGCTGAGCTTCAGCCAATCAGTGCTCAGTTTTATTCCAGCACTTATCTAGCAGAGCAGAGTGTTACCTGAACCTGTCCTTCAGTTCAATGAGAAAGTTCTTCTCTGCTCCACTGGATAAATGCTGGACCACTTCAGTTGGTGAAGATGATGATAATGATGACCTTGTGCTAGGTGTAGATGTGGCCTACCTACAAGGAAGATCACAGGGAGAAGTAGAACAGTCTTGCTCACTTGCCCTGCCAGTGCAAATGCCAAGTTTATTTTGGCAAATAAGATGGTGATGTCTTTTAATGTTAGTGAGATGTTATTCCTTCATTTGTTCCTGCATGGCCATGGCTAAATTTCTGTTTGCATATCTTGCACACAGGAGATGACCACATGTAGTTGATACCGCCAAAACCAGCAGCAGCAGAAATGTGTTTGCCACTACCACCACCAGTGCCACCACCCCCACCTCATGAACTTGCACCGGACAGCCTATTTGGATTTTTGGCCTGTGCAATGGCTGGAATTGTTACTATCTCTACCACTGCCGACACCCTCTTCATCCGTCCTATCCACAAAAGAATCATCATTATCGGCAATGTAATTGTCTATCCTGCTTTTTTTTAACACATCACATTGTAATCCATTAGCATTGCAGTTTATTGAATTAGGATCTATAAATAAAAGCTAAAAGAGTAGAAAAAAAAAAAAAGAAAAAGAAGTAAAAATTCTAATCACCTCCCTATCCCCAGAGCTCTTATAAAAGTAAATAAATAAAATAAAACACATTTACATTAGGTATCTCTGTGTCCGAAAACACAAAAATGGAGAAGGCCATAGCAGGAAAAGAGCTGAACTGCTGTTTTTTTTACTGTTTTGCCTCCCATAAAAATTTGGTTGAAAAGCTATCAAAACAATAGACATTCCCCAAAATTATATAAATAAACATCTGGCTCTCCCATAAAAGACAATTTATGCAGCCCTGGCTATACACATAAATATAAAAAAGTTAGAATATGGCGACTGAAAGAATTTTATTTTTTTTATAAAGCTTGGATTTTTAAGGGGTTAAAACATAAACAAACTATATAAATTTGTTATCGCCATAATTGTACTGACCCACAGAATACAGGTGACATGTCATTTTGGCTGCACAATGAATGCCATAAAAACAAAGCCCATAAGAAAGTCGTGCAAATGCAGTTTTTCTTTAATTCTACCCCATTTCTGAATTTTCTTCCAGATTTACAGTATATCGTACAGAATAATAAATGGTACCACTATGAGGTACAATTTTATCCCACAAATAGTAAGCCCTTATATGGCTCTGTGAATGGAAAAATAATAAAAGTTATGGCTTTTAGAAGGCAGGGAGTAATAAACGAAAATCGACAAATGGCTGCGGCGAGAAGGAGTTAATAATTGTGGCATATTTGTTGCCAGTGGTGCACAGATTCTGACAACTTTATACACCACCAGTCCTAAAGGCCACCCTTCTAATACTGATTACCTAAGGACAGCATGGCTCCCAGTAATATTTACATGCCAGAAATTGCATTGTTCACACACCATACAATATGTAGCGCCAGGTTTCGGTATAGTAGCGTAGCCCCATATACTTCAATGGGATACAGCTGCAGTACTCAAACCTGGAGCTACACAGTCTATGGCCTCAGCCTGTAAATATTACAGGGGGCTGTGCTGTCCCAGAACAACTGCTCTGTGGGAGTCATAGCTGTTGGACCCCTGTAGATCTAAAATTGATCTTAAGGATAGGATATCAACATTAGAAAGGTTGATAATCACTTTATTTAATGTGCTCCACAGTGTTTTGCTTTGTGGTATTAAGGCTGAGGCCAACGTTGCAGAAACAAAGCTTTTTTTGTTGCAGATTTTGCTGCGTTTTTTTGAGCCAAAGCCAAGAATGGCTACAAAAGGAATGGGAAATATATAGAAAGCTCTAATACTTCTCCCATCTGCTCAATCCACTGCTGGCTTTGGCTTAAAAACCACAGCAAAATCTGCGACAAAAAAGCTGTGTTTCCGCAATGTGCGGCTTTATCCTTAAGTGGTATTTTGTTCAAACACAGCATGCTCTCTATTTTTTTTTTAGGTATTTCCCATAACTTCAAAAAATCCCTGCAAAAATGCATTTATGTAAAATTTCACAAATTAAAAGAAACACCTCACAAAACATTTAAAAGTTAAATTCACAGGCATTTTTAAACTATTGTAAAAAGCCACAAGTCTAAATATATACAGTAGTTTAAAATAAGTCATATGAAATCGTTTTTGGTGATTATCCATTTTGCTTGCTTCTGCATTACCTGACTGCAGGTACCTTCTTAGAAACAATATGCCTGTCGTTTTGTATGGTAATTTTGTGTCCAGCATTCTGTTGAAAGGGTTTTTGCTATTTTTCTTCAAACGTCTTGGATTTATCAAGCATATGCAGCATTTTCTACACCATTTTCTTAGATATGTAAGCATTTTCATATCTAATTTGGCAAACTCCAAATTTATTTCCATTAGAGTTATGATTTTCTGAATTTAGTGAAAGTCTAAAAATTGCTTGACATTTTTGACAGGACAAAACTGCCTGTTACAACTGGGCTCATATTTATTAATGCTTGTGTACTTTTAAAGCCTGAAGAAATTTTCTCCAAACCTTTTTAGAATCAGAAAAGGTAGTTAGAAAATTACATTTCTTCAAAATATATGCAGTTATTGCAAGTAAGAGGAACTGCATTGATAAATCTCAACCAGAAAGCTCATACATATGTTGCACAGTAGATTTCTAGCTTCTACAGATCACTAATATGCCGCCTCAAGGACATTTTTATTCATGAACCCCCATTCCATGTACAGGTTTATAACAGATACCAATTTTTCTGGACTAGCAGAATATTGCAGGCATATAACCCTTTCCTTGCAGCAATAGTCAAGCCAGTCTACCCCTCAAAAAACTCCCTTCCCAGTGTGAGGTGTACTGACCCTGCAGAAAACTGTCAATAAGCTGGAGGTTGTCATCTTCCAGAATAAAGGCTTCTAAGGCATCAGAGCTCTCCTCGCTGCCACTGTCCAGTGCTTGCTGCAATTTGCTTGCTATCCACCAGTGTCTCTCATCCATTTTTCGCTCTTTAATGAAATAAATATCACAATCTCAGGATCTCCCAAAGTTAGCCTCCTATGCAGGGAGCTGCACCTTGTGAAGCTGTAGCTGTTGTCATGGCCAACAGTAAACAGTCCACACAATGAAGCTGTAACACTTCCATTAACTCCTGAGGGGAGACCAGAACAATGGCCCTTCTGTTTATACTTATGCTGCGGCTGTTTGCTATGGACTAGTTACACATACAATAAAGTGTGGCAGATTCATTGCTGCCCACCTTACCTGCTCTACTAGATAACTGCTGTAATTTGTGAGAGGGTCAGAGCAGGGCATATAAACCAGTCGCCATAGTACACAAATACATTTTACAATGAATGCATTAATTATTAAGTTGAGGTTACAATAGCATTTTCATACCATTGATCCACAATAATTCAGTTTTCATTGTAATTTACCACAACAAATGTTCTATACTAAAGTAATATTTACATATGGTAATTCTTAAATGTTTTTGCCTCGATTTGTAGCAAAACCAACATTTTCATAAATATTCCTAGAAAAAAATGTGTTTATTGATTAACTTTTATTAACTTTTGCATTGCACATCATGCAGTATAAGGAACATGGCAACTTTATTCTCCTGATCGCTACTTTTATATATACTCAATATGCAAGGATGTAGCTGATGGGGCGGCAATTGGGGCATGTGCGCCGGGTGCTGGTTGTCAGGGGGGCTCCAACAAGCAGGTATTTCAACTTTTGCATTAAAAAAAAAAAAATCTTTTGCGTTTGTGCTGCCATATTCTGAGAGCCAAAACTTTCAATGGTACCATTTTGAAATATATCTAAATTTTTGATCACTTGATTCAGTTTTTTTTTGGTATAAATAATATGATAATTTAATAGTTCAGGTCTTTATGGATGCGATGATAGCAGTTATGAGTATTTTTTTATATTTATTTTTTCTCATATTCCTAACTGGAATGAAAAAAAAAAATTCAGGGGGAGGCGGTCCTTAATTTATTTTTAAATATTGTTAATGCTTTATTAATTGTTTTGTTTTAAATATTATATAAATTTTATTTAAGTTCCCTACTAGAGTGCCATACCAACATATCATACCCCGTAACCAGGTCACAGGGGACCCGATCAAGGTGTTGTCTCTGACAAACCATTTAGTTTGGTTGGTATCTGAAGCAATAAACAGTCGCAATCCAGTTACAGTTGGGCTCCTATACCCACACAATCAGAATGGCATTCTGCAGTAACTAACCCTCACACATAAGCATACATGTACATTGTCTTGTGCCACTGGATTTTCCTACTCACAATAAAATATTCAGGTAGTCTATAATGTATCTTGCTGCTATTTAGGTTAATGCTACAGCCAATCACCACCAGGCTCAGCGTTAACCTGTATACGGACGGCACGTAACAGACTTACTGAGGCCATTATAAACTGCAGTGATTTCCTGAATAGAAATGGGATATCATAATGGCTATCAATGATGTAATGGAGAATAATCAAAAAGACAAAAAACAAAAACATCTAAAAAATAGAACAGCAGTATGAAAAATTAAAAAAAGAATTCCTGAACTCTGATTTCTCTTCTGGCACAGGAGCCAGAAGTGAGACTGAATATTGTCTTATCTTAAAGGTCCCGTGCATGAGAATAAGCTACTGCTGTCCACTTTTTTCACTGACCCCTAGACTTAAATGGCCGAGACAAGAAGAGAAATGAGAAAAAAATAACGCATGTCACAGTTTTTCTCATTATCTCTCCATCTGTGAGAAACAACAGACATGTGAAAGACCCCATTGATTATAATGGGTTCATGTGCTTTCAAATTTTTTCATGGATATCACACACAGAAAGGTAGTTAGTTTGAAAGGGCCAATTTTTTTCTTATTTATGCCTTGCTTGTCTGAAGGCAAGGCTGCATGTTCATTGAAAGAAAATGGGGTGCTGGCACATGTGGGGTGTAGGTTTATAGGTACTGGACAGTCTGCCTAATCTAATAGTATGGGTGTAACTAATAGGCTGTAAGACAGCATGGTGCACCACACATTATCATGTGACTGGCACCTTATAGAAGCCTTATTTGTGTTTATACCTTTTTATTTTTATTGTTTATTTATATAGCACCATTAATTCCATGGAGCTTTATATTTGAGGGTTAACATACGGTACACAAGATATATGTTGCACACCTAATGAGTCGACACTGGTGTGGTTGGGGGGGGGGGGGGTTATATTCTTTATTTTTCATTCATGTGCAATAATAAGGGACATGCATCAGACATGGAGATTAGGACCTCCCTTCTTCTTGTTATCTGAGGTGCACTACAATAAGTGTCCATTCATACTACATAGTAGTTGTACATTACCATCAAGTCCTCAGTCATTCCTTACATCAGTGACTGCATCAACATATACTGAGCAATAAACTATGAGAATAGAACAACAATATGACTGCAGTAATAATCACTGTACCTGCAATAATAAGGGACATGCATCAGACATGGAGATTAGGACCTCCCTTCTTCTTGTCATCTGAGATGTACTACCATAAGTGTCCTACCAGAAACACTCCCATGAGATAGATGGTCCCACTCTAGTATCATATTACAGGACCTGTGTACTGCTATTTTAACACTTGTTAACATTAAACTTTATGGGGTGGATCATTATCTGTATATATCTCACATATACAAAACAGATAATACTAACAGTGACCAACTGGCACAGTGGGATAGAGGGCCCTGCCCGCAAGGGCTTATAATCTATGAGGAAAGAGGGATAGAGACAGAAGGTGAGGGTAGAGACTGTACAGGTGGTGGTGTGGTGACAGTAGCGTTATTGGGGGTTGTAGGCCTTCCTGAATAGGTGAGTCTTCAGGGCCTTCTTGAAGCTTGTGATTGTAGGGGACAGTCTTATGAGTCTTGGTAATGAGTTCCAGAGTATGGGAGAAGTCTTGGATGATGTTGGATGATACCTTTTTTGCAATCTGCCTTTGCTCCCATTCCATGTTGTTATCTATGACCACTCTGCACATTCATTTTAAAGCTAGATATCAGGACCCCTAGATCCTTCACTTCTGAAGTCTTGGATAATACAGAAATGCCAATATGACACTCAAATAGAGGATTCCTTCGCCCCAAGTACATTACTTTACATAGCAACTTGTCAATAAACGTCAAGTGTTACATAGTGGTCTCAAGATGAAGTAAGTGCACATTTTCACATTTTTGCTACCAGAATAATGATATGAGTACCTTCTATTGCTATCAAATGTCTGTCAGATTTTGTGGGATATAGTGGAAAATAAAGTAGAGGTGATAATGGTATTTCAGAACCCTAAATATCTAGACTACATTTCTGCATCTGCCTCCACAAACCCTGAACATTTGGACAGACCCATAAGTCATGCATTAAGTAATTCACATTTACGACACTTTCTGAATTATGCAAAAATGCATTCCCAGCCACTCAGGAAGATGATGTCTGACTTCTCCAGGCCTTTTAAAATCTTTGTAGATAAGTGTTGGCTTCCCTGAAATTCCCTAGGTGGAATAAGATAGAGACAGGTTAATAGACAATAATAATTATTGTCAATTAATCAATCGTCCAATCACATCCACATCCACCAAATTCCTCCTACTCGGCTCTGCTCTTATCCGCTCTTCACACAAACGTCTCCAAGACTTCTCCCATGCATCCCCCATACTCTGGAACTCATTACTAAGACACATCAGACTGTTCCCCACAGTTGCAAACTTCAAGAAGGCCATGAAGACCCACCTATTCAGGAAGGCCTACAACCTCCAATAACGCTACTCTCACCACACCACCACGTGAACAGCCTCTCACCTCACCTTCTGTCTCTATCCCTCTTCCCTCATAGATTGTAAGCCCTTGCGGGCAGGGTCCTCTATCCCACTGTGCCAGTTGGTCACTGTTAATATTATCTGTTTTGTATATCTTGTGTACCATATGTAAATCCTCAAATATAAAGCACCATGGAATTAATGGTGCTATATAAATAAACAACAACAATAATAATAATAATAATAAAGATATCTACACAGAGAGAGAGAGTAGGAAGATGACGCATAAATCCAGGCACAGGAGCTGTACAGTACCAACAGTCAAATATGATGGAGGTTCAAAGATGTTTTGGGGTTGTTTTGCTGCCTCTGGCAGTGGGTGCCTTGACTGTGTGCAAGGCATCATGAAATGTGAAGACTACCAAAGGATTTTGGGTGGCATTTTAGGGCCCAATATCAAAAAGCTGGGTTTGCGTCTTAGGTCATGGGTCTTCCAGCAGGACTGTGACCCCCAGACATACTTCAGAAAGTACCCAGAAATGGATGTAAACAAAGAGCTGGAGAGTTCTGAAGTGGCCAGCAATGAGTAGATCTAAATCCCATTGCACACCTGTGGAGAGATCTTAAAATTGCTGTTGGTTAGAAGGCACCCTTCAGATATGAGAGACCAGGAGCAGTTTGCAAAAGAAGAGTGGCCCAAAATTCCAGTTGAGAGGTGTAAGAAGCTTGTTGATGGTTATAGGAAGCGATTGATTTCAGTTGTTTTTTTCAAAGACTGTGCGGACAAATATTAACTTGAGAGTGCCAGTAATTTTGTCTGGCCCATTTTTTAAGTTTTGGTGTGAAATTATATCATTATTGGCTTTTTTTTTTTTTGTTTTTTTTTTTGTTGTTCCAATACACACAAAGGAAATAAACGTGTTTATAACAAAACAAGTGTAATTGCAATAATTTTCTGGGAGAAATACTTCATTTTCTGGACAAATTTCAGGGGTGTCAACACTTACATGACTGTATAGCCATACTGCAAACAAATTATATACACACTAAATACCATATACTCACACACATATGTATAAACTATATGCACTGCAAATTCTGTATATTAAAAGGGTTTTTCGGCCCCCAATGCATGTTTCATACTGATGACCAAAGTTTCCAAGGTTTCAGTATGTGATCTGCGGGTGTACAACATTCAGCCCCCAAACAGATCAGCTGTTCCAGTGACCTCTGGATGCCAGAAGCTGCTAGTTGGTAAGGAGCACATGCAGGATGCTCCCATTACTTGAGAGGGAGCAGCCTGCATTTTTCCCCCAACCACTGCTGTAACTTCCACCTCCTTGAGGCTGTGGGTAGAGCTGATCTGTGTGGGGTTCAGGTGTCATACCCCCACAGATAACATACTAATGATCTGTCTTGTGAATAGGTCATCAGTATGAAAACTCCATTTTGGGGCTGGAAAACCCCTTTAATAACCATATACACTACATTTTTAATATAAGGGGGGCTTTATTTATAGTGGTGAGAATATTAATATAAGTAGGGCATAATTTACATTTGGGGACATAGGGGGGGATATTAATATAATAGGGGCATAAATTGTATTAGAAGGATATTAAGGGCTATATCATTATATGTATATAAGGGGGCATTATTATTAAAAGGGGGGTACTAGGGACTATTAATTCAAGGGACATTATCTCTGACCTCTGGTAAGCTGGAATGAGAAGATTCATGACACTGTGAAAAAGATGAAAAAAAAAAGAAAAAATTCTGTGGTGGAGGTTCTAGCACAAATGAGGAGCTGACTGCTGTGGGGGGCCCAAGCTGGACTTTTGCACAAGGGCCCTTGAGTCTTTAGAGTGGTTTCACACTTGTGCCTGGAGTCCATCCGCCGTGAATCCAACCTACATTCACTTCTATGGGTTTTAAATCAATGCGCGGGTGTCCGATTGCACCCTCTGCACCGCAAAGCCACTTTTTTTGGTCGGAAACAAAGTCGGACAAAAAAAAAAGCTTTGTGTCCAACCAAAAAAAAGTGGCTTCGCGGTACAGAGGCTGCAATTGGACACCCGCGCATTGCTTTAAAAACCCATTGAAGTGAATTGGTTTTTAAACAATCCGTTTGCAAACCTTTCCCAATCCTTTTTTCCTGATATTTAGGTCGGATTCATGGCGGACGGACACCAGGCGCAAACCAACCCTTAACCTTCAAGTTCAATGTTGCGTGTTTTACTTATATCTTGTATTGTTCATGTATATGCCTTTCATCTTACGCTAGGTTCACACTATTGTTGGCGTTTCCATCCTTTGGGTCCGCATGTGGACCGGAAAGACGAAAACCCTGTCCCCTTAAAAAGCGGTTACCTGTGTACACCCACAGACCCCATAGACTGGGGTCTGCACAGTTTCCGCACATTTCCATTGGATTTATACTGAAACCGGCTGTGAGTCCTCCTTGCAGGACTTCTCTCTCCACCGATTTTAAGCGGAATCTGCGATGGAGTCTCGTATGGAAACTCCAACACAGATGTAAACCTAGCCTTACAATGTTGCATTTGATACTGTATATCTCTGCTTGGAAACCAATAAAAATAGAATTAAAAAAACCCTTCAGAGTGTCATTTATTGCTGCCGCAATGCAAAGATTAAAACCATTGGATGTGTCAGATGGTGGGGTGTAAAATAGAAACTTCAAGATCTGAATTGTATAGCATAGGGAGTATGTATAGAAACACCTTGTGATGAACATTTGTAGGTAGCATGTCACTCTTGACAGATCTAATGACAATGTAAGATGCTGAGAGGTTATAAAATTATCACATCATGTCATAGTAGAGCTATGGTGGATCAAGTATACCTTTGTCCATGTGAGGAAGACGAAGTGTTAAAGCCGGTAAACCTTCAACCTTCAAGAAGAGTTCTCTCCTTCACAATGAATACTTTTCACACATACACTCTTTCTGTTAGGCTGGGTTCACACTACCATTATTTAAATGTTCTTTGCTCTCATCCTGCATCACAGGATAACAACAATGGACATTAAATGACAGATGCAGACAAAGCCTCTCCATTGACAGTCCGTCTACATTCATTCCCATTTAAAAAATGACAGAAGCTTTCTTATGTTTTGTTTTTCTTTCTGTAAATTTTAACTTTTTTGTTTGCATTAAATCTCTTTGTTTTTATCCCACTCCACGGGCTCTATCTATGTTAACTGTGAATTTGTGCAGTGTTTCTGCTATCTCTGTCATTAAAACAGAAGCTCAGTTGTGTATTACAGTAGTCTGTGCTGATACTGATAGCTTTCTGTTGTTTAGCACAGTTTGATTTATTAGATTTTTTTCACCACTTTTCTGTTCAGCAATTGGCAGTTAACAAACTCAGTTAAAAATATTTAAAAAGTATAAAACTCACATAGGAGAGATGTGGTAGATATGTTACATAAATTTTTAATCCATATGAATGGAGTTCATATGTTGTTCATATGCTCATCCTGTTGAGATCTATGGGACCTCTGCTAAGCTGACTTTTTGGTCTGATAATTACAAATCACATGACTTAGATTACACAAGTCTATAGAGAGGAGGTTATTCACATGAGTACAGGTCAGGACTTCTCTATATGCACTATATCAACAAACAATTTTTGCTTATTTGATGTTGGACGTCAGGGCTTGGCTTGCAGTCTTCTTGCTGCTTTGTTCCAAAGGTGTTTGATGGGGTTGAGGTTGGGTCTCTTCCACACCAAACCCACCCAATCATGCCTTTATGGACCTTGTGTTGTGAATGGGACACAGTCATGCTGGAACAAAAACGCACCTTTCACAAACTGTTCCATCAAAGCTGGAAGCATTAAGATTTGTTTTTTGTTGTTTGCTAAACTCAAACAAATATGGTTAGAAATCAAATGGATGTTATATGGAGTCCAATCCATAAAAGGGAGCCCTTTCAGGTCCAATATGCCACCTAAACCAATGACAGTAATGTTTAGAAGCCTGTAATAGGAGCAGAAATGTATGTTTGTGGCCACATACAGCCAATGAAAGAATACAGACATTATCATCCTTTTATGAATATGTAAATCAGCCTCCGTGTGCGCCAGGGGTGGGCCCTACACAGCACTATTATTTGTTTAGGAGGCATTTTGGACCTGGCAGACTCCCTTTAAGTGAACTGTACTGTGACTGTGTAAAAGTTGCTATACAGAGCAAGATATCTCTATGATTTCTATGGCTGTTGAGGTATCTTCTGTCCTCGTACTCCATGCTATACCAACGATATCCCTTGCGCAAGAGAGTCAGTTTCATACTCTTTGGCCTCACACATAGCTCTGTATGTCTCCAATTTCATAGTTATACAGTGTTTTTTTTCTGTTTGGATTCCATACAAATTTCATATAAAGAAATTGTGAAATGTTCTGTCTGACTTCAATGAAGAATATCTGCTGCATATGGCACCTAATGAACTAGCAAACCATGGCAATCAGCGTCCCACTGCTTCTATAGTATGGATTTTATTTGCCTTATGTGTACACTTATTGTCAACATTTCCCAATCTACACATATAATAGCAGCTGGAATGTTAATAATGTACTCATCTAAGTAATGAGGCAATCTAGCAGCTGAGTCGCTGGATTACTAAAGGGGTTGTTAAAGTCCTTTTAAAAGATTTCTGTGCTGCAAATAGGGGGGTAAAACAAAAATAGATATATCATGGATAACATAACTATATACATAACAATGACATAAATCACAATAAAACTCTATTTTTATTTGCAATTATATTAAAACATAGTATAGTTAGAATATCTCTGAGCTTTGGTTTACCGGAGCATGCGTGTATTACAATATAGGCAGTTTATATT
Source organism: Leptodactylus fallax (assembly GCA_947044405.1). Classification (NCBI taxonomy): domain Eukaryota; kingdom Metazoa; phylum Chordata; class Amphibia; order Anura; family Leptodactylidae; genus Leptodactylus; species Leptodactylus fallax. The sequence continues at coordinate 503,285 of CAMRHE010000424.1, forward strand.
GATCAACAAGCACAAGAAGTAAATGGAAGACATACCTCTCCTTTTACCCTCTTCTAGTTATAGCTAAGAACTCAGCTCTTGTATAGAAAATGTATAGTAGCAACCTTTCTCCAGAAATACTGTATGTGGAAGAACACTTATTCCTAAACTCACAAACAACCAATAGATTAATGTCTTTCAATGACCATTTTAGTATCCCCAGCAACAAACAAGAAACATATTAATCTGAATATTACACATTTGTGTTATTTTACCCATATCTTCATTCATAAAATGGATAGGCTCAAAATGTCAGATGCTATCTGTCTCTTAGAGATTAATTTACATTGGTTCATAAAATCCACATCAATCCAAGAACAACAGCAAACAACTTGGGAAGATGCTGTAGGAAAAAGGTACAAAAGTATCTCAACTGTAAAATATGTGCTATATCAACATGACCTGAAGGAGACCATGGCTATGTATGGAGAAAAATGGTTGAGGTTTGCAAAACAAATAACACCATCCCCATCTTGTGGGGATGCTCCGCTGTAGGAGGGATTTGTGCACTTGACATAAGAGACAGCATAATGAGATAAGAAATTATGTGGTGATATATTGAATTAATAGCTCAAGACATCATAAGCAAGAAAGTTAAAGTTTGGATACAATTGGGTCTTCTAAATGGACCAGTGGCAAAATGGCTTAAGGAAAACATAGCAAAGGTAATGGCATTATCATCACAAATCCCATTGAAAATTTGTATTGAAAAAGCATGTGCAAGCAAGGAGTTTACAAAACGGTATCAGTTACATCAGTTTTGTCAGTAGGAACAGGAGAAAATTCCAGCAACTTATTGTGAGAAGCTTGTAGAAGACTAACCAAAATGTTTGACCGAAGTTAGACAATTTAAAGATAATGCTGCAAATACTAATGACATGTATGTAAACTTTTGAGCTACTAGGAGTGCATTAAAAGAAAAGAGACAATTAGTTTTTACACATTTCTGACATTTCACATACTGAAACTATCATAGTGATCCTAAAAGAAAGGCAATACAGATGAGGATTAAATGTCAGGGATTGTCGAAACCTGTGGGCAGACAAGCCTCAACAAAGTTGAAAATGTTTTTGTACAGAAAATTGCAATATTTTAAGTTCTGTACCCTGGACACCAATTTTTGCCCTGGCAAATTTATCATGGTTTTCTGGCTTAAATGACTCCAGAAGTCTCATGCCAGAAAGGAGCTGGTGCAGATTTCTGTTTATGTACATAAAGCCCAGAGGGTGCACCTCATTTATGATGAGGCATGCACACTCAGACTTTGGCAAACTCTGGCAAGGACAGGGATTATCAAGACTGGTGTAGAAGACACCAGTCGTGATAAACTTGCTACTTCAACTATAAGTCATGTTATGGTGTGCAGATGCAACATACTATATTTCTTACGGTTGTTACTTCTAGGTGGTTTCTTTAATGCTGAAGACATAACTGGGTTTGTCTATAGTTCTAAAATTAATCTGTTCTGATGATGTAACAACAGCATTTATCAAACGACGTTAAATCATAAAGAAAGCAGAAAGAAGAAGGGTAGAGAAAAAAAAGGGAAGAAAGCAGGGGTGTAACTTGAAGGGGTGCAGAAGGTGCAGTCGCATCGGGGCCCAGGAGCCTTAGGGGGCCCATAAGCACTGGCATCAGTATTGAGATTGCAGCTTCCATCTGGTCCATAAGCCAACGAGACCCACAGATTACCCTAACCGCACTAAGGTTGATTAAACTCTTTAGCAGCCATAACCATCACTATCAAGAATTTGCTGTAGGAATGAGGTAGGGGGCCCCGGACAAAAGTTTGCACCGAGGCCCACAAGACTTTAGTTGCGCCACTGGAAGAGAGTCTATAGAAGGAGACAGAAAGAAACAAGGAGAAGAAGAAGAGGCAAAAAGGCGCAAACAAAAGCAGGGGAAGTGAGGGAATGGAACTGGAACTGACATTAACCAGAACAATCCAACCCAGGGAGGAAGTTTAGGTCTACATAAAAAGATTGGAAAGCTAAGAACTGCCAAATCCATAAAAATGTGCCACTTGGGTGGGCGGGGGGGAGGGGGGGGGTTGTGTGTCCTGCCATGGTGGAAAGCAGACATGCCTAGATATAGCTTTCCTATAAACCCGCTGTATTTGGGGATATACTGACCATGACATGGGCAAAACTCGTTCTAAAAAACTAATTGGAGGCTCCTCCACTACTCTGGCACCCGATGTGCCCATCTCCAGCTTCTTTCACCCGCAAGCTCTGAATCCACCGCCATTACAGCACGCTCCTGCACCTCTCCTTCTTCAGACAGGGAGCCGAAGATCTCCGCACAACCCTCTCAGCAGCCGTCTGCAGACCAACATCGCCTCACCTCCTCCAGCAGCACACCTGCATCTTTAAGTGTGCTTCCCCTGCCACAGGGGATCCCTGCCTCCTTGCCTCTGATGCCGGCCATATTATGCAGACACGTGCATCCAGCGAGGCAGTGCACCTGCTCTTAACTCCACAACACCAGCTCCTTCCACAGAGACTACCATTGGCACCCTCCCTGAGCTGCCAGCCACCCCCTTGCTTCCCACCACCCCAAAAGGATCGGCACTCGTCTGCACTAGGGAGTCAGATTGAGGGTCTAGCCCCCCTTCCAAGAAATCTTTGTTTTAGTACCCAGCACCCAAGGGCCGTTCTGAATGGCCCTCTTACTCTGCACAGGACCCTGACAGCTCCTCAGTTGACGACCTTTTTCCCCCTCCACATGCCGCAGAGGGAGATCAGGGGTGTCCGCTAAAGCACCGCACCTTGCAACTGGCCTTGCATTCTTGCCACAGCTTCCACCACCTGAAGGGGCTGCCCATGCCCTCCTCCATTCCCATCAGGAGTTACAGGCCCTACTTGCTCTCTTGCCTAACAAGAGAGATATGGACAATCTAGCAGCTAACCTTAAGAGGGCCTGGCACCAAGATCTGAAAGCGGACATAGCAAATCTGCAGCAACAGGTGGATGATCTTGAACTGTTCCAAGCCTCAGTATCAGACTCCAATCAATCCCTGCAAAAAGCCTCATCCAAGGTCCAGTACTGCACCCTACTGTCACATGTGGATTACATTGAAAACTGTAACTGCCCCAATAATATGAGGCTACGCGGTATCCTTGAAGCCACGCCACTCTCCAACTTGATTCCCACTTTCATTGGCATCTTCAACATGCTGCTGGATCACCCCGCCACTACCCACATCCAAATTGACTGGGCTAACCAGGCACTTAGACCCCGCAGATTCGATTCAGCAAAGCCCCGCAATGTCATCTACAGGGTACATTATTATGCCATCAAGGATGAAATAATGCTTAAAGCCAGAGAGCGCACAACCATTGACTTTAACGGGGCACCCATCTCTCTCTTCCTGGATCTATCTTGGCACAGCCTGAGACAACGAGCCACTTTAAGACAGCACCTATCCGTCCTCCAGTAACATGGGATCCCATACCGCTGGGGCTTCCCTTTCTCCCTTCAAGTCCGGCTAAAAGATAGACCCCTGACTCTCTTATATCCAGAAGATCTGCCTGCCTTCCTCCGGGCTCTGAATTTGCTGCCACTCCTCCTGAATGGGAGCTTCTTTTGAGACACAATGAGACATCCACTCAATGCTCTGCTCCAGGCAATATGGATGCCGGCCTCACCCTTGGCTCCCCAAAACTCCAGATGCAGGCGATGCACTACACCGATATATCACCATCCAGACTAAGAAGTCTATCATCAGGTGACCTCCACATGTTGGACTGTACTTTGCTGGTTTCATTGTTTTGTCAACTCTGTTGCTTATTGCTCTTAAGTTCCTTCTCAACTTTGTCTTACTCCCATCTTCATTTCGTAGCTCCCTTCTTGCTTCCAATTGCTAGGATGGACCTCCTCCGTGACTACCACTTCCCCACCTAGCTTGGAAACCTATGCCTGGGGTTTACCCCAAGTGTTATGACCCGGTCTTTGCAATATCAGCCTGTTAGGTTCAGGCACGGATTGTCTGAATGACATTCTGCGTGTGAATCGTCTGACGCGTGGCAGAGGAATTTTCACACTGGGCATGCGGTCTCTGCGGTAGCTCTCATGCGTTTATCGCGCGATGAGTTGCAGCGCTGGTCAGTGCTCTAGTGTGTCTTTGCCTCTGAAGGGGTTAAGTCTCTCTGCAGTGCTGAGGACTCATTACAGGTTGTGGGTGGTTCAGAGTGCTGCTGTCCAATTACCTTTCTGACTATTCCTGCTCCTGGCTATATTATTCCGCTTTGCATGCTGTAAGTTGCCGGTCTTAAACTTCAGTTGCCTGTGTTTTCCAGAAGTTATCTGTCTGCCTGAAATTGCTGCTATCGTCTGAGTCTTGGTCCATTCAGTTATACCTTGCTGCCTATTCATCCTATGTGGGTATTTGATAAGTATTTGAGCACCTTGTTCCAAGCATAGTTGTGCTGGGTGTAGTGAACCCTAGTTTTTTTACTGCTTGGAAGTTTGGACTTTTGTAGGGTTTTTTGTGTGATGCGAAGTTTTGTTTTCTCTATCCTTTTCATAGTGTCAGTATTGCTGTGTTCACGTTTATTTTCTGCTCTATACTTTGTCGGACACCTGTGGGGGGCTTTCTCTGTAGCTAACCTCTTCTTTCAAAATGTTAAACAAGTCAGGGTTTCTGTTTTTCTTGTAGACGAGTTATTTCTCCGGCTGTGTTCGTGCCCTCTCAGGTTAGTTAGTCGGGCCCATGGCTACTTCTAGTATGCAAGGCAGGGACTAGGAGTATCACACACTAGTTATTCCAAACTGCTCATTATACTAAGTTTTTTGTTTTCTTTTGTGTTTTTCTTTATATACTTGACTGAGAAGTTATCAGTCAGGGGCCAGTCCCTGGTTAGAGATCCCCAGATCATAACACCAAGACTTGAGCTCACATGTGTTAGTCTTCACTTACAGTGCTGGCCAAAAGTATTGGCACCCCTGCAATTCTGTCAGATAATACTTAATTTCTTCCAGAAAATGATTGCAATCACAAATGGTTTGGTAATAATATCTTCATTTAATTTGTCGTCAATGGAAAACCACAAAAAGAATTGTCAAAAAGCCAAATTGGATATAATTCCACACCAAACATAAAAAAGGGGGTGGACAAAAGTATTGGCACCCTTTGAAAAATCATGTGATGCTTCTCTAATTTGTGTAATTAACAGCACCTGTTACTTACCTGTGGCACATAACAGGTGGTGGCAATAACTAAATCACACTTGCAGCCAGTTGAAATGGATTAAAGTTGACTCAACCTCTGTCCTGTGTCCTTGTGTGTACCACATTGAGCATGGAGAAAAGAAAGAAGACCAAAGAACTGTCTGAGGACTTGAGAAGCAAAATTGTGAGGAAGCATGAGCAATCTCAAGGCTACAAGTCCATCTCCAAAGATCTAAATGTTCCTGTGTCTACCGTGCGCAGTGTCATCAAGAAGTTTAAAGCCCATGGCACTGTGGCTAACCTCCCTAGATGTGGACGGAAAAGAAAAATTGACGAGAGATTTCAACGAAAGATTGTGCGGAGGGTGGCTAAAGAACCTCGACTAACATCCAAACAAGTTCTAGCTGCCCTGCAGTCCGAGGGTACAACAGTGTCAACCTGTACTATCCGTCGGCGTCTGAATGAAAAGGGACTCTATGGTAGGATACCCAGGAAGACCCCACTTCTGACCCAGAGACATAAAAAAGCCAGGCTGGAGTTTGCCAAAACTTACCTGAGAAAGCCAAAAACTTTTTGGAAGAATGTTCTCTGGTCAGATGAGACAAAAGTAGAGCTTTTTGGGAAAAGGCATCAACATAGAGTTTACAGGAAAAAAAAAGAGGCCTTCAAAGAAAAGAACACGGTCCCTACAGTCAAACATGGCAGAGGTTCCCTGATGTTTTGGGGTTGCTTTGCTGCCTCTGGCACTGGACTGCTTGACCGTGTGCATGGCATTATGAAGTCTGAAGACTACCAACAAATTTTGCAGCATAATGTAGGGCCCAGTGTGAGAAAGCTGGGTCTCCCTCAGAGGTCATGGGTCTTCCAGCAGGACAATGACCCAAAACACACTTCAAAAAGCACTAGAAAATGGTTTGAGAGAAAGCACTGGAGACTTCTAAAGTGGCCAGCAATGAGTCCAGACCTGAATCCCATAGAACACCTGTGGAGAGATCTCAAAATGGCAGTTTGGAGAAGGCACCCTTCAAATCTCAGGGACCTGGAGAAATTTGCCAAAGAAGAATGGTCTAAAATTCCAGCAGAGCATTGTAAGAAACTCATTGATGGTTACCAGAAGCGGTTGTTCGCAGTTATTTTGTCTAAAGGTTGTGCTACCAAGTATTAGGCTGAGGGTGCCAATACTTTTGTCCGGCCCATTTTTGGAGTTTTGTGTAAAATGATCAATGATTTGACTTTTTTTTCATTCTCTTTTGTGTTTTTTCATTGCAAGCAAAATAAATGAAGATATTATTACCAAAGCATTTGTGATTGCAATCATATTCTGGAAGAAATTGAGTATTATCTGACAGAATTGCAGGGGTGCCAATACTTTTGGCCAGCACTGTAGGGCAGCTATCCTGCCCTTTTCTTTTTCGCCCATTTGGTATTTCTACCTCCCTCTCTCCTCCTCCTTCTCAGTTTCTATTACCTCCCATTCGTCCTCTCAACTGACCCTTCTTCCCTCCTCACCCTCCTTTCTTCCAATACCCCCCTCCCACTAAATGGGGGATATTAATGTGTCGTCCTTTAATGTGAAGGGTCTGAATACCCCAGAAAAACATTCCCAGGTGCTCTATGACGCCCATAAATGTAGAGTCCATATATTGTGTCTACAGTAGACCCACTTCCTTGCCTCCCACGCCCCTACGATTAAAAAAACGCTTCTACCGGTCTGGTCCCATAGTAGCAGCTCACAAACCTGCCTGTCACAATCCTTTACTCCCTGGTAGACCCAAATGCACAATACTTCTTTCTTATTTGCGAAATGTTTTGGGCCATATATACAGTTGTGCTAAAAAGTTTACATACCCCGGCAGATTTTTTGTTTTTTTGGCCTTTTTTCAGAGAATATGAATGACAACACAAAAACTTTTTCTCCACCCATGGTTAGTGGTTGGTTGAAGCCATTTATTGTCAAACCTCTGTGTTTTCTCTTTTTAAATCATAATGACAACCAAAAACATCAAAATAACCCTGTACCATTGCTAATCTTTACTCCCCGAATACAGGCCAAGTACTATTCCTCCTCTCCACACTGACCACCCTGCAATCTTACATCCAAGGCCAGCTCATCCTATGTGGAGACCTGAATTTGACCATCCTCTTAAAGACTCCTCAATGGGTAAGTATCAGATTTCCTACAATGCCTTCAACAAGTTCCGTAAGATATTAAACTCCATGCAACTGTGCGACGTCTTCTGCATCCGTACACAAAAGATTACTCTTTCTATTCCCACCCCCAATACTCATACAGCAGACTGGACTACATCTTCCTATCCCACACCCTGCTCCCACAAGTAACTGCAGCTCACGTTGGTAACGCCTTCCTTTCTGAACACACCCCTGTCACCTGTACCATCAACCTCCTCCCCCACACGCGCCGGCCTAACTCTTGGAGACTTAACAAGTAGCTCTTGCGTGATGTTCAATGTTTGGTGGACTTCAAACTATCCATCTCTAACTTCTTGCAAGATCACCTACAGGATGATACCGCTTCCCCCCCCCCCATTAAATGGGAGGCCCTGAAATGTGTTCTCTGTGGGATCCTAATAAAATACGGAGCCAGAATCAAACACAAAGCTGGCACAAAACTTAAATCTCTCCTTCTGTCCCTGGGTACTCTAGAGGTGCAACACAAACAAACCTTCCAGCACTCTACCCTTACGGCCCTAACGGTGAAACGCCAAGAAATTTCTCTCTCCTTGAGTACAAGCAACAGCGACTCCGCCACTTAGGTTAAAATTTCTTTTTATGAATTGGGTAATAAAGTCGGCTGTCTTTCAGTCATGTCTATTAAACAATCGTCCGGACAAAAATCTCACCTTACCTTGGACATAGCCTTGGCCTTCCAGGACTACTATGAAGCTCTCTACAACCTCCCTCTATCCCACACCGCTAACCCATCCCTCAGTCTTTCGAAATAGATTTCTGACACTGCCTTACCCTCCCTCACAGCAGACGAAGCAGCTCTCCTGGAAACCCATTCTCACGAACTGAGCTAGAATTAGATATCTCTGACCGCTCAGGGGGCAAAAGTCCAGGCCCTGGTGGTTATACAGCACGCTTTTATAAGACCCTGCAATCAGACCTATCCCTATTCCTATTACACGCCTTTAACTCGGTCTCCCATTATGCTCCCTTCCCTTCTTCCTTTCTTCACGCACACATCACAGTCATACCTAAAGAAGGTAAGGATCCCCAGCTCTGCCCCAGCAACAGACCCATCTCCATGATTAATACTGCTGCTAAGCTGTTTGCAAAATCACTAGACTAGGCAACTACATGCGCACCCTGATTCACCAGGACCAGGTCGGCTTCGTCCTACAGAGAGAGGACCAGGATAATACACTGAAGGCCTTCACCATCCACTTAGCTCGACAATCCCAGACACCAATGATGTTGCTCTCACTGGATGCGGAGAAGGTCTTAGGTAGGGTGGACTAGGGCTTTCTGGAGGTGGTTCCTTTAAATAGGTGTGGGACCCACTATGCTCACTTAGCAAATGTGCGGTCTACACCTCCCCACAGGCTCAAATACAGGCTAATGGTACCCTCTTTTCCCCCCCGTGAACATCCACTATGGTATGTGCCAGGGTTGCCCTTTCTCCCCAATCCTTTATGCCCTTGTGCTGGAGCACCTCCTAGTTGCCATCCGTCGCAACCCTGACATTCAGGGTCTTCACCTACTTTTCGTTTCCCAACCCCTGACGACACTCCCCTGTCTTCTCCGGTAAATTGCCACCCACAGCTTTTTCAGTAATTACAAAATTAATCTCTCCAAAAGCACGGCCCTTAACATCTCTTCAAATGACTCCTTGGTCCGCTCCCTCCTTCCCCTTCACCTGGTCCCCTAGGGCCATCAAATACCTAGGTTTGCTCCTCTCCAACTCCCTGTCCGATACCTTTTCACTAAATTTTCCACCCCTTCTGCGTACACTCCAAGCTGATCTGGCCCAGTGGGACAGTAAAGGTCCCTCGTGGCTAGGTCGCATCAATCTTTTAAAGATGAACATCCCACCCCGTCTCCTCTTCCAGGCTGTGCTGGTCGCTCTCCCTCGAGACTTCTTTTCCACCATCCAAAAATCCTTCTCCAAATTAATCTGGGCCTTGAAACCCCCCAGAATAGCCAGACATATACTAACTAACCCAAAACAGAGGGATGGCCTCGCGGTCCCTGACTGTACCCGCTATTACTTGGCTGCCTCAACAAAATCCTAGTCTGGCACCACTCTGCCCACGCCAAACTCTGGGTTGACCTGGAGAGATCACAGTGCTCCATCCCACTTATGTCCCTTCTATGGATCCATAGACATTTTTGATTGGACAGGGCTCTATCTCTATTCCCCTACATTGCTGACAAGTCCTAACGCCGTGTCGCATAAGCCGTGCTATCTCACGCTTGTTCACCAACGATAGACCACTGACCCCTGTCTCGGGCAACCCAGATTTTCCCACAGCCCTCCAGTCGCCCTTTCTATCCCGCTCAACTGGACACACTCCTCTCACATTCTCCAAAGTGACGTCCCAGTTCTACCTCATCCCTTATTCAACTCTCATACCTTCAGAGTCTAGAAACTTACCTACCAATTGGCAGTATCTACAGCTGCGGCACTTCTACGACACCCTTAAACAAAAACAGAACCTCCACAGAGGACTGACCTTGCCTAAACCCAATCTGGCATGAAGTCCGCAGGGTCATCTAGACAGTCACTGGCATCGCATTTTGGGATGACCCCCGCCTCCCTCCTCCTCTCTATTTTCCCCCGACGGATCCAAAAACACATCCGTAAATTGGTAGGCTTTCTACCATCATTCCCAGGCTCTGGAAGTCCACCTCAGTTCCCTCCCACTCTGGTTCCAAGAGATCCTGCATATACGTTGCATGGAGGACCTGGTGGGGGAACTCAAGTCGGATGACAGCTCTCACCAGAAAGTCTGGCTCCTCTGGAATACTTTCTACTATTCCACCTCCTTTCATCATTTCTTCCATAACTCCTTGACCTAACTCTGACTTCCCTTCCCCAATCTGGGTTTGACCCCATCTGCCCTTTCCTTTTTGCCTCACTTCTCCTTTCTCTGTTGTGCCTTAGCTCGCATACTTCATGCTATGCAGGACTTTACCTCTTTCCTGGCTTCTTCCTCCTTTCCCCCAAGATTGTTCTGCATTTGTTTTCTGACATGTTGCCTGCTCTACTGCATATTTCTCCCATGTAGGGAACTCCCTCCTTATTTAGCCACTTCTCTACGCTCCTTTTCTCCGCCCTCTCCCTCATGTTTACTTTGACATTGTTATGTCCAACTGCATTATATATTTATTATATATATATTTTCTCCTTTTTTCTGTATTATTCTTTAGAAAAATTAACACAACTTTTTAACGTTGAATAATGTGCCACTGTCCCCTCAGTCAAAGATGAAGCATGTGTAGTACAGTCAACATTTGTACTCACCTATCCTTGGCGTCTGACGTCATCTTCTGGCGTTCTGGACATCATCACTGAGGCCTGTGATTGGGCCTCAGAGATGTCCAAAATGCGTGACGTCAGCCGCAGAGAAGAGTAAGCTGGCGCCGGCGGAGATAGCGGAGCAACGTGAGGAGGCCCAGGAGAGGTAAGGCAAGGTAAGTATAACCGTTTGTTATTTTCCCTTACCTACCCTGGGCCGCCGATTATTATATATCATTATTATCATTATACTGGGGGCCCCCCTCTGGATAGCATATTATACTGTGTGGGGCCACTGTGGAGCATTATACTGGGGGCCCCCCCTCTGGATAGCATATTATTCTGTGTGGGGCCACTGTGGAGCATTATACTGGGGGCCCCGCTGGAGAGCATATTATATTGTGTGGGGCCACCGTGGAGCATTATATTGAGGACGGGCCCCTCTGGAGAGCATATTATATTGTTTTGGGCCACTGTGGAACATTATACTGGAGGAACCTCTCTGGGCAGTATATTGTACTGTGTGGAGGCCATTCTGGAGTATGTCATACTGTATGGGGTCACTGTGGAGCATTATTCTGGGGGGGCCATCTGCAGAGCATATTATATTGCGTGGAGCCACTGTGGGGCATTATTCGGGGCAGGAACTAAGGAGCATTATACTAGGGTACCCTCTGGGGACTATATTATACTGCATGGGGCCTACTGTGGAGCATTATGCTGGGGGGACACTCTGGGGAGCATAATATATTGCGTGGGGCCACTGTGGAGAAAAATACTGGGGAGGCCCTCTGGGGAGCATATTATACTATGGGCCACTGTGGAGCTTTATACTGGGGGGAAGGGGCAGTGTGGGAAGCCTGTTATACTGTGTGGGGCCACTGTGGAGTGTATTGTATTGTATGGGGCTTCTCGGGAGCATATTATACTCTGTGGAGCCATTGCAGAGCATTAAACTAGGGTGACTGTGGGGAGCATATTATACTGTGGGGGACCACTGTGAAGCATTATACTGGGGGAACCCCTCTGGGGAGTATATTATACTGTGTGGAGGTCATTGTGGAGCATGTTATACTGTGTTAGGCTACTGTGGAGCATTATACTGGGGGGGGGCACTGTGGGATGCATATTATACTGTATGGAGCATATTATATTGTGTTGGGCTGCTGGGGAGCATATTGTACTGTCTGGGGCCAATAAGACATAGTATATTGTGTGGAGCCTTATATACCATGTGCGGCCACTATGGGGGGCTCAGGGGAGCATTTTATACTGTGTGGGTCCACTGTGGAGTATTATATGCCATGTGGGGAAACTGTGGAGGGCTCAGGGGAGCATTTTATACCGTGGAGCATTATATACCATGTGGAGCATTATACTGTGGGGGAGGGGGCTCAAAATTCCTGCTGGCAGCCCTGTGTGCTATGTCTGCATCACAGCTCCCTCACTATAATCTTGCACATACGTGTAGTGCTCCACGGCCATGTCATTCCCCATACAGAACTGTGCATGAACTGGCCATGGAGTTATTGGGGCCTACACTGTACTATAGGGGCTGACTATACTGGGAACATACTCAGTAACACCAGATAGTCAGCACATATGTAAGACTTCAGTGAAGAAGCCGTGGTGTAGGCTATTAGCAGGAGGCTGTTGGGTGGGGCCCCAGAACAAGTTCCTCTAGTGGGCCTAAGTCCCTTCAGTCCGACACTATATAATGGAGAACTATTACAATATAAGAGGGCTCTTATTTATAAGGGAGGAACTATTATATACAGTTGTGCTAAAAAGTTTACATAGCCCGGCATTTTTTGTTTTTTTGGCCTTTTTCAGAGAATATGAATGATAACACAAAAACTTTTTCTCCACTCATGGTTAGTGGTTGGTTGAAGCCATTTATTGACAAACTTCCGTGTTTTCTCTTTTTAAATCCTAATGACAACCAAAAACATCAAAATGACCCTGTTCAAAAGTTCACATACTCTGGTGATTTTGGCCTAATAACATGCCCAGAAACCAAACCACGGTCAGGTAGACCAACCAAAATTTTGGCCACAATTGCCTGGAAAATTGTTCGGGATGCAAAAAACTCACACAAAACATTAGCTGAAATACAGGACTCTCTGAAAACTATTGGTGTGGCTGTTTCAAGATGCACAATAAGGAGGCACTTGAAGAAAAATGGGATGCATGGTCGAGTTGCCAGAAGAAAGCGATTACTGCACAAATGCCACAAATGGCTTCTACCAACCAATAACCATGAGTAGAGAAAAAGGTTTTGTGTTATCATTCATATTCTCTGAAAAAAGGCCAAAAAAACAAGAAATCTGCCAGGGTATGTAAAGTTTTTAGCACAACTGTATAAGGGTGGGTTACTATATATACACACGTGGACAAAATTGTTGGTATCCCTCGTTTAATGAAAGAAAAACCAACAACGGTCACAGAAATAACTTGTATCTGACAAAAGTAATTTGCCAAACTACATGTTGACAAGCCACAAACCTTCTGGGAGAATGTCCTATGGACAGATAAGACAAAAATCGAAGTTTTTGGCAAGGCACATCAGCTCTATGTTCACAGACAGAAAAATGAAGCATATCTTGAAAAGAACACTGTCCCTACTGTGAAACATGGAGGAGTCTCTGTTATGTTCTGGGGCTGTTTTCCTGCATCTGGCATAGGGTGTCTTGAATCTGTGAAGGGTACAATGAAATCTCAAGACTATCAAGGGATTCTAGAGAGAAATGTGCTGCCCAGTGTCAGAAAGCTTGGTCTCAGTTGCAGGTCATGGGTCTTGCAACAGGATAATGACCCAAAACACACAGCTAAAAACACCCAAGAATGGCTAAGAGGAAAACATTGGACTATTCTGAAGTGGCCTTCTATGAGCCTTGACCTAAATCCTATTGATCAAAAATTGAAGAAGATTGACGCTGAGCCACTTGTTAGATAATGTTCTCACAATTGGACAAATCCAGACCGGTTAGACCCTTGCCTGATCACGTGATAATTCGTGAGATGGTCCAAGGTAGGGGTGACAGCTGGGTGTGGTTTTGCGTAGATAACGTTGGAAGGTAAATATATGGAATCTATGGTGGCCCAAGTGCTCCGAAACGTGTTGTGATTATCACCCTAATAAATGTGAATTCCTTCTATCATCATCTGTGACCGGGGGTTATTTCCCAAGAGCGCGGGTTGGTACAGTGGATCCTTGCGCCACCATAGATTCCATTTATTTACCTTCCAACATTATCTAAATCCTATTGAGCATCTTTGGAAAGAGCTGAAACATGCCGTCTGGAAAAGGCACCCTTCAAACCCGAGACAACTGGAGCAGTTTGCTCATGAGGAGTGGGCCAAAATACGTGTTGAGAGGTGCAGAAGTCTTATTGACAGTTACAGGAATAGTTTGATTGCAGTGATTGCCTCAAAAGGTTGTGTAACAAAATATTAAGTTAAGGGTACCATCATTTCTGTCCAGGCCTGTTTCATGAGTTTTCTTTTTTAAAAAATTCTGTTGAAGCATGGTTGAATAGCAATGTGTGACTTTTATTTGTTCATTTTCATATAATTTTTATATATTATTACTTTTGTCAAATTCAAGTTATTTCTGTGACCACTGTGGGTTTTTCTTTAATTAAACGAGGGGTACCAACAATTTTATCCACGTCTGTAATTGGGAAACTTAAATATGAGGGGGCTATTATAAGGGGGAACTATTATTTATAAGATGGGCTATTATTTATAAGGAAGAACTATTATATATAAAGGCATCCATTATAAGAGGGGAGCTATTATTTATAAGAGGGGAACTGTTTATAAGGGGGGGTATAATTGTTAAGTGGGCATATTTATAAAGGTGGCTATTAGTGATAATGGGGACTATTATTTATAAGGGTAACTTATTTATGAGAGGGCTATTAATAAGGGAGCAGTATTATTTTTATGACTGTTACTGATAAGGGGGATATTACTGATAGAGGGCATTATTTATTATTTATAAGGGCACTATTACTGATAAAAGTGTAATATTATTTATAAGCAGGGACTATTATTTATAAGGAGACGCTATAATAACTGAAGACTGGGTGCAAAAATCTATTAGGCGGTACAAAAGGTGCTCATTTGAATTGTGTGTGGTAAAATGGGGCTTGTTATTACTTTTTTGTTGGCAGAAAGGAGGCGTTATTATAGAGGTTGACACTGGAAGGTGTTGTTTACATATCAGCATTTGGGGCCCCGCTTTTAATTTTGCCCAGGGCCCCACTTTGTCTAAAACCGGCCCTGCTCACAGCCCAAGCCAGCCCTATCTTTTAAGCTGCAATACTGATCTTAAATATCTTAACTCTTACTGATAATACCGGTAATACTGATCTTAAAAAGTCTTAAACATCTTGAAGTCCAAATTATACAATTTTATGGTACAATATAGACATAACTTTCCACTGTTCTTTCAAGAAATCACCTTACTACTGTCCAAATAGCCTTCCCTTCCCCTTCCCTTCTTTGGCAGGGTTTCCACAGTTAAAATGACAATTTTGACAAAATATCTATATCTTTTGGAGACGCTGCCTTCTGATTACGAGGCTGGAGCTCAGGTCTGGGGGAAGCCACATGGTCCCAAAATTGGTGTTGCTTTCCGCTGTATCTCTCAGTCTCAGACGTATACCACTATTACTTAGTAATTCTTTGCTTATTCACCCAAATGCTCTTCTTTGGTCTGATATTGCAGGGCCACTCCCAAACCCTCTATTGTGCCCGATGGGCTTCACCAGGAACCTCTGGCAGCTAATAAACTGTATCTTTTGACTTCCCATACATCGCCAATGATGTTGTTTTTATGTACTCTATCTCTTTCTGCTAGTCTCTCTGCCAATATGACCAGACGTTTCAGATATTGTTGACCCATTTACCAATACAGTCGTTACAGTCCCTCCTATCTAAATTTGATTTACTGTCTTTGGCCCATACATATAACCTCAAGAAGTAAATAAATGCCTGGTTTGTGTACTCAAAGTTTCAAAACAAGAATTAGAAAAGAAAAAAACGTACACTAAAAACTAACTTTTATTGATATATGCTAGAATATTAAACCTTAAAAACATCACACACTTATGCCACCTCTCTGATGAATTAAAAAATTCTTATGATGGTAGCACCTATGAATTAGAATGAGGAGCAGAAAAAGTGGATGGATAATGTTGCCGAGCAAAATGCAAGGTACCAGAGTGGTCAAAATGAGTCTCTTGGAGAAAGACAACGTCAGCCCAGAGGGACCTAAGCTCACATAGTAAAAAGTCTCTTGGAGTTGGAGCCCAAACCCTTAACATTCAAAGTCACACATCTAATCAATGGGAAGGAATAGGAGAGAGAGTGCAGATGCAAGGTCAGGTCTCAGCCGATCTATCATGCAGAGGTGGTATCCTGTAAGTGAAAGAAACATGACGCTGCAACTAGAAAAAGAGAGAAGGGAGGGAAAAAGGGGAGGGAAGGGGAGACCAGGACAACAAATCAAAGAGAACAAAGATATTTCAAAACACAAAGCATGCGGAACAGAACATCCCACAATCAAGGAGGAAGTAAACATCTCCTGACATGGGGCTAAGGAGAATAATCCAGCAATAGTGACAGATTAAGGCCAAGAGGGTCCACGTTAAGTAGACACAGTTGGCCAGAGCCCCAGTTAGGGGGAAGTTGACCCGAACTCCAGTCCAGGACACGAAAAGGCCGTAAGGGCGAGAGAAACAAAGGTAGAGAAAAAAAAAACATAAGGCATCCCACCCTGCACACCTATAATAAACATGAGAAAAGGATATCTAAAGTGCAACCAAAGGCAACTGTAAACAGTATAATAGAGTCACTGTAAATGTGGGCCCACTGTCCTCACGGTTGAGAGTTGACAATATGAGGCAGATGGCAAAATCAGGTCCCCCGGGATCGGGGTCCCCTGGGCGGGGGGGGTGTTTGGGCAACCTCTTGCCCATTTCAAGCAACTCAGCAGGTATTTGTTCAGGGAGGTCGGTGTACAGGGTCGGAGCTCCAGAGAAACGTGTCCTATCTCATGGATGTGAAGGCCACTCCCCCAATATTTTCCCATCTCCTAATATGGGGGGGACTTTCTGGGGGGATCATTTCTGGTGTCTTTTCCCTCTAAACCTGGCATGCAACCTGATGTACACACATACAGTGCCTTGCGAAAGTATTCGGCCCCCTTGAACTTTTGAACCTTTTGCCACATTTCAAGCTTCAAACATAAGGATATAAAATTTTAATTTTTTGGTGAAGAATCAACAACAAGTGGGACACAATTGTGAAGTGGAACGAAATTTATTGGTTATTTTAAACTTTTGTAAAAAATAAAAAACTGAAAAGGGGGGCCGAATACAGTGCCTTGCGAAAGTATTCGGCCCCCTTGAACTTTTCAACCTTTTGCCACATTTCAGGCTTCAAACATAAGGATATAAAATTTTAATTTTTTGGTGAAGAATCAACAACAATAAAAAATAAAAAACTGAAAAGTGGGGCATGCCAAATTATTCGGACCCCTTAAGTTAATACTTTGTAGCGCCACCTTTTTCTGCGATTACAGCTGCAAGTCGCTTGGGGTATGTCTCTATCAGTTTTGCACATCGAGAGACTGAAATTCTTGCCCATTCTTCCTTGGAAAACAGCTCGAGCTCAGTGAGGTTGGATGGAGAGCGTTTGTGAACAGCAGTTTTCAGCTCTTTTCACAGATTCTCGATTGGATTCAGGTCTGGACTTTGACTTGGCCATTCTAACACCTGCATACGTTTATTTGTGAACCATTCCATTGTAGATTTTGCTTTATGTTTGGGATCATTGTCTTGTTGGAAGATAAATCTCCGTCCCAGTCTCAGGTCTTTTGCAGACTCCAACAGGTTTTCTTCCAGAATGGTCCTGTATTTGGCTCCATCCATCTTCCCATCAATTTTAACCATCTTCCCTGTCCCTGCTGAAGAAAAGCAGGCCCAAACCATGATGCTGCCACCACCACCATGTTTGACAGTGGGGATGGTGTGTTCAGGGTGATGAGCTGTGTTGCTTTTACGCCAAACATATCGTTTTGCATTGTGGACAAAAAGTTCGATTTTGGTTTCATCTGACCAGAGCACCTTCTTCCACATGTTTGGTGTGTCTCCCAGGTGGCTTGTGGCAAACTTTAAACGAGACTTTTTATGGATATCTTTGAGAAATGGCTTTCTTCTTGCCACTCTTCCATAAAGGCCAGATTTGTGCAGAGTACGACTGACTGTTGTCCTATGGACAGACTCTCCCACCTCAGCTGTAGATCTCTGCAGTTCATCCAGAGTGATCATGGGCCTCTTGGCTGCATCTCTGATCAGTCTTCTCCTTGTTTGAGATGAAAGTTTAGAGAGACGGCCGGGTATTGGTAGATTTGCAGTGGTCTGATACTCCTTCCATTTCAATATGATTGCTTGCACAGTGCTCCTTGGGATGTTTAAAGTTTGGTAAATCTTTTTGTATCAAAATGCGGCTTTAAACTTCTCCACAACAGTATCACGGACCTGCCTGGTGTGTTCCTTGGTCTTCATGATGCTCTCTGCGCTTTAAACAGAACCCTGAGACTATCACAGAGCAGGTGCATTTATACGGAGACTTGATTACACACAGGTGGATTATATTTATCATCATCAGTCATTTAGGACAACATTGGATCATTCAGAGATCCTCACTGAACTTCTGGAGTGAGTTTGCTGCACTGAAAGTAAAGGGGCCGAATAATATTGCACGCCCCACTTTTCAGTTTTTTATTTTTTACAAAAGTTTAAAATAACCAATAAATTTCGTTCCACTTCACAATTGTGTCCCACTTGTTGTTGATTCTTCACAAAAAATTCAAATTTTATATCTTTATGTTTGAAGCCTGAAGTGTGGCAAAAGGTTGAAACGTTCAAGGGGGCCGAATACTTTTGCAAGGCACTGTATCTTGTACATTCCTTTCCTGCGGCAGCCAGTTTTGCCCTTAAATAAAAATGTGATTTTTGAGTTTTTCATTGTTGCATTGTACAAGCTATACATTTTTTTTTTTTTGCGGTTGACACAGCCATAAGAGAGCTTGTTTGGGATGCGATGTACATTTTTTATATTTCTGGCTGCCTATTACTTATACACTAAATTACATTAAGTATTTCTACGAGAATCTAAAAAACAAAACAAAAACAAAAACAAAAAACAATCTAGCGTTTTAACATTTTGTTTTTTTTTAACATTGCCTTCCAAAAGCCATAACTTCTTAAATTTTCCATTCACAGAGCCTTATAGGGACTTTTTGCAGGACAAATTGTACTTTGTAATGGTACTATTTAAAGGTGTTGTCTAGGGAGGATTAATTTAGTCACCTAATCCCAGGGATGTTGATGATAGACCTGGGGGTTTGGGTGACATCACAACTCCTGGGTTATATGATACAAGGCAGAGTTTGGCTACCAAGGTTGCTCCACCCCCTCTCCTTCCCCAATCTAACAGGTTCTTAACTAATAGGTAGACCAGGTTAGTAAATTAATACTCCCTGGAGAACCCCTTTAATATTCCATGGAATAGAATGGGAAGCTGAAAAAAAAAAAAATCTGAATGGGGTGGAATTAGAGGAAAACTGCATGTCAGTATGATTACAATTATATCAAATTTATATAGTTTATCACCTTAAAAAAAAAAAAAAAAAAAAACACTTTGAAAAAAGATGAATCACCATATTTTGACACCCATAACTTTTTTTTTAATATTTCTGAATATGGAGCTGTGTAAGGTGTATTCTTTTTTTTTTTTTTTGCAGAGGCAGATTACTTTTTATTTATTTATAATTTTTTTATGGGAAGCAAAACAGTGAACAGTGATTTTTATATCTTCCCCACTATGGCATTCACTGTCGTAGTGAAATTCGTAGATCAGGCATTTTTAGATGCAGGAATACCTAATGTGTATATGTTGTTTTTAGACCCCCTAGGGCCGTGGTGGCGAACCTATGGCACACATGCCAGAGGTGGCACTCAGAGCCCTCTCTGTTGGCACACGCACGGTCCAGGCTCCCTGATTGCTCACTAACGGGGAATCCTGTACCGGATTAGTGAGTGAGCGAACGCTTTTTTCAGCTGTATGTGCAAATGCACACACAGCTGAAAACTGTCAGTGTAGGCCGCGGGTCCGCAGCTTACACTGACAGCAGAGTGTGACCTCTGCCCCGACGCAGGCGCAATGATGCAATTCATTTACCTGCTCTTCGTGGGAGTGCAGGTAAATAGCATATTATGCTATGTGCGGGCCACTGTGGACTATATTATACTGTGTGGGTGCCCACTGTGGAGCATATACTACTGTGTGGGGGTTCACTGTGGAGCATATAATACTGTGTGGGGGCCACTTTGGAGCACATTATACTATGTGGGGGGCCACTGTGGAGCACATTGTACTGTTTGGGGCCACTGTGGAGCACATTGTACTGTTTGGGGCCACTGTGGAGCACATTGTACTGTTTGAGGCCACTGTGGAGCACATTGTACTGTCTTGGGGTCACTGTGGAGTGCATTGTACTGCATCGGGGGCTACTGTGGAGCACATTGTACTGCGTGAGGGCCACTGTGGAGCACATTGTACTGCGTGAAGACCACTGTAGGCACATTGCACTCAGTGGGAACCACTGTGGAGCAGATGGTAGTGCGTGGGGGCCACTGTGTAGCAAAGTGTACTGCGTGGGGGCCACTGTGTAGCATTGTGTACTGCGTGGGGGCCACTGTGGGGCACATTGAATTGCATTGTTTAGCATATTGTACTGCGTGGGGCCCCTTCACTATTTATATCACACAGTATCTTTTTTATAGCAGATGTGATATTAGTACAAGCTGCAATAACATTGCACGATTACTATAAAACAGATCTGTGTGATTGTAAATAGTGAACACTAATTGTTCAAAAGTATACCAAATGCATAGTTTTTTGCATTATTGAAAGCTCTGTAAAGCTTCATTTACATGACAGTATTTTGTGGGTCTGTAACTGTCTACAATTGTGGATCCACAGAGTATTAAGGTTAAATTGCCGTGTTGGCACTTTGCGATAAATTAGTGAGTTTTGGGTTGCAGTTTGGGCACTTGATCTCTAAAAGGTTCGCCATCACTGCCCTAGGGGGTCTTGTACCCTATGGTGCCTGATCACTAATACAATACACTAATGCATTGCAATGTCATGGAAAATCCCTAATGCAAAGGAATGACAAGCCTGGGAACCTTCAGTAGGCTCCCGGCTGTCATGGTAACAGATATCCACCCCTAGATCTCTTGCTGGGGGATGGCGATCCTAACCAAAATGGTGGCATCAGAATGGCTAATGCCGTGATCAGTATGGGCACCAATTGTGGGCATTGTTGCCATATTTAAAGACTGGACATCCACCGTAATAGTACAGTTCATGTTGGCAAAGGGTTAAGCGCAAACTACCTGGCCCCCCTTAAGGACTTAAGTACAAACTACATATGATGCTAAATTTTCTGCTGTTTCTAAAAGAAAGTGGGTATGAAAAAAAGGAAAGGCACAAAATAGTGATATTGCAACAATACAGACAAGTATTAAATCGATCGGGACATAAGCCAAAACTGTAAAGTAAGCCAACCAAGAGGTGGCATAAATGAGAGAAATGTGCCTAACATAGAAACAGTAAGCCACTGTGATTGTTGGTGGAAAGCTGGTGCATACCTATTCTGGTTTTAAGTCAAGTATAGGACAGAATTAAAGGGGTTGTCCAGGCTAAATTTTTAAAGTTTAAATATGTTGGGGGCAGTGAAAAGAAAAAAAAAAAAAAAAAGGTACACTCACCTGTCCTAGTTGCTCCATTGTCGTCCCTCGCCTCTTCCGGCGTTGTGCTGAAGGCGCTGAAGCCGGTTTTTTTCGTCGGACACAAAATCCTGCATGTCCAACTTTGTTTCCAACGAAAAAAAACGGCTTCACGGCGCAGAGGGTGTAAGCACACACCCCTCGCATTGCTTTAAAAACCCATTAAAGTGAATGGGTTTTTAAGCAAAGCGTCGCAAACCTTTTCCTATCCAGTTTTCCGACATTTAGGTTGGATTCGCGGCGGACAGCGTGCCGCCGCAAGTGTGAACCCACCCTAATTCAGACATCTGATTTTCAGACTGTACTATAAAGTCTGTGAAAAAACAAATGCAGCATGTTCAACCAGGGTTCACAAGTCTACAACATTCTCCTTTCCTGTGGTTTCTATAATTATTCTCTATATATATTTATTTAGAACACCCACACTTGGCTCAGTATAAGAAAAATATATATCGGCTTTTCAAGTTAATCATTTTTATTAAGAAACCAAGACAAAACAATTTAAAACAGAGAACATACCATATGCATTACCATTACATACTCAATGATTATGCAGAATGCATGGCCATGACATAATTTAGGCTTCTTTCTACATGCTTATACATGAAATCACATCCATACAAAGGTTTCTAGGCGAGTGAATGAATGAAAGTAAAAATACAGTACATTCATTTACCATTTGCTTTTCACGTATTAAAAGGTGGTTGTCCAGGAATTACAGTTCTGGGCCAGGAGACCAGGGAAGGTGAAACCGAAAAAAAAAAAAATTATAAAAAAAAAATATATATAGATCGATCGATCGATCTATCTATCTATAATACTCGCCTGTACCTGGCACTCCGGTGTTCAATCCACCTATTGGCCTCAGCAGTGACATATGGCAGGGACTTCCACTGGAACAAGCTGTCATAGGACAATGAAGTGCTGAGAACAGGTGAGTATGTTTATTTATTTATTTTAAATTTATTTTTCACCCTCCCCGGCCTGCTGGGCCAGAACTGTATTTCCGGGATAATCCCTTTAGGCTAAGGCCCCACTTTGCAGAAACACTGCGTTTTTTTGCTGCAGATTTTGCTCTTTTTTTAAGCCAAAGTCAGGAGTGGATTTAACAGAAGGGAAACGTCTAAGTGCTTTATTTATATTTTCCATTCCTTTTCAAAATCCATAATCAGAAATAGATTGAAAAGGAATGGAAAATATAAAATGAAGCACTTAGATGTTTCCTTTCTATTAAATCCACTCCTGACTTTGGCTTAAAAAAAAACGCAGAAAAATCTGCAACAAAAAAACGCTGCGTTTCCGCAACATGGGGCCTTAGCCTTAAGCAGGATCATGCAGATTCTTCATAATGACTAAAATGCCCAAAATGTTGAAAATAGGTGAATTACATAAAAATAGATCTATAAAAATAAAATCTTATATTTATAAGATAAGTTTTTCAGTTAAGAAATATAATTGTTCCAGATGAAGAAAAAAAAAAAACACACTTTTTCATGGTGCAATCTTATAGCAAATAAAGGTTAAGCTGAAGTGAAAAATAAAGTATAACTTGTCCTGGGGCAATGATGTGGTTGGGAAAGCACAGCAGCTAGACATATGAGACCACTGGGCACTGCAAAATAAGGGAAGCCTTGTCAGTGAACATCTCTTGACATGGATATACTTAAAAATACTGACAGGGGCTCTGATAATGTAAATTTATCATGTAATTGATTTAAGTTTCAGTAAAATATTAGTTTTTTTTTTTTCTTTAGCTTTGTAGTATAGCATAGGGCATACCACTATGTAATCAATGGTTAGTTTACTTGCCCGGTGGATTCTTCTTGTGATACAGCTGGTTGTTTCATAGGCAGACTGACCTGCCCATTCACACCAGCTGGAAGTCACTAACACAAAACATCAAAATTTTATTTTTTCTTCATAAAAACCCATGTCAGGTTAAGGTCCACGTAGCAGGCCACAGTGAAAAGGTGCTGAGGGAAAAACCAAGGCAGAAACACATCATGATTTTTTTCCACAGCACTTTTCACAAAGCCTCTGCTGACTTTCTGATTCAATTATACCTATAGGGAAACCACCAGCGTTTACATAGGTATAATTGATTTGGATTAATTCCAAAAACGCGACTGTTTTATAAATCGCAGCATTTCCGCTGCGTGTATTTTTCTGCAGTGGGTGGATGGGATTTGCCACTTTGCAGGGACTGTAAAATGCTGTGGCCAAACCGTGACGTTTATGCCGCATGGGGCCATGGCCTTAAAGGAACCTGCCACATGGAAAATTCAGCATAATCTCCAAACAGTAGAGCAAGAGGAGTCGGGAAGAGGGAGGTCCTATCATTGATTGATTCATAATCATAAAGGGAAGTCTGCAAATCACTGTGTAGGACTGCGCCTGTGACTTCTCAGCATAGAAAGAACAGATAAATCAATGAATATGACAAGTTATATTGATATAGTTATATTAGCCTGCCAATAATTTGCACTTGTTCAGGGCATAGACCAATCTCTTCTCTTTAAGAATTGCTGAAAGGTGAGTAGTCTGTTTAAGGCCCCAAGTTGCGGAAATGCACTTTGTTTTGTTGCAGATTTTACTGTGGTTTTTGAGCCAAAGCAAGGAGTGGATTGAGGCTATTTCTCATTACTGAGGGGGGTAAACACACTATGTACCTGGATGTAGTTATACCTGCAGTCAGTTCTGGGGTCACAGGTACTGTCACTAATAAGTAAGTGACACACTGATTAATCCCAGGCTAATTCTCATTACTGAGGTGGTGATACACTATGCACCTGGATGTTGTTATAACTGCAGTCAGTTCTAGGGTCACAGGAGCCATCACTAATAGGTAAGGGACACACTGATTAATCCAAGGCTAAGTCTCATTACTGAGGGGTGTGACACACTATGTACCTGGATGTAGTTATACCTGCTGTCAATTCTGAAGTCACAGGTACTAACACTAATAAGTGACACGGATTAATTCCAGGCTATTTCTCATTACTGGGGGGGGGGGGGGTGACACACTATGTACCTGGATGTAGTTGTACCTGCAGTCAGTTCTTGTTTCACAGGTACTAACACTAATAAGTAAGTGACACGGATTAATTCCAGGCTATTTCTCATTACTGGGGGGGGGGGGTGACACACTATGTACCTGGATGTAGTTATACCTGCAGTCAGTTCTGGGGTCACAGGTACTGTCACTAATAAGTAAGTGACACGGATTAATCCCAGGCTAATTCTCATTACTGAGGGGGGTAAACACACTATGTACCTGGATGTAGTTATACCTGCTGTCTGTTCTGGGGTCACAAGTACTGTCACTAATAATTAAGTGACACACTGATTAATCCCAGGCTAATTCTCATTACTGAGGTGGTGACACACTATGTACCTGGATGTTGTTATAACTGCAGTCAGTTCTAGGGTCACAGGAGCCATCACTAATAGGTAAGGGACACACTGATTAATCCCAGGCTAATTCTCATTACTGAGAGGGTGACACACTACATACCTGGATGTAGTTATACCTGCAGCCAGTTCTGGGGTCACATGAGCTGTCACTAATAAGTGACATGGATTAATTCCAGGCTATTTCTCATTACCGAGGAGGGGGTGACACACTATGTACCTGAATGTAGTTATACCTGCAGTCAGTTCTAGGGTCACAGGAGCTGTCACTAATAAGTAAGGGACACACTGATCAATCCCAGGCTATTTCTCATTATGGAGGGCAGTGACACACTATCTATCACTAAATATCATGGAATTTATCAGTGTGTTACTTATTAGTGATGAATCCTGTCACCCTAGAACAGACTTCAGTTATAACTACATCCAGGTACATAGTGTGTCACCCACTTAATGAGATGACTCATTTAACCAAGTTTACACAGCAGAGCAACTTCATGGGCTGTATTACAGGGGTTGTCCAGAGAGTTTTATTTTACTTACTTGCATTTTTTTTTTTTATGCTGGACCTGGGGGTTCCAGGCTGGTTCCAACCCTGGCTCACGTGAAAGAAACCAGCACCCAGTCTCTGGATCGCTTTGCGTCATTCTTCATCTCCAGTTTTCACAAGTAGTTATCTGTGCTATGGGGGATGGCAGACTACAGTAAAGCCAATCCCCCACAGTACAGGTAACTACCTACCTGTGAAAACAGGAGAGGCGGGAGGAGGAGGAGCAATCCAGAGGGCGGAGCAACCCAGAGGGCGGGTGCTGGTTCCGTGAATTCTAAATGCCGACCCCACCCCCAAACGGATCTCTAAAACAGGAATAACTCTGATAGTTTTCATTATTTTTACCTCAATGTGTTAGTTTCAGATGAAGGTTTTGCACAGTAATTAAGTAATAACTACTCAATGTTGAATTATTTCTAGTACAAACGGTTTGTAGAATAACACATGTAAATGAAAATTCCTAGAATAAAATACTATCATCATTCAAGTTCAAACTATTCATCAAATGAAAGAAGAAGAAAATAAAACCAGAAATTGAGGTCTATAAAGATGTCGCCAAGTTTTATTCATTGCCGCTGCAGTTGTTTTGTTGCCATTTTACTACATATACACCTCTGATGCTGCGTTTTACAGTACCTGCAAAATGAGTGAGATTCTGGCTAATCCCATCCACACACTATAGAAAAAAATTCTGATGCGGAAAAGCTGCAATTTCAAAAATCGCTGCGGTTTCAGCTGTGTTAAAAGGCCTGAAGATAAGAGAAAGGGCTTGGACATCAGAAATAAACTAGATTAAATAACATGCAGGCTTCTGAACAATGTGATGTACTATACTCAGGAACCTATTAATGTGTTACTTAAGAATTCCTGTTACTCCACAGTAACATGTAGAATAATGATGGATCCAAGTTGTACAGTATGCGACAGGGTGATATCAAACTATAGAGGAATTACGAGTTTCTTTTCTTCAAAACCCATCAATACTTTCTACACTTCTTCAGCCTGTGGGGGTTTAAAAAAAAACAAACAAAAAAAAAAACAAAAACATAAACCAGCAAGTCTTACATTTAGACAGGTCCTTTATTGTAGAAGACATCTCCAATCAAAGAAGTCATATAAATGCAGTCACCAAGGCAAGAGAAACATGTGATCTGGCATAGAACCCCCTATATAACAGCTGCATGCCCAATTTAACCCCAAAAGGATGGGTTTATTCAGAGTTTTTTTTTTTTTTATGGAAGCACTACGTGCAGTTTTTGATTGTGGCAATGCCTAGAATATTGCTATGCATTTCATCTGTATGGTAATTGCCATTAAATACCGAAACTTTGGTTTAACCCCTTCCCGTCGCCATTTCTTTTCAATTTTTTTTTTTTTTTTTTTTAGCCCCCCTCCTTCCAAAAGCCATAGCTTTTTTATTTTTACCAAAGTGCTTTTTAAAGGGCTTCATTATTGCAAGACAAATTATATTTTCACTACACTAAAAATAAATAAATTTCCTTGGAGTCGCCATATTCTGACACCCCTAACTTTTTCTTATATGAGGCCACATAAGGAGCCTTTTTTGAGGAAGCCAATTGTATATTTTAGTTATACCATTTTGGAGAATGTCTGATGTTTTGATTTTTTATTCAAATATTTTAGGGAGGTGAAAGAGATAAAGGCTAAGGCCCCACATAGCGGGCCGCAACGAAAATGTGCTGTGGGAAACACTGTGGCAGAAACGCATTGCAGTTTTTCCTGCAGCACTTTAACAGAAAGTCCGCAGAGTTTTCCTCGCCTGATTTTCTGCTTCAATTATAACTATAGGGAAACCACCGGCGTTTCCGTAGGTATAATTGACATACTGTGATTTCCAAAAACGCTGCACGTATTTTTTGTGCAATGTGTGGATGGGATTCGTTACAATACCATCCATTTTGCAGGGACTGTAAAACGCCACAGTTTTTACCACAGCATTTACACCATGTGGGCCTTCGGCCAAAAATGGCCATTTTAATTTTGTTTTTTTACCTGCTACGATGTTCACTATAATTGAAAAAGTATTTTTATATGGTTCTAGTTTGGGTATTTTTGAACACAGTGATACCTAATATGTTTATGTTTGGTCTGTATATTTTTTTTATTTTAATTTTCAGTTTTTTTGGTGTATTTTTATTTGGGATTTAGAGGAAGATTTTTTTTTTTTTTTTATATTATTTTTGGAACCCTAGGGGCAGTGAAGACAGGCCTAGGAGCCTTCAAAAGCTGAGCGTCCGCCATGTCTCTGCTGAATTATGCAGCAGAGACTCGGGGCTAATGCCCGAATAAGTGCCTGCACTGATCGTGGGCACTAGGGCCCCCAGCACCTCGGTGAGCCAGCACCCTGGTCATAGATGCCCGAGGTACCATTTTCCCAGAATAAAGAGTGGTGGAGACCCCTGACGTGGCCATGACGTAGGTCCAGGGGGCAGTGCCAGGGGACATGCATCGTGTTCCCTGTCTCCAAGGAGACTGAAGTGCCATGTGGGATCTCAGACAGGTAAGCAAGTCATCAGTAGGACAGCGGTGCTGTATTATTCAAAACAAAAGAAGCTTGTTATGCATCTCGGAGAGCAAAGTTGTATACATTTAACTCCATATGCGGCAGACAGAATCAATTTCTTGTATGTATACAGGGCTATGAAAGGAAATGGACCCCGCATTGACTCAATGTGATGGTTTATATGCATCCCCCAGATGTCAAAAAAAAGAGGAAACCACATATAAGACCTATATCGATCTATATCTTCCCACATCCAATCAGCAGGAAAATGGGATCAAAGTTTTAGTAGTTTAACCCCTTAACCCTATATCACGCATATGTACGTGATTGGGTGTGAAGGGGTGTATGGAGAAAGCTCAGGAGCCAAGCTCTCTCCATACAGGGTGGATGTCGGCTGTGTAATACAGCCAGGTCCCGCTTCTAACAGCAGCGATCGTGGCTGTTAATTCTTATGAGGCCGCCATTTTTCACCGATCACCGCACTCCTGAACGTCATCGGAGGGCGGCAATCGGTTGCCATGATAGCCGGGAGCCTATTGCAGAGGCAGCGTGAAATAGAGAGGTAGGCATTTTGCTATTCACTGCGATACAGTAGTATTGCAGTGAATAGTATTAGCGATCAGACCACCTAGGTTTCAAGGTCCCTAGGGGATCTGATCATAAAAGTAAAAAAAAAGTTTTTAAAAGTATGTTTTAAAAATAAAACATAAAAGTTCATATGACCCCCTTTCCCTAGATCAGATATAAAAATAAACAAATAAAAGTAAAAGTAAACATAAACACATTAGGTATTCCCCTGCTCCAAAATGACCGAACTATTAGAATATTAAAATATTTATCCCATACAGTGAACGGCTGAGCGGCGAAAAAAAAATCAAAATAGCCATATATATACATATATACACACAAACACACACACACACACACACACACACACACACACACACACACACATACAAAAAAAATAAATAAATAACCAGCCAGCTTATATATGGATCCTGCACCCATTCGTGGCTGCACTTCCATCATATGTCAGAGACACCACTGATGTTGGAGGGAATAATCTGTGAACCCGGCACATTTCTAGCCATCCTGGATGTCGAGGCACTCTACAGCTCCATCCCCCATGACAGGGGATGTAAAGCTGTAGAGGAGTTCATCGGCACAAGGAGCACCCAGCTCAGTTCACGGTATCTCTCCTAAGATTTGTTTTAGAACACAACTACTACTTGTTTCCCCAAAATTTCTTCCACCAGCTCAGGTGAGTGGCCATGGGGAGCCCATGTGCGCCAACTTATGCCAACCTCTACCGGGCTAGTGGGAGAAATCCATGGTGTTCTCTGAACGTCTTGTACCTTGAATGGCATCAGCAAAGATCTGGCTCAAGAATATCGATGATATACCAAAGAAAACACCAAGGACACCAAAGAAAACTTTAAGGAATTGGTTGATTAAAAAGTACTTCAATATGATGAAACACATACACATTAGATATCCCTGTGTCCAAAAACGCCCGGTCTACATACCTATAAAAATATTTTTCCCGTACAGTGAAGCCGTAGCAGGAAAAAAAAACACAAAACGTTTATTCACTGTTTTGCCTCTGATAAAAATTTTAATAAGTGATCAAAGCAATAGACATTCTCCAAAATGGTATAACTAAAAAGTACACCTGGCCTCGCAAAAAAAAAAAAAAAAAAAAGACACCCTACGCATCCCCACACATGGAAATATAAAAAAAAGTTATGGGTGTCAGAATATGGCGACTTTAAAGAAAAAAATTTTTTTGCAAAGTTTTGGATTTTTGTTAAGGGGGTTAAAATGTAAATAAAACTATGTAAATTTGGTATCCCTGGAATTGTAACCAAACAGAGAATACAAGTGACGTGTCATTTTTGGTTGCAGAGTGCACACCATAAAAACGAAGCCCGCAAGAAAGTTGGACAAATGAACTCTTTTTCCCCAATTCCAACCAATTCTGAGTTTTTTTCCAGCTTCCCAGTACATTGTACAGAATAATAAATGGTAGCATTATGAAGAAAAATTTGTCCTGCAAACATGAAGCCTTAATATGGCTCTGTGAACAGAAAAAAAAAAAAAAAAAAAAAAAAAAAAGGGGTTTTGAAGGCGGGGAGTCAAAAACAAAAATCGATGATTGTCACTGGTGGGAAGGGGTTAACGTGAACCATCTAAGCCTATATTTCACCTATGAGATCCATGAGACTTCCATCTCGTTTCTGGATCTCAACATAACAGAACAACCGAATGGCCAATTACAAATCATGATATAGCGTAAAAAGACATCAAACAATAACCTGTTAGGTTTGAATAGCTGGCACTCCATCCCGCTATGTTGCGGCATACCCAGAGGTCAATACCTTAGAGCCCGACGCAATTGTTCCCTAACTTCGGATTTGAAAAAAAAAAAAAAAAAAAAAAAAAAAAAAACCTAATGACTTTAGGTTTAGTTTTTGACAGAGGTGATATCGTGACAGCACCCTCAAGGAGGCCCATCATCATGCTAGAATACAGAAGAGACAATTGCTATTAACTCGAAAGTTAGAGAAGAATCAAATGAGACATGTATCATCCGTACATATAACTGGGCACATCAACAAGTACACCAAATTCTCCAAATATATTGGAGTATTCTCAGTACTTACCCAGATGTCGGTCATCTGGTTGGGCAATGCCTAAAAATTACTCTTAGGAGACGACAGTTGCTAATAATAGAGATATCTCACACATTAGATTCCAAGTCCTGGAGGTAGTTACACCATCTGCCCGGGTAAGATATTGCAGAGGGAATCTAAGTGGATATTTCTACTGCAAATGAACCCATTTGGGCTCAATGATCAACCGACATTTCATTCGTTTCTACAAGTACAGTGTCCTCATCTTCTTTGGAGATGAATATGAAGCGATGTTTTGTTCTATCTGGTCGTGTACCGGGACCAGATGGAATACCTTGTTCTGTACATCTCCTTTTTGTAGATATGCATCTCTTAGTATTTTACCCCCAGTGAGGCCCACCTTGATAATCACACTACACCACCCCATCCAACATTAACAAGATCTCTTGGATGCATTGTGGCTTTCACCCATATGTGAAACAACTGAAAATATGTCTTATATTGTAGGTTCTTCAAAGAAGCCACCTTTAGCTTTGATTACTGCTTTGCACACTCTTGGCATTCTCTTGATGAGCTTCAAGAGGTAGTCACCTGAAATGGTTTTCACTTCACAGGTGTGCCCTGTCAGGTTTAATAAGTGGGATTTCTTGCCTTATAAATGGTGTTGGGACCATCAGTTGTGTTGTTCAGAAGTCAGGTGGATACACAGCTGATAGTCCTACTGAATTGAGTGTTAGAATTTGTATTATGGCAAGAAAAAAGCAGCTAAGTAAAGAAAAACGAGTGGCCATCATTACTTTAAGAAATGAAGGTCAGTCAGTCCGAAAAATTGGGAAAACTTTGAAAGAGTCCCCAAGTGCAGTGGCCAAAACCATCAAGCGCTACAAAGAAACTGGCTCACATGAGGACCGCCCCAGGAAAGGAAGACCAAGAGTCACCTCTGCTGCGGAGGATAAGTTCATCCGAGTCACCAGCCTCAGAAACCGCAGGTTAACAGCAGCTCAGATTAGAGACCAGGTCAATGCCACACAGAGTTCTAGCAGCAGACACAGCTCTACAACAACTGTTAAGAGGAGACTGTGCAGCAGGCCTTCATGGTAAAATAGCTGCTAGGAAACCACTGCTAAGGACAGGCAACAAGCAGAAGAGACTTGTTCGGGCTAAAGAACACAAGGAATGGACATTAGACCTGTGGAAATCTGTGCTTTGGTCTGATGAGTCCAAATTTGAGATCTTTGGTTCTAACCACCGTGTCTTTGTGCGACGCAGAAAAGGTGAACGAATGGACTCTACATGCCTGGTTCCCACCGTGAAGCATGGAGGAGGAGGTGTGATGGTGTGGGGGTGCTTTGCTGGTGACACTGTTGGGGATTTATTCAAAACTGAAGGAATACTGAACCAACATGGTTACCACAGCATCTTGCAGCGGCATGCTATTCCATCCGGTTTGCGTTTAGTTGGACCATCATTTATTTTTCAACAGCACAATGACCCCAAACACACCTCCAGACTGTGTAAGAGCTATTTGACCAAGAAGGAGAGTGATGGGGTGCTACGCCAGATGACCTGGCCTCCACAGTCACCAGACCTGAACCCAATCAAGATGGTTTGGGGTGAGCTGGACCGCAGGGTGAAGGCAAAAGGGCCAACAAGTGCTAAGCATCTCTGGGAACTCCTTCAAGACTGTTGGACACATATACGCCATCACATTATGAGTCAATGCGGGGTCCATCTCCTATCATAGCACTTTAAACATACAATATATTGCTTCTGTCCGCCGCATAAGGGGCTAAATGTATACAACTTTGTTCTCCAAGATGCATAACAACCTTCTTTTGCTTTGAACAACACAGCA
This sequence comes from Leptodactylus fallax, assembly GCA_947044405.1. NCBI lineage: Eukaryota > Metazoa > Chordata > Amphibia > Anura > Leptodactylidae > Leptodactylus > Leptodactylus fallax. Next base: position 535,816 of record CAMRHE010000424.1, read on the forward strand.
TCGCTGTTCTACTGATGACTTACTTACCTCTCTGAGATCCAGCGCCGCTTCAGTCTCCGTGGAGACAGGGGACGCAATGCATGTATACTACTCTACGTAAAAATACGTAGGGACAGTACTTGAACAATTTATAGGGACAGATTAGGAACTATGCTCTCTAGGAAGCTGAGAATTACATATAGCTCCTGAGAACATTCCTTTGTCTAGCAAGATAGTGAGAGACTTGTTCCTTATTGACCTATTGCAATAGAAGGACACCTATATCTCTATTATAACATCCTTTAAGTTTATAATTATAACAGTGCAATTGCACTTTGTCTATTAAGATACACTCACTAAGTTTTTTTATACAAATTCTTTTATTATTCATCATAATAAAAGTTATGTTTTACATGTTCCACACAATTTTTTTGTTTTTACTATGACACATTTGCCCCTAAGGTGCTAATGCAGTGGGGAGTACCTAGAAGTGACATCATTTTAGAAATTGCACCCCTCAAAAGGATAGTGATTTTGACCTCAGAAATGATTTCCAAAAAGAAATACGCAGCAGATGGTGCAAAATGAAAATTGACATCCCAGATAAACCCTTTCAGCGTCCAATATCTCATGTCCAGCTCATGACCCTGAAAAGCCAGCTCTGCAGTTATTATGCTGTTTCCTGATTTTAGAAACAACTACATGAAAAAAAGGCAAGGCTTAGAAATGAAGAAGCACCATGCACAAGGCCTAATTTGGTTATTTAGTTTAGAAACTACTCTCAAGGGATTTCTCAAAGTGTATAGTGATCATTTTGAGACTAAGAATGCTTCCCAAAAATTATTGTGCAATTAAAGTGAAAATTTAAATCTGATGTGCCCAATTTGTGTCATAACAATGTTGAGACATACACTCATACAACTTTGAGGACTGGTTTTTGCATGCCATGTCACTTTTGCAGAGCCCCAGGAGGTACCATAAAAGTGGAATTTCCTAAAAAGTGACCGCATGATGTATACTAAACCCCTCAATCATTTATCAAGGGGCACAGCAAGCATTCTAGGGGGGGGGGGGGAATACTGGTGTATTTTCTCTTAAACTGTAACCATAAGGTGTACTCTGGTATACACTTGTGATGCTTATGTATTTCCCTTCCTGCTATAGTTTTGTCCTAAATATGCGGCAATTGTGTTTTTTTTTCTGTCATTACATTGTACAAGCATTGTATTTATTTTTATTTTCTGTTGTTGGTTGCTGTAGCCATATGAGGGCTTGTTTTTTTCTGGGATGAGACACACTTTTTAATGACAGCATTTTAGGTTGCCCATAACTTATTGAGTAAATTTTTATTAACACTTACTGGGATTTAATGGTTTGAAAAAAAAAAAAAAAAAAAAAATTGTGAATAAAAAATAAAAACACCCTTTTTGTGGTACAAGGTACTTTTTATTGGTATTTTGCGGTACATAAAACTTTTTGATCACTTAATTTTACTTTTAGAGAGTTGAGATGGTGTGAAATCATTTCTGGCGTCTTTTTTTTTTTTTTTACAGTGTTTGCGGTGTGGGTTAATTAATGCTTTACTTTTATTCTATAGTTTGTTATGGACATGGAAGTACCTAATATGTATTGCTTTTATTTTTATTTATTTATTACATAATAAAGCATTTTTGTATGGCAAAGAGGCATTTTTGGTGTGTTTTTTTTTTTTCTTTCTTTTTTAACCAATTTGAATTTTTAATATTTAAGTCAAGTATTTAACTCGAACTTGACCCTTGGTTCAGTATTATATACTCCAATATATACGTATTAGAGTGTATAACAATCAATCCTTAAACAGAATCAGAAGATAACAAACCTAGGGTGATGGAAGAGATCCTGGGCTACCAAAAGAACACCACGCCCTCTCTCTCATGGCACACTAATTAGCAGCTTTCCATACCGTACTATTATGGCATTGTGCATCAAAGGGGTTAAAATGAGACGCATTGGTGGTAGTTTCATAGTTTGGGCCTATTCTGCTGCATCTGGGCAAGGACTGTCTGCAATAATGAGTTCTGAATTATAACAGAAAATGTTTAAGCAAAAAGTTTGGAAATCTGTCTGCGAGCTGAATTGCAAGAGAACAAGGGACATGCAGCAAGGCAACGACACTACGCACACAAATTGTTCTACCAAGGAATTGTTAAAGGGGTTATCCAGGGAATAAAGCGTTCCTGCACCGGTTAAACTTTATTACTAATATACACCTTGGATCCATGAAGCTCTGTACATAACCTTTGTGGAGGACAGTGAACATACAGTATGCAAGCATCATATTTTTGTAGCAATTATTCCCCCACTAATGAAAGAAGATTTGTAGCATATCCAATAAATATGCCATAAAACATTCTAGCGTAGGAATCATCTTAAAAGGAGAAACCCCTACAACACTACAGTAATCAGTGAATACTTTAAAGTGTATTTCCCATTTGTAATTTTTATTTTTATACTCACTTGCATTGCCCTGCTTTGTGCACCCAAATAGGCCATATGATGCATAGAGGAGACTCCTCAGTGCATGTACATAATTGAGAGGATTTGCTCTCAGAATACTGTGCACAGCTTATTCATAGATTACTGTACTTAAAGGGGATGTCCACTTGCAGACCAATATTGAGTGACAACTTTTATTTTTTGCATAGTAAAAAGTTGAACAATTTTTCAATATACTTTATGCATCAATTCTTCACTTTTTTAGATCTCTGGTTTCTGTCATTCTGCTTACTTTCAGTGGATAAAAATCAGACCAGAATAATGGGATGTACGGTCCATGGTCATGTGATGGACACAGGTGCACAGCTCGTTACCAGGCAGATGTCTGAGCACTGTGCTGTGACTATAATGAGCTGTACACCTGTGTGTTCATCACATGACCATGGACCCTATATCATATGACTATGGGCTGATTTTTATCCGTTAGTAGTAAGCAGAATGAATGAGAGCAAGAAGAGATTTATGAGGAAATGATACAGAAAGTATATTGGAAAATTGTAGAATTTTCCATTATACAAATAACATTTGTCTCTTAATATTGGTCTGAAAGTGGACAACCCTTTTAAGGCTAAGGCTGCACGTAGCGTCCCACAACAAAAAAGCGCTGTGGGACAAACTGCAGCAGCAATACATCTTGGTTTTTGCCCGCAGCAATTTTCACAGAAAGTTCGCAAAGGTTTCCTCTGCGGTGTTTCCGCTTCAATTATAACTATAGGTAAACAGCCGGCATTTCCGTAGGTATAATTGACATGCTGCAATTTCCTAAACTGCATCGGTTTTGGAAATCGCAGCATATCCACTGCGCGTATTTTAACCCACTGTGGGGATGGGATTCACATGGGCCCCCCTGCCTAAAGGTGGGTTTCTGAGTTGATAAGAGTTAGTTGATGCCCTAAATAACATTTTTATGTAACACCCACTAGAATTGTACTGAATTGATCATATCAACTTGGTATGGCTAGAGTCACATTTGTAACAGGTGTCCAACTGGTGGGGATCTGTCAGAAATCACTGAACGCAAAAGTCCTGCAAGCCTAACTTTTTTGTCTGACAATTTCAGTTTCAAACACAAAAACACAACAACACCACACCTAACAGATTATTTTCAATGGATCCTCAGAATCTGTTGCAGAATAGGACAGCACATATGTGACTGTAGCAGTCTAAGGCTATGTTTGCATCTGTGCCTGGTATTCGCCCGTTGTAAAAAATAAAACAAAAAAAAACAAAAAAAAACACAGGTGTCAAAAAACGGTCACAACGAATTAGTCAATGGGAGTCTATAAAAACTGTCTGCATACGCAGAGAAGAATGAAGAGGGGAAAAACGGATTGTAAAAAGAACAGATTACTATCTGTTGATAATCCGCTTGTGTCCGCCTTCCATAGACTTCAATGTTAAAAAAAAAATGGATTTGTTGTCCGTCATTTTTGTACAGTGTAGAAGTGTTTCGAGTCTGACTTTTTTCTCCGTCCAAAAGAGTGGATATATGGCGGAAATGCTCAAAACGTACACCTGTGGATTGTTTTAAAAATCCAATGAAAATCATTGGGTTTAACAACGACCCGTTCCAAATCAGTTTTTAGGATCTTTAGACGGATCACAGAAACTGATTCCATGCAGGGACCACAACGCAAGTGTGAACCCAGCCTGACAGTCTAAAAACTTTTTGTTTACCCAAATAATTGAACGCAACAAACAAAACACAAACCACCTTGTTATTTATTTTGTCTTTATCTGTAGGAACACGGACACTGTATTACTTTCCTTGGCTTCAAAAAAGGCATTATAATCCTGTGGGGGACAAAACAAAACATAAGTTAGTACATTCTTTTGCATTGCCTGCATTACAAAGCAATTCAAATATATAGAATAAAAAACTCCATGGTATCCATATGGCTAATATCAGGAAACTTCCATTGCTCTCTCTTAAAAAGGAGTATAGCATTGGTGATATTGATTTTTCACTAAACACACTCAGGAATAGCCTTTAGAAAGGCTACTCTAGTCCTACCTCTATTTTTGTCCTGCTCGTCGGTGTTTTTAAGGAGCACAAGGGGCGTTCCCCCTATGCTCCGAGCACAGCATCGTCATAACCCCAAACACCGCCTCCTGGGCCATTGCATCACGCCCCCTTTATGCAGATGAGCTGTCCAGGCCACTATCTTTGCTGCGTAAGCAGCAGACGCGGTCTTCAGTGGGATCCAAATCCCACGCATGCGCTGTCGGCTCGGCCACTTCGGGATCGGGCAGAGTCTACAGCGCATGCTCCTCCAGTCATCTTTATTGTAAGGAGTACTGAGCATGCTCGATAGCTCAATACTCCTTAGAACTACACGAGCGTACCGCGCTCGTGTAGGAATAGAATAAAGATGGCCAGCGGAGCATGCGCTGTCGGATCAGCCCGAACCCGAAGTGGCTGAGTCGACAGAGCATGTGCGGGATTTGGATCCCACTGAAGACAGCGTCAGCTGCTTACGCAGCGAAGATAGTGATTGGACAGCTCATCTGCATGAAGGGGGCGTGATGCAATGGCCCAGGAGGCGGTATGATGATGCTGTGCTCGGAGCTTCATTAACATATATCGAAAAATCGATTTATTTCAAAAATGGCATCGAGCAGGACAAAAACAGAGGTAGGACTAGAATAGCCTTTCTAAAGGCTATTCCTACATGTGTTTAGTAAAAAAAATAAAAAAAAGTCAATATCACCAATGATGGACTCCCTTTAAGAGAGGTGCTGAATGCGCACATGAAACCATACAAATATCACTGCACAGCACCCTCTATTTAAAACTATACCATTTATTCATATGCATTAATATACTAGACATTCCCCATCTAAAATGTATTTAAACTAATATGAGGACCAGATGAACAACAAATGTGAGAAACAAATTATTAATAATTTCTAGAAAGTCAATAAATACTCATTAAGTAACCACCATGTATTCACACTGTGACATCTTGTGTACAGCAACAGGGAACTGACAGAGTTGAATAAACAATGCAAAATTCTACCCTCTTTTTGCCCTATATTCTCATCTCCTTAGAGTTCAAAATCCATCCAATATGTCAATTTATTTAGGGCATATTTTAAACATACTACAACAACAATAGCCTGGATTGCCCATAGATAACAGCTAGGACAATTTCATCAACTGTACTCCAATAAAGAAGTGATCTGGAAAAACTGTAAATGAGAATCACAATCATGCCCTTATACTGATAAAAGGGGTTATAAAACACATAGGTATAAGAGGAGATTGATTGAAGTGTGCCCTACAGATAAACACTACAGAGTGGCCCAATCCTGGTCCACTGGGAATCTGGAAAATTTTTTTGAATGAGGTGGAATTGGAAAAAAAAGTGCATTTGCATTTCTTATGGGTTTAATTTTTACTCATTCACTATGTGGTAAAAATGGCATGTTACCTGTATTCTGTGTGTCAGTACGATCATGAGGATACCAAATTTATATAGTATTTGTAATGTTTTGAAACCTTTTTAAAAAATGTAAACCTTAGCAAAATAGAGAAAAATTTTTGTGTCGCCATGTTCTGACACCTGTAACTTTTTTACATTTATGTGTATGGAGCTGGTTAATGTGACTTTTTATGCGGGAAAAGATGGCGTTTTTATTGATACAAGTTTCGGGGTTCTGAAGGTTTGGTCTCTTTTTATAGGAGGCAAAGTGTTGGGGGGATGGGGGGAAGCCATTTGGCCATTTTGATTTTTTCTCCCCGCTATGCCATTCATCGTATGGGATAAATATTCTTATATTTTAATAGTTCGGGCATTTTGGAGCGCAGGGACACCTAAAGTGTTTGTGTTTATTATTGTTTATTTTTTTTTAGTTGTGATCTAGGGAAAGGTGAGTGATTTAAACTTTTTATATATATATATATATATATATATATATATATATATATATATATATATTTTATACTTTTAAAATCCTTTGCGCATAATAATGTAAATTAACGTGATTATGCGTGAAAGGGTTAATGTCACAAATGCTGACAGAAAATCATATGTTTGAAAGGTTAGGTATGCTTTAACCCCTTAACGACCCAGGGCGTAATAGTACTTCCTGAGTCGCATGACGATGTATGGAGAGCGCTCAGGAGCTGAGCGCTCTCCATAAACCGTGGGTGCCGGCTGTATAATACAGCCAGGACCCGCCGCTAACAGCAGCGATCGATGCCTGCACCGATCGCGGCTGTTAACCCTTTAGATGTCGCGGTCAAACGGGACTGCGGCGTCTAAACAGCGCAGCCGCCATGGGCGCCGCCATTTTCCCCCATCGCCGCCCTCCAGAACGTCATCGGAGGGCGGCGCTTGGTTGCCATGACAGCCGGGAGCCTATTGAAGGCATCGTCTAATAGCAGTGAAGGCATTTTGCTATTCACTGCGATACAGTAATATCGCAGTGAATAGTATCAGCGATCAGACCCCCTAGGTTTCAAGGTCCCTAGGGAGTCTAATTATACAAGTAAAAGTAGAAAAAAAAACATTTTTAAAAGTATGAAAAAATTAAAAAAAAACAAAAAAAAAAAAAACACAAAAGTTCAAATCACCCCCCCTTTCCCTAGATCAGATATAAAAGTAAATAAACAAAAGTAAGCATAAACACTTTAGGTATCCACGCGCTCCAAAATGCCCGAACTATTAAAATATTTATCCCATACGGTGAACGGCGTAGCAGGGAAAAAAAAATCAAAATGGCCAAATAGCGTTTTTTTTCAACACTTTGCCTCCTATAAAAAAATAGAATAAAAAGTGATCAAACCATGAGCTCCATACATGTAAATATGAAAAAGTTACAGGTGACAATATGGCGACGCAAAATTTTTTTTTCTATTTAGCAAAGTTTTTAATTTTTTTAAAAGGTATCAAAACATTACAAATACTATATAAATTTGGTATCGCCGTGTTCGTACTGACCCGCAGAATACAGGTAACGTCATTTTTACAACACAGTGAATGCTGTAAAAATTAAACCCATATCAATTTGGCACAAATGCAGTTTTTCTCCAATTGCACCTCATTCTGAATTTTTTTCCAGCTTCCCAGTACATTGCACAGCATATTGAATAGTGACATTACAAAGTACAATTTGTTTCGCAAACAATAAGCCATCATGTGACTGTGGGAATTGAAAAATGAAAAAGTTATGGCTCTTGGAATGTGGGGAGGGAAAAACGAAAATACAAAAACAAAAAATGGCCCGGTCATTAAGGGATTAAAGGGAATGTGCCACCAAAGTGGACTACATTTTTTAAACCAAATTTTTTTGTCAAACGTTAAGAATTTTTGATGATTTAATTTTTTTTATTTTCCATCTAAATTAATTTAAAAAAAAAAAAAAAAGTACAATACCACGCAATATCAATTTTGCAGGAGAACAGCTTAAATGGTGAAGGAAACAGAAATCTTTAAGATATATTACACTTTTATATTTTCACCTGCACTATTCAGTTATGAAAAGTTGTTTATAACTGGAAGAACGCTTTTATGACATTTGAAGCTCAGCATTACATAAAACAGTGTATACATACCAATTGTTTTAAATTAAAAAGTATTTTTTGCTAATAAAACGCATTTTCTTTTTTTTTAAAACTGTTTTTTTTTTTTTCACATTTTTTAAAATTCAGTTTTCTGTACATGATTAGGAGAGCAGCCATTTCAGTTACCAACCACCTGAACTGTGGTCGGCACTTCAGGTTTATCTACCTCGCACAGGACTAAGAAGGGTGGGGTGGAAAGCAAGTATAAAAGTATAAATATGGCAGCAGAACACACCAAAGAGGGTGTATGTTCTTTTCTACAAGGCTGGACAGATTTGTATGATTTTAGTCTACATAAAGATCGGGCTGTGTAAAGGTCATCCTCAGATACAGTATATACAGATCACTGAGAATCCTCTGTTCATACGAAAGCCAATCCTATTACCACAGAAGGATAATATTGAAATATAGGTTTAGTCAACTCATTAATTGGTTGCTGATATGGAGTCTATTTTATGACTTTCATGTAGGAGGTAAACATCCTTACAATTATTGCATGGCACACTGAGTACTTCATCTTTTTATTTTAAAAAAATCAGCACACCATACAAAAAAGGTTGCTGACCCCTGGTATATACAGTGGGTATGGAAAGTATTCAGAACCCTTTAAATTTTTCACTCTTTGTTTCATTGCAGCCATTTGCTAAAAGCAAAAAAGTGCATTTTATTTCTCATTAATGTACACTCAGCACCCCATCTTGGCAGATAAAAAACAGAAATGTAGATATTTTTGCAAATGTATTAAAAAAAGAAAAACTGAAATATCACATGGTCATAAGTATTCAGACCCTTTGCTCAGTATTGAGTAGAAGCACCCTTTTAAGCTAGCACAGCCATGAGTCTTCTTGGGAATGATGCAACAAGTTTTTCACATCTGGATTTGGGGATCCTCTGCCATTCTTCCTTGCAGATCGTCTCCAGTTCCGTCAGGTTGGATGGTGAATGTTGGTGGACAGCCATTTTCAGGTCTCTCCAGAGATGCTCAATTGGGTTGAGGTCAGGGCTCTGGCTGGGCCAGTCAATAATGGTCACAGAGTTGTTCCAAAGCCACTCCTTTGTTATTTTAGCTGTGTGCTTAGGGTCATTGTCTTGTTGGAAGGTGAACCTTCGGCCCAGTCTGAGGTCCATAGCAATCTGGAAGAGGTTTTCTTCCAGGATATCTCTGTACTTGGCTGCATTCATCTTTTCTTCAATTGCAACCAGTTGTCCTGTCCCTGCAGCTGAAAAACACCCCCATAGCAAGATGCTGCCACCACGTTTCACTGTTGGGATTGTATTGGACAGGTGATTAGCAGTGCCTGGTTTTCTCCACACATACCGCTTAGAATCAACGCCAAAAAGTTCAATCTTCATCTCTTTAGACCAAAGAACCTTAGTGTGTTTTTTGGCAAACTCTGTGGGCTCTCATATGTCTTGCACTGAGGAGAGGCTTCCTTTGGGCCACTCTGCCATAAAGCCCCGACTGGTGGAGGGCTGCAGTGATAGTTGACTTTGTGGAACTTTCTCCCATCTCCCTACTGCATCTCTGGAGCTCAGCCACAGTGATCTCTGGGTTCTTCTTTACCTCTCTCACCAAGGCTCTTCTCCCACGATTGCTCAGTTTGGCTGGACAGCCAGGTCTAGGAAGAGTTCTGGTCGTCCCAAACTTCTTCCATTTAAGGATTATGGAGGCCACTGTGCTCTTAGGAACCTTGAGTGCTGCAGAAATTCTTTTGTAACCTTGGCCAGATCTGTGCCTTGCCACAATTCTCTCTGAGCTCCTTGGGCAGTTCCTTTGACCTCATTAGTCTCATTTGCTCTGACATGGACTGTGAGCTGTGAGGTCTTATATGGACAGGTGTGCGCCTTTCCTAATCAAGTCCAATCAGTTTCATTAAACACAGCTGGACTCCAATGAAGGAGTAGAACCATCTCAAGGAGGATCAGAAGGAAATGGACAGCATGTGAGTTAAATATGAGCGTAACAGCAAAGGATCTGAATACTTATGATCATGTGATATTTCAGTTTTTCTTTTTTAATAAATTTGCAAAAATATCTACATTTCAGTTTTTTTTTCTGTCAAGATGGGTTGCTGAGTGTACATTGATGAGAAGTAAAATGAACTTTTTTGCATTAAAAAGTTGTCTTCCAGAGATATGGTCTTCTCAAAGAAGATAGCTAGTATGGAAAACTGAAAATCAAGCACAGAAAATTTGGCCTGGGTAAGTTGATGGGCTTCTGGAATGGATTCACTGTATTTTAAATCTGCCTGAAAAACAGCTCTGTGCAATGTGCAAAACAGGATGTGTATGTAATAATCATATTATTATTTTTTAGCAATTGTATGTTAATAAAAAAGCAAAAAAAAAAAAAAAAAAAAGTTTAAAAAAATAGGTTGTTTTCTGATGATACATTGCCTTAAAGAGGACCTCTCACAATCTCCAAAAAGTCCAGCTCTTTACATCAATTAATAGGTGCCCCTCCATTGCTTCTGGAACAGTTGGAATTTTCTCTGTAGCCCCCACCGGAGCAATTAATTCTGTTAGTACAGAGCCTAAATAGCATATGAGGCACCAAAACCGTCAGGGGGAGGGTTTCTGAGCGCTGACACTGGCTGTCTCTGATTGAAGCTCTGAATCACACACCCCTGTCTGACACCGCTCTTCTGACATTACAGAGCTTAAATAGCACATCAGGTATCAAAACTATCTACGTTTGTTGCTTGGGAATGGTGCGGGCTGGAGAGCAAATTCCAACTGTGCTGGAATCACTGGAGTGACGCCTATTCAAGGATGTTAAGAACCTAAATTGGTGGAGGTGGTGAAAGGTCCTCTTCAACCCCCTGGTTCTTAAGGCAAACCACTGTGCTATTACAGCGGAAGCCACCCGTCTGCTCAGTATTTGAGCGGGCGGCTGCCAAAGCAGGTGTTAGCTGTAACTTACAGCTATAATGATAGGGTGCCCAGTGAAACCTATTTTTGGCAGCCTGCCCATTGACTAAAGGCTGCCAGGACGCCACATACCTGACTGATCCTTCCTCGATGAGAGGAGTGTACAGTTGCATCTCAATGAATTAGAATATCTTTGAAACGTTTATTTATTTCAGTAATTGAATTAAAAAAGTGACCTATATTTTCTAGATTCTTTACACACAGAGTGTTCTATTTTCAAGTGTTTTAGTCTAAGAAAATTAGAATATTGTAAAAAAGTTCAGTATGTCACCTGCCATGGTTTCCTAAGCCTTTAAATTGTCCCTCAGTCTGGTTCAGTAGGACACACAATCATGGAAGACTACTGATTATGAATTGTATTACTGGATTACTGAAATGAATGAACGTTTCAAAGATTCTAATTTTATTGAGATGCACCTGTATACTGCTGAAGTTGATCCTGCCTCGATGAGAGGAGTGTATACTATTGAAGTATACTAATGCAGTGTATACTACTGAACCTGGTTCAGGTCCCCTAGTGGGACATCAAACAAATGTAAAAAATAAAATAAAAGTGTGTTTAACGAAAGATTAACAAATGTATAAAGCCCAAAAAATGCCCCTCCTATATAAAATTGTATAAATTAAATTGTATAAAAATAAAATTAAAAAGAAAAAAAAAAACAACAATGTATTGGTATCACCGCATCCGTAACAACCTGTACAATAAAAATTATTTTTGCCATTCATTCGTCATGAAAGCTTCGCCAACTTGCCTCACAAAATAAGCTATAAAATGTGAACAAAAAAGTCATGTGTACCCCAAAATAGTACCAATAAAAAGCCAATAATAATCCCTCAACCAACTCGGTCTTGCTGTTCTTACAATTGGCAGCGATCAAAACAGCTTTTGCCACCATTACCTACATGGCCATTTATGCTGTGATGGCTGCTGTCTGGGACAGCAGACCACCACGGCTTGGTGCAGGTGCAAATGCCAGCGGTCCCACAATGGTAATCACTGCCATTAGTCAGAGACTACTTTGAGACTAATGGCGGCGATCCAAATGTGGGATAGCAGCCATTTGCTATGGAGCAATGTGTCTCTCTGATAGCAGCCTATTACAACTCAATAATAAACAATATTGGAGCTCCTGCCCCCTCCGATCGCCACTATTGGTTAGCCAGTGACTACTGACCAATAGTAGCAAATCGGTAACATCACAAGCTAGCTATACCCCTTGGAACTGCCCTTAACTACGGTTGGGTTTAGTCAGTTCCTGAGAGCGGTTGCTAGTTCATGAGCTGTGCTGATTTTTCCCAATTTGCCCTATTTGTGCCATCCATACTTGCCTCCTCTGCTGTGTGTGTCTCCTTCTGTGCCCACCTCCTCATTGTATCACCTGCGTCCCATCTGCCTACTTCCTCAGTGCACCATCCATGTCCGCCACCTCCTCTTTGTACAACTGGTACCCCATTTGTGTGTCTTTTTGATTCATTCTGTGCCACATCTCCTTTGTTAGTGTTTTTTTATCCAGATTTTTAACAACAAAAAAAAATAAAAACACAGATTAGTGTAGCGTAGTTCAGTGTCAGGAAACTGTCACCTTAGTTAGATTTAGCATTAAGGACTTTCCTCATAGTTTAGTGTCAGCAGTTTGTTTTAGTGTCAGGAAAGTTTGCTCCATATTAGTTCATGTTAGTGTCAGGGAAGTTTGCATAAAATTAGTTTAGGTGTAGTGTTAGTAAGGGAATCCGTAGTTTAGTATAGTGTAGGGAAGTCCAATTGTCCTATAATAGATAGATATCTATATATCTATCAAAAAATAATAATTTAGATGTGTGTAGTAGCAAAGTTACGTGTCATATACTTAATTTTTTGGGGTATTTTTGTATACACAGTTTTTATTGCGTATACAGTTTACTGTGAAAACATCACATTTCACCTAAAAATGTCCCAGCGCTCATTTACTGCTGAAGAGGTGTATGCATTGCTCGCCTCTGACAGTGAGTCTTCATATTGTGCCACACCTTTTTTTTTTATTTTTCATACTCCTCGTCAAGCGATGATGAGGACGAGGGACCCCCTAGAAGACTCTGTAGACCCACTCCATTTAAGACCCCCAAAAGGAGTGACGCAGCCACTGTACAAAGCCCAGAGAGAAGTGGCCCCATTTGGACTTCAGTTCCCGAAAATTATTCGCCTCAGATCCCAGAGTACACAGGCACCCCGGGGATCAAATTTCACACGGCAGGGCTCTGTGAATTAGATTTTTTTTTCTCTTCAATTTTTTTTTTCACTGAGAACCTCATAGATCTCATGGTGATGCAGACTATTTTGTATGCCCAGCAATACATCACCAAGAACCCCACAGCATTTCATTCTCAACCCAACATTCTGGGGACTCTAGTTAAGCATGGGGCTTCTGAAGAAGCCGTCCATTAGAGACTACTGGAGCATGGACATATTACACTACACCCCATTACACAAAACCACAATGTCCAGGATAAGTTTTGAGACCATAATTCGATTCCTACACTATTCAGATAATGGAGAGTGCCCAACCTGAGATGCCCCCAGTTTAGACCATTTATATTAACTGAGACACCTAATAGACCATTTCAGTGTCCGGTATGCCCAAGCATACACCCCTGAGAAATGTATTTCTGTTGATGAATCACTGGTACATTTTAAAGAGGAGACTTCAATTATGCCAATACCTGCCAAGCAAGAGGGAAAGGTATGGTGTGAAGATGTATAAACTGTGCGAGAGTGTCTCAGGATATACCTACATATTTAGGATATATGAATGGAAGGACACCAGAACTGATCCCCCAGAATGACCCCCCCTTCCAGGGAGTTACCATCAAAATTGTGTGGGATTTAGTACATCCACTGCTGGACATGGTTGCCACCTATACCTGGGTCATTTTTATACCAGAGTGGCACTCTTGAATAGCCTCTCTTGCAGAAGTGCAGTAAAAAAAAAAAACAGAGAGGCCTCCCTAAGGCACTGCTTGGGCAAACATTCAGAAGGGGTGAGAGCAGGACTTAATGTACCAGCAACGTATTGTATGTCAAAGAGAGATGTCCTTGAATTGACAACAATACATGGCTAAAACAGCACCCATGTACCAGTGCATTAATGCAAACAACATGACAGACACTATCTTCCATCATGTTTTTTTACCTTTGTAACAGGAGATACTGCATACAGGATGTTATCTTTGTTACAAAGGTAAAAAAAAATATGACGGAAGATAGTGTTTGTCATGTTTACATTAGAGTCATGGGAACGGACACAGAATTAGTCTCTGTCAGTTCTCTGCAGCAGTTAATGTCCGTTGCTGTCATCCTAAGATGGAAGGCAGCAACGGACATTAACAACGGCAGTGTGAACCCAGTCTAAAAGGACATTGAACAAAAAATGCCAGCATAAAGTAGACATATGGTAAATGTTAACTATTAACAATTTTGTGTGATATGTGTTTTTACCATAATAACAGAAACTTTCAAAATTAATAATTTTATGAAATAGTCCTTTTTTTAACAAACAAACGCAGAGTATAATAACAAAATTTACCACCAACATAAAGTAAAACGTGTCACTAAAAACTATCTTGGAATCCCCCGGATATGTAAATGCATTATGAATCTATTCTCACAAAGTAAAATATGTCAAGTTTGAAAAATGGAGTCTGAGCATTAAGGCTCAAAATACCCTTCGTCCTAACGGGGTTAAAGCTTAAGCGTTGCATTAATTCATTTTTTAGACATGAATTTGCAGCTGATGGTGAAAATGACAATTTTTCCAGGGATACATCATTTCAGTGTGCGATATATTATGCATGGCTTGTATCAGACGAATACTCCAAAAGCTGTTGTGTCCGAGATAACCTCATCACAGTGTTTGGAGTGTGTGTCTCTGCTGACACAACCTGGGCACAACGTATTGGGCAATGAAATAACATATCTCTGGGAAAAATTGCAATTTTCACTTTTCAATATCAGCTGCATATTCATTTCTGGAAACTAAATTAATTTAACACTCAATGGTTAAAAATTCTCACTATGCCACTTGATAAATCCCTTGGGGTTGCAAGTCTGTGGACTACACTTTACTGGCAATTCAGGGACTCTGCAAAAGTGGCATGGCATCCAGAAACCAATCTATGCTCCAAAAAACAAAATAGCACTCCTTCCCTACTGTGCCCAGGTTTGTGCCAAAACAGCAGTTTATACCCACATATGGCATTGTTAAGTATGGGCATACAAGTGGGCATAAACTGCAGTTTCGGCACACAGCAGGATGCAGATGTGAATGAGCACTATGTGCTTTTGGAGTGCCGATTTAGATTGTTGGTTTTTGGATGCCATAGGTCACATTTGCAGTGAGCCTAAAGTTGCCCCAACAAAATGGGGTCACTTCTTGGAGAATTCCAATTTACTGGCACCTCTGGGACTCTGAAAAAAAAAACATGGAGTCCAGAAAGTCCCTCTAAATCTCTACTCCAAAAGCTAAAAAGTTCTGAGCCCTGCTGTGTGCCCAAACAGCAGTTTACACCCACAAAACGTTTTTATACCAGGATAAGCTACTTAAAGAGGACCTTTCATGTCCTCAGTGCACTGTTGGCTTTCCCATTATGTGCCCCGGGGCTGTAGATTTCTGCCCATAGTCAGAAAGGCATTCCTGAGTCTAGCTGGGTGGTAAGGAACGCCCCTTCTGACAGTACAGGGCTATGGACGAGTACAGTCAGGGTGGGGGGCGTTCCTCACAGCCCAGCTAGACTGTCGGGAATGCCCTTCTGACAATGGGCAGAGATCGGTACGGTCAACAGCCCCGGGTCACATACCGGGAAAGCCGACAGTGCGCTGAATTCAGCGCACTGTCGACTTTCTAGCGGTATATAAAACCGCATGTGCCTGAGGACATGAAAGGTCCTCTTTAAAGGCTTTAGGAGTACGTGTCTTTGTTGACATAAAGTGAGCAAAACATACTGGGCACTGAAATGGCATATTTTTTTTTTTTTTTTTTTTAATTTCAGTATGTACATTAACTTTTGAGAAGCACTCTAAATGATACTACCCCTTGAGAAATTCCTTGAGGGGTGTAGTTTCTAAAATGGGATCACTTTTTGGGGTTACCATTGTACTGGTACTTCAGGGGCTCTGCAAATGCAACATGGCACTCAAAAACTATTCCAGCAAAATCTGTCCTCCAAAATCCAAATAGTGCTCTATTTCGAGCCCCACAATGTACCCATACAACATTTTACGACCACATAATGGGGTATTGCCGTATTCAGAAGAAATTGTGTAACGAACTGTGGGGTGCTTTTTCTTCTTGAACCCCTTGTAAAAAAACAAAACACAAAAAAAAAAGTTACTTTTCATTTAGATGTCCCAATGTTAATAAAATCTGTGAAACAACTGTGGGATCAAAATGCTCACTATACTCCTTGATAAATTACTTAAGGTGTGTAGCTTCCAAAATGGGGTCACTTTTGTCGGGTTTCCATTGTATTGGTACTATAGGAGCTCTGCAAATCAGACATGGCACCTGAAAACTATTTCAGCAAAATCTGCAAACGCTCAGTGCAGCTCCTTCCCTTCCATGCATTGGCGTGTGCCCAACTATCAGTTTGTATCCACATATGGGGCATTTCCGTGCTTAGGAAAAATTGCAACAAAACTGTGGGATGCATTTTCTCCTTTAACCACTAGTGAATGTATAAATTTTAGGGCTAAATGAATGCACTATTGAAAAAAATAAAATAAAATGTCTAAATTTCACCTCCACATTGTTTTAATTCCTGTGAAATGCTTAAGGGGTTAAACTTAGCAAATGCTGTTTTTAATTGAGGGGTGCAGTTTTGAAAATGGGGAGGTTTCTAATATATAGGGCTTGAAAATCCCCTTCAGAACTGAACTGATCCCTAACAAACAGGTTTGGGAAATTTTCTTGTAAATCTTGAAAATTGCAGTTACACTTGTAAGCCTTATAACGTCCAAAATAAATTGAAGGATGATTAAAAGATGATGCCAATATAAAAGCAGAGATATATGGTAGATAATATTTATTAATGTATTTGGGTGGTATAACCGTCTTAAAAGCAGAGCATTTCACATTTTGAAAATTGTGAGTTTTTCAAAGTTTCCATCAAATTTCCTATTTTTTTGATAAAAAATACAAAAATATTAATCAATGTTTATCACTAACATGAAGTACAATGTGTCACGCACAAAATCTCAAAATCATGCTTCGTTCACACCTGCGCTTGCTGTCCGTCCGTTGCCAATCCAGTGAAAATCTCTCCCAACCTGATTGGCATCGGATACAGACAGGTCAGCGGCGCATTGGTTAAAAACCCATTCATTTGAATGGGTCTTTAAAGCAATGCGCGGGTGTGCGCTTACACCCTCTGCGCTGCAAATCCTTTTTTTTTTCGTCGGACACGAAGTCCTGCGCGTCCGACTTTGTTTCCGACGAAAAAAAAAGGATTCGCAGTGCAGAGGGCGTAAACGCACACCCGCGCATTGCTTTAAAAACCCATTCAAATGAATGGGTTTTTAACCAATGCGTCGCTGACCGGTCTGTATCCGATGCCAATCCAGTTTGCCGAGATTTTCACTGGATTGGCAATGGACGGACAGCAAGCGCAGGTGTGAACCCACCCTCACTTGGGTAAGTTAAAGTATCTCAAAGTGTCAGCTTTGAAATGTATAGCTAAAAAAAATAAATGTTTAAAACATTTAAAGTAGGCCTGTCAGTTTTCCTGACGTTTGGTTTATTAAATAATAATAAAATAAAATTCTGGAGCATCCTTTCTGCATTGTGCTATTCCCATGTTAATCCTACCATAAAACTATGAATAAATTGACAACTGGGTGTTAAACATATCCTGTAGATATGTCAAATATCTAAGATGATACCCAGGAGCAATCAGTTAGAGCAATGTTCATAAATAACTAGGAAACCATGTTCTGTTGGTATATAAATTCCGCAAGTTATGACTGAAGTTACTGTAAAACAAATTAACTTTACAATACCATAGATTTGCAGGTTGTATTAACCCTTTCATGCTTTGCCAATTTTCGTATTTGCATTTCCGTTTTTCCCTCTCCCCATTCCAAGAGCCTTAATTTTTTCATTTTTCAGTTCAGAGTTACATGATGGCTTATTGTTTGCGGGACAAATTGTACTTTGTTATGGCACCATTTGATATCCTGTGCAATGTGCTGGGAAGCTGGAAAAAAAAACGCATTTGCAACAATTTCTTATCGGTTTAATTTTGACGGCATTCACTATGTGGTAAAAATGAGATGTTACCTGTATTCTGTGAGTCAGTACAATCATGGCGATACCAGATTCATATAATATTTGTAATGTTCTGTGTTGTGAAAAAAAAAATAAAAAATTTCGCCATTTTGATTTTTTTTTTTCCCTGCTACGCAGTTCACCATATGGGATAAATATTTTTTTATATTTTAATAATTTGGGCATTTTGGAGCGCGGGGACACCTAAAGTGTTTATATTCATTAATGTTTATTTTTTTTTTTTATTTGATCTAGGGAAAGGGGGGTGATTTGAACTTTGACATTTTTTGTGTTTTATTTTTTTTTTTTTACTTTTATTTTCAGACCCCCTAGGGGTCTGATCGATCCGATGACGATCCGGAACGCAGTGATCAGTCAAAGATAGCAGTGCCCATGGCGGGTGCGCTGTTTAAATGCCACGGTCGCGTTTGACCGATGCATCTAAAGTGTTAACAGCTGCGATCGGTGTCGCACCGATTGCTACTGTTAGCGGCGGGTGCTAGCTGTATAATACAGCCAGCACCCGCCATGTATGGAGAGACCTCAGCCCCTGAGTCCTCTCCATACAACCCTTCCTGTATAATCAGGTAATTAACGTGATTATGTGCAAAAGGGTTAAAGGGGTTTTCCAGGTTTTACAATTGATTAACTATCCTTAGGATAGGTCATCTATTAAAAATCTGCAGGATTCTGACACCCAACCCCAGTAAATCGCTGTCTGAAGAGGCTACACTATTTCAGTGAGTGTTCCTGCCTCTGTATTGTGTACCAAGCACAGCAATTTACAGAGACTTTTTTTGATAATTTGACAATAGCCTTTAAAATTCCAAAGCACCACACCTTATTATTGCATTTAGATGAAATATTTCAGTTTAGTGTACAATGCTTGCCAGGAACAAATCGTTCTAAAATCATTTCAGGCTTACCACTGAAGGTATGGCCTTACTATATGTTGCAAGAAAATGTTTGCAAATCAAGACCTAGCAGATTCTATGCAATTCTATACATTTATAAGAAACAACTGGATCTTTCAGTACAAGACCAGAACCAAACAAATGGAAAAAAGACATATTTAGCGTCATCTGAATAATAAGGTCACAAAGAACACATCATACTCATGTTTACAAGTCCAGAGAATTCATGAACAAAAAAAAAAAAAAAAAAACACACAACACACAACACACACACACACACGACAGGCTATAATGGGGATCTGCCCGGTTTCTGCCAATTTTATACTGAAATCGGCGGAGAGAAAAGTCCTGCTGGCAGGAGTTTGTCCCAGATTCCGCTTAAAATCAGTGGAGAGAAGAGTGCCCAAACACTGCTCGAACGCTAGTGTGAACCTAGTGTAAGAGTACCACAATTAACCAAGGTCACATACTATATACATGGGCTTTAAAACTACAGTACAGACCAAAAGTTTGGACGCACCTTCTCATTCCAAGAGTTTTCTGTATTTTCATGACTATAAAAATTGTACATTCACACTGAAGGCATCAAAACTATGAATTAACACATGTGGAATTATATACTTAACAAAAAAGTGTGAAACAACTGAAAATATGTCTTATATTCTAGGTTCTTCAAAGAAGCCACCTTTTGCTTTGATTACTGCTTTGCACTCTTGGCATTCTCTTGATGAGCTTCAAGAGGTAGTCACCTGAAATGGTTTTCACTTCACAGGTGTGCCCTGTCAGGTTTAATAAGTGGGATTTCTTGCCTTATAAATGGGGTTGGGACCATCAGAATTTGTATTATGGCAAGAAAAAAGCAGCTAAGTAAAGAAAAACCAGTGGCCATCGTTACTTTAAGAAATGAAGGTCAGTCAGTCCGAAAAATTGGGAAAACTTTGAAAGTGTCCCCAAGTGCAGTGGCCAAAACCATCAAGCGCTACAAAGAAACTGGCTCACATGAGGACCGCCCCAGGAAAGGAAGACCAAGAGTCACCTCTGCTGTGGAGGATAAGTTCATCCGAGTCACCAGCCTCAGAAATCGCAGGTTAACAGCAGCTCAGATTAGAGACCAGGTCAATGTCACACAGAGTTCTAGCAGCAGACACATCTCTACAACAACTGTTAAGAGGAGACTGTGTGCAGCAGGCCTTCATGGTAAAATAGCTGCTAGGAAACCACTGCTAAGGACAAGCAACAAGCAGAAGAGACTTGTTTGGGCTAAAGAACACAAGGAATGGACATTAGACCTGTGGAAATCTGTGCTTTGGTCTGATGAGTCCAAATTTGAGATCTTTGGTTCCAACCACCGTGTCTTTGTGCAACGCAGAAAAGGTGAACGAAAGGACTCTACATGCCTGGTTCCCACCGTGAAGCATGGAGGAGGAGGTGTGATGGTGTGGGGGGTGCTTTGCTGGTGACACTGTTGGGGATTTATTCAAAATTGAAGGAAAACTGAACCAGCATGGTTGCCACAGCATCTTGCAGCGGCTTTCTATTCCATCCGGTTTGCGTTTAGTTGGACCATCATTTATTTTTCAAAAGGACAATGACCCCAAGCACACCTCCAGACTGTGTAAGGGCTATGTGACCAAGAAGGAGAGTGATGGGGTGCTACGCCAGATGACCTGGCCTCCACAGTCACTAGACCTGAACCCAATCGAGATGGTTTGGGGTGAGCTGGACCGCAGAGTGAAGGCAAAAGGGCCAACAAGTGCTAAGCATCTCTGGGAACTCCTTCAAGACTGTTGAAAGACCATTTCAGGTGACTACCTCTTGAAGCTCATCAAGAGAATGCCAAGAGTGTGCAAAGCAGTAATCAAAGCAAAAGGTGGTTACTTTGAAGAACCTAGAATATAAGACATATTTTCAGTTCTTTCACACTTTTTTGTTAAGTATATAATTCCACATGTGTTAATTCATAGTTTTGATGCCTTCAGTGTGAATCTACAATTTTTATAGTCATGAAAATACAGAAAACTCTTGGAATGAGAAGGTGTGTCCAAACTTTAAGGTCTGTACTGTACATTTAATTTGCAGAAAAGTAAACGTTGTAACGTAATAAGAATGGACACAAAAAAAGAACCACAAGAGTAACAGCATATTTTTGTTGACAGTAGCCTCTTATCTTTCCAGCACACATTGTGTAGCAATCTATCTAATATTTGTTTTCAAGGTTTCTTTGTATAGATAAACATTCACCATAATAGCAGCAGCAAGCATTTCCCATGGCTTTATAAAATATCTGCAAATGTTCTCTTTTGTGCACCCAGTCACCATTAGACTTAATTCCACCAATTTTTGGCACTTTTCCATAATCTTAGAATGAGAAAACAGCAAGGCTGTCAGTAATGATTGAATTTTGAAGACAAGACATATCTAATGACTGGCCAGAACGCTCACTAGGCTGCTGGCACACACTGTCCTGGCGGCACCACAGCCGTAGACCATGCACAGATTGTGAACTCTCCCCTATTGCTAGTTGTGCAGTAACCTGCAAAACTTGACAGCCAGTAGTGAGGAAAAGCCCAAAATCAGTAAAGCAGGGTTCATACTACCGTTGGATTCCGTTATGAAGGTGTCCGTTAAATAAAAAACAAAAAACGGACACCTATCATAACAGACATTAACAGACACTAACTGATGTTAATGTGTCAGTTTTTTTTAACTGATCCAAATAATGGATCAGTTAAAAAAATGGACACATTAGCATCAATTAGTGTCCATTTTTTAACACTGTCCGTTTTTTTTTTTGTTTCGTTTCTACTTTGAGCATGCGCAGAAAAAAAAACGGACATAAAATAACGGACAGTAACTGATGGCTATCAGTTACACTGTCCATTATAAGTCCGTTACCCATAGACTTCAATGTTAAAAAAATAACGGACACTTGCTGTCCATCAAGAATCCGTCCTGCATGTAGGTTTTTTTGTCCGCGGAAAAAAAAACGGACTTCTGACGGTTGGGTGTAAATGGACACAATATAAAAACCCATTGAAATGAATGGAAATTTTAACGGATTTCTGACGGTTCATCTAGTGTCCGATGCTAAAATCTTGTAACGGACACTACTGACGGTCACCAACGGTAGTGCAAACGCCCCTTTAGTGCTAAGTGGCTCACTTATGTGAAAGCACCAGCACTGACTGTGGCTTTGGTTTAGCCAGAATAGCGTGTGGCAGCAGCCTAAAGAGAACCTCATTCCCTGCCCAGTACTGATCACAACAGACACAGAAACCGCTACTCCAAGCAACACTGAAAGATTTTGCTAGCTACTGCAACTTAGCTTTTGTACAGAATAGCATTTGCTCATGATTTAGAAATCCTCATATTTTACGGGTGTCCATAATTGCTTGAGCTTGATTTTCTATCAGTCTGTGGTAACAGCTTTATCATGCATTTTTACAAAGCAAATGTGTTTCAATTGTTGCTTAAATTCATGAATGAATGTTTTTACAGAGAACCAATATCTGTACAAAAGCTCACCCCACAATATGTTTCACCATTAAATATCTGAGGAGGTAGAGGGTTGCCATGCTCAGGCCACTTATCCTTAGGTATGTTCTTGTACATCCACTGCTTCTGTTCTTCTGACATGGTGATATCCACTATTTCAAAATCAATATTATGAGATTCCAAGTACTGCATTAGCTCCTGTTGCTGCTTTTTAATCTACAGGAACAAAAGAGAACAAGAGTTATTACACACCCAATGGCCAATCTCAGTCAGTTCTGATCATACAAAAGATAGGAACAGTAGAAGACTCCAGGAAGTGACCTATTAAGAGGACTGTCCAGAGAGTATTTATTCACTTACCTAGTCCAGCGGCATGCTTTCGATGAACCCAGGGGTCCATAATAAAGCCAGCCCCCATACCACGGGTAATCAACTACCTGTGAAATCGGGGAAGAAGTGGGCGGAGTGATCCAAGGAGCTGAATGCTACCATGACCCGGGGCAGTAACATCGCTGGATCCCCTGGGTCCATCAGAATCATTCCGTCAGACCAGGTAAATGAATAAATGCTCCCTGGACAACCCCTTTAACTCATGTTTTTAGATTAAACTTTTTTTAAATTTATCATGTTATTACCTACGGTACATTTAAAAACAAAATCCTAACAATCTTGCAATTCCAATTCTTGCCATTTAGGGCCAGTTCACATCTGCGTTCAGGGAGTCCACTTGGAGACACCCCAAACGGAAACCTATACGCATAAAAAGAGGTTTACCTGGGAAAATAAATGGACCCCAGACTATAATGGGGTCTGTGTGGTTTCCGCACAAAGCAAGCTGAGAGGAAAGTGCCGCAAGCAGCACTTTTCTCTCCTCATGTTTCGTGCGGAAACCGCGCGGAAACCACACAGACCCCATTATAGTCTATGGGGTCCGCCGTTTTCTCAGGTAAACCGCTATTTATGCATATAGATTTACGTTCAGGGGGTCCCCAAGCGGACTCCCCGAACAGAAACCTGTATGCAGATGTGAACCGGCCCTTAGCCTAAAATAATTTGTGACTTCCTGGACCATAGGGACAAAGTTCTGGATCAGACACTATTGACTACTAGAGGAGAGTTTCCTAGGCATTCCCTGTGAGCTGCATAGAGGTCACTGCACAAAGAGGGGAGCAATAATTTGTGAAATCCTCTATTGTGACTGGTAGATTCTGTGTCGTATCTGCATAAACATCATAGCTGTGACCATCAGTGTGCTGATAAGTGAGGTGGTTGCTGCAAAGAAATCTCCTACAGAAAACAGGAAGTCTCAGCATATTTTTGGTTTAGTGGCCTGAGTGAGAACTACAGGATTTTTAGGATTTTTTTTTTTAATATAGATAACATGGAAAATGTTTAAAAACCTCACCAAAAAAAATCTTTAAAAATGCATTTAACAATGTATTCCCTTTAAGAGTCTCTATTATGAGCAAAAACAAAGAATTGGCTCTGCTATGTCCCAACAACAACATTCTAAAAGGGGTTGTCTTGGTGGAACAACTTTAAACCGCTATAAATGTCTGGCTTCATCTAACAAATTTTACATGATTCTATGTAAAGTTTTTATGTCCACAATTCAATACATTAAAAAAAGAAAGTAGAAAAAACAAACAAAAAAAAAACCCCACCCAGATAGAAATGTCAGATTGCTGCAAAACGTGGTATGCAGTTATAGCTCAGGTGGATATGTAAATGATTACATGTGTGGTCTGATTAGTAACTGGGTCATGGCACAAGATGGCATAGAAGTACTTCCCCCTGGATTTGATAGATGTAGCCAATCGTACTGCTACCCCTGTCCTCCTCTTGAGTTTGGATGCTGAGAAGGCCTTCGACTGCCTTGATGGTTCGTTTATGTTTGTTATTCTTAGGAAGTTTGGCTTCTCAGGGACCTTCCTCTCAGCAGTTGCAGTGCTCTACTCTTCCCCCTCTGCGGTAGTTCAGCTCCCACACACCACCTCTTCATCGTTTTCAATTTGCAATGGGACCCGACAGGTATGCCCTCTATCCCCTCTTATTTTTGCCCTCTGTATTTAACCCCTAGCTTCTAAAATACGTTCCAATCCTGATATTACGGGGATTTCTGTATGTGATCGGGACTTTAAAATCAGCCTCTTCGCTGATGATGTCCTTGTGACCCTCACTAATCCCCACGCCTCACTCCAGAATCTCATGTTAACATTGAAAGATTATGGTCACTTCTTTGGTTATAAGGTTAACTCCTCGAAAACAGAGGCCCTCCTGTTACATGTTCTGGACTCTGCCCTTCAACTCCTTCGTCATAACTATGACTTCCAGTGGAGAGACCGTTCCCTCCGCTATCTAGGTATCCAACTGTCATCATCCTATACCACCCCCGGCTGTTTCGAGACCTCTGATCCCTCCTAAAAAAATGGCGTCCCTTGCATATTTCCCTAATCGTGCGAATTACTGCTGTTAACCCCTTAACGACATTGGACGTACTATTACGTCCTGTGCGCTTGGTACTTAGCGCAACAGGGCGTACTAATACGCCCTGGGGCGGCCGCCCGCTCACTAGCTGAGCGGGCGGCATCGGAACCGGGTGTTAGCTGTAACTGACAGCTAACACCCTGCTCCATATCCCCCGATCGGAACTGAGTTCTGATCGGAGGTTTTAACCCCTTGGATGCTGCGGTCAAACATGACCGCGGCATCCAAGGGGTTCCGCCGTCTTGACGTCCCCCCCCCCCCCAGCACCCCCCACGGCGAGATCGGGGGGTGCCGATATCTATAATCTGCAGCCTGGGGTCTGCCCAGTGACCCCAGGCTGCCTGGAGACCCCACTACCTGGTTGATCCTGCTGAGACCTGCGGAAGTCAATGCTGTGTTTCCATAGTGCTGACTTCCTGTATAGGCTGCAAGACACATGTATGCTCGTGTCTTGCAGTCTATAGTACTGAGCCAGAGATCAAAGCATCTCTGGCTCAGGTGTCCTAATGGGACACAAGAAAAAGTAAAAAAAAAAGTGAAAAAAATCAATAATAAAGTATGCGAAAAAAAAATAAAAGAATACAGTGTGTTCCAAATTATTATGCAAAAAGTGTTTAGGAGTGATAAGGTAAGAATTTTTTTTGTTTGTCAGTTAAACTCTTTGATGGTGATGTGTGTCAGGGCTCTTTATATCACTGAAAGCAATTGCAGACACCTGTGCTAATTAGTTTGGCACGTGTGTCCAATTAAAGGCAAGACTACTTAAGAAGGCTGTCCCACATTATTAAGCAGCCTACATTTTCAGCCAAAATGGGAAAGAAAAAGGATGTGTCGGCTCCTGAGAAGCAACAAATTGTGGAGTGTTTAGGTCAAGGCATGACTACAATCATCATTGCCAAGACACTTCATCGTGATCATCGCACAATCAAGAAGTAATTAGCTGATTCACAGCACACACGTGTGCGTGCTGATAAGGGAAAAATGAGGACTCTTTCCAACAGGCAATTACGCCAGGTTAAAAGAGCAGCTTCAAAAATGCCTTGTCATAGCAGCAGACAAGTTTTTGAAGCTGCTGGTGCCTCCAACGTCCCCCGAACAACAAGATGCAGGGTCCTTCAGAAGTTTGCAGCTGTGCGTAAGCCATCCTGTCGACCTCCTCTATCCACTGCACAAAAGCAGAAACGGCTCCAGTGGGCCAAACAATACATGAAGACTGACTTCAAAACTGTTTTGTTCACCGATGAGTGCCATGCAACGCTCGATGGTCCAGATGGATGGAGTGGAGGATGGCTTGTTGATGGACACCCCAGGCAAACACGGCTACGGTGCCAACAAGGAGGAGGTGGAGTAATGTTTTGGGCTGGAATCATGGGGAGAGAGATTGTCGGCCCCTTTAGGATCCCTGAAGGGGTAAAGATGAACTCCATAATGTATGTGGAGTTTCTCAAACAGCACTTCCTGCCATGGTTCAAGAAGAAGAACCATGCATTCCGCAGAAAGATCATTTTCATGCATGATAATGCACCGTCTCATGCTGCAAATAACACATCTGCATCTCTGGCTGCTATGGGCATAAAAGGGGACAAACTTATGGTGTGGCCCCCATGCTCCCCTGACCTCAACCCCATTGAGAACCTCTGGAGCATCATCAAAAGGAGTGTCTATGATGGCGGGAGGCAGTTCACATCTAAGCAACAGCTCTAGGAGGGTATTCTGTCCTCATGCAAAACAATTGAAGCAGAAACCATCCAAAACCTGACAAATTCAATGGACGAGAGAGTTCAGAAGCTTCTTTCGAACAAGGGGTCCTATGTGCAAATGTAACATCACCTCGAATAAAGTTTTGGCTTGAAAACTGTTTGATTTCAGTTTGTAATAACCTGCTAATGCTTATAATTTCACAATGACCATTTTTTTGTTCTTAATAAAAATGAAAAGGTTGCAAATTCTGCTGTGCATAATAATTTAAAACATGCATTTTGAGTGCATTTTGAGTGTTTATTTTTTTTTTTTTTAAATATACTGTTCTCATAGGCAGTTTGTTCAAAAACCTTTCAATTATACTCGAATAGTTGATGACTGGAAAATTACAATGACTGCAATTCATATAGGTAATTTTGGAAAATATGAGAAAATATTATTTGCATAATAATTTGGAACACAGTGTAAAGCCCCAAAAATTCCCTTTTCCTATATAAAATGAATTATATAAAAAAATAAACTTAAAAATTAATAAAAACTATACATATTTGGTATCGTTGCGTCCGTAACAACCTGTACAATAAAACTGAAACCATATTTAATGTACACGGTGAAAGTCGGGGAAAAAAAACTGAAAAAACCCGCCAAAAGTAACGATTTTTCACCATCTCACCTTACAAAATATGCCAGAAAAAGTGATCAAAAAGTCATATGTACCCCAAAACAGTACCAATAAAAAGCACAGGTTGTCCCGCAAAAAATAAGCCATAAACCAACTCTCTAAACTGAAAAATAAAAATGCTACGCATCTTAGAAGATGGCGATGCAAAAAAAATTGATTTATGTCCCCAAATGGGTTTTTGTTCTGCAAAATTGGTATTGCATAAAAAAAACTGTATAAATGAGGTATCGCCGTAATCGTACTGACCCGCAGAATAAAGGTAAAATGTTACTTACTCTCTATGCTGCATGGTGAAAAATTTAAAAGATAAAACGCAGTGCCAGAATAGATGGGGTTGTATTTTAATCCACCAAGAAAGAGTTAATAAAATTTATTTAATAAGTTGTAGGCACCCAAAAATGATGTAATTAAAAAATACATCTCACCCCACAAACAACAAGCCCTCATATGGCTACATCACCAGAGAAATAAAGAAAATATAGCTCGTACAATGTGAAGACAAAAAACCCAAAAATCGCCAAATCATTAGAGCATAACTGGCTGCGGCAGGAAGGGAATGTATAAACTGTGCGAGCGTATATCAGGGTACAAACCAGATTTAGAGCTTACGAGGGACAATAAACCAGAAATGACCCCCAGAGTGACCCCCCAATAATAGGAACTACTGGGGAAATAGTAGGGAATTTAGTGTACCCAATGTACTATGCACAGCTTACATACTAATTCACTTTTCCCCATCCGCTGTGTATTCACGTCTGGGATACTAATGCTTACTACACCCCTTGATAAATTCTTTGAGGGGTGCACTTTTCAAAATGGGGTCATTCCCTAGGGGATTCCACTTTACTGGTACTTTAGAGGCTCTGCAAACATGACATAGCATCCAAATCCCAAACATCTGAATCTGCTCTCCAAAAGCCACATAGCGCTCCTTCCCTTCTGCGCCCTACTGTGTGCCCAAACCGCAGTTTATACCCACATGTATGACACTGGTGTACCCAGGATAAGGTACTTAATGTGATATATGTGTATAAACTCCTGTTTGGGCACAGCCAGGCACAGAAGGGAAGGAGCGCTATTTGGTTTTTGGAGCACAGACTTGGATGGTTTGGTTTTTGGACGCCATTGCACTTTTGCAGAGCTGAAATGTCAGTACAGTGGAATCCCCCAACATGTCACCCCATTTTGGAAACTGCACCCCTGAAGGAATTTATCCTGGGGTACAGTGAGCATTTTTAACCCCCAAGTGTTGCTATAATTTATTATCCATAAATGAATACGCAGCTGTTGGTGAAAGGTGAAAATGACAATTTTTCCAGGAATCCGTCATTTCAGTGCGCAATATGTCGTGCCTGTCTTGTATTAGAGACGAATGCTCCAAAAGCTGTTGTGCCTGGGATACCCGCTTAACAGTTTTTGGAGTGTTTGTCTCTGCTGACACAAGCTGGGCACAACATATTGGGCACTGAAATGGCGTATCTCTGGAAAAATTTAATTTTTAACTTTTCATTATCAGCTGCGCATTCATTTCTGGAAATTAAAAGAATGCAACACTTAAGGGTTAATAAGGCTCGCTACTCCACTTGA
This sequence comes from Leptodactylus fallax, assembly GCA_947044405.1. Lineage (NCBI taxonomy): Eukaryota > Metazoa > Chordata > Amphibia > Anura > Leptodactylidae > Leptodactylus > Leptodactylus fallax. The sequence continues at coordinate 564,994 of CAMRHE010000424.1, forward strand.
TAAATCCCTTGAAGGGTGTAGTTTCCAAAATGGGGTGACATGTCTGCGGATTCCACTTTACTGGAAATTCAGGGGCTCTGCAAAAGTGGCATGGTGTCCAAAAAGCAAACTGTGCTCCAAAAACCAAAATAGCGCTCTTTTCCTTCTGTGCCCGGCTGTGCCCAAACAGCAGTTTATACCCACATATGGCATTAAGTACGTTATCCTGGGTACACCAGTGTCATACATGTGGGCATAAACTGTCATTTGGGCACACAGCAGGGCGCAAATGTGAAGGAGCACTATGTGCTTTTGGATCTTAGATTTAGATTGTTGGTTTTTGGACGCCATGTTACATTTGCAGAGATCCTAAAATTGCCCCTACAAAATGGGGGTCACTTCTTGGGGAGTTCCAGTTTACTGGCACCTCCAGGGCTCTGCAAAAATAACATGGCACCAGAAAGTCCGTCTAAATCTGTACTCCAAAAGCTAAAAAAAACCACAGTGCTCCTTCCCTTCTGAGCCCTGCTGTGTGCCCAAGCAGCAGTTTATACCCACATATATAATTTTTTTGTCCCCGGGATAGCCCACTTAATAGTTTTAGAAGTTCATGTCTCTGATGCCACAAAGTGGTCGCAACTTATTAGGCACTGAAATTGGATATTTCTTTAAAAACTTTAATTTTCACTTTGTACATTAACTTTTGGGAAGCACTTTTAGGCTCTAAATGATAATACCCCTTGATTCCTTGAGGGGTGTAGTTTCTAAAATGAGGTCACTTTTCAGAGGTTTCCATTATATTGGTACTTTAGGGGTTCTGCAAATGCGACATGGCATCCGAAAACTATTCCAGCAAAATCTGCCCTCCAAAAGCTAAATAGCGCTCTTTCCATTTTCAGCCCTGCCATTTACCCATGCAGCAGATTACAACCACATATGGGGCATTTCTGTGTTCAGGAGAAATTGTGTAACGAACTTTGGGGTGCTTTTTCTCCTTTGTCCTCTTGTGAAAATGAAAAATTTGGGGCTAAATTGACGGTTTATTGGAAAAAAAATTAATTTTTCATTTTAATGTCCCAATGTTAATAAAATCTGTGAAACAGCTGTAAGGTCAAAATGCTCACTATACCCCTTGATATGTTCTGTGAGGGGTGTAGTTTCCAAAATGGGGTCACTTTTAGGGGGTTTCCACTGTATTGGTACTTTGGGGGCTCTGCAAATGCGACATGGTACCTGAAAACTATTCCAGCAAAATCTGCTCTCCAAAAGCTAAATAGCGCTCTTTCCATTCTGAGCCCTGCCATGTACCCATACAGCAGATTACGACCACATATGGGGTATTGCTGTGTTTAGGAGCAATTATTTTGCAAACTGTGGGGTGCTTTTTCTCCTTTAACCCATTGTGAAAATGAAAACTTTGGGGATAAAGTGACATTTTAGTAATGTTTCATTTATACATCCCAGTGTTAGCAAAATCTGTGAAACGACTGTAAGGTCAAAATGCTCACTATACCCTATATGAATTCTGTGAGGGGTGTAGTTTCCAAAATGGGGTCACTTTTTGGGGTTTTCCTTTGTATTGGTACTCTAGGGGCTTTGCAAATGAGACATGGCACCTGAAAACTATTCCAGCGAAATCTGCTTTTCAGACGCCCAGTGTCACGCCTTCCCTTCCGTGCGCTGCCATTCGCCCAAACATCAGTTTACACCCACTTGTGGGGTATTTCCGTGCTCGGGAGAAATTGCATAACAAACTGTGAGATGCATTTTCTCTTTTAACCCTTTGTTAAAAGTGTTAATTTTAGGGCTAAATTAAGGAATTAGTGGGAAAAAATTAAATGTCTAAATTTCACCTCCATATTGTTTTAATTCCAGTAAAATGCTTAAAGAGTTAAACTTCCCAAATGTTATTTTGAATTATTTGAGGGGTGCAGTTTTGAAAATGGGGTGATTTATGGGGGTTTCTAATATATAGGCCATTATAATCCTCTTCAGAACTGAAGTGGTCCCTAAAAAATTAGATTGGGAAATTTTCTTGTAAATCTGCAAAATCGCTGTTACACATGTAAGCCTTCTAACGTCCAAAATAAATTACAGGACAATTAAAAGATGATGCCGATATAAAGCAGAGATATGGTAGATAATATGTATTAATGTATTTGGGTGGTATGATTATCTGTCTGAAAAGCAGAGCATTTCACATTTTGAAAATTGCGATTTTTTTCCAAATTTCCATCAAATTTTCTATTTTTAAATAAATAAATACAAAAATATTCATTAGTGTTTACCACTAACATGAAGTACAATGTGTCACGAAAAAAATAATCTCAAAATCACTTGTGTAAGTTAAGACGTCTCAAAGTTATTGCCATATAAAGTGACACATGTCAGTTTTGAAAAACGAGGCCTGGTCCTTAACGCACTTTTGGGCGGGGTCCTTAAAGGGTTAAAATGATGCTCCTCCCTAAACTCCTCTATTACTATGAAACAATACCAGTGGCAGCCCCCCGCTCAGAACTGCACTTTTTCCAAATGGCTATTTTCCAATTCATTTGGAACGGGAAGAGGCATCGCATCCCACACTCAGTTATGCTGGCTGATAAGGCAGAGGGGGGCCTAGCGGTTCCGCACTTGCTCCACTATTATTGGCCCATCTACATTGTATTCCGTTTTGAGTGTCGGTCCAGGCCTATACTAAATGGATGGAGATAGAAAAGCTCTGGCTGGCTCCTATCCATCCGAATGTTTTCTTATGATCCCGTTCATCCCTCTGCCTCCCACCCCTCTTTTAGGACCCATCTGCTTCACTAGAGCCATTTGAATTACCTGCCATAAGCTCTTTCTACTCACCTCCCGCCACTCCTCTATGGTTTCTTTCCTATTTAACCCTCTCCTCCCGGGGGGGTAAGCTGGGACCTGATATGGTGCGCCCCTGCAGCAGACTAGGTCTGTTTCATGTCACTGACCTGAGTAACCCGTCGACCTTGGAGCTCAGGCCTTTTGACTATTTTACCTCCAATTTGCACATCTAGTCTACTCAGTGGCTTCACTATAGGCAAATAGCCCACTTTATGACTACTTCGTTTGGGGCCCTGCGGGTGTCCGTCCCTACTCTTTTGAGAAGATTTGCTGAGCTGCTACCTCTACGAAGGGCCTGATATTGGATAATTACCGTATCCTCTCTTCTCCGGAGGGACACACTCCCCTCGTCCACAAATACATGGTCAAGTGGACAGAGGCTCTGGGTAGGCAGATTTCCCAAGCACAATGGCAGATCATATGGTCCCATGCAGCCAAATCGTCCACATGTTAAAAAGACCTCTAAACTCTTCCTGTATCTCTGCCTGCTGCTAAAACGCTTGTGGCCCTCCACTGGAAAAGTGTACACCCTTCTACTGGCCCTGCCCTTGTAGCCCATATCAAGGATGTGCGCAGTCTGGAGTATCTTACTGCCACGCTCAACAACACAACGGATGCTTTCCAGTCGGTCTGGTCCCCATTCTCCATTGTCTCTGATCTCCTTTCCTCCCCCTCTCATTGTTTCCCAAACCGGTGTGTGTCGTGTTTTATGTTTTGTGTTCTGCTTGTTCAGACTGTTTTTTCTTATTTTATGATGCTTTTTCCTAAGATTCCCCCCCTCTATCTTTGTATACATTATCTCACTGTTTGTATTCTAAAACTTTGCAAATACTTAATAAAAATTACAGTTAAAAAAAAAAAAAAAAAAAGTGCCCCATAAAAAGGGCCTCAGAGGCTACTTTTGGGTAGTGCATCACTTGGTGAAAGATCACTGACAGCTAGACATGCCTCTACAATGCACTCAAAAGACATTATACCCAGTTGATGCACCCCCTCTCAAAGTGTATCATTGGACTGAAAGAAGCAGGACAGTTGTTTCCACGAACTGCCCGCTACGTAGACTGTTCTGACCTAGCTGTTGGGAACTCTGGTTACATAAGGGAATCACACACACACACACACACACACACACACACACACACACACACACACTAGCCCAGACAGACCACCAAAGTAGAGAGGATCGTTTGTAGAGCTGCTTGTGCTAGTCGGTCAGTTTCCTTGTCTACCATACAGACACAGATGGCACCTTCATTACACACTCATCTGTGCCTAAATAATTTCCAGGCACTTAGCAGAAGTAAATTTTTATCCTCATGGTGCCCATTACATGTCCTACCATTAGCAGCCAGCCACTGTCACCCTTGTTTGAAATAGTCCTGCCTTTGCTGTGGAACACACTGCCCCAACTGCTGGTGTGATCTGGGGAGCCATCACATAAGACAGTTGGTCACCCCAAGTAGTGATACATGGGACACTTCACTCCAGAATCAGCTCCAAATTCCGTCCAGAATCTATCTTCCATTGATTTCAAAGGGATGGACACTTCTTTTCCTACTCAATCTTGTTGTGGATCCACGGCTGATTCAGCCACCGAATCCAAGACTATTACTGCTTAACGCCACTCTGATTGTGGCTAATCATAGTAAACCCAAGTTGGAAGTTTTTCACCGTAGGATACATAGTGCTAAAAAGTGGAGAAGAATCTGAGGCGGAAGAGCGCCTCAAATTGCTCTTTACTTTTTTGCTTTGTAAACTGCCCCTAACAATTCAGCGATTTGTGCAGGAATCCTGGCATTTTTCAATGGGATGTTCACACATATAAAGCATGGGTTTCCCAGGAATTTCTCAGATTGCAATGCTTCCTTTATTTGCGGGGCAAGTGGTAGTTTTTATTGGTACCAATTTTTCATATGCATGACTATTTTTTTATTCTATTTTTGGGGGGAAACAGTGAGGTGACTAAAAAACATTAGTTTGCATATGTTATACAGCAATATGTAAACTCTGCGCTGTAGAGCTGGAGTTCTGGTTACATCGCAATGCCGGAACTATTTCGCACACGCCGGCAGAGGGTCAAAGAAGAGGAGGAGCCGTCCGCACAGAAGGAAGTCTGGACAGGAAGACCGGTAAGTATGATGGGGGGTGAGTTAGTTAGTTGGGAAGGGCTAGTAGTGGGCAGTATAGCTAGGGAGACAGGGAGGGGGTGGGAGTGAGAGGAAGGTAGAGTGAGTCAGCCTACAACTACCATGATGCATTGCATGAGCTAAGACAGCAGGAAGCTACATCATATAAACAAATGCAGAGGACGCCAGGAGCTCCCAAAGAAACCCAGAAATCACTCAAAACACTGCTAAAGGTATTTGGGTGTACTTATTAACCCATTAATAGCACTAACAGACCTTTTTAAAAAAAAAAAAAAAAATTAAAAAAAAAAAGATTTTTTTTTGCCCAGAAAACCCCTTTAAAGGCTGGTATCAAAAATTGCATAATATGATCATTTTATTTTGAAGCCAGAGACAGTAACTTTTTTCTGACTCCACCCAAAGTTGGCCCAAACTCTTACGCCACAGCCCTCATTTCAACAAACTGCCTGCTATCTAAGCCATTATGGCCTAGACCAGGGGTAGGCAACCTTTTTTGTTCGGCGTGCCGATTTTAATTAAAAAAATCAAAGATGAGGTACTCAGAGTGCCGGTCAATAATTGTAAGTCTGACGACCCCTAAACTAAAGTCATATACCACAAACCATAACACAGAAGTGCTACCACAAGATGCTTTAGGACACATGCGTTTACTACTATTTCCTGGGACGCTCTTATACTTTCCGATTAGAAGCAATGAAAGTCCATGTGCAGCCTCCAATTAGCAATAAATGTAAGTGTCCAGGAGCACCGTATGGCGGCATCCTTATGGTGAAAACACACTATGTATCTGGATGCAGATATAGTCTTAGGCCACTGGAACTTTTCCTTCAATGTAAAACTGCGTTCACATGGTGCATTTTTGCACAAAAAAAATTGCCTGTGTTTTCTGTGCAAAAACACATCCTTAATGAAGAAAACACATCATCATACAGAATAATGTACCATAGCAGTCCCCGCACACGGTATTAGGTCCCATAGTGGTCCCCGCACACGGTATTAGGTCCCATAGCGGTGCCCGCACACGGTACTATGTTCCATAGCTCTCTTCAGACCCCTGAGTATAATAAGTGCAGGACCAAGAGAGGTGACAAACATAAAAAAACAATGCTACTCACCTTTTTCTGCACTCCGCAGCCGCTCTGTTCTCTTCGGCGCTTCTGCCTGACATCAGCGACAGCTGTTTGGGTCTCTGGGGGTCACGTCATTATGCTTAATGACGCCGGATGTGACCCTTGAGGCCCTGTCAGCTGTCAGAAGCGCCTGCAGATCGCATAGCTGCTGCGTAGCGCAGGGAGCAAGGCGAGTATCATTGTTTTTTATGTTTCATCACTTCTCCTAAGCCTCCGCTTATTATACTCGGGGGTCTGAAGAGACCCCACAGTACAATAATAGCAGTTTTGTTTCAGCCATGTTTGTTCCGATCGAACCTGCTGGGCGAGGACTCCTCTGCCGTGCCGGGGGTTGCCGACCCCTGGCCTAGACCTAGACAACTATTACATGTCCTACTATTGACAGTCATATTTAAGATGGTGGGAGTGTAATGTGTTTATTGAGGATTTACTTTTTTACACTAGTCACATTTTATATTGGGGTCGTTATTTCGACGACATTTTGATTTTGCGGCAAGGTGAAATTCCTCTTCATTTTCTGCTGCAGTTTTTGCTTCCCACGACAAGATGCCAATGTAGAGCATCAGCATTCCGCCGCTGATTAGGCCCAGATGAAGGAGCCTAGTCAGCACGGAGTCTCGAGCCGCGAAATCCGCGGCAAGAGCAGGACACTTATTTTTTCAGCATCCTGCTGCGATCTCTGCCTCCATTGAAAACTAATTCCTCTGTGTGAACGTACCCTAAGGTCTCCTGCACACAAATGTATTTTTTTATCCACAATTGTGGATAAAACTATGGAACCATATATTTCAATGGGCCCATACACACGCCAGCAGTTTTTGTGTCCAGGCCAAATTGATGAGCTGCAAATTATGGAGCAGATCCTATACCTGTCCGTAATTGAGGCTCTGTCAATTCATTTGAATGCATGGGTCAGTGAAAACCATGGAGGACTTACGGATACCAATTAGCGTGTATTCCATGCCGTTTTTAATGACCTGTAGATTGCACACGACTGTGTTCTGGAAGCCTAAAGGGGATGTCCAGGCTAAAATTTTATTTTTTAACTAGGCCGGGGGAAGTGAAAAAAACAAACCATACTCACCTGTACTCGGAGCCTCCTTGCGCGGTCCAGTGATTGGCCACAGCTGCCACCTCAGCGAAAGGGAGCTGGGACGAGGACTTCCGCAAAAGGCAGCAGCCAAGCAGCAGGACTGGACTGCACTGGGAGGACATTTGAGAACCAAGGATAGGTGAGTATGTGTTATTTTTTTTGTTTTGTTTTTTTTTTACCTCCCCTGGCCTAATTAAAAAATAAAATTTTAGCCTGGACAACCTCTTAAGTATCAAACACCACACAAAAAAGTATCATGTTGAACTATTATAGATCTATAAGTACTGCTTAAACAAATAAGGAGTGATTCACACTAGTGGTTCACACTAGCTTTTGGGTCTGCATGGGGACCCGAAAGATGGGGACCCCGTCTGCTTAAAGGGGTTTTCCGGGCAAAAATTTTTTTTTTTTTTAAAATGGTCAGTTTAGTGCTATTAACGGGTTAATAAGTGCATCCAAATACCTTTATCAGTGACATCTTCTGCATTTGTTTACATGATGTAGCTTCCTGTTAGTTTATCCTACAACTACCATGATGCATTACTCTTCCCTCAGATCCCCCTCTCACTCCCTCTCTAGATAGCCCACCCACTACTATCCCTTCCCAACTAACTAACTCAGTCCACCTCCCACCCCACGCAAATCATACTTATCTGTCTCCCTGTCCGGATCTTCTGGGCATGGGAGATCACTTGTGGGACTGGCTCCTCCTCTTCTTGACATCTGCCAGCACAATGTCACGGCTCCGCTCCGGACCGGAAGCAAGAAAAGTCGGGTAAGTATTGTGTGCCGGCTTTCCACCGCACGGCATATGCCGGCATTCTGGCACTATTGTGCGATTATGTGTTAGGCGGCCCGAATCCAGAGGAAATTGAAGGTACAATATGGAGGGGGGGGGGGGTTGAGGCCTTGACACAACGTATCAGGATATGGATTAGACAGAGGACCCATTACGTCAACGGAAAGGTAAAAAATGTAACATATGTAGGTCACAAGTTGGAGGGGGGGCATGGGGGAGTTAGTTACAAAATGTTGTATTATCCTGGTCAACCCCTTTAAAAGGCAGCTTCCCGTGGAAACCATAGACTGTAATGGGACCACGGAGTTTCCACTGGTTTTACACTGAAACCAGTGGAGAAAAAAAGATCTCCTTACAGACCCTCTCTCTTCGCTGATTTTAAGCGGACTCTGCGGCGGAGTCTCCAACACAGATGTGAATCCACAATTTTATTTTTTTTTGCTTATGCTGTATGTGCAAAATGTTTTCATGTTTTCACTTATTTTAAAGGATTTTACACAGGACTTGTCACTTATTTTGTTTGGGGAAAGTTGGTGTGGTGAATGTTGAACAAAATTTATAAGGCAATTTCTCCTTTTTAGTACCTCAGGTGTATGTAATGATGGGCATAAAAAAAAAAAAAATACCAAAAAATGATAACTGACCCCCACTATGTATGATCACAAATATAAGGCCCAAGAGTCCCTGTGTTTGAACATTACCCCTGCCAAATATGGCTTGAGAAGCAAAAAAATAAATAAAACTGACCTAGAAGGAAGCTTGCAGGGCAGGTCTAACCCGATAAATATACTGTATATGTTTGGGGGAGGGGGCACACAGTCTCACCTATGTCAAACTTCACCTGCCTCTTTTCTGAAATAATGGCACTCTGGCCTGGTGGTGACGTTAGGTTCATACATGACCCCAATGTCTATCCACGTGTAATATAAGTATAGCACATCAGAAATACTGTCCACTACTAAACAACTCCAACTAGGAGGCATTACAAGTACACCGAAACACGAGTAATGTCACTAGAGGAGTCAGCTACCGCCTTACCTCAGGTGCATGGACAGGGGGCCACACACCATGTACAGATTCCTGACTGCTGCCTCTCAATCATTCATTACCCTGGGCACACAGAGCACAGACTGCACAGGAGAACTAGTGGAGCGGCACTAAGTGCAGGAAAACTCTAGAGCCCTCACTCACCGTGGTGGAGCAGGAGGAGGATGCTGTGTACACCCGGGTGACCATCCTCAATTCTTACACCTCACGATGTGACGCCGAGCCCCAGCAGATGGATCTCCTCTCGGGATAACTCCAGATTACACTGCCACAAGATAAGGACACCGGGGTGCGTGTCCCTAATGCACCGGCCGACACTCCAGCCAGCTACCTCCCTCTGCACCGCCCAGATCGGGGAGGAGGGGCACGGCAAAAGGGCGCTAGGCTAGTAATATGGTTGCACATGGCTATCTCAGCTAAGATTTCCTCAACAGTGTAACCTCACAGCCCTGAAGACAAGCCCATAACCGTGCGATAGTCATAATACGCGAGTATGTACCGCTCATACTATTTAATATAAAGTGGTCGCTTTAACATCTTATCATTTACGAGTATATAGCGCCACCTTCGGGATAACTACTGCACTACAAGGTATTGGGGCTTGCTAAAATAAAGGCTAACAGATGACGCTACTAGAATAAACACTCATTGACAAAAAATAACCCAGCATGAAGGAGTTGGTATTGAATGAAACAGTATATTTGTGAGAGTATTGATAATATACCTAGCATCCGTATGCTTTAACCCCTTAAGGACCTAACCCAAAAGTGCGTTAAGGAACAGGCCTCGTTTTTCAAAACCGACATGTCACTTTATATGGCAATATCTTTGAGACGCTTTAACTTACACAAGTGTTTTTGAGATTGTTTTTTCCTGACACTTTGTACTTCATATTAGTGGTAAACACTAATGAATATTTTTGTATTTATTTACAAAAAAGATAGGAAATTTGATGGAACTTTTTTTGGGAAAAAAAAAAAATCGCAATTTTCAAAATGTGAAATGCTCTGCTTTTCAGACAGTCATACTACACAAATACATTAATAAATATTATTTACCATATTTCTGCTATATATCTGCATCATCTTTTAATCGTCCTTTCATTTATTTTGGACGTTAGAAGGCTTACATGTGTAACAGCGATTTTCCAGATTTACAAGATTTCCCAAACTAATTTTTTAGGGACCACTTCAGTTCTGAAAGGGATTATGAAGGCCTATATCTTAAAAAAAAAAAAACATAAATCACCCCATTTTCAAAACTACACCCTCAAATAATTCAAAATAGCATTTGGGAAGTTTGTTAACCCTTTAAGCATTTCACAAGAATTAAAACAATATGGAAGTGAAATTTAGACATTTCATTTTTTTTCCACTAATCCCTTAATTTAGCCCTAAAATTAACACATTCACAAAGGGTTAAAGGAGAAAATGCATCTCACAGTTTGTTATGCAATTTCTCCCGAGCACAGAAATACCCCACATGTGGGTGTAATCTGATGTTTGGGCACACGGCAGCGCACGGAAGGGAAGGAGCAACACTGGACTTTTGAAAAGCAGATTTTGCTGGAATAGTTTTCAGGTGCCATGTCACATTTGCAGAGCTCCTAAAGTACCAATACAATGGAAACCCCCAAAAAGTGACCCCATTTTAGAAACTACACACCTCAAAGAATGTATCAAGGGGTATTATCATTTTGAGCCTAAAAATGCTTCCCAAAAATTAATGTACAAAGTGAAAATTAAAGTTTTTAAAGAAATATTCAATTTTAGTGCCTAATACTTTGTGGCCACTTTGTGGCATCAGAGACATGAACTCCTAAAACTATTAAGTGGGCTATCCCGGGGACAAAAAAATTATATTTGTGGGTGTAAACTGCTGCTTCGGCACACAGCAGGGAAGAAGCACTGTGTTTTTTTAGTTTTTGCAGTATTTAGAGGGACTTTCTGGACGCCATGTTGTTCTTGAAGAGCCCTAGAGTTGCCAGTAAACTGGAATTCCCTAAGAAGTGACCCCATTTTGTAGGGGCAATTTTAGGGTCTCTGCAAATGTGACATGGCGTCCAAAAACCAACAATCTAAATATGCGCTACAAAAGCACATAGCGCTCCTTCACATCTGCACTGTGCCCAAATGGCAGTTTATACCCACATGTATAACGTACTTAATGCCATATGTGGGTATAAACTGCTGTTTGGGCACAGCCGGGCACCAAAGGGAAGGAGCACTATTTTGGTTTTTGGAGCACAGTTTGCTTTTTGGACACCATGCCACTTTTGCAGAGCCCCTGAATTTCCAGTAAAGTGGAATCCGCAGACATGTCACCCCATTTTGGAAACTACACCCTTCAAGGGATTTATCAAGTGGAGTAGCGAGCCTTATTAACCCTTAAGTGTTGCATTCTTTTAATTTCCAGAAATGAATGCGCAGCTGATAATGAAAAGTTAAAAATTAAATTTTTCCAGAGATACGCCATTTCAGTGCCCAATATGTTGTGCCCAGCTTGTGTCAGCAGAGACAAACACTCCAAAAACTGTTAAGCGGGTATCCCAGGCACAACAGCTTTTGGAGCATTCGTCTCTAATACAAGACAGGCACGACATATTGCGCACTGAAATGACGGATTCCTGGAAAAATTGTCATTTTCACCTTTCACCAACAGCTGCGTATTCATTTATGGATAATAAATTATAGCAATGCTTGGGGAATAAAAATGCTCACTGTACCCCTGGATAAATTCCTTCAAGGGTGTCATTTCCAAAATGGGGTCACATGTCAGGGAATTCCACTTTACTGGTGTTTCAGCTCTGCAAAAGTGTCATGGCGTCCAAAAACCAAACCATCCAAGTCTGTGCTCCAAAAACCAAATAGCGCTACTTCCCTTCTGTGCCCAAACAGCAGTTTATACCACATATGACATTAATTACATTATCCTGGGTACACAAGTGTCATACATGTGGGCATAAACTGCAGTTTGGGCACACAGCAGGGCAGAGAAGGGAAGGAGCGCTTTGTGGCTTTTGGAGCACTGATTCAGATGTTTGGGATCAAGACGCTATGTCATATTTGCAGAGCCTCTAAGGTACCAATAAAGTGGAATCCCCTAAGGAGTGACCCCTTTTTGAAAACTGCACCCCTCAAAGAATTTATCAAGGGGTGTACTGAGCTTTAGTATCCCAGACGTGAATGCGCAGCAGATGGAGAAAAGTGAATATGTAAGCTGTGCGGAGTGTATTGGGTACACTGAATTCCCTACTATTTCCCCAGTAGTTCCTATTATTGGGGGGGTCACTTCTGGTTTATTATCCCTCGTAAGGTCAAAATCTGATTTGTACTCTGATATACTCTCACACAGCTTATACATTCCCTTCCTAACACAGCCAGTTATGTTCTAATGATTTGGCGATTTTTGTCTTCACATTGTACAAGCTATATTTTCTTTTTTTTTTCTGGTGATGTAGCCATATGAGGGCTTGTTGTTTACGGTATGAGATGTATTTTGTAATGACATTATTTTTGGGTGTCTACAACTTATTAAATAAATTTTATTAACACTTTCTTGGTGGATATAAAAAAACCCCATCAATTCCGGCATTACGTTTTACCTTTTAAATTTTACGCCATGCAACGTACAGCGTAAGTAACATGTTACCTTTATTCTGGGTGTCAGTATGATTACGGCGATATTTCATTTACATTGTTTTTTTATGTGATACTAATTTTGCAGAACAAAAACCCATTTGGGGACATAAATGAATTATTTTTACATCTCCATCTTCTGAGATGCGTAACATTTTATTTTTTGGTTTATAGCGTTAGTTCAGGACTTATTTTTTGCGGGACAATCTGTGCTTTTTATTGGTACTGTTTTGGGATACATATGAGTTTTTAGTCACTTTTTATAGCATATTTTGTAAGGTGAGATGGTGAAAAATCTTTACTACCAGTGTTTTTTTCAGTTTTTATTTCCCGACAGTCACTGTGTACGTTAAATATTGTTTCAGTTTTATTGTACAGGTTGTTACGGATGCGGCGATACCAAATATGTATTGTTTTATTAAGTTTTAAGTTTTTTTTATATAATTCATTTTATATAGGAAAAGGGAATTTTTGGGGCTTTATTCTTTTAGTAATTTTTTTCACACACTTTATTTTTATTTTTTTGCTTTTTCATGTGTCCCTTTAGGACACCTGAACCAGCCTGCAAATAACCAGCCGCTTGTTACCTTTTTATCACCCTAGTCACAGGAACAATTCAGTGAGTGTGATAGGGGCACCTGCGGTATAACACAAGAACTTACAAACTTATCAAAACACCCCTATTCCCCCCAAAGTACAACCAAGTAAATATAATAGTAGGTCAGCTTGCAAGCCAAGGAAATGTGAAATTGCATAAAATGTCGCTTCTAGACTTCCTTTGAAGCTCCTCTCAGATTTACAACTCTATAGAATTCTATAGCTGGAAGCAGGGCTCATCCAGAAAACAAGTGATCTCACTGACAGGGCCACTTCTCAGTCGTGTCCTTGATAGCAATCTTCTCCTTCAGGATGCTGTCTGAACAAACCCTGGAACAGTCTCTGATTCAGCTCCACCTTGCTAGATTTCTAATCCCTTAGGAATCCTACTCATACTCCAGTCCTCCTCCTTCCAGAGCTCAAAGCACAGTCCCAAGATGGCCACCACACACACTCTGCTCCACCTCTGCAGAACAGGGTCTCCACGTCACTACTCCAGGGAATTACAGTCTTTTCCCATTTCTGAGGTAACAGTGGCCTCTTGTGGTCAAACATCCAAATGTCAGTTTATAAAAAAAAACAAAAAACAAAACTTATTTACAGAAACAGGTACATTCATAACATGAGGGCTGTTTCACCATCTTACAGATGTGAACCCAGCCTAAGGGTATCTTCACACATTATTACAATCCGTTGCTGTCATCCGTCATAGGAAAGTAATGGTAGGCTATTTCTTCCATCAGAAAAGTAAAAAGCATGTCAAAAGAAAGCTTTAGGCTGCAGCCCCACGTTGCAGAAAAGCTGCCTTTTTTGTTCTGGTTTTTTGATACAAAGCCAGGAGTGGATTCAGCAGAAGGTAGAAGTAGAAGAACTTCCTATATATTTCCCATTCCTTTTGTAGCCATTCTTGGCTTTGGCTCAAAAAACCGCAACAAAATCTTCAACAAAAAAAGCTGTGTTTCCACAATGTGGGGCCGTAGCCTCAGTCATGTTTTTTACATGGTGGTGAATGCAGATGGACACCCATCTGCATCTGTCTTTTAATGTCCATTCTGCTCATTTTGTGACGGATGAGAGCAACTGACATTAAATAATGTTAGTGTGAACCCACCCTAAATTATTACATTCGAGCGCAAGGATACGTTTACAGAGACGTCAACCTTGGAGAGCCCTTCGGGTGTATCGTGAATGGCAACAGTGGGAGTGGCCTTTATAATCATTTAATAATAAAAAATTTCTAAAGCCTTATTTTAATAATTGTTTTCATTAGATACTTTTTTTTCTCATACCAAGCTTTCCCTGCATATGTATGATATATAGAGAAATCTCTCTATATGCCAATACATTGTATCCTTAGAAAACATATTAAGTATACAATGTACTAGCATATAGAGATCTCTCTATATACCAATACATTATGTAGGATAGTACAATACTATTACAGCTTGCTATAAGAAAAAAACGTGTGAAATCACCCGATCGCTACAGCAATGAAGTGACAGCGTTATAAGTGATTTCTGTAGCGATAGGGCTGTTTGGGAGCTCACTACATCATAACTGACTATGATACAGTGACTCCTATGCACACAGCCAAGTTCAGTCCAGAAAATACAGCCCACACACGGAGGGGGATTCAGTTGTGTGAAAGAGCCCTGAGGCCGGGGCCCTACGTTGCGTAAATGCCGCGGTAAAAACCGTGGCATTTTACAGTCACAGCAAAGTGGATGGGATTCTGACCAATCCCATCCCCACTTTCCGGAAAAATACGCGCAGCAGACACACTACAGTTTCAAAAACCATTTTGGAAATCGCAGCATGTCAATTATAAATATGGAAATGTCAGCAATTTTCTTATAGGTATAATGGATCCAGAAAGTCCGCAGAAGAAACCTCTGCTGACTTTCTGTGAAAAGAACTGCAGGAAAAACAGTGATGCGATGACACCACAGTTTTTACTGCATCGCTTTTTTCCTGCGGGACGCTACATGGGGCCTTAGCCTCAAACTTTAAATTGATAGAGGACCGCTCTACACCTGCATTAGAAAGAGGAAGCATTTCTAGTCATAATTTTCTGTGGGTGATGCTGCCATCTGATGGCTATATACATATATATATCTCAACAATATATATATATATATATATATATATATATATATATATATATATATATATATATATATATATATATATATATATATATATATATATATATAGTGGGAGGATTGACTCAGTGGTAGCAGCAGCTGACCCAGACAGTCAGAGACAGACACAAAAACCTCAGGTACAAACAGGATTTACCCTGTATGTTTATTTTTCCAAAATAGCAAAACGATAACAGAAATCCTGCTCATCTGAGCTACTAACTAGACAAAGAGGCTCTAACTATACGTGTGGCTTGCTTCAGCCTCACAGGCAACAGTTCACACTGGTCTCTCACCAGATATCAGAGTCTTAGGACAGAACCTCCTCCTCCTCCTCCACAGTGGGGCCACTGTGGAGCATTATACTGGGGGGGCCCCTCTGGTTAGCATAATGCTCCACAGTGGCCCCACAAAGTATAATATGCTATCCAGAGGGCCCCTTCCCCAGTATAATGCTCCACAGTGGCCCCACACAGTATAATGTGCTATCCAGAGGGGCCCCTCCCCACTATAATGCTCCACAGTGGCCCCACACAGCATAATATGCTATCCAGAGGGGCTACCTCAGTATAATGCTCCACAGTGGTCCCACACAGTATAATATGCTATCCAGAGGGCCCCCCCCCCCCCCAGTATAATGCTCCCCAGTGGCACTACAGACTCCCTTAGTGCTATTATTATATTATACTCTGGGGTCTCTTCAGACCCCATTGTATAATAATCGAAGGCCCGGGGGAGGTGAGGGAAAATAAGAAACAGTTATACTTACCTTACCTCTAATGCGCCTCCTCGCGCTGCTCCGCTATACCCACCGGCGCCAGGCTTCCTCTTGCTTGCGGTTGACGTCACGCGTTTTGGACATCACCGCTGAAGCCCAATCACAGGACTCAGCGGTGACATGAGGCACGCTGTTAGCACGCCCCACGTGACGGCCAGGCCTCAGCAGTGACGTCCGGAACGCCAGAAGATGATGTCGGACGCAAGGACAGGTGAGTAAAAATGTTTGTTATTTTTTTACTCACCTCGGAAAGTGGCCCTGCGGCACATGACTCTGGGTCCCTTTCTGTTATTTATATAGCCGGGCCTGACTCCGGGATCCGGAGAAATCAGGCTCCGGATCCCGGGGGCCCTTTGGGGTCGGGGCCCTGGGCAATTGCCCAGTTTGCCCCCTCCTAACGCCGGCCCTGTTGACATGCGCAATGTTCCAAAAGCACAATGGTTTTGGAAATCGCAGCATTTACACTGTGGGTATTTTTTTTGCAATATGTGGATGGGATTTGAATCCCATCCATTTGCAGGAACTGTAAAACGTTGAGTTTTTTGCCGTGGTGGTTACATAATGTGGGGCTTCAGCCTTAGTGTTCTAGGGTTAACAGCTTTCTTAATTCCTTTAGAAATGCAGCTCCATCACTTGGATCTATAGATGATATATTTTGATATTTTATATGCTGAAATTTCAGCACCAATGCATTCAAAGGAATGGATTGCATCAGTGAAGAGCATTTTTCTCATTAGCATCTTCCTGTTGGTGGCATTTTTCAATTTTTCTTTTTGACTTCCCGCCTTCCAAACCCCATAACTTTTTTATTATTCCGTTTACAGAGCCATATGAAGATTTAATGTTTGTGGGACAAATTGTTCTTCATAATGGTGCCATTTATTATTCTGTACAATGTACTGGGAAACTGGAAAAAAATTCAGAATAGGGTGGAATTGGAGAAAAAGTGCATTTGTGTGACTTTTTTACAGGTTTCACTATGCAGCCAAAATAACAAGTCACCTGTATTCTATGTTTTGGTACAATTCTGGGGATACCACATTTATATAGTTTTATTTATATTTTAGTTACTTAACAAAAATCCAAACCTTTGCAAAAAAATTATTCGCCATACTCTGACACCTGTAACTTTTTATATCTTTGTACAGGGATACATAGGGTGTTTTTTTTTTTTTTTTTTTTTTGAGGGGCCAGGTTTACTTTTTAGTTATACCATTTTGGGGAATGTCTATTGCTTTGATCACTTTTTATTCAAATTTTTATCAGAGGGAAAACAGCGAAAAAACAGCGGTTCAGCACTTTTGATTTTTCTACCACATGGGAAAAAATATTTTTAGAAGTTTGTAGACGTGGCATTTTTCAGACACAGGTATACCTAATGTGTATGTTCTTCACAGTAATTTTTTAGTTTTATACTTTTTAAAATTTTAATTTTTTTTTTTTACTATTCTATTAGACCCCCCCCCCAGGGGGCTTGAACCTGCAATCATTTGATTGCAAGTCCCATAGACTGCAATACAACTGTATTGCAGTCTGAGAGATTCAATACATAACTACTGAGGCTGTACATAGACAAGCCTCAATAGTAAAATTCCTATGACAAGCCTGGAACTTTTATACTTTGGGGGGGGGGGGGCACATTGGACTATAGTGCCTGCGTTCAAAGTGGACTCTGATTGTGGGCATTAGCTCTGGGTCTACGCTGTACATTACAGTGGAGACCTGGTAGCTATGATGGCTGCTATCTTTAAAGACCCTCATCAGTAGACCCTAAGCAGTAATAGTACGGTGGATGTCAGGAAGAGGTTAAAGGGGTTTCCCAGGACTAAGAAATTGTGACTAAAGGCAGGAAATGCTTGTTATATGACTGAACAAAATTAATTGAGTACCATTTTTACCATTCCTCATTTAGTACTTCAGGTTTACACTTCCTGGTTGTGGGAGTGTCAATGGTTTTCCAGGCAGCCCTTCCAAGCATCTGCCCACTACACCTCCTAGCAGTTTTTCATTCATCCTCAGTACATTCTTCTCATATCCTCTTTCCTCGCCCAGTAAACCCTCTGATATGCTATACTCTGTCTGTCTTACTAGATATAAATATCTGTCTGTATGTGCATATACATATTTACCTATATTTATATATGTATATATATTTATGCGGTGACCAGTTGGAAGGTAACGCTGCAGTTGGGATTGCGGGGTGCAAACAGCGCAAACTTGTCATGGTCTCTGGGCACGAGGGTGCAGCGCTGGTGCTGTCCCACGTTACCACCACTGGTACCGGTGATGAGGGGGCTGCACAAATGTTGGTGGTGATTGTTCCCCCGGGGCGCTTCCCCTATACTGTGCCGACTGGTGGTGTTTGGGGCGCCCTGATGTTGTCGGTGCAGAGTCAGACACAGAAACGGTTGTAAAGTTGAACTTTTACTTCCATGGGTGTGGAGGCACAAATGCTTAAACAGTTTCTTCAATACAAAACAACGGGGTACGCCTGGTGACACAGCAAAGTCCTGGGGTGCAGGGTAGACTTGATGAAAGGTGTTCCTAGCCCCTTATACTTCAGTGTTACAGCCCTAAGGTGCGTCTGGGCTCCTATTTGGCTCATAGGAGGATGCCCACCATGATACTAGTACATAATATTCCCCACTCACGTTATGTGGTCCTGATAGCTCAGAGTTTCGGGGTGCAATAGTCAGGGTGGCAGGATATTCCACAGGTCTGGCCTTGGCCCCTGGATCCTGTGATACTTGCTATGGAGCACGTGTTCCAGAATGTTCTCTCCACAGTCTCATGCTGACAAGATAATGATGCTTGACTTCCTTCAGGGCGATGGCTAGGCAGACAGGGGACAGGATCTTCTGAATAGCTGGAGTATGTCAGCTCTCCAACCTTCCTGGGCCTGTCTAGGACTTGAGATTCCTGCACTAAACTCACTGCTTTCTTCACAGGACATCACACTTATCTCCTCACCTCCTCCTCCTAACACTCCACACTTCTAACTCCTCACACGCAGGACCTTCCTGCAGGGGTGTTACCATGGGGACCCAGTGATCAGCTGACTCCTCCCCTTTTCCCAGGCGATGTCCTCCCATTGGACATTTGGTTACTATTCAATCCTATGGGAGGTGTAATGCATGCGTGAGGCTCACTAGGTGGCGCTGTGTTGTGTGAGACTCAGGACCCCCTGCTATGTCACCCAGGCTATGAAGCAACAGGAAATAATACAATGCACAGAGATCACCCTCAGCCCAGCCATAGCCAGCTCTGGGATGCCACATACTCCCCCTCTTTCACTGAGCCGACCTCGGCGACGGGCTGGGGTGAAGGTGAGAAATGTAACATAACGTTAATAAATACGAATAAAGTGCAAATGTCACTAACAGTTTAGAAAAATATAATACCTAGAAACTTGAGGTAAGACCTCCCGCCATAGTCCTGGAATGTCCATGAGAAGTCTGAAGGGTAACGGAGAGATAATTAAACTCAGAATTATGGAACCTTTTGGCGGTACCATCAGACAGTCCATATAGAAACAACAGTAGTGCAAATGGGTCCAGAGGCTCTGGCACAAATTTTGTGAGTGTCCATTATCATGAGAGTCTCTCTGAGAAACAATAAACAGTCCTTTCTGTAAGGAAGAGTAGGCACTCTAGCACGAATGTCCATACCGCAATGGGGTAACAGAACTTCCTTGGCTCGGTGAGCCAGGCACTATGGCTTGGATTGTTGCATATAAATGTAAATACTATATTACATGGCAAGATATTATATATATACTGTATATACACACAGGAAAAACATTTATGTAATCAGAGCAGGAATAACATATATACAGAAGCAGAGACAGTTAACCTCTTTTACCCAAGGACAGCAATGGCATCACTATAGCGTGTTGGAGGTATGCCTTTTGTGGTACGCTCAGAACGCCAAAGTGGAACGAGATTTGAATCAGGAACAGAGTCACTGAAATCAATTAAATCATCTGTCGAAGGATTCTCTTGCACTAGAGCAATTGGTGGATAACAGCTAAATGGTAGTAGTTTAGGCGCCCACATACGCTCAGTTAACGTTGGGGGTCTCTCTTTCGCTTCAGAAGGTGACAAGATCTCTGTACTCGTCTCAGCTGGGGGCACCTCTGTGGGTAGTCCTTCTTTAAGGCACAGCTTCAGACGGTTTTGGTGTACTACTTGGGGCTGTCTCCCAGGTTTAGAGATCTCATACACGTCGGATTCAGGATATGGTATGGAGATGACACTGTATGGTTCTTTCTCCCAGAATGGATCCAATTTCCCATTCCGATGGATATTCCTTAACCATACACGGTCGCCAACTTTCAGGGGCGCTGCATGGGCGTGATGGTTGTAATCCTCCTGTTGTCTCCTACGAACCTCATCCATGCGCGTTTCAACTATCTCTTTAGCTTCCTCCATACGTCGGCGGTGTTCAACAACCCAGTCTGTTATGGGTAGTGGATTGATGGTGTCAGGGACCTTCACACCAAGGGTTAAGTCTGAAGGAAGTTGACCTTGTCTTCCAAACATTAGATAAAATGGTGCGTATCCCGTAGATGTTTGGGGTGTGTTGTTGTAAATATAGGCCAAGTCCTTGATACGCTCAGGCCACTCAACACCAGGTGTAACTGTGGCTGTTCTTAGCATGCCGATGATCACTTGATTTGCCTTCTCGCACATACCATTCCCTTGAGGGTGATACGCTGTGGTTCGCAACTTCTTGCAGTCTTGGAACTGACACAGCTCACGGAACAATTGGGATTCAAACGACGATCCACGGTCGGTGAGGATATGCTCAGGACATCCGTAATGGCGGACAAACTCTGCGTAGAAGGTCTCAGCCGTAGTTCTTGCTGTAAGATCTCTGACAGGCACGATGACAAGGAACTTGGAGTAATGATCCACCATCGTCAGAGCGTAGCTGTAGCCGGAACGTGTGGGACCCAACTTCACATGGTCCAGAGCAACAATTTCACACGGCTTTTGAGTCTTAATTGGATGTAGAGGGGCCTTCTGATCTCTACGACCTTCCTTGGTGATACTACAGGCAGGACACTCTCGGCACCAACTCTCAATGTCACTCCTCATCCCAACCCAATAGAAGCGACGACGGATGGTAGCTTCGGTCTTTTGTACCCTGAAGTGACCGGATCTGTCATGATACGCCTCAAGTATCATCTGTGCGTCTCTTCTTGGTACGAGGATCTGATGAAGCCTTTCACCTGTGACAGGATCAAGAGTGTTTCTATGTAGAAGGCCTCGTTGGACAAACAGGCGCTTCCTCTGTCGCCAAAGGCGTTTTAATTCCACGTCATGAAGACCTCTCTTTACACGGGTTGGTATTCTTCCTGTAAGCAGGAAATCTGACAATTCTCCTAAAACTCTGCTCTCTTCTTGGAACGTTTTCCACAGAGATGGCTCCTGGAGGGATTCGGCAGCTGTTTTCGCCAGAGATTCTCCTTCTACAGGGACACCAATAGCAACCTGTTGGGCAAACTTGTTGTAGAATGGTGGCATCTCCACCTCTTCCCAGATGTCTTCTCGGGGTGGTTCTTCTCCCACAGGCAACCTTGAGAGTGCATCAGCGTTAGCGTTGGACTTGCCACTGCGTTACTTGACAGAGAACTTGTAATTCACGAGTCTTGAGGCCCACCGTTGTTCAAGGGCTCCCAGTCGAGCAGTGTCCAGATGCGCCAACGGATTGTTATCTGTGTACACGGTAAAGGGTGTGGCAGCCAGGTAGTCTTTAAACTTCTCTGTCACGGCCCAGACAAGCGCCAGAAGTTCGAGTTTGAAAGAACTATAGTTCTGGTCGTTCTTCTCCGCGCCTCTCAGACTCCTGCTGGCGTAGGCGATGACTCGCTCTTTGTTGTCCTGAACCTGGGACAACGCTGCACCCAAACCTTGGTGACTTGCATCTGTGTACAAGCGGAATGGCTGACTAGTCGGGATAGGCTAGAATTGGTTGTTGCATCAGAAGTGCTTTAAGCGCTTGAAAGGCTTCCTCTTGACGCGCTGTCCAGTCTACCGGAAGCTTTCGGTTGTAGTTTTCTCTGGGACAACCGCGCAACAACTCGTTCAGAGGCTCGGCTACTTGGGCGAAGTGTGGTATGAAACGCCGGTAGTAACCTGCGAATCCAAGGAAGCTTCGGACTTCTTTGACGGTAGTTGGTCTTCGCCAGTTCTGGACTGCAGTGATCTTTTCAGGATCAGGTTGGACGCCTTGTGCGCTCACGACATGCCCAAGGTAGTGAACTTGGGGTTTCAACAGGTAGCACTTGGAGGGCTTCACCTTTAGGCCGTGCTGTATAAGTACCTTGAATACCTCGGACAGGTGACGAAGGTGTTCTTGGTATGTCCGGGAGAATACAATAACATCGTCCAGGTACAGTAGCACACTCTGGAAATTCTCATGGCCGAGGCACCTCTCCATAAGCCGTTGGAATGTGGCTGGGGCATTACATAGCCCAAATGGCATACTATTGAATTCAAAGAGTCCCATCGGGGTCGTAAACGCAGTCTTTTCACGATCTTCAGGCGCCATAGGGACTTGCCAGTATCCACTGTTTAAGTCCAGGGTCGAGAAACAGGTAGCTGATCCCAAAGCCGTTAGAGATTCCTCAATCCGCGGCAATGGGTATGCGTCCTTGTGCGTGACGTTGTTGAGTTTACGATAGTCCACACAAAATCGTAGGGTTCCATCTTTCTTCTTGACAAGGACTAGCGGGGCTGCCCAGGGGCTGTTACTCTCCCGGATGACATCAGCACCTCGCATCTCTTGGATCAACTTTTTCACCGGTTGGTACATCGCGGGTGGTATTGGACGGTGGTCGCCAGTCAGAATGCGATGTTGTATGGTCGTGGTCTTACCAAAGTCCAATGGGTGTTTGCTGAATGCCTGTTGGTAACGCTTGGCCACATTGCGAACCCCATTGATGTGCTCCATAGGGGTATTGGCGTCTCCCACGTTCAATTCATCCCACCAGGACTTCGTGGCTCCATTCTGAATGTTCTCAGCAGCTTGGGTGGAACGCTGTGTGGCGGTAGAATCACCAGAGAGAATGTCTTCTGGTGCTAACCGGTGTAGCAGGGCCACAGAGTGGAACTTGTGGAGGTTCACGGGAGCATCGCCCAAGTTGACTAAGCGGACAGGAACACGTCCATTGGAAACTGTGACAAGGCTGCGGGCAGCCATGACAAGTGGTTGGCCATCTACCTGTATGGGTTGTAGCAAGGCCTCGTAGTCCTGATTTTCTATGCCCGGACGGGCACGGCACCACACCATAGTTTCTGTTCCAGGCTGTAGGGTTACTGGACGGGTATCTTGGATCCGGACTCGACCAATTTCACCTTGTTTGTTGGCGAACTTGTGCTGGGAATTGAGTACACGAATGGCCCGCTGAATGGTCTGCTGGTCACTGGGAGAAGCTGTAAGGAGAGAGGCATGCAAGGCATCCAACACTTCTGCAAAGAAATGGCGTAAAACATTCATGCCTAATATTACAACTGCAAACCTATCATCCTCTACATCATTGACAATTACACCCTGTCTAGGCAGTTTAAAGTCCCCAATCTGGATAGTGGGTTCCCAATAACCCTGCTGTGGTATGGGCTGTCCATTGCTGGCACACAGATTTATCCATGTGTCAGGTGTTCTATTCAACACACCTAAGTCCCAATGTTCAAGGAACACCTGCTTGCGCAGGGTTGTTACCTGAGATCCAGTGTCCACCAACGCTGTCAGAGGGACACCGTTCACCCGGATTGTGATGTGTGGGCAGGCTGAGACGAAGCGTGACAATGGCACTGAAGATTCACCTGGGCCCTTCTTCTTTCCTCCCAAGGGGCGGCCCGCTGCCTCGGGGGTGGCCCGTTTAACTGAAAACACTGAGGCCTGGTGTGTCCATATCTATGGCAATAGGTACAGTATGGCCTCTCACTCTGCGGAGGTTTCACTGAAGACGGACGTCTGGGTGGCGACCAGGTGAGATGTTGAGACTTCGCAAAGGATCACTGGACGATGAAGACGGCTGGGTCAGACGATCTAGATGGACGGTGATCTGTTCCATGGCACGGGTCAGATGATCCACTCGGGCCAGAAGGTCATCTCTGGAGTCTGCTGGTGTAGTCTGCGCAGTTTGGGCAGCAGGTGAGGTACCCAGAGGTAGTGGCAGGACAACTGGAGCAATGCTTGTTGAGGGTCCAGGTGAGGGAGCACAGATGACTGGGCTCGGCTGGGGCTGCTCCTGTCCCAAGACCTGGATGGCAAGGGCCTTGAAGTCAGCAAACGTGATGCTGGGATGTTGTGCAGCAAGCATTCGCAACTGACTCTGGAGCAATGTGGTACCCGCCCCTTCTATGAAGCGGTCAAGCAAGATTTTATCAGAGTCCACATTTTCACGTGGATCCACTTGCACCACAGCTCTGAACGCCTCTTGGAGGGATAAAGCATAGTCCCGCAGGGTCTCACCAGGTAGTTGTCGTCTGGAAAAGAAGCGCATCTTTACCTCGGAGACAGATCGCACGTCAAAGTTCACCTGGAGTTTGTCCAGAATTTGCCCAGGGGTTCTTTTGTCAGAGGCAGGCCAGGATTTGACCTCCCTAGCTGCAGCACCCTCAAGCTGGCCCAGCAGGATCTGTATCTGCTGTTCTGTATTCAGAGGATAGAACTGGAAGAGAGACAGCATCTTCTCACGAAAGTCCCTGAGGGTGTGCGCCTCCCCTTTGTAGCGCGGCAGCCATGGTGCGCCAGGGTAAAATGGCATGGAGAATGGTAGGCTGCTCGCCGTGGGCGCTGCTGGATCACTAGAAACAGATGGCACAATGTCACTTTGCTCAGTCATGTTGTTTGCAGGTATGACTGAAATTAGGTCGCCGTCTCTTTAAGAAACTCAACTGCTTGCTGGCAGGGAATGGAGACTACAACTTGGAATGCTGTCCCTTTAAGAATGCTGTAGCTATTAACAGAGTCACTGTTATGCAGGCTGACGGTGTGCTCGCCCTCTTTAATGGTGGCACTCCCCACGGACACGGTACACGGAAAACACTCGCTGGGGCCATGGGAGGACTGAAGACAAGGACAGGGAGGCACAGTACTCACTGACAGCAACTGCAGCGTGGACCAGAGATCAGCGGTGCACAGCAGGGACGGTGATGTGGCACCGGAGAGTCAGAAATGGCGCCGGCACGTTCGCCTTTCACTTTCTTGTATGGGTGCGCTGGAGCATTGCGCTCAGCATTCTGGGCTCTCCTAAGATGGCGGCAGATGGGTCTCCTGGCCTCATGGGCAGTGCTAAAAATCTCCCTCACTTTTGCAAGGTACAGTTAACCCTTTGTGGGCGTTCTTACACAGCGATGTGGCGCAGCAAACAAGTCCTGGGCGTTTTAACTCTTCCAGGGCTGTAACACACTGAGAGGACAGTCTTTAGGGCTTACTTCAGGGGTATAAGGCTCCCCCTCTTTGTGGCTAGCACTCTCAGGGAATAAACTTGATCTTAGCAAAGTCCACAATAAAGACCGATGCTCTGGAGACAATTTGGCGCACTTTTCGTGGCGACTTTCTCAAAATGGCACACACTCGTATCCTGTTCATGACGCCAGTTTTTCTTGCGGTGACCAGTTGGAAGGTAACGCTGCAGTTGGGATTGCGGGATGCAAACTTGTCATGGTCTCTGGGCACGAGGGTGCAGCGCTGGTGCTGTCCCACGTTACCACCACTGGTACCGATGATAAGGGGGCTGCACAAATGTTGGTGGTGATTGTTCCCCCGGGGCGCTTCCCCTATACTGTGCCGACTGGTGGTGTTTGGGGCGCCCTGATGTTGTCGGTGCAGAGTCAGACACAGAAACGGTTGTAAAGTTGAACTTTTACTTCCATGGGTGTGGAGGCACAAATGCTTAAACAGTTTCTTCAATACAAAACAACGGGGTACGCCTGGTGACACAGCAAAGTCCTGGGGTGCAGGGTAGACTTGATGAAAGGTGTTCCTAGCCCCTTATACTTCAGTGTTACAGCCCTAAGGTGCGTCTGGGCTCCTATTTGGCTCATAGGAGGATGCCCACCATGATACTAGTACATAATATTCCCCACTCACGTTATGTGGCCCTGATAGCTCAGAGTTTCGGGGTGCAATAGTCAGGGGGGCGGGATATTCCACAGGTCTGGCCTTGGCCCCTGGATCCTGTGATACTTGCTATGGAGCACGTGTTCCAGAATGTTCTCTCCACAGTCTCATGCTGACAACATAATGATGCTTGACTTCCTTCAGGGCGATGGCTAGGCAGACAGGGGACAGGATCTTCTGAATAGCTGGAGTATGTCAGCTCTCCAACCTTCCTGGGCCTGTCTAGGACTTGAGATTCCTGCACTAAACTCACTGCTTTCTTCACAGGACATCACACTTATCTCCTCACCTCCTCCTCCTAACACTCCACACTTCTAACTCCTCACACGCAGGACCTTCCTGCAGGGGTGTTACCATGGGGACCCAGTGATCAGCTGACTCCTCCCCTTTTCCCAGGCGATGTCCTCCCATTGGACATTTGGTTACTATTCAATCCTATGGGAGGTGTAATGCATGTGTGAGGCTCACTAGGTGGCGCTGTGTTGTGTGAGACTCAGGACCCCCTGCTATGTCACCCAGGCTATGAAGCAACAGGAAATACAATGCACAGAGATCACCCTCAGCCCAGCCATAGCCAGCTCTGGGATGCCACATTTACATATATAGGCATATGCATGTGTATATACAGCACATATAATATATACAAAGTTAAGTGAGTGTACATATGCAGTGGGTGAAATAAGTATTGAACATGTACTAATTTTCATAGTAAATATAGTTCTAAAGGTGCTATTAACCCCTTAATGACCGGGCCATTTTTTGTTTTTGCATTTTCGTTTTTCCCTCCCCACATTCCAAGAGCCATAACTTTTTCATTTTTCAGTTCACAGAGTCACATGATGGCTTATTGTTTGCGAAACAAATTGTACTTTGTAATGTCACTATTCAATATTCTGTGCAATGTACTGGGAAGCTGGAAAAAAATTCAGAATGAGGTGCAATTGGAGAAAAACTGCATTTGCGCCAAATTCATATGGGTTTAAGTTTTACACCATTCACTGTGTGGTAAAAATGACATGTTACCTGTATTCTGTGGGTCAGTACGAACACGGCGATACCAAATTTATATAGTATTTGTACTGTTTTGATACCTTTTAAAAATTAAAAACTTTGCTAAATAGAAAAAAAAATTTTGCATCGCATATTGTGTCACCTGTAACTTTTTCATATTTACATGTATGGAGCTGGGTAAGGCGTCTTTTTATGCGGGACAACATGACGTTTTTATTGATACCACTTGGGGAAAGATCTGATGGTTTGATCACTTTTTATTAAATTTTTTATAGGAGACAAAGTGTTGAAAAAAACGCTATTTGGCCATTTTGATTTTTTTTCCCCGCTACGCCGTTCACCGTATGGGATAAATATTTTAATATTTTAATAGTTCGGGCATTTTGGAGCGCGGGGATACCTAATGTGTTTATGTTTACTTTTGTTTATTTACTTTTATATCTGATCTAGGGGAAGGGGGGGGTGATTTGAACTTGTATTTTTTTTTATTTTTACATACTTTTAAAAACTTTTTTTTTTCTACTTTTACTTGTATGATCAGACTCCCTAGGGACCTTGAAACCTAGGGAGTCTGATCGATCATACTATTCACTGCGATACTACTGTATCGCAGTGAATAGCAAAATGCCTTCACTGCTATTAGACGATGCCTCTGGCATCTTGTAATAGCTATACTGAAATGACAGGCCTGGGAGCCTTCAATAGGCTCCCGGCTGTCATGGCAACCAAGCGCCGCCCTCTGATGACGTTCCGGAGGGCGGCGATGAGGTAAAAATGGCGGCGCCCTTGTCGGCTCCACAATTTAGACGCCGCAGTCGCGTTTGACCGCGGCATCTAAGGGGTTAACAGCCGCGATCGGTGCAGGCACCAATCGCTGCTGTTAGCTGCGGGTCCTGGCTGTATTATACAGCCGGCACCTGCGGTGTATGGAGAGCGCTCAGCTCCTGAGCGCTCTCCATACATCGTCATGCGACTCAGGATGTACTATTACGCCCTGCGTCGTTAAGGTGTTAACATAAAATTCTCACCAGATGTTGGTAGCAACCTATCCAATCCACACTGGTGATGACAGCTTCAAGACGCCTCCTATACGAAGAAACTAGTCGCATGCATTTCACAGGTGTGATTTTGGCCCATTCTTCCGCACAAACACTCTTCTAATCCTGAAGGTTCGGTGAACTCCTTCTATGAACTTTGATCTTTAGTTCCTTCCATAGATTTTCTATTGGATTCAGGTCAGGTGATTGGCTGGGCAATTCTAGCAGCTTTATTTACTATCTCTGAAACCAATTGAGAGCTGTGTGGCTGTCCTTGGCTATGTGTTTGGTAATATTGTCTTGCTGAAATTTTCACCCTTGTTTCATCTTCATCCTCCTGTTAGTTGACAGCAGATTTTTTTATCAGGAATGTCTCGGTACATTTGTACATTTATCTTTCCTTCAATTATATGAAGTTTGCCACTTCTGTATGCTGAAAAACAGACCCACACCATGATGTTCCCACCTCCAAACTTCACTGTTGGTATGGTGTTTTTGGGGTGATATGCAGTGTCTTTTGGTCTCCAAAAATAGTGTGAATTATGGTATCCAAACAGTTCAATTATGGCCTCATCTGACCAGACTATATTCTCCCAGTATTTCACAGGCTTGTCTAAATGTTGTTGAGCAAACTTTAAATGAGTTTGAACATGCGTTTTGTTCAGCAATAGAGTCTTGCGTGGTGACCGTGAATATAGGCCATGGAGGTTGAGTGCATTACTTATTGTATTCTTTGAAACAATTGTACCTGGTCATGGCCGATTTATGGTAAAATTATGTTCTTTCCACTTCCAGATCATGCCCCCAAGAGTGCTCTCTGGAACCTTGAGTAGTTTAGAAATTCTTCTGTAACCCATGCCATCAATATATTTTGCAACAATAAGGTTGCGAAGATCTTGAAACAGCTCACAAGTTTTACCCATCATGAGATGTTTCTTGTGTGGCACCTTAGTAGTGAGACACCTTTTTATATGCCATCAGTTTAACCAGCTGATATCAATTTTCACTAGGTGGCAGGATAGCTTTCTAATTACTGATAGATTTTAGCTGGTGACAGAACTTTCTATGGTTTTTTACACTTCTCTTTTATCTTGTGTTCAATAATTTTTCCCTGGTTTGATTTCTTTGCCTGTGTGGATTGGATGGGTTATCGACATCTGGTGAGAATTTCATGTGAATAGCACCTTTAAAAATATATTTACTTAGAAAATTGGTGATGTATTCAATACTTATTTCACCAGCTGTATATTTACGTTTACGTGTGTGTGTGTGTGTGTGTGTGTGTGTGTGTGTGTGTGTGTGTGTATATATACACACACACACACACACATATATATACACAGTATATATTTACACATATATGCATATATATAGCACATATATATTTACAGTGTATACAATGAAACATCTCTAAAAGACCACCTCTTTGAGAAGACCACCCCCCTAAAAGACCATTTTTTAATGTCATTTTGGATGGTCATCTCAAAGAAGTTTCACTGTATATATGAATATGCATGTGTACCTGTATCTGTATGTGTTTTTGCTTAAAAAACTCATTGGAAAACCGCATACATTTTTTAAAAATGCATGCGGTTTTTGAAATCCACATGTGCGTTTTTAAAAAACAAAAGCGTTTCTTTAAAATTGCATGTGGTTTCCTGATTTTTGAGCAAAAACACACACTGGGAACACAGCTTTAACAGGTCCCTGCATGATGATGAAGTATTTACATCTATTGCAGGAGACAGGAACACATGTTGCTTGTCTCCTTCACTCACCCTGTGCTGCCTGCCCATCAGTGTCCATAAAACACTTTCTCACGGAAGAATGCCTGTCCAATGGAGGCAGGGAAGAGGCTGCAACAAAAAAAGCTGTGTTTCCGCAACGTGGGACCTCAGCCTAAAGCTTTTTTTTATTTTTTAACGAAATGTATTTGATATATTTTTTTAAAGTATAGACACAATGCATCACTGGTAGGACGCACTGAAAGTATAAAATCTGTTGGCCATATGTATTTTGGTATTGTAAAAATTTAGGTATGTGGGGATGAAAGGCAGTAGTGTACACTGTGTGAGGAATTTTGCCATTTATGAAAGAACTTCTGTTCCTAGCGTCATATGAAAGATGAGAATCTTCTCTTTCATATTACATCAAAAGCAAGTTTTTATGTTTTATAATGCCCGAAATATTATTATTTGAAGTGAACCTCCCACACTCATATTTTCTTTACATTTTGCACAGCCCCGTACTCCAGGCATGTAGTCCATACACAGTTACTCAGTGATAGGCAGGAACCGGGGTGGATTGGCCATATATATTACTGGGAAAATTTCACAGTGGACCGACTGGGATATGGGCCACTGGACCGGGCAGATTCCTGCACTGAGGCCCTCTCCCTAACTCTATACCTGCAGAGCAGAGGCTGCGGTGCGGCATTGAGAGTGTGTTGGACAAATCTCGTGAGATTTATCGCGCAGGATTTGGACCGCACAGGTCCTAACTGAAACAGCTATTATGCTGTGGGGTCTCTTCAGATCTCAGAGTATAATATGATGAGGCCCAGAGGAGGTGACAAACGTAATAAACAGTGTTGTTGACCTTTCCTGGGCTCCAATGTGGGGCTTCCAGCCTCTTCTGGTCTTAGTACAGTGGAGTCTGCAGAGTTGTAACACTACTTTGGAAAATACACCCCTCAAGGGATTTATCAAGTGGAGTGGCAAGCATTTTTAAACCTTTACCATTTTATTAATTTAATTTCCAGAAATGAATGCTCAGCTGATAATGAAAAGTAAAAATTGCAATTTTTCCAGAAATACGCCATTTCATATATAAGTTGCGCAAAGTTAAAGGGGTTGTCCGGGATAAATTAAAACTTTACCACTAAGATAACCCCCTCCCCCCACCAACTTCTAATTTACTCCCTTTAAAAAAAAAAAAATGTATATTTACCCATATGCCTGGGGCGGTCATGTGACCGCCTCAGGCACACTTTCTGCTTTCCTGGTGACATTCCGTTTCCCTGTTTCCGGAGACGGGAGGCCACCGGTACACCTGTGCCCCACCATCCCCCTCATACTTACCAATGCTCACATCCTCTTCTTGTGCTGGGCGTCGCTTCCTTCACAAGGGAGCCGAGCCGGCGCCTGCGCAATAGAATGCCGGCAGAAGCAAAAAGAAATTCTATTGCACATGCACCAGTTCCAGATCCCAGGTGCGGGCAGAAGAGGGGACAGCGGCACTGCAAAGTCATCTAAAGGATGAGAAGACAGGTAAGTATGATGGGGTTTGGATGGGGAGGGCGGTGGGGGACTGAGTTATCTAGCTAGGTAGGTAGGGCTAACTAGGGAAACGGGGGGTTTGTGAGGGAAGAAGTGAGAGGGGGGATCTGAGTGAACTGCAATGCATCGTGATAGTTGTGGGTTAAGACGGCAGGAAGCTACCCATGTAAACAAATGCAGAGGACACCAGGAGCTCCCAGAGAAAGCCAGAAATCACTCAAAATGCTGCTAAAGGTATTTGGGTGCACTATTTAACCCATTGATAGCACTAATAGACCTTTTTTAAAAATAATTTTTTTGCCCGGAAAACCCCTTTAATGTCAGCAGAGACACACAATCCAAAAACTGTTAAGCGGGAATCCCACGTAACACCATCAGCTGCATATTCATTTCTGGAAAATAAATTAAAGTAACACTTGGTGGTTAAAAATGCTTACTGTACCCCTGAATAAATTCCTTCTGGGGTGAAGTTTCCAAAACAGGGTCACATGTCAAGGGATTCCAATTAACTATCATTGCAGGGCTCTGCAAAAGTGTCATGACGTCCAAAAATCAGTTTAAATCTGTGCTTTAAAAACAATATGGTGCTCTGTGCCTGGCCATGTGCCCAAATAGAAGTTTATATCCACATATGACATTAAGTACATTATCCTGGGTACAACAGTGTCATACATGTGGGCATAAACTTCTTTTCCCTACTATTTCCCCAGTAGCTCCTATCACTGTCGGACTGGGATGTCTAGGGCCCACCAGTGGAATTGTTTCTAGGGGCCCACCGCCAGGACCCCTGCAGATCAGCGGTACCGAGATAGAGTGCCTAAAGGTAATAACGTGTTGGGTCATTACTTACCTGTATGCTCCCTGGTCCCGCTCTGTCTCGCTGCTCCAGGCGCACTGTTGTGACTTCATGAGCAGGAAGAAGCAGGAGACGAAGAAGAACAGACAGGGGTAAGTATTGGTAGTTAGCTTGTAGGCCACAGGCTCAATGTAGCCTATGGCCTACAAGTTGGGGAGTGGTAAATCAGGAAGCTTCCCCCTCTACCAGTAGCAGATCTGGGTTGATGGTGCCACTTCTTCCAGGTCCTGCGATCAGGTTTTAACAACCGGATCGGTAGAACCGGTGATAAAATGCTGCATTCTTTTACCTCTCCTGCTCGCGGCCTTCTCTTCCCTCTTCAGTAGAAGCATAGCTAGGGGTTCAGCACAGGGGAGGTAAACACATTCAAGTCGTTCCCCCTGCTCAGGTATACCGATATTATCACTATGCGGTGAACATATAGTCATATATAGCTGCTCTACACATGTCTGTGAAGACCATTTAAGTAAATACAGTACATGAACAATGTTGTCATGTCCCAGGACTTGGTTTAATTCACTGACATGTATCTGTGATATTGTTTGTCTTTGTAGTTTGTCCCTTTTCTCTCTCTGTATCCTTAGCTGTGATGCTGTAGCTCCTCCTCTCTCCCCCTCAGTTTAGTTTCACTTCTTTGTAAGCAACATGTCTGCTCAGCTCCTGGTATTTCATCATTTTTCACCTACTGCTGTATGAGGTTCTACAAGATTTACTTGGATTAAAGCATCTGAAATCTTATCTACGCCTCCTCAGTTGAGTTGAACACTATCTGATAGATATCTTGGTGTAAATTGCTGGTTAGCATAGAGACTACAGGACACTCTCACAACCTCACACTTGCAGCCAAGCTATTGAGTCAGAACAGTGAAAAATGATGCATAAAGACTGCCAGATACGGCTGTAAGACAGTTCACCAACTTCTGACATACAGTCAGTCACAGCAAGTTACCTGAAGCCAGAAGGAATCAGCATTGCGTAAGTTGCATCTGCAGCTCAGACCCCCTCAGCATAGAAGATTCTATCAAGCAGCCATCTTACTCCAGCAAAGTTATATTTATCCTGTTTGTGTTGCATCATGGCTGAAGGGCACCCTGAAGCACAAGGTAGCATGGACCTCAGTCAGCAGCCCAGTGAGAAGGCTAGACGCTTGATTAAACCTACGTGGAAGGTTAGAGACAATCTAGAAGGTTTAAAGCATGAACTTTCCTGTGAACTCTCAAAATGGTGGCAGGAAATACAGACTAAGATATCTGCCATGTGCTTGCCTGCATACCATGTATCACCACTAGAGGGAGCTCTGCGACAGCTTTGTTCTATGCATGGACATTATAAAATGAAAGCTGAGGAGTATGAAAGCATATTGAGGAAACTTCATACAGACGATTCCTTAGTTGAATTGCAAAGCTTCCAGAATCTCAATTCAGAACGAGACAGCTTAGTACATGAAACTAAGTTAAGGACAGAGGCAAGAATTGCGCAACTGCAGGAAATGGCATCCCACGTTTCTGAGTCTACCAAGCGTTCAAAGCGTACATCTAAGTCACGTTCCTCAAAATCTTCCACACTCAGTGAGCAACTTATAAAAGCACGTGCAGAGGCGGAAGCTACTAAGATACAGGCAGCCTTTGCACAACAGAAAGCAGCAATGGAAGCTAATGCAGCAGCAATGGAAGCTAATGCAGCAGCAATGGAAGCTAATGCAGCAGCAATGGAAGCTAATGCAGCTCAAAAAAGGGCAGAACTAGAAGCTCTAGAGAAACAGTATGAGCACGCTGCAGCCATGGCAAGGTTAAGCATTTTAGAACAGGCCATCAGTGGAAGTGAAAGCGACAGCACCAGTTTGTGTGATGTGGAAGCAGAGGATCCCCTCAAGCGCACAAGAGACTATGTACTAAGCCAAAGCAGTGAATCCCTATTTGCCACAAATGTTCCTGTCAGGGACAACATTTCTCCAGAGCAACAGGGCACAGTATCTTCTGCAGCACACCGCATTCAAGGTCAGTACAAGGCCCTGCCTGTCCAGCATCCAGTTTCTTCTTCCTTCATGGATTCCCAAAGCCTTGCACCTCAGCAAATGCAATATACTGATACTCAGGTAAACACTAATGTGCC
The DNA here is from genome assembly GCA_947044405.1 of Leptodactylus fallax. Taxonomy (NCBI): domain Eukaryota; kingdom Metazoa; phylum Chordata; class Amphibia; order Anura; family Leptodactylidae; genus Leptodactylus; species Leptodactylus fallax. The sequence continues at coordinate 599,630 of CAMRHE010000424.1, forward strand.
ACCATACTACCAGACTGCAAACAACAGTCCAGTCTCACATCCATATGTGCCTAAACCTATGGACTTTAAGCTAGCTCCTAGGCTGAATGCCTACGCAGCCCCTACGCTACCTACCTCTGTTAACCAGAACCCCACTAACAACGTGAATACTTTCCTGCCTGGGGACGACATCCTTGGATTAACAGTGTTCAATACAACAAGTGATGACAACAAGCTGGCACCGGCTATAGCTGATAAAGAATTTCTCAAACTTATGGACAAGGAATTCATTCAAGATGATTCCAACAGCTGGGTAGCACCCTTACCTTTCCGCTCCCCGAGATCAAAACTACCAAACAATCTGAAGCAAGCAGTTTCTAGATTTTCCTCTT